>CM050328.1:25000-680000 GCA_027405865.1 Salix purpurea | reverse complement strand
TTTTGCAGGAAGAAGTATTGACGAAATTAAAAGGAGGACTCGGTTTTGGATTTGGGCAGCTACTAAAAGTTAATGTAAAAGAGGAAGAGGCATAACTAAATGGATAATAGTTAAAAATACCTTTTCTTCACTGTTCATTAATCAAAAATCATTTTCGTTGCTAAGATTCGAACTCTCGCGCCCCGCTTGGACATCGCTGTAACCACTTGGCCAAGCGACTTCTATGTTTAATTTTAGGATAAAAATGATAGTAATGTGATTATATAATTTAACTGTCCCAAAAATTCAGTTTTAGAGAGATTCGAACTCCCACGCCCCCTCCGCTTGGACGCGCTCTAACCACTCGGCCAAGCGACTTCTTTGTTCAGTTCTAGTATACAAATAATAATAATATTATTTTATAATTTAACTTTTCTCATCCACAGTGAGCTGAGTCTAGATGAACAGTGCAAATCACTGTTGAAATCCGTGAGCTCTTTTAGCTTTTAGATAATAGTAGCCAATGCCCTTGCGCCTCGTCACAGGCCGCACCATATTTTTTTCAACGCAAAAAATATTATTTTGTGTTTTTTTATTGTTATAATATAAATTTAGTCCAAATAATAAATTTGTGCAGAATTCTTGTGAAGTGCAAGTTTTCTATAAAATATATGAATTTTAAATCGATATAAATTTATCTGTTTAGTAGGTTTCCTTAGAATTTTGAAGATTCGGATATCTGAATTATTGAAATCATTGTATTAAGATTAGTTCATTTTATAATTCAATTTAAATCATATTTAAAAACAAAATTGTGAAAAGACCTGCAATAATCAAATAACAAAAATAATTAGTTAATATTATATCCACAAAAAGATGAAAACATAAATTGAAAATTCATCCCTAAGTTACCGTCATTTTCATTACTATAATAGTTAAAATTATTATCAACATTATTGCCCAAACAATTAAAATCATTAAATTGCTCTGAAAAATTAAAAAAATCAAAACATTTTAGCAAGAAAACAATAAAAAATAATCATTAAAATTATCATTATAATTGCTCAAACAATAAAATCAACTAATCCAAAAATTAGATAAAATAACAGAAAACACAAAAAAAACAAAGGGAAAAAGGAGCAATATTAATTTTAAAACTATCACCAACATAAATTAAAATTTTAGAACGAAACCTAATAAAAATAAAACCCCGACAAAAAATGAACCAAAAAAATAAATAATCTAAAAGCATAAATGAATAAATACGGACAGAAAACAAACAATGTCCAAGAAGGACCGAAAAAAAGCAAAGAATGAACAATACATAAAAAAATTTAAAAATAAGTGCCAAATGAAAAAAATATATATATAATTAATTCCTATTGAATGACAAAACTGCAAGAAATCAAAACCTTGAGACTAAAAAACAATAAAGAGATTTTTAAAAACAAAATACAGTGTAACCAACATAAATTAAAATTTGATAACGGAACCGAATAAAAATAAAACCTAAGAAAAAAGCGAAAAAAATTAAAAACAAAAACTAAAAGCATAAATGCATATATATGAACAAAAAATAAACATTGTCCAAAAAGGACTATAAGACCAAAGGAATTAATACCAAATAAAAAATTAAAAGAATAAGCACCAAAATAAAAAATAAAATATATAATTAATTCTAATTGAAGGATAAAAATGAAATAAATCAAAATTTTGGGACTAAAAAACAATAAAGAGATTATAAAAAATCAATATAGTACAATTGCTGAAAAAATTAAAAGAATAAAGACCAAAATGAAACTAAGGATTTATGACCAATTTAATTGGAGGACAAAATCAGAACAAATTAAAACCTGCATATCAAAATTATTAAAGGAACCAAAAACAAACCAAAAATCAAAAGTTCTAATATATATATATATATATATATATATATATATATATATATATATATAGTTGTTTTAAAATTATCCAAAATCAAAAAGAAAAACAATAATAAGTTTTTAGATCATTTTTATGTGCTGATGTTAATAATAAGTTTTTAGATCATTTTTATGTGCTGATGTTAAAAATAATTTTAAAAAACAATTATCATTTTAATATATTTATAAATAAAAAATAATTTTTTTAAAGAAATCAATCACATTTCTAAGGAAAATAGATATGTGTTGAGAGTGGGATTCGAACCCGCGCCCTCTTTCTTGGATTAATCTGGCGCCTCAGACCAACTCGGCCAAATCAACATCTAGTTCTTTGTTCTCGATATTATATATTAATAGTGGTTTTACTGTAAGCAAAATAGAAATTTGTTAAGAGTGGGATTCGGACCTGCTCCATCTTGGATTTATTTGCCGCCTTAGACCAACTCGGCCACTTCAGCATCTCGATCATAGTTCACAAAAATATATATTAATAGTACGTTTACTGTGGATTCGCAAAGTAAAACCGGGACGCGTTTTATATTTTAGTTAATTATTTTCTGAACTATATAATAAAAAAAAAAAAGAAAAAGGAAAGCAAAAGCATGTGGACCTGTTGACTGGCAAAACCGTGTGGTATCTGGGACCATTGAAGCATAATTAATATCTAGAGAAACGAGTTATCTGCCTAATTAAAACTCCAAGGAATAGGAATAGTAGAGAAAGGTACCCAATAATTAAGTGGTTATCTGCCCACCAAGCCTCAATATATATAGAAATCACAGTCTCTCCATGAACGAGTTTTTCAAATATTTATTAGCAATTTCATCAATTTATTAACACAACGCCGCAGCAAGTGTGGCCTTACTAACATGTGGTAAAGAACAAGGAGTGAGGGAGATAGCTTGGATGCTCCATTCAAGCTGTAAGGTTTTGTTTTAATATGGTATATTGTGGTTTGTGTTTTTTTAATTATAAATTTAAAAGTGTTTAATTAATTAATTAATATACATTATAGTTTTGTATGGGTAGCATTGAAATATTTTTTTTTAAATCTTAATTTTTAAAAGTGTTTAATTAATGTTTTTGTTATGATAAATCAAACATGACTGCTCACTAGTTTAATATTTTTAGAAACAATGAAAAGCAAATAAATTTGAACTGGATAGGTATTTGAAAGAAGATTTAGAGAAGGATGGGGATGCTTTAATATTTTAGCATGCAGGGAACTTAGGGCATATTTGAGAGTGTGAATGAGGTTGTTTTCCAAATTGTTTTTCATTCATAAAAGTATTATGATGATATTATTTTTTTTTAATTATTTTTGACATCAGCACATCAAAATGATCTAAAAATATTTTTTTTTTAACTTTAAAGTAAAAAATATAAATAAAAAATTTTCATTTTTTTTCAAAAATATTTTTGAAATGCAGTGATAAACAGAACCTTAATAATCACTTCGGAACTTGTATTTAACACAAGAGGTATGCCTAAAACCAGTGTTATAGAAGAAGCTAGAAGGGGTACTGTGTGGCACTAGAATAACTGGACAGGGAGGAAAGAAACGGAGAGCCAAGGTAAATAATTAATATAATGAAATGAACAATATTACTCTTCGATCCACTTTATATTTTTGCAGACGGAAACCAAGGTAAATAATAGTTAAAGATGCTCGGACCACTGTACCAAGTCAGTAGAACACACGATAGAAAGTCTTCATTTTCGAATTTTCCACGTCAATAGATGACCAGCATGCCAATAAGAGAATACATGTCAACATTACGTTACTGTCTTGCAAGTATAATTGAATTCATTTTTAAAAGTATTTTTTGTTTAGAAATATATTAAAATAATATATTTTTTATTTTTAAAAAATTATTTTTGATATTAGCATATGAAAATTATCTATAAGCACTAATTTTTTTAATTTAAAATAAAAAATAAAAATATATTTTTAATTTTTTTTTCAAAAACAATCTTAAAACACAGTGTCAAACATTTCTAGTAAATATTCTGCATGGCAAAACAGAACCTTCATTGAATTAGAACACTCATCGCAAGTTTCATTCTTCTTCTCTCATAATTCCAACATGGAAATCATACTAAATGAATAAAGAGTAAAGGAGAATAGATGTTAATTAGGTTTCGATATAATTTTCTGAACTATATAATAAAAAAAAAGAGGAAAGCAAAAGCATGGGGACCTGTTGACTGGCAAAACCGTGTGGTATCTGGGACCATTGAAGCATAGTTAATATCTAGAGAAACGAGTGACCTACCCAAGTTAGATTGTTAAGATGGTCTCATTATGACGGGTGACCTACTCGAGTTAGATGAGTTAAGATGATCTCATTATGACGGGTGACCTACCCGGGTGGAAGATGGCGGGGGTCTCATTATGACGGGTGACCTACCCGGATGAAAAATAGAGATTGTCTCATTATGATGGGTGACCTACCCCGATCAGAATAGTTATGGTCTCATTATGACGGGTGACCTACCCGGATGGAAGATAGAGGTCTCATTATGATGGGTGACCTACCCGGATGGAAGATGGAGGAATAAGGTCTCATTATGGCGGGTGACTAGCCCGGATGGAAAATGGAGGAAGGTGGTCTTATTATTGCGGGTGACCTACCCGGATGAAGATGGAGGAAGGTGGTCTCATTATGGCGGGTGACCTACCTGTGTCGAGGAACGAAACGACACTGGTCCTCTATTCATCTCCCGTGGTTTTGCTGACCTGAGATTTTGTTTCTCCATATTTTCCAAAACTTGGAATTTCATTGGCTTTCGTCACCTTTCCTGTCAGGTTACTGCTATGATAATATAACATGCATGTTTTTGTTACTTTTTTTGGAAACATAGGTTCCTCTATTCGTTGTAGTCTTCCTTGAGCATTTGTTTGACTGATAGCCCGCTCTATATTTTCACGCTTGGTGAAGAGACTTTTGGTTTCACATGGGGCCCTTTCTTGCTCCATTGAAGTTTTCCTTTTATTATACTTTTATCGATGTTTAAAGTATCCTTTCCATGAAGACTCAAGAAGATATTTTTAAAAGAATAACTCAAAATATGGTTTTGTTTATGAAAATTGACACTTTTAATGCAAATCACCATTTTTAAACAACTCTCGAAGATGGTGTTTCAGAAGTTTTATGATGATTTTTGCCCCAGCGTGGTGTACAAAACATGTCAAGTTCGAGTAAAGTAAAAATAAATAAGAAATAATAATAAAAATATTATGAGATTATTATGAGATCATGCGCTTTGTGAAAAAAAGTTTCTTGTAACGAGAATTCATAACCGGATTTTATCTTATTGATTGAGAGGTTACAAAATGTCAGGCATAATATTTTTTTACAGAGTCAGAATTCACAGGCCTAACTAGATCCTTTCCATCCATTCTAGATAATTGCAAAGCTCCTCCCGAGAACAATTTCTTCATCACATAAGGGCCTTCATAGTTTGGGGCCCATTTACTCTGATCTTGTCCCGATAAAAGCAATATTTTCTTCAGTACTAGATCTCTTTCTTGGAATTTTCGAGGTCGAACTTTCTTGTCATATGATTTGGCAATCCTTCTTTTGTATAATTGATGATGACAAATTGCGGCTAACCTCTTTTTGCTGATCAAATTCAATTGTTCATATCTGACTCTTGCCCATTCTGCTTCTTCTAGTTCAGAGTCTATAAATACTCTTAATGATGGGATTTCCACCTCTAAAGGCATTACTGCCTCCATTCCATACACCAACATGTACAGGGTGGCTCCTGTTGAGGTCCGAGCTGCGGTACGGTATGCATGAAGGGAAAATGGCAACATCTCATGCCAATCTTTATAGGTGACTACCATCTTCTAAATAATCTTCTTGACATTCTTATTAGCAGCTTCTACCGCACCATTCATCTTTGGTCTATAAGACGAGGGAATTGAGTGCTTGATCTTCCATTTAGCGCAGAGTTCTGTTATTAATTTCCCGTTGAAGTTCTGTGCATTATCAGTTATAATGTTTTCTGGTGGTCCATACCGACATATCAAATCTCTCTCAACAAATTTCTTCACCATGTTTTGCGTTACATGAGCAACTGACCCGACTTCTACCCATTTTGTAAAGTAGTTGATAGCCACGAGAATGAACCTATGACCATTGCTGGCTTTTGGGTTGATAGGCCCAATCACATCAATTCCCCACATTGCAAAAGGCCATGGAGAGATCAAGTTAAATAGAGGGGTTGGAGGGGCAATGATTTTGTCACCGTGGATCTGACACTTATGACACTTGCGGACATAGTCAATGCAATCATTCTCTAATGTCATCCAAAAATAACCAACTCTTTGTATTTTCTAGCCATCATATGCCCACTAGCATGGGTTTAGTAGACCCCTTTATGGACTTCTCGTAATGCGTCTCTAGCTTCAGCTTCGTCTAGGCATCTCAGCAAAGTCTCGTCAGATGATTTTTTATACAAAATCTCCCCATCAAGATAAAAACCCACTGCCAAATTTGGCTGGATAGGTAGGGTTTTTTCGCAGATGTACTTCAACGGGTCTAATTTGGAAATTAACCATGTGGTATGATACAGCATATATTGTCGTAACCTCTTCGCAGCCCATGCTAGTGCGCAACACAACTTCTAAATTAATAATTCATTTATTAAAAATAAAAAACAATATTTTTCACGTAAAAAGTTACAAGAAACGTGTCAACATGTGGGTTTTAAAAGTGTATTTTTGTTCAAAAATATATTGAAATAATATTTTTTTTTTAAAATTATTTTTGATGTCAGCAAATAAAAACTATCTATAAACACTAATTTTTTTAATTTAAAATAAAAAATAAAAATACATTTTTTTAAATTTTTTCAAAAACAATTTTAAAACACAGTGTAAAACAATTCCTATGAATATTCTGCATGACAGAACAGAACCTTCATTCAATCAGAACACTCATCGCAAGTTTCATTCTTCTTCTCTCATAATTGCAACATGGAAATCATAGTAAACGAATAAAAAGTAAAGGAGAATAGATGTTAATTAGTATTCGATATTATTTTCTTAGAATAGTGTAGCTTCCAAGGAAAATGTCAAAGACAAGGGCAGTATCTTCACTTGGCTCAGCCCCGTTGTTGATTCTCTGGTTGATGATCCGTCTGCTGCAGCTCCCCTGGTTGAAAGCTCCCCTGATGCTACTCCTCCAGTGGATGCCCCTGAGCTTGATGCCCCCACTGTCCCCTCAGATCTTGTGTGGCTCAGGATGTGCAGCCTCGTCCCCAGGTCACGTCTGCAAGTTCAGAGGAGTGGCAAATTGTCCGTTCCAGGAGGAATAGCTCAGGAAACAAGAGACAACCACCAACTCTTTTACCTGCTGATTGTAACCTACAACCTCAACGTAAGGTTGCCTCCAAGGGGAAAGCTACTGCCCTCTCAATTGATATAGCTGCCAACAAGGCCCCCTTTTGTTCAACTTCAGGTGTGCTCACCAGGAGCTCGGTTCTAAGGATTTCAAATCGATCTACTGGCAGTGGTGGGGTTCTTCCCATCCTCCCTCACCCATGATTGTTCACTGCTGGAATGTGAGAGGGCTTAATAGCCCTCTCAAACAGCATGAGGTTGCTGGCCTCATGAAGAGTAAAAAGCTGGATGTTTGTGGGCTCCTAGAGACCAAGTTGTCTCTGTCAAAAGTAGCTTGTATGCATAATCTTCGGTTGAAGACTTGGCAGTTTGTTAGCAATGCTGAAGCGGCAGCTTATGCACGTATAGTTGTGTTTTGGAATCCTGAAACAGTAAGGGTTGAGATGCTTCACTTCTCTGCTCAAGGGATTCACGTTCTAATTACAATTTTGTTTTACAGCCACCTTCATTTATGGTTTCAACACCATTTCAGCTAGGAAGACTTTGTGGGCTGACCTTAGAAGATGGAGTGTGGACTCTCCATGGCTTCTTCTTGGTGATTTCAACTCTATCCTCTCTCAAGAGGACAAGCATAATGGGGCGCCAATTTCTTCCTATGAAATTTCAGATTTCAGGGAGTGTTGCTCTGACCTCGGGATTGCTGACTTGAATTCTACAGGCTCCCACTTCACATGGACAAACGGCACCATCTGGTCTAAGATTGATAGGGTGATGGTGAACACCCATTGGTGCGCTATGCAGCACATGGCTCACGTCCATTTTGGCACCCCAAGGGCTTTTTCGGATCATTCTCCATCTACTGTCCAGCTGGGGCTTCGGGCGACTCTGGGCAAAAGGAACTTTAAATTCTTCAACATGTGGACAACTCATCCCCAGTTCTTGGAAACCATCTCTCAGAATTGGTCTTTGGATGCCTACAAAACTCACATGTATATCCTTTGCAAAAAGCTCAAGCAGTTAAAGGGAGGTCTAAAGTCTCTGAACAACCTTCATTTTAGCCATATTTCGGAGAGGGTTGCTAGAGCAGAAAAGGTCCTGGATGATACTCAGCTTCTCCTTCAGAATGACATGGACAACGGTCAGCTTCTTGCTCTTGAAAAGCAGCAGAGGCTTAACCTTGTTAATCTTAAATCTGCGGAAAAAATGTTCTTTAGCCAAAAGTTGAAGTGTGCTTTCTTTAAAGATTGTGACAAGGGCTCTAGATTCTTTCACTCTTTGATGGGCCAGCGGCACCGAAGATGCCACATTCCTGCCATTATTAAAAGTGATGGAATGTTAACTACTTCGGCTGAGGAGGTGGGTAGAGAGTTCGTCTCGTACTATAAAGAGTTACTGGGGACATCCAAGCACACTATTCCTCTGCGTGCTGAGGTGGTTCAAAGTGGAGCCTGCATTAATGTCGATTCCCATGCTTATCTCCTTGCTCCAGTTTCGGCTGATGACATTAAGCAGGTTCTCTTCAGTATGGATGATAATAGAGCTCCAAGTCTGGATGGGTACACTTCTGCTTTCTTTAAAAAAGCTTGGGGCATCGTGGGGGCAGATTTCTGTTCAGCTGTGAAGGACTTCTTTGCCTCAGGGGAGCTTCTCAAGCAGATTAACCATTCTACCATAACTCTTGTTCCCAAGTCAGCTACTGCCAACTCTACTGTAGACTACAGACCTATTTCTTGCTGCAATGTCACTTACAAAGTGATCTCCAAGATTCTTCAAAGTGGGAGACGCATGGCCGATAATATAAACCTCATGCAAGAACTGCTGAGAAGTTACGGGCGAAGGCGTATATCTCCCCGCTGAACCATCATGATTGACTTCAAGAAAGCATTTGATACAGTTCAGTGGCCTTTTCTTCGTGATCTCCTGCATCTTTTGGGGTTCCCTGAAAAGTTTGTTCAGCTGGTTATAAAATGTGTCGAGACTGCCTCGTTCTCTGTTTGCATAAATGGTAATCTCTTTGGCTTCTTCCATGGCAAGTGTGGTGTGCGGCAAGGAGACCCATTATCTCCTTATCTCTTTATTATCTGCATGGAGTACTTCTGTAGATTACTGAATAGTACCACTCAGCATTTGGATTTCAACTTCCATCCCAAATGTCATGCCTTAGGAATTAGTCACCTTGGGTTTGCTGATGATATTCTCCTGCCCAGTCGTGGTGACATGGCATCGGTTAACATTCTCCTCTAGCAGCTTCAATTTTTTGGAGAGTCCTCTGGCCTTGTTATTAATGCAGCTAAATCCTCCATTTACTTTGCCGGTGTATCGGAGGATATTAAGCAGGCCATTCTCAACCTCTCCCAGTTCACAGAAGGAAGCTTTCCTTTCAAGTACCTCGGAGTCCCCCTCAGCCCTCATAGGCTTCAAGCCAGTCAATTCACTCCTCTTATTCACAGGCTAGAATCTACTATTCAGGGTTGGCTGGGAAAGTTTCTTTCGTATTGAGGTCGGCTGGAATTGATAAAATTGGTTCTGCAATGCATGGTGCAATTTTGGATTAGTATCTTCCCTATCCCAGTTGTTATGCTCAATAAGATTACTAGTTTGTGTAGGAATTTTCTATGGTCTGGTAATTTGTCTAGAAACAAATCTGCTCTTATAGCTTGGAAGCAAGTGTGTCTGCCAAAGAAGGAAGGGGGTCTAGGGATTCTTGACATCAAAGCCAGAAATGACAGTTTCTTTGCCAAGCTCCTTTGGAATATTCACTTGAAGAGAGATTCCTTATGGATTCGATGGGTAGACCACTATTACATTTCACGAGCATCCATCTGGTCCTTGGATACCAAGAAAACCGACTCCCCCCTTGTGGAAATCAATCTTCTCCCTTCGTAACAGATTGATTAACCTCTGCGGTGGGGTTGCTCCTGTGCAACAGCTGCTCTCATATTGGCACTCTGGCCCAGATTCTTTTACAGCCAATGCCTATGATTTTTTCAGATATAAAGTTGCTCCAGTCCAATGGGCAAATGTAGTTTGGGAGCAATGGTCTCTTCCAAGGCATAGCTTTTCCCTATGGCTGGCTATGTTGGGCAAGCTGCGAACCAGAGATCGTCTTCGTTTTCTCTCCTCTGATCCTATATGCCCTCTGTGTCAGAATGTTGATGAATCTCATGGCCATCTCTTCTTCACTTGTGACTGGACGTCTTCTCTTTGGAGAAAGACCAAACACTGGCTTAAGATTCATAACTCTATGCTTTCCCTTAGTAGAGCCACCCGAGTTTTACATAACAATAAAAAAGGGCCGCAGCCGAGAATGAGAAGAGTTTCTCTTACTGTTCTTGTGTATTTGATTTGGGAGGAAAGAAACAAGAGAATTTTCAAAAATACTGGGAAATCGGTTGAAGCTATTTTCAGGAAATTCCAGATTCTGTTTTACACTATATTGTACTTCCATGAAAAAATCACCTTGCTTACAGTGTTGCTTTCTGAATGACTTTGTTGGAGTTTTCTAGCGTGCTTGATCGTGCCTGGTTTTGCATGGGGCATGCATGGTTTTCTTGGCGCTGTCCTGATTTGCTGATCCTCTTGGCTGTTTCTTGTGAGTTTGTCCTGTTGTGTTTTGGCTGGTTGCTTAGGTGTGCATGGCTTTCTGCATGGTTTCTCGTCCCTACTTTGATGATCCTCTGCTCCTGGGTAATCTTTTTGTCTTGGTTGTCGCCTGGGTTTTGTGCTGCTGGGAGTCGTTTAGTGAGCTGATGGGCCGAAGCTGTCTTTGTCTGCATGGTCTTCTAGAGGAGGTGTGGTGCCAAAACTAAGGGACTTCAATATCTCACCGAAGCCTAGTTCTAGCGTTGCAAAATCACTTTGCAGGTTACTGGAATCACACCAGAAATAAACTCAGAAAACAGAATTTATTCAATTGGAAAATAATCAACTGTCTTGTCTCCTTACAAACTTCTTCTTAAATAGTCTAAATTCTCACATGTCTTTAATCTAAAATAGGAAAGCAATAAAATAGGAAATTAAACAAATAATTGATGGCAGTAACGGGTCTGAACAATCAAGGGGATTTGAACAAATTAGAATTCTAGACTTGATGAATCTCCAGACTCCGAAGGTGTGCTGTAACAACCCGATATTTTTTTTTTTATACATTTATATATACTTAACACGCATGGTGCCAGAAATCAGAGAGCCTGATTACCTCACATCATCGAAATACCATCCATACGATCAACATTTCATTAAAAGTGGATCTTATATAAACATGTAGTATTATGGTTGTATAATTAGAAAATTCATATTAAAAATATGCCTACATAGACATGAGTTTGTATTCCTATCGTAACTAATAGCCATTACAAATTTAGTATGCATCTACGTGATTCCTTGCAAAAGTAGGTTCCCGTGTGTCGGGTTCCTAGACATCTGGTGGATATGACGTCCCTGCAGTAGTATTAAACATTTAAGAGAATGTAATTACTTAATGATAATAATAATGATGAAGACTAAATGGTCTGGCAGTTAAATGAGGCATCAACATTTATAATCACTTCATATATTTGGTACATATAGCTTGTAATGCAATATATATACACCAACTATTGTAATTAACCATAATCTCAAACCCGACTATCCTCATAAGGCATCATTTGCTAAGGTTAACCGTTCATTCACTCCGGTCATCCTTTCCGGATACCATTAGCCGAAGCTAATCATTCTTTTGTCCCGACCATCCATTTGGATGCCATTCGCCGAAGCTAATTAATCGTTCGTCCCGGCCATCCCTTCGGATGCCATTACCGAAGCTAATCAATCGTTCGTCCCGGCCATCCATTCGGATGCCATTAGCCAAAGCTAATCAATCATTTGTTCCGGCCATCCTTTCGGATGCCGTTAGCCGAAACCAATTAATCGTTTATCCCGGCCATCCTTTTGGATGCCATTAGCCGAAGCTAATCAATCATTTGTTCTGGCCATCCTTTCGGATGCCATTAGCCGAAGCTAATCAATCATTTGTTCCGGCCATCCATTTGGATGCCATTAGCCGAAGCTAATCAATCATTTGTTCCGGCCATCCTTTCGGATTCCATTAGCCGAAGCTAATCAATCGATTATTCACATTTAAGCATTCAACAATCTAATATAAACTCTATCACATTCGAATAATATTCAACTTAAAATACTTCTTACGTGTCGTATAAAAAGAGAGGTGTAATTCACCTACCTGCTCTACTTCTAGGTTGTTCTTGTCTGGACGATGGTTCAATCCCTACTGCACCGCCTGTGACATCAATGTCCACAAAATCAGTATATTTCTATTTTCAATTTCACATTCGTCACCATACTTATTTCAACAAAATCACACATTGAAACCATAAATTTCAACACCTAATCCATCAACAAAATCCCAACAAAATCACACATTGAAATCATAAATTTCAACATATAATCCCGCAACGAAAATTCCCACCGAAAACACATATTGAACCCATAAATTTCAGCACATAATCCTTCAATAAAATCCCAACAAACCACACATTGTAACCATAAATTTCAGCATATAATCCATCAACAAAATCCCAACAAAATCACACATTGAAATCATAAATTTCAACACATAATCCCTCAACAAAAATTCCCACCGAAAACACATATTGAACCCATAAATTTCAGCACATAATCCTTCAATAAAATCCCAACAAACCACACATTGTAACCATAAATTTCAGCATATAATCCATCAACAAAATCCCAACAAAATCACATTGAAATCATAAATTTCAACACATAATCCCTCAACAAAATTCCAACCGAAAACACATATTGAACCCATAAATTTCAGCACATAATCCTTCAATAAAATCCCAACAAACCACACATTGTAACCATAAATTTCAGCATATAATCCATCAACAAAATCCCAACAAAATCACACATTGAAATCATAAATTTCAACACATAATCCCTCAACAAAATTCCAACTGAAAACACATATTGAACCCATAAATTTCAGCACATAATCCATCAATAAAATCCCAACAAAATCACACATTGAAATCATAAATTTCAACACATAATCCCTCAACAAAATTCCAACCGAAAACACACATTGAACCCATAAATTTCAGCACATAATCATTCAATAAAAACCCAACAAACCACACATTGTAAAACCATTGGCCAAGGATGTCACATCCTCAAGGCCAAACCTCTTCCATATCCTGTTAGCAATTGAATTCATAGCATGAAAAGAAAACTTATACCCGGGAAAGAAACCTACCAGGCACCGGCGCCAATCCACAGCGGACTTCTCCCATAAACTACCATTCAATTGAAGACGAAAACCAATCGGCTTACGAGGGCTAGGGTTGAGAGTGCACCAAGTGTTAGTGTCAGTAACTCTTATCTTGTCGGCCCAAGATCCTGTGAAAGGGGGGTTTTCTTTTTTGGATTAGAAGCTATGTAAGGACACAAACAAATCTGTTGTCAAGACAGCACTCAGCAGTAATTGTAATAGCAATAAATCACAATTAACTCGACAATTATCAAATACCAACGGTTGATATGTAGAAAACCCATTATATAAAACATATTCAAATTTCAGGGTATTTCAACGGTTGGATCTACCAAGATCGGAGATAAACCGGAGACTGACCTTAAACTGGAGAGCTACTGTTAAGCATCAATATCTCCTTGCTGAAGTGTACCATTCTCATCTCCACCGTTCAGCACATGAATAACACTCATACGCACCACATACCCATATTTCAGATTGATCCAACGGTGTAATAGAGGCAAACTAGCTGGCAGCTCTGACTGGCCGAAGAAACAAATTTAGCTATATTGTTCAAAAGATTACACGTCTCCACTAGAGCAATACCAGGCTGATCCCTCCGGTGAACATTTAGTAACAAGTAAGGCGCACAACATACCAAAAGTTTAGAGAAATCCAACGGTGGACGGAGGAGGAACCAGTTGGCGACTCTGACGAGTTTGAGGGGGTTTTCCAAAAATCTTCAGATGACTGGATTTCTCAAACGGCTTCAAATAATAACAATCCCTCCGGTCAAATTTTAGACAATGGTTAGGTGCATAACATAAATTCCAGCCCGATCCAACGGTGGCCGGAGGAGATATTGTTCTCGGAGTACCACCCCTTCTTATCTTTTTCTCTCCAACCTCTCTCTAACTTACCTCCCCCCCCCCCCCCCCTTAAGTGCACAAATGAGCCCCCCATTTCCTTTTTAAATGTATCTTTTTACCCCACCTTTTCTCTTCTTATAATTTAAATCATAATCTTTTTATTTATTTCAATTTCACCCCTCTCAACTTATTTTACTCATCCTTTAATTCATTCCTTGGGTTTTTTGCAAGTTCATCTTATTGCAGATTACTTACGAAATATTGACCTTGATCGTATTTCTTTACGATTTTCTGTCGCGTCACGAAATCGGCAGCGAAAATCTAAATCAGCCTTTAATATTTATATATTCTCTTGGGTGTTTACATGTGCTGATTACGGGTTCCTTTCCAAATTTGGCTCAATTGAATTATCCACAACATCCATGTTGATTCCATCTTGATCTGCAACGGTTACTTGATGTGTGTTGATTGTAATTCCCCTTTGATCTGCATCTTCCTCCTGATTTGCATCAATTGTCGCCCCTCCTGAAGAACTTGACTCCGGCAAGTTATGCTGACGATAGGCAGTGAATAGCTGTGGGTGTAGGCGGTTCAATTCTGATGCTTGTAACCAAACCGATTCTGAATTCAGACGACAGTGAATAACTTGACTCCATTGGACTAAGAACTTGTAATATCCCCCTCGTCGAGTGGACACAAATTGATGATCAATAATTGAAGCAATTTCATCACGCGGTGCTGTTTGTTCTGGCAAGGACATGGCTGGTGATGCTTCTAGATTTGTGGGGGACGGGATTTCACCTTTGAAAGCAGTGAGGTCTTCAATGTTGAACACAGGACTGATCATAAAATCAGGTGGTAACTCAATGACATATGCATTTCGGACCATCTTCTTAATAACCTTGAAGGGACCTGCTCGACGGGCATGTAACTTGGTGAAGCTTCCTAGAGGGAAATGCTCTGGTTTTAAGCGAACCAGGACCATATCTCCTTCACTGAATTGACGATCCCTCCGATGAGAATTGGCTGCTGCTACGTAGGAGTTGGCGCTGATTGTCAGTCTTCGTTTGCATTTGTCATGGAGCACTTGCATATAACTGGAGAAATCCAGTGCAGCTTCACTTGGTCGTGGTGGCAATGGCAGTGAGTTGATGTCTACGGGAGTGCTTGGGCGAGAGCTGTAGACGATTTCGAAGGGAGTGCAACCCATTGACCTGTTCACAGAATTGTTAAAAGAAAATTCAGCATGAGGAATTACCATGTCCCAGCTTGTAGCATGATCCTCCACAAGGCAGCGTAGTAAATTGCCGAGACTACGGTTCGTCACTTCAGTTTGGCCATCCGTCTGGGGGTGAAACGCACTGGAGAACATCAGTTTTGTTCCCATCTTCGCCCAAAGTGTCTTCAAAAATAGCTTACGAATTTGTCATCTCTATCCGAGACTATTGAAGTTGGGATGCCGTGCAGGAGGATAACTTATTGGATGAACAAGGCTGCCACTTTAGATGCATCAAAAGTCTTGTGACAGGGAATGAAATGGGCCATTTTTGAAAATCGATCCACTACTACCATGATGGAATCGTGTTGCCTCTGAGTTCTTGGTAGTCCTAGTACAAAGTCCATGCTCACATGCTGCCATGGTTTGTCTGGAATGGGTAGTGGAGTGTAGAGTCCTGCTTGATGTTTTGTGCCTTTATTTATTTGACAATTCCGGCACCTATCCACCACGGTGTGCACATCTCTCCGTAGTTTTGGCCAATAGAACCGATCAGCCACAATAGCATAGGTCTTGTCGTAGCCGAAGTGACCAGCTAAGCCACCACCATGGAGTTCTGAAATTAAAAATTCACGGAAGGAACCGCGTGGAACACATAAACGTGATTTGAAAAATAAGAACCCTTCACGCAGCATATAATTACCTTGATGTGGTCGTTCCTGTGCTGATAAGCTAGTCCAGATTTCGCCAAAGTCCTCATCTGTAGCATACTCATTTTTCAGACACTCAAATTCAGTTACCTTCACCGATGATAAATGCAGCAGGTGAGGTCTCCTGCTCAGTGCGTCGGCCACCTTGTTCTCCACTCCTGCTTTGTGCTTAATGACAAAGTCGAATTGTTGGATATAATCCATCCAACGAGCATGGTGTGCATTCATCTTGTTCTGTGAATTCAAGTGTTTCAAAGAGTCATGGTCAGTATAAAGGATAAACTCTCTATGGATCAAGTAGGGCCTCCAATGCTTCAACGTTTGTATTAGAGCATAAAACTCCATATCATAAGCTGAATATCGCCTGCGGGTTTCATTAAGTTTCTCACTGAAAAAGGCAATAGGATGACCTTCTTGGCTCAAAACACCTCCAATCCCTACATGGGACGCATCACACGCCACTTCGAAGACTTTAGAGAAGTCAGGTAACCTGAGTACCGGCATCTGTCCCATCCTCTTCTTGATCTCCTGGAAAGCCTTGTCAGCTGCGGTGTTCCACAAAAATGTTTTGCTTTTGAGGCTTTCAGTGATTGGGGCCATGATAGTACTGAAGTTACGAATGAATCGTTGATAGAAAGTGGCCAAACCATGAAAACTCCTGACTTCTGAAAAATTTTGAGGTGTAGGCCACGACTGAACAGCTTGAATTTTGGAGGGGTCAGCCTTGACTCCTTGGCTGGAAACAATAAACCCCAAAAAATTGACACTTTCCTTCATGAATGAACACTTCTCCCTATTGATAAATAGCTTCTCTCTACGCAATACTGTCAGGACCTGTTCCACGTGAGAAAGATGGTCCTGCATGCTGTGACTGAAAATTAAGATATCGTCAAAGTAGACGATGACAAACTTCCCCAAGAATGGTTTGAGCACTTGAGTCATAACACGCATGAAGGTGCTAGGTGCGTTAGTTAGTCCGAAAGGCATGACTAACCATTCAAACAAGCCATCCTTTGATTTGAACGTGGTTTTCCACTCATCGCCTAACCGAATTTGAACTTGGTGATATCCACTCCGGAGATTGATCTTAGTAAAAATGGAGGAGCCACTTAGTAGGTCTAACATGTCATCAAGACGAGGTATGGGGAATCGGTATTTCACTGTGATTTTGTTGATTGCGCGGCTATCAACACACATTCTCCAGCTGCCGTCTTTTTTTGGTGTTAGCAAAACAGGGACAGCGCAAGGGCTGAAACTTTCTCAGATGAACCCTTTGTCCAGTAACTCCTGAATCTGTCGACTGAGCTCCTCATTTTCTGTGGGACTCATTCGGTAGTGTGGAACATTTGGTAAAGTAGACCCCGGAATTAAATCGATAGCATGTTGAATTTCTCTCATTGGAGGGAGCTGATTGGGTATCTCGGCTGGCATGATGTCCTGAAATTCACTCAATACTTCTGAAAGTTCCATTGGTGAATTGTTGTCACCCTATTTCTTCTCTCGTGTGATTAACATGAGCACCATCTTTTTTTCTTGCATGGCCTGTGTAAATTGACTCATTGTCAATACTGGTGCAACCTCCTGTTTAGTCTCAAAATCGGTGATGTGTAAGGGATCCAGGACAAACTTCTTCCCCTTAAAATTGAAGGAATATGTGTTAGCATATCCATCATAGATCACCCTTCGATCATACAGCCAAGGTCATCCCAATAACATGTGGCATATGGTCATGGGAATCACATCACACCAAGCTTCGTCTACATAAGTTTTCACCAATGAAAACGTAATCAAACAACGCCGCTTCACAAAGATTGAATTGGTGTCATTCACCCAATTAATTTTATAGGGGCTGGGATGTTTTTCCGTCTTCAATCCCAAACGCTCGATGGCTGTTTCTGAGATCACATTCATGCCACTTCCATTGTCGATAATAACATTCATTGCTCGACCGTTGTGCTCCATTCGGGTGTGGAAAATATTAGTGCGCAGCCATTCGGGATTGGCTTGCAATTCTTTCCTTGAACCCGTTAGCACCCTGTTGATGACGCAGCTGGGCAGATTTGAGGCACCTAGATGTTCACTTTCATAGTCAAAATCATCACATGTTTCCTCCGTTTATGCGCCCTCCTCCCCTTCTATCGAAGCTAGTTCCTTCTCGCAAATAAATGCTAGCTTTTTATCCTTCGTTGGACATACCACAACATAGTGGCCAAATCCTTTACATTTGTAACATTGGGGACCATCATTGGCAGGTCTTGTCCCTCTTGAGTTACCATTGTTCATGCTCCTAAATTGCTCCCGTGGAACTGCAACTCTCTGAAATTGATTTGCAGCTGTATAATCATGTTTCGCATTTGTCACTGTAACTCTTCTTCCAGCAGGATGCAATGTCTGTTTTTCAAGGCGGAGGGCCAATTGATACGCCTCCTCAACATTGATCAACCGAGCAGTCCACATTTCTCTGCGTAAATCATCCCTTAACCCCGTATGATAACGGGCCAAAGTCTGTTGTTCAGTCTCCACGATCTTGCTGCGGACAGTCAGTTCATGAAATCGATCCGTGAACTGATCAACATTCATTGATCCTTGTCTAAGCTGAAGCATTTCTTCAAACATCATTTGCTCATAATCAATGGGCAAGTACTTCTCTTTGAGCCGTTCTTTCATTTCTTCCCAATTCGCAACTGCTGGACGTCTAGTGCGTCGCAATTGTTCTTCAACACTCCCCCACCATGCTCGTGTGTGCCCCTTCAGCTTCATCCGAATGTAGCGCACCTTCCTGTCCTCTGAAACAGAGAACCAGTCAAAGTAATCTTCAATGGCTGTCAACCAATCCTCTAAGGCGTTAGGTTCTAGCTTCCCAAAAAAATCTGGTATATCAACTTTCATTCTTTTGGTTAATTCGTCGAGAGGCTGGTAATCTGCGCCATGATTGTCATATCTTCTGTTATTAATGTCTTTGAGGTCTAGTTCGAAATTCATGTTCTTCAAACTCATGATTTTCCTCCTCGTTCTGGTAAACAACTTCATCATCATCATCCTGCAGCCTCCCCGCATACGCTGCTCTGCGCCTTTGTTGATTAGGAGGGCCATATCCCTCTCTAACTCCGCGTTCTTCCATGACATCCAGCCAACGCATGATTTGTGCCATGACTGTGGCGATTTGATCAACCTGAAAATGCAGTTGGGTTGGCTCTGTATCACTGTTATTTGGTTAGTGGTTTGTGTTTTGATGACTAAAGCTGGATTGGTTTGGGTGGTTTGGGTTCGGGCTGTTTGGGTTCGGGTTGTTCGGGTTGTAGCTGGTAGGTCCTGGGCTGTTTGGGTTTTGTGTGGTTGGTTATGGGTTGATTGGGTTTTGGGTGGTTGGTTGTGGGTTGTTCATATTTTGGGTGGTTGCCATGGCGTAAGAAGTACCACTACGGGTTACAGGTATAGGTAGGTCGAAAGCTCTGATACCAAATTGGTGCCAAAACTAAGGGACTTCAATATCTCACCGAAGCCTAGTTCTAGCGTTGCAAAATCACTTTGCAGGTTACTGAATTCACACCAGAAATAAACTCAGAAAACAGAATTTATTCAATTGGAAAATAATCAACTGTCTTGTCTCCTTACAAACTTCTTCTTAAATAGTCTAAATTCTCACATGTCTTTAATCTAAAATAGGAAAGCAATAAAATAGGAAATTAAACAAATAATTGATGGCAGTAACGGGTCTGAACAATCAAGGGGAATTGAACAAATTAGAATTCTAGACTTGATGAATCTCCAGACTCCGAAGGTGTGCTGATTACGGGTTCCTTTCCAAATTTGGCTCAATTGAATTATCCACAACATCCATGCTGATTCCATCTTGATCTGCAACGGTTACTTGATGTGTGTTGATTGTAATTCCCCTTTGATCTGCATCTTCCTCCTGATTTGCATCAAGGTGTGTCCTCTGTTTTATCTCCTCTGGCTTTGTTAGGCTCTAGCTGCTCAGTTGCCTAGGGATTGTCGGCTTGTGTTTTTGCTTGGCTAGGCTAGGCTTTCTAGCTTTTTGGCTTGTTCTTTTCTTTGTTTTGCTTTGTGGCTTGTCTTTGTTGATTTTTTTCTTGGGAGCTTGTTCCTGTTTTTTGGTTTTGAGGTTTTGTTCCCTCTTATCTGTATATTATTTTTTTTGGTTTGCTACTTCTGTGGCATGTTCCTTTTGATCGTAATATATTCTTACATTTGATCAAAAAAAAAATGATGAAGATGCAGCTTGCAAGTGAGCAAGGTTGTCAATACCGTTTCGGTTTTTCTATTGGAACGGAACGTTTCGGTTTCGGAGCATTTCGGCGTGCCGTTTCGGGGTTGTACTGTTCATATATAATTAATTATATATATATATATATATGAAAAAAAAATTAAAATATTAATTTAACAAGTATAATTTAAATTCAAGATAAATTAACTTTAAATTATACAATACAAACACAAAGTCAAATAAACATAATCTCAAAATTAGAAACATCTCTAAAATTCCAAAATATTATGATAGTAAAATGTTCTAAAATAAAAGAAATATTATGATTTTGAGCTGGAACGGCACGGCCGGAACGATACCGAGGTGTTCCGACCACCACCACAGGGACAACCACCTCGGCCTCCTTTACCAAGCGGCAGTAGCAAGTAAGTCTCTCTTCATGGTCGACCGACCACCTTATCATTGTTCATGTTACGTGAAATGCAGAATTAATTCAGCTTATATATATATATATATATATATATATATATATATATATATATATATATATATATTTTCTCTTTCTGCCTTTCTTGGGCCGGACCGCTCTTGGCCCAGCCCAAGTCCAGCAAAATTGGGCCTTTGGCCCACCTTGGCTAGGCCGACCCGAATTTTTTTAATTTTTTTTTATATATTTTTTGATATAGTTAAAACAAAAAAATTGCATTTAAAAAAACAAAAAAAATATATTGTTTTCGTGCATACGACCGAATTCCAAGGTTTTCCAAGCATATTTTTTGTAAAAAAAATATATGTCGCATCTTTCATATACTTTGAACAAAAATTGGATATCGTAACCAGTTTATTATTATCTGTTGGAATTTGGCCAAAATATCAAAAACAATTAACAATTATTTTGTTTTAACTATATCAAAAAAATATCAAAAATTACATTGTAAAGTACACTCGTAATGAGGTAGAGATTCTCTCACGAAGACAGATCTACATCAAACTTTAGAAAAGACCAACGAAAATCAAACTTAGAAAAACAATCAAACAACAATGCAACTTGTCTTAGGTAGGGTGCACTGGGGGTGATACGTCTTCTCCTCGCACAACAAGTCCCCTTACCTAGACTCTCGCAGACCAATAGGTTTCCTAGTTACCTTAATACTAGGTGGCGACTCCTGATAATTATAGTTGTAATTTTTACGACTATAAAGCACACCCTCATTTCACTGCGCGTTGTTCTCCCCCCTATCCGGGGATGGCGGGGCGCGAAGCGTGAAAAAAAGCCATCGCGACAGGATGGAAGGAATATCTTTCGTGGACCGACAAGAAAATTGTTATTTCCACTAGAGAGCACCACATTTGGCCTTACATTTGGCCAAACGATGAAGACCCTTATATGGTGAAGAAAGCATTCTCAGGAGGAGCTTTGTTGTTATCTAGAATGGATGGAGAAGATCTACTTAGACTAGTGAATTCTGACTCAGTAAAGAAATATTATGCCTAATATATGTTGTAACCCCCAATCAATAAAATAAAATTCGTCCATGAATTCTCATTACAAGAAACCTTTTTCTTCACAAAGCGCATGATCTCATAGCATTTATTTTTATTTTTTATTTTATTTTACTTAAAAGAATTTAAACCTGACATGTTTTGTACACCACACTGGGGGCAAAAAGTGCACATAGGGGTCCATAGTGAACCAAAGCCCAAATGGGTACCATCATAAAACTTCTGAAACACTATCTATCAGAATTGCTTAAAAATGGTGATTTGCATTAAAACTTTCAATTTGCATGAACAAAACCAGATCTTGAGTTTTTCTTTTAATATAATTTCTTGAGTCTTCATGGAAAGGGTAATTTAAACATCGATAAAAGTATAATAAAGGGCAAACTTCAATGGAGCAAGAAAGGGCCCAATAAGAAACCAAAAGTCTCTTCACCAAGCATGAAAGGCATAAGAAAGATAGCATGTGGAGCACATTCCATTTTAAAAGAACAAATCAGTCAAACAAATGGAAACAAAAGCTCGAGGAAGACTACAACGAAAGGGGGGACCTATGTTTCCAAAAGAAGTAACAAAAACATGCATGTTATATTGTCATAACACTAACCTGACAGGAAAGGTGTGATGAAAGCCAATATAGTTCCAAGTTTTGGAAAATATGAAGAAACAGAATCTCAGGTCAACAGAAAAGAATATCAATTAAGGACCAGTGCTGCTTCATTCCTCAAGATGGGTAGGTCACCCGCTACAATGAGACCATCTTCGTCTTTCATCTAGGTAGGTCACCCATTATAATGAGACCATCTCCATCTTTCATCCGGGTAGGTCACCCGTTATAATGAGACCATCTTCACTATTCTCACCCGGGTAGGTCACCTATTACAATGAGACAATCTTCATCAATTTCACTCGGGTAGGTTACCCGTTATAATGAGACAATATCCATCTTTCATCCGGATAGGTCACCCATTATAATAAGACCATCTTCACTAATATCACCCGGGTAGATCACCAGTTACAATGAGACCATCTTCTCTATTCTCACCCGGGTAGGTCACCCCTTACAATGAGACCATCTCCACCAATTTCACCCGGGTAGGTCACCCGTTACAATGAGACCATCTTCATCTTTCACCCGGGTAAATCACCTGTTATAATGAGACCATCTCCATCTTTCATCCGGGTAGGTCACACGTTACAATGAGACCATCTTCACTATTCTCACCCGGGTAAGTCACCCATTATAATGAGACCATCTTCACCACTTTCACCAGGGTAGGTCACCCGTTACAATGAAACCATCTTCGCCATTCTTTTTTTCTTTACAACGCTTACTATTTAAAGTCTTTTACAAGACTTTAGTCGTAAGCATTGTAAAGAAGAGGGCAACTGTCATAATCCAATTTTGGGTTATTCCCCAAATCTACCCAAAAATAAAATAAATAAAATAAAAGGGGCTGGTGTCGGCAGAAAAATCAAGGTAAAAATTTTGGATGTTTTCAAGAGCTCGATCGTACCTCTTTTGTGCCCAGAAATGAAGGAAAATACAGATTCCAGGCTAAAGCAATTTATTATTGGATAAATCTGTATAAAAATTAAGTCCAAAGATATAATTATATTTTTATGGGTCAGTTTGATTTAATCGTTGGCCATAATATCTTTTTGCATAAAAAATGGAAATATAAGGAAATTCATAGTGCTTTAAAAGCCTTTTTTTGCCTTAATATTTCATACTTTTACGGCCCGTAAATCGTGGAGTCAAAAATTGAAATGTCCCCAATTATGAATAAGGCTACTTTCAAAGATATATTGATTAAATAATAATGACTTATTATTCCTGTAAAAGTATTTGGATATTTACCACTTTAAGGCTTCTTTATCCAAATATTAACGGTGAAGAACAACAAATTATCCCCGCTAATATTTTGGATATTAACCCCTTTTAGGATTTCATTAACCAAATATTACAGTGAATAATATGAATCCCCACAAATAAGATTTTGATATTGTTGGAATATTGGCAAATACCCTTTGGATTTTACAAACATGTTGTAAAATCCAAAAATACGAGAAAAAAATTTTTGTGTTTACAAAATCCATGCTAAAACATATTTTTCTTTAATCTCCGAATATATTTTTTAAAAAAGGAATGTTCAAGGTATGTTAGTGTATTGGCCGTGTCGCGACGACGATTTTTTCACGCTTCGCGCCCCGCCATCCCCGTGTTGGGGTGACAACGGCGTGCAGTGAAAATGAGGTGCTTGTTTTATAGTCGCAAAATTACGACTATAATTATTAGGAGTCGCCACCTAGTATTAAGGTTACTAGGAACCTAGTGGTCTGCGAGAGTCTTGGGTAAGGGGACTTGTTGTGCAAGGAGAAGACGCATCACCCCCAATGCACCTTACCTAAGGCAAGTTGCATTGTTGTTTGATTGTTTTTTTCCTAAATTATTTTTTATTGGTCTTTTATAAGGTTTGACGTAGATTTCTCTTCTTGAGAGAATCTCTACCTCATTACAGGTTGAAAGCATAACCAATAAATTTTGCACCGCATTTTAAAAATCTCATTTTTAACTATCTACAAGTGTACTTTACAGTATAATTTTACACCACAATAGATAAAACAAAATAATTTTTAAATTATTTTTGATATTTTAGCCGTCTTCCAACGGATAATTGTAAACCAGTTACAATATCCAAATTTCATTTTAAAACATCGAAAAGATGCAACACATTTTTTTTACAAAAAATATGGTGAGAAAAACCTTAGAATCTGACCGTATGCACGAAAACATATTTTGTTTTTTCTTTCTCTAAATGCTTTTTTTGTTTTTTTTTCTTCTTTTGAAATGCAATTTTTCTGTTGTTTTTTTTCATGCAACTCACATACCCATTCTCTTTTTTATTATTTTTGGGTACATTTTACAATTACATAATATGTACAAGAAATAAAAATAACAACAATTTAAAACAAACACATACATCTAAAATACAAAATAACCTCCTCGGGAACATTGCTGGCAGTGGAGGCAGCGTAGGGCAGTGGTGGCGCGTCAATTCACGCGCCACCACCACCGGCGGCGCGTGGCTCGGTGAAGGTCCAAGGCAGGGGGGTAGATCAGTATCTCCCCTCCTTCTCTCGCCGGGGAGAGTTCATGGTGACCTGTAAACACAGACAAAAACACAAACACAACAACACAAGCAGATCTGTTCTAGGAATTTTTTGTTTTTCTCCTTCAAATGGCAGCTGGACTGCCGTGGAGGCAGGTGATGGGTTTGTCATGGGATGCTGTCATGGACAACAGGGGAAGGATGCTTGGGGCAACGGTGGTCGGCGCTGTTGACCGGGGCTACTGTGGTGGCTGGGAAGTAGATCTGTGTGGGCGAAGAGAGGGGAGGTCGTCGGTGCAGAGGAGCTGGCCACCGACGGCTGGAGAGGAGAGCTGATGGCAAGAAGAGGTTGTCGGCAAAGATATGTTATTGTCGCCGGAGGGGAGAGTCAAGACTGTCGGAGGGAGCAGTTGGTGGAAAAAGAGGCTGAGAGGAGGCTCGTCGGGGAAGGCCTGAATCAGTCTCCGGAGAGGGAGAGGAAGCAGTGGTTGGCCGGAGAAGGGCTGGCCGGCAAGGAGGAAAAGGGAAATGGCCCGGGAGGGTGTTACACGCCACAGCTGAAGAGAGATGAAGAGGCAGCTGAGAAGAGATGAACGCAGATGAAGGTTGTCTTAAGAGAAATTAGGGTTTGTTGTGTGTTTATATAGTGGGGGCAAAAGTTAATTATTATTTACATTAGGGACCGGGATGCAATTCAACTTAGTATAAGGACTGTTATTTAATTTATGTATTTCAGTTATTGTAATGGGGGGTTATCTGATGTGGGGAGTTAATTAAGTAGTGGGTAGTTATTTAACTTGTATTTCCAGCCTATTTAGGCTCAGCATTTCCAATTAATAGACAACAAGTAAATTTCCAAAAATTGAATATTAATTCAAGTGGAGGCCCTGGCTCCTTCAATTGCCAGAACATCATTCTATCAAAACTCTATCAAATTAACCAGCACTCAACAAGCACAAATCTACCAAAAACTCTACCAAATTATCCAGCATCTAACAAGTGGTATCAGAGCTATCCTTCCAGCGACCATGACAGAAGGCACCAGAATATCCCAACTTGCTGAAACAGTGAAGCAATTACAAGAAGTAACTAAGGGATTGACAGAACAACAATCCAAACAAGAGAAACTCATGGAAAAGGTATTACAGCAACTCAACAGCATGGCATCTAACTTTGACAGCCTAGTCCAGGTTACCAACAGGAGAAATTCCGGAGAGGGTTCTTCTCAACCTACGAGGGTTCATGATAATCCCTTGTTTGAAGGTCACGGGGGAATTCAAGCTCGCTCACTACGGCTGGATTTTCCACACTTCGATGGGGGTGATCCCAGCGAATGGATACTAAAAGTACAGCAATTCTTTAATTATTTCAAGACACCAGATGACCACAAAATAGAGATTGCCTCTTTCCACATGGGGGGTAAGGCACTCACTTGGTATCAGTGGCTAAGAGACTCAAGTCATACATCAACATGGGAAGAATTTGTGGAGGCTATCCGCATCAGATTTGGACCCTCATGTTATGAAGATCCAGTAGGTGCATTCACCAAATTACAACAAAGAGGGAGTGTAGAAGATTACCAGACAGAATTTGAGGTCTTGTCTAACAAGATCAGTGGCTTAGGGGAAGATTTCCGCATCAGCACCTTTTTAAGTGGCTTGAAAGACGAACTGCGCGTCACGGTAACCATGTTCAAACCCTCCACACTTGCAGCAGCATTTGGACTGGCGCGCCTGCAGGAGGAAGAAGTCAATGGAAAACATTATTCCTATAGAAGCAACCAAACACCACTTACCCTTTTCAATTCTACATCCGAAATACCACCAAAAACACCCACACCAACCTCTTTCATCAGACCACCAGACCCACAACCACAACCAGCCCTTAGGCTGCCAGCACCCCAAAGAACCGAACCTACATTCCAAAGAAGAAACCCATACCCAGTTAGAAGAATAAGCTTAGAACAAATGCAAGAGAGAAGAGAAAAGGGGCTGTGTTATTTCTGTGATGAGAAGTTTCATGCAGGTCACAAGTGTAACAGGCCAAGATTGTACCTATTGGAAGGGCTGGAGTTTGAACCAGATGAAGAACGGAGAGAGGAAGACGCCGACAAGCTGCGACGATCGCACCTACAGAAGGGCTGGAGTTTGAATCAGATGACGAACGGAGAGGGGAAGACGCCGACAAGCTGCGACGATCACACCCACAGCTCGTGGACGAGCTGTTCTGAAGGGGACGACTTTGTTACACGCCACAGCTGAAGAGAGATGAAGAGGCAGCTGAGAAGAGATGAACGCAGATGAAGGTTGTCTTAAGAGAAATTAGGGTTTGTTGTGTGTTTATATAGTGGGGGCAAAAGTTAATTATTATTTACATTAGGGACCGGGATGCAATTCAACTTAGTATAAGGACTGTTATTTAATTTATGTATTTCAGTTATTGTAATGGGGGGTTATCTGATGTGGGGAGTTAATTAAGTAGTGGGTAGTTATTTAACTTGTATTTCCAGCCTATTTAGGCTCAGCATTTCCAATTAATAGACAACAAGTAAATTTCCGAAAATTGAATATTAATTCAAGTGGAGGCCCTGGCTCCTTCAATTGCCAGAACATCATTCTATCAAAACTCTATCAAATTAACCAGCACTCAACAAGCACAAATCTACCAAAAACTCTACCAAATTATCCAGCATCTAACAGAGGGGCTGCAGCTGCCCCCAAAGGGGCTGGCGGCTGCAGCCACAAAATAGAGAGGATTAGGGTTTCTCTTTTCTTTTTTTATTTTTTTTATATTTTTATTTTCGGGTCCCCGGTTTTTCCCTAGTTTTCAGCCTTTTTCTTTCTTCTTTTTCGTCTGTCTTCCACCCTCCCCTGTTTCAAATTTTTATTCCCCTATTTATAGGCGAACAAGGCATGGTTCACAGCATGGGGGTGTTGTCCAGGTATGGTGGCTTGGTAATTGCGTGGCATGGTGGGAGGCATGGGCTGGCTGCGATAGCTCTCTTTTTTTCTTTCTCTTTTTCTCTTTTTTTTTTGAAATTTTTAAATAAATATGTTGTGACAAAAAAAAGAGTTTTTCGACAGGAAAAACAGGAAGAACAATGTTTTTATCTTCAATTTTGGCTTCTGATTTCACCCAAAAAATTTCGTCATTGAAAATTATGATCGTCTTAACCCAAATTAGGCTTCCAAACTTGATTTCTCATCAATTAAGCTCTTAATAAAATTAATTTGACCTATTTAAAGTATAATTAAGCCCTTGCGCTTAATTAAATCCTTCAATTAGGCTCTCAATTAATTCTGAAGCATAATTACACTTTAAATTGGCCGATGATTAAATCGAATTGGCCCATAAAAATATAATTATGTCTTCCAACTTAATTTTTATGCATATTTATCCAATAGTAAATTGTTTTAGCTTTGAATCTGCATTTCCCTTCATTTCTGGGCAAAAAAAGGTACGACCGAGCTTTTGAAAACATCCAAAATTTCCACAGTAATTTTTCTACCGACACTAGCCCCTTTTATTTTATTTTTGTCATTTTTTGGTATATTTTGGGGAATCACCCAGAAATTGGGTGATGACAGGCCGTATGCACGAAAACAACACATTTTTTGTTTTCATTATTTAAAAAAAAGATATTTTTCATGCAAATTTTGTATTTTGTATTTTTTTATTTTTTTCTTGGCTGGCTGCCCAGCCCTGATGGGCCAAGTGGCCCAACAATTGGGGGCTGAACTGCCAACCCTGGGTGGGCCAAACAACCCACCCATTTTAGTGGCCAGGCTGGACATTGTCCTCGGCCCAGCCAGTCCACTGTTCTGCATGCATGCAGAATAGTGGGACAAGGGGAGTAAATTAATTCACTCCCCCTTCCATGGTGAACAATAACTAGGTGGTAGGGGGAGTAGGATGAATGGCATACCTGTTACTACTGCCGAGTAGAGGAGGCCGAGGTGGTTCTTCCTGTGGTGATGGCATCGGAAATGGTGGCCTATGGTGGCTAGAGGGGGCGTCGGAAGCTGGTTGCCTTATGTTGTTGTCGTTGGTGGTGCTCCTGCTGACTCGCCGGAGGACGTGGCTGGGTTGCTGACGTGGAGGGGGGCTGCTGGTGATGATGGGGTGGTGCTAGGTGGTCTGTTGTCTGGTGTTTGGGGAGAGAGTGATGCTGACCGACTGGTTTTAGAGAGAGAGAGTTGTCGACCGAAAGAGAGAGAGAGTTGCAGCCGGACTATGGGAGCTCCTGCTGGAGTTGAGGAAGAGAAGGATGGTGGTTGTGCTCGCGTGCAAGTTTTTCAAGATGGTTTCTGCAAATTTCCTCCTCCTTCTGTTATCGTCTTCTTCCCCTTATTTTGCTTTTCCTTCTTTTTTTGGCAATTTTTTTAATCGTCCCCTGTGCATGCTGCGAACAATGGCATTTATAGGCGAAGGAGGCACCCTTCGGCTGCCCATTGCGTGCAGCGATAAGTTGCTGCCTTTAAACTTGCAGTGGCGTGCACTGCACTGTTCAGGTGATTGAACAGTGCAGCCACACCTGCAGATTTTGAAAGATTTTGGGAAAGTGAAAGTACGATTTGATCCCTCAATTTGCAATTATTCTAATTGCACCCCCGTCAAAATTTCAACAACAACCTTAGCTTTGCGCTCCATTTTTATTTTGGTCCTTGGTTTCTGATTTGTGCGATTTGATCTTCAATTGACCATTAAACTTTCAATTGTTTTCAATTCGACCCCTGATTTCGCACAATTGGCTTGGAAAAATTCAATTCGGTCTCCGTAAATTCCAATCTTCTCAATTGAACCTGAATTAAGTTTAACTTGATTTTTTATTGATTAAGCCCTTAATAAAATTAATTTGACCAATTTAAAGTATAATTAAATCCTTACACTTAATTAAATCCTTCAATTGGACCCTAAAGCAATTCTCAAACCTAATTACACTTTTAAATTGGCCAACAATTAAATAAAACTGGCCCATAAAAATATAATTATATCTTTCAACTTAAATTTTACACAGATTTATCCAATAATATATTACTTTAGCCTTGAATCTGCATTTTTCTTCATTTCTGGGCACAAAAAAGGTACGATCGAGCTCTTGAAAATGTCCAAAATTTTCACCTTGATTTTTCTGCCGACACCAACCCCTTTTATATTTTTTTTATTTTTGGGTAGATTTGAAGAATAACCCAAAATTGGGTTATGACAACACTAATGGTAGCATCCCTTTTCTTTTCTTTTATGTCTACTTGATTAAATTTTTGTATTTTTTTAATTGAATATTATTTTTATTTTTAACTTTATATATTTAGTTAATTATAATTGGACTTTCAAATTTGAATACTACTTCTCAATTGGTCATCCTCATTTGATTAATTAAACACCACCACAAAGTTTCTTGATAATCATCACAAGTAACATCGTATGAATGTTATTTATTGAATAAATCACGCACTGCAATTCATCATTAATGCACAAAAAGTATGGGCCAAGAATTTGAAATCTATTTCAATATTAAAATGAATTATTATATCGAGATAACAAAGAAACAAAAAGATAATATAGACATGTTTTATTGCGAGGTCGATACATGACTAAGGTATATTGGATGCTTTGTAAGCTAGTTAATTGCAAGTTTTAACAAACATTCATATAATTTCAACTATCATCAAAGTTTCAGAGAATTAAGGCATACAAAATTAACATATTATTTAAATCAACAAACAGATGAGAGCATTTATATCAACGACCAAACTGATATGAAGAATCAATGCTACAATCATTTGATGGATCTTTTAAACTTGTTGGATCCACATTGATCCTATCATCATTTGATGCCTGTTGCGGAACGAGAAAAGGCTATAGTGAGGGGCACAATGCTATTATTAGCTGGATACAATTTCACTAGTCCAAAATCTGAAACTTTTGGAGAGAAGTTTTCATCGAGAAGAATGTTGTGAGGCTTGATGTCAAAATGCAAAATCTGCATTTCACAACCTCGATGTAGATATTCAATACCACAAGCCACCCCAAGAGAAATTTCATATAGTTTATGGTTGCTTAGCGAGATGCTACCTTGTCTAGAAAAAATATACTTTTCAAGAGATCCATTAGGCATGAACTCATATACAAGGGCACGCTTTGAGCCCTCAACAGTAAAGCCTATGAGTTGCACCACATTGCAATGGTGAATTCTTCCAATGGTGGCAACTTCATTGATAAAATCTTGCCCTTTAGTTTTTTCTTGGCGTAAAAGTTTTACTGCTACAAAACGGCCACTACGAAGCTTTCCTTTGTACACCGAGCCATAACCTCCCTCACCTAACTTGTCACTGAATCCGTTGGTTATCTTCTTAATCTCCGAGTAAGAATACCTTATAGGCATGAGATTATGATCATCACTTTGCAAGAATTTTTCAATGTTATCATACATTGATAAATGCCTTCTTCGCCATATATAGACCAATAAGGTTATGAGACATGGAAGCCCACAAAGGAATAATAATGTATGATATATCACTGCATAAAGATATTATAAGAGCATTAATCAATTATGGAAATATATTATTTGTTATTAGATTTCCATGTGATTGTTTTTTATTTTAAAAATGAAATTATGATTCTTAGTTCAAAAGCATAAAATTTCTTCAAATCTTAAATTCATATGACCAAATAAAATTTAACTGAGATTTCATTGATTTTAGGGAAAATAAAAAACAAAAAAAAACAATATCTAGTTTTCCTGCCTATATTGTTTTCATTTTTTTGTCATTTTATTGATTTATTAGTTTATTCATTACCATATAATCTCTCCTTGTTTACTTGTTAGAACAGTCATAAATAGGAGTCATCACTACCTCTATTCAGGATATTTTTTAATGTTTTTATATAGTCCTTTTACTCTAGGTATTTTAAATAAGATCCCTTTATTGTGATTTGATCATTTTCCCATTAAATGTGAACATGTGTCAAGAATTTTACGCAAAGTTGTTTTTTTTAAAAATAATAATTAAAAAATTTATAAAATAAAAGAATGTGAAATATTAGAAAAAATCCAAAATTTGAAAATTCAAATAAATTTCAAAAAAACAGATTGAAAACTGAAATTGATAAATTAACCATTATAAAAAGAAACACCATGGAGTATTGTAAATATTATTTTTCAAAGTAGAGAGAAATAAGAATATGTTAAGTCATTGATATTTATTGACATTTTTTACTTTTTAACAAATATTTAAACACCATTTTTTTTCTAGAAGCTTTTCAATTATTTTTTTCAGTTTTTAATATGATATAAAGTTTTTAGTTTTTTTTTTAATATTTCTTCTATCCTTGATAAGTTTTGAGCTTGAAGTTCTATGTTTTTTATGCTTGTCCATATTTAAAAGAAAAATTGATAGCATCATAAATAAGAGACCACATTAAGAATTTATCAAGAGTAGATATTTTATGTGCTTAATATAAATGGGTTACTTTAAGAAAATATCAAGAGTATCGAAATGAAGTTTTTATGTGCCTCTATGATACAAACAATAATGTTTAGAAAAACTTACCGATGAGAACACGTATCACAAGTAGGATAATGAGCAAAACTATGAGAATGATTGGAAAATTTGAATAGATAGTCTTGGTAGTATAAGTTTTGTTTCCTGCGAAATAAATACATGAAGAGAATGAAAACAAATAGAAACACAAACAATATTACGTAAGATTAGCAATGCTCTTGACAGTTGCCTTGGACACGCTCTTCCTCTATTAAGTTTCAAGAAATTCATCAACTTGTTTTACTTGTTAATTATTTCTAATGTGAAGAGAGAAACTAAGATTGAGATTTTAACCTCCTAAAATTGTAAGAGGAAGATTGTAAGTGAGCCTACACTACAACATGCATGCATGAACTAATCCTCACCTTTATAAAAGTTAAATTCCAGACGTGGTTTTCCTACATTAATGGAAAAGGAGTCAAGTAAATATGTGAAATATTGTAAGATACATACATACATACATACATACATACATACATACATACATGCATACATACATACATACATACATACATACATACATACATACATACATATCTGTGTGTGTGTGTGTGTTAAGTGAAAAAACTAGCATGAACCACATGTAGGATACTAAGACATATAGGCTTTGTTCTGATATATCATAGCTCACATATATATAAATTTATTCGGCCACCTTTTAGGTTCATCAAAAAAAAAAAAACTCACTGAAGTTGTGATATTGTATCCAGTAGTCATCTATATTCAACAACAAAATAAAGGTATTGTCAGCGTCTAAAATTGAGATGAATAAAGAACAAGCCATGATATAAAAAAAATTAAAGGAAAAGGCTGAGGTATATGTATCAAATCTAAGACATATATATATTAATTCTTTTTGCAAAATTAAACATTGTGTAATGGTAATAAAGACAAATTTATATGGCATGTCAGCTCTATCCATGACATGGGAATATTAGATGTATAATTATAATTTGCAGAGCCATTGTCGCAAGCAGAAGCATCCATAACAAAAAACAGAGGATTCAATATTGGATTTACGCAAGTTATGAAAATTAATATAAAAATGTCTTCGTCAGCCATCGAACCGGCCACAATCAGATGGCTTAAAATTCCTTCTTTTTTTTGACAAGAAATATAGGTAAAGGAGGCAAAAAGAAGGGACCCTAGAGGTCACCATATTAAATAGATCCAGAAAAAGAAAACATTCAAATTAAGAAAATTGAGTCAAAGCAATCAAAACCTAGATCTCCAGCTCCTGCTAGTTCCTTTCCTATAAAACCAACAACAACTTGCTTCATATATGCTCGAACAATTTTCCATTAGCTTTCTGTAGATGGATAATAATCCTTGTTGTTGAACCTATATTCTATTAAAGAACAAAAAGAAATGAAGAAGCGACCATCCTTCTGATTATCAGCATCAACAACTTTAATTATGAAGTTACTATATTCGATGGCCTCAAAATAATATTTTACCTTCTTCAAGTATAAAGTTGGATGATTTTTTTTCACAAGCAAGTTCATTTTTTTTTTTGGCCACATCTTCTGGGATCGGTGTTTAATCAAAAAGGGTATCAGATATTATGGTTCCAGTGGTTGTTCATTCTAGCACTACAACTATGGTGGGTGGATAGGATGACTAGAAAAAGAAGGGTTGTATATGCACCATATAGCTTACATACCTTTCGAAATTTCTTATAAAAATAAAATGAAAGGAAAGGAAACAATGTAATCATGGAACAAACATTAAGTATTTTAAGAAGGTTCATATTTTATTGCTAGGTCGATACACAACTAGTGTATATTGGATGCTTTGTAAGCTAGTTAATTGCAAGTTTAACAAACTTCCATATGATTTCAACTATCATCGAAGTTTCAGATAATTAAGGCATACAAAATTAACATAGTATTTAAATCAACAATCAGACGAGAGCACTTGTATCAACGACCAAACTGATATGAAGAATCGATGCGACAATCGTTCGATGGATCTCTTAAACTTGTTGGATCAACCATATTGATCCTATCATCATATGATGTCTGTTGCGGAACGAGAAAAGGCTTAGGAGGCATTTGTAGAGATTCAATATCTGCTACAAGCATCTGTACAACTTTGTGCATTGAGGGACGATCAATAAGCTTCAATTGTATGCACCATAATGCAACCATAATCATCTTTTTTGTTGTTATCTTTTCCTGCTCCGTGGCATCATCTTCTAGCATATCATTTCCTTCACTAACTTGGTCATAAATCCATGAAGGGAAGTACATTTGGCTCGAATGATCTGCCAATGCATTCAAGTTTTTTCTTCTCCCAACCATTTCCATTAACAACATCCCAAAACTATAGACATCAGCTTTGTAAGAGACGCCTCCAATGCTTTTGTAAACTAATTCAGGAGCCATGTATCCTATAGTTCCTCTAGCCATAGTGAGGGGCACAATGCTATTATTAGCTGGATACAATTTTGCAAGTCCAAAATCTGAAACTTTTGGAGAGAAGTTTTCATCGAGAAGAATGTTGTGAGGCTTGATGTCAAAATGCAAAATCTGCATTTCACAACCTCGATGTAGATATTCAATACCACAAGCCACCCTAAGAGAAATTTCATATAGTTTATGGTTGCTTAGCGAGATGCTACCTTGTCTAGAAAAAATATACTTTTCAAGAGATCCATTAGGCATGAACTCATATACAAGGGCACGCTTTGAGCCCTCAACAGTAAAGCCTATGAGTTGCACCACATTGCAATGGTGAATTCTTCCAATGGTGGCAACTTCATTGATAAAATCTTGCCCTTTAGTTTTTTCTTGGCGTAAAAGTTTTACTGCTACAAAACGGCCACTACGAAGCTTTCCTTTGTACACCAAGCCATAACCTCCCTCACCTAACTTGTCACTGAATCCGTTGGTTATCTTCTTAATCTCCGAGTAAGAATACCTTATAGGCATGAGATTATGATCATCACTTTGCAAGAATTCTTCAATGTTATCATACATTGATAAATGCCTTCTTCGCCATATATAGACCAATAAGGTTATGAGACATGGAAGCCCACAAAGGAATAATAATGTATGATATATCACTGCATAAAGATATTATAAGAGCATTAATCAATTATGGATATATATTATTTGTTATTAGATTTCCATTTAATTAATTTTTTTTATAAATGAAATTATGATTCTTAGTATCAAGAGTATAGAAATGAAATATCTTTTAAAAATGAATTCATGCCAGTTTTTATGTGCCTCTATGATACAAATAATAATGTTTAGAAAAACTTACCGATGGGAACAAGTAGCACAAGTAGGGTAATGAGCAAAACTATGAGAATGCTTAGAAAATCTGAAGACATATTCTTGTTAGTATAAGTTCCGTTTCCTGCCAAATAAATACATGAAGATAATGAAAACAAATAGAAACACAATCAATATTATGTAAGAGCAATGCTCTTGATAGTTGCCTTGGACACTCTCTTCCTTTGTAAGCCAAGAAATTTATCAACTTGTTTTACTTGTTAATCTCTTCTAATGTGAAGAGAGAAAATAAGATTGAGATTTTAACCTCCTAAAATTCATATCCATTTTTGTAAGAGGAAGATTGTAAGTGAGCCTACTACAACATTCATGCATGAGCTAATCCTCACCATTATAATAGTTGAGTTCCAATCGTGGTTTTCCTACATTAACAGAAAAGGAGTTAAGTAAATATGTGAAATATTGTAGGATACATACATACATATGCCTGTGTGTGTGTATGGATGAAGTGAAAAAACTAGCATGAACCACATGTAGGATACTAAGACATATAGGCTTTGTTCTCATATATCACAACTCACATATATAAAAATTTATTCAGTCACTTTTTAGGTTCACCAAAAAAAAAACTCACCAAAATTGTAAGTGAGCCTACTACAACATGTATGCATGAACTAATCCTCACCTTTATAATAGTTGAGTTCCAGTCGTGGTTTTCCTACATTAACAATAAAGGAGTTGAGTAAATATGTGAAATATTGTAGGATACATACATACATACATATGTATGTGTGTATGTATAGATTAAGTGTAAAAACTAGCATGAACCACACGTAGGATACTAAGACATATAGGCTTTGTTCTCATATATCACAACTCATATATATATAAATTTAGTCGGCCACCTTTTAGATTCACCAAAAAAAAAAAAACTCACCGAAGGTGTGATATTTTATCCAGTAGCCATCTATATTCAACAACAAAAAAAGGTAATGTCAGCATCTAAAATTGTGATGAATAAAGAACAAGCCATGATATAAAAAAAAATAAAGGAAAAGGATAAGGTATACGTATCAAATTCAAGACATATATATTCTTTTTGGAAAATTGAACAATGATAAACAAGACATGATCAAAAATAGTCCTCACCTTCTACATAGCTTTTTAGCTGCCAATCTGCTACATTTCAAGGAAACAAAATGTTGTGTCAATGTTCAGAATATTATTATAAGACTGAAGGAAAGAGCACACAAGTCTTTTTTGATATTCAAATAATGTAATTTTTTTTTGTTCTTTTGCATTTAGAGTATGAAGTGCGTAGACATCTCTAATTTCTTTCTCATTTGACATGCTCATTGAAATGGGTAGAGTGGATATATATACTCACTTCATACTCAACCTAGCTAGTACCATCTTACATGTAATTTCTCAAGTTATAGATAGAAAGATTACGTAATATTCTTGAATTGTGAAGTTTCTAATTAAGGATCTATCTCTCTCCAATTCACACCTTTAATGTCTTACACCTTATTTAGGTTTCATGTTTAACATTTTATGTAACTAGAAGAAGTGTTCTTACCAAGGTGAGCGAGTATACGATAAGCTAGAAAATCTGCAAGAAAAACAAATAGCCGTTAAAGAGACTAGGTGGCCTTCATGGTACTGTTTACCAGGGCTTATAGAATAATTTTGCATGATATCAGTAGAATAAAATAGTTGAGGAATTGTAATGAAATGGAAGAGATATTTATATAGAATAAAACACCATCAAGCCGTACATGGAGAAAGGAAACAAAATATGTTGTTTCTAACATTTGAAATGGTCATTAATTCTTAGCATTATCTCTACATTTCAAACAAAAGAAAGGATCAAGTAAGAAAATAAAAAGGTTACAAAGTTATTTCTTTGAAAGTAGTTTGATCACAATTATTTCAAATCACCTAGTTGCATCCAGTGGGTGCACCTAAAAAAAAACAATTAACGATTTGAAGGAGATGCTTACCTATTGCAGCTCTGATGGGACCATGGTTTCCTGTGTTCATTTTAAAAAAAAAAAATAAACAAAGAAAGAGTCAAATGAATAAAATTAATTGAAATCCTTTAGAGAGATAATTTGCATGCATGCGTGTAGAAGACTTAGTTCATGTGAAGTTTTGTTTGGATGGGTTTGACTTACATGCAATGGAGAGATTTGTTGGATGTTTATGCGAGTGGTAACCATCCCATATATATATATATAAAGATGAGCAAGTGAAGTGCTTAATTATATATAAATGCAGTTAATTAATCAAATACCAAAGGACGGTACATTTACTTCTTATGCATTCAGATGAGGTGATTTCAGAGAGAGAGAGAGAGAGAGAGAGAGCGAGAGAGTAACGTACTGCGTGTCACACAAATGTAGTTATCAAGGTTGATCTGGTTCTCTTTGGCATAATCACAAGCAGCCTGCTCCCATATGCCAAAATACTGCATGAAAGCTCAAAGCCATATGCCAAAATATCATGGACTTCTATCAAAGACATATTGGTAATATTGACTGGTTGAAAATATGAGGAAACATAAATCAAATCTATACGGCATAAGTCCGGTACTTCAGCAATTTCTACTTTACCAACCATCACATAGGGATAACCTTCCATATGGCGGAAGCTGGGAGAATAAATACTGCCATTTTTGCAGGAAGAAGTATTTACGAAATTAAAAGGAGGACTCGAAATTGGATTTGGGCAGCTAATGAAAGTTAATGAAGAGGAGGAGGAAGGGATATAACTAAACGGATAATAGTGATCGTAGTCGAAGGCATAACTCGAATGACGAGGGATGGAGAGGCAATCATCCTTTTGAAAATCAGCCTCCACTAGTCGAATTCCGAATTCAGGGTAATAATAGATTGCCTGAACATAATATTTTACCCTCTGGAAGTATACAGTTGTGCGGTTGTTTTCACAACCAAGTTCATATTCTATGCGGCCACAGCTTATGGGATCGGTTTGTAATCGAAAAGGGTAGCTAATATTAGGGATATTACCACAAGAAGAGGGAGCACAGTTAGTTGTAGCACTGCAACTATGGTGGCCGGTTAGGATGACTAGAAAAAAAAGGGCTGAGAATGCACCAAAAAGCTGCTCTAACATTCCACTCAACATTGAGAGATAACTTCCAGGGAAATGAAATAATGGATTGTTCTTGAGATAAATGTGTACTCTTTTTATAAAAACCATCTGACTACTGGGTCCATCCTCATGCAATACGAAAGGGTCATCTCTACGTACGAATTATTGCTGAAGCATTCCGAAATCACGTCAATTGTTTCCCACCATAGAAAGGGGAAGCTAGTGGCCCATTCTCATTGAATATATGTTAGACGCAACTAAAGTTGCTAAAATCATTTTTCTACACCACACAAAAATTAAATTTTTTTAACTAATTATATTAAGAATTTCAGCCCATGAATTAAATTACATTAAAATATAATAAACAAACTCAACAATATTATAAATAATCAATAAGTGATCTAAATAAATAAAAAAAGATATATAATATAAATTGAAGGGAAAAAAATAAATAAAACTTTCTAATACAGGAAAATCACTTAATGATAGAAAATACACAAAACCAAGTGACAACTTAGTTGTTCCTATCTTTTTTTGAACAAAATTAGTTGTTTCTATCATGACAAGTTCTAATAAATTTTTTTTAGGCTGTAAACTAACATACGAGTTGAAATTAGTAATTAACTAACATAAATCTAATAATTAAAATAAATTTTTAAACAATGTTTAATATGTTATAACAAACCTAAATTAGAAATAATTATTCAGAAATAAATAAATAAATAAATAAAATATGACAATAAAAACAAAGTTTTCATACTAAAATTCTTTTTTATAGTCTAAATCTATACAAAGTTAAAAGAAGTTCAAATGAATTCATTGTTTTCTATTCTTCTTGTTTTTTTAATAAAAAAAATCAAAGTCTTTAAAATTGAATTAAATCTATTTTTCATTAGGAAATAACATCAAAATTATTTCCTGTAATTTTATGATAAATGTGTACAAGTCAGTAGAAGACGGCAGGGTGTCTTCGTTTACGAATTTTCCAAGTCAATAAGAGAAAGAGATGAGGGTAGAAAAGTTGGAAAGGTCGCATCACGCAAACCTCACAGCCCCGGCAATATCTAGAGAAACGAGCAGTCTAATTAAAACTCCAAGAAAAAGGAAAGCAAGAGCATGTGGTATCTGGGACCATTGAAGCATGATTAATATCTAGAGAAACGAGTTATCTGCCTAATTAAAACTCCAAGGAATAGGAATAGTAGATAGAGAAAGCTACCCAAAGTTTATTCCGTTCCTTTTTTTTTTCTTCCAAAAAAGCCAAACAGTAATGAAGATGCGAGTGATGTCAAGGCCTCATTGGTCCCACAAATCACCATCGCTTATAACTTTAGGCCCATGTCCTTAAATTGCAAGTTTTGTCGTAAATGAATAGGTTGGGAATAAATGTTTTTTATTTAAAAATATATGAAAATGATATTTTTATTTTAAAAAAATTATTTTTGATATTTGAAATAATAAATAAAATAATTTAAAATAATTTAAAAAAAAAACAATTTTGAAATGCATCGATAAACACCAGAATTAATATTTCACAAAATAAATAAAGAAATATGAAAGCATTTTAAATTATTTTTTTAAAAAATAATTAGATACCAGAAATCCTATTAAAATTATTTGTATCAAATTGCAAAAACAAATGGTGACGTGTCTACCCAATTTGTCTCTAGTTGCATGTCGAATAAGTTTTGTTAAATGTTATCTATAAATATTATCAGTCTTTTCCAAAAGCTTTTGTTGCAAATTTAAATAATCTTTTCATCTTAAAATGTAGATTTAAGGCCACTATATTCAAATTTATTATTTGATTTATGGTAGTTAATCAAAGGTTAATATTGTGGGAATCAATTATGATTATTACTAGAGTAATTAATTTTTTAACTTTTTAGCTTTCAAAAACAATCATCAATCTTCTTGTTTACCACATGACTTCAAATTTGGGGTAAATTGCTTAAAAGATTTCGGATTCTAATTTATAATTATATATTTAATTAAAATCTATATCAAAAGATATAGCCATAATCTAACAACAAAATTTCATCCTCTAACCCCACTTTGGTCCAAGTATATTGGCTAAACTTATATTGGCTTAGGAATCAGGGGTGGGCCAAGAGCTTTTTTACCTTTCATGTGATATGATTTGCATCAAAAGATATGATTGTTTGGAATTCAATTAAAATTAAAATAGCCATAAATTTTGGAAAGTCCTCGGCCCATCGGCAGAAAAGAATGTACCATACCTTTAAAAGCTGGAAGACTTGCTGATCTTCTGCAAAGTTTTACTGTATAATACTTACACATACACTTTCACGATCTTTAATACTTTTTCTTCAAAGGTTAATCTTCAGCACACTAATATTTTGTTTTTAATGACAGAACCCTGTTGGCGGGTTTTTTCATAGTATAGTGTACTGCTGATAGAGACAGAAAGGAAACGAGAAGAAGCTAAAGGGGCACTGTGTGGCACAGGAATAAGCGGACAGGGAAGAAAGAAACAGAGTGCATGCTCGGATCACTGTACCAATTTAGTAGAAGATGGCAGGGAGTCTTCGTTTTCGAATTTTCCATGAGGATTGCATTAAAGCTCCTATGTTGATAATGATATTCCCATGAAGTTTGCCTAAAACGAGAGACACAAATGGTGCCCAACACTCTTATTATTTATGTGGACATTTGAGTTTTTCTTTTTTTTTTTAGCAAATTTATATAAATATGTGATTGAGGTTGTTTTTGAAAGTTTTTTTTAGAAATATATTAAAATGTTTTTTTAAAAAAAAATTCAATAATTTTTTTTTTGAAATATGATATCAATCAAGAATTTTATTATTGAGTGAGCTCACTTATTAGAATTATTAGGAAATTCTAAATTTATGCTCTTTTATGCTTAAGTAAAATAATATATTTCACAGATAGAATACTTTTATTCAATGGTTTCTAGCATGTGATTTTGGTTTTGGATAAATAAATCTTTCTTTTTAAATATGTCAAGAATTTGTATTTAAAAATAAATTTTATTTGGAGGGCATCATTTCTGACAAAGTTTACCTAGGTTGGATAAATGACTACTAAATTTGGAAATACATGATTAGTGTCGCATAGACAATTCTTTCGGTCAAAATTCTAGTGCCTGTATGGTACTAGAAATATAACAAAATAGTGCGAAACACATGCATGAAAAATCTCGACCAATGTTATTACCTCAACAAAGAAAATACACAATACACTGTCGTGCACAAAACTTACATACTACATAGAAAACGCTTATTTATAAACAATATTATGGATTTTACAAGGCAAAGTCATCATTTCTGTTTTTCAAGACATGGAGATTTTGTTTCTCTTTTATGTTCCTATAAACTTAGGGCCTGCTTGGCATAACTGTTGTTGTTGTGGTTGAGGTTGGAAAAAAACAGTTTCATACAAAGCGTTTTTAGCTGCGGTTCGTAACTGAAATTGAAGTGTTTGGTTAAAACTGTGGTTGAGATTGAGTTTAATGAAAAATAGTTTTGTGTGTTTGGTTACCAAGCTTTTCATATTGCTGTCAACTTGTGAAATTAATTTCAAGTATATATATATAAAATCTACAAAATTGAAAAAACAATATATTTATATATTCAATAAATATATAAATAAATATATTGTTTTTTTAATTTTGTAGATTTAATAATTATATAATAAAATATTGTTGTGATGGTGTGTTTAATTTCGTGTGTTTTTTTATATCTAAACTTATATTGCTTCCTTTTGCTGTCATTTTCTATTATTCGATTTCAGACCACACAATCAAGGCAGAGAGAGAGTGCTCTTGTTCTTGTGCTGCTGGGTAGGTGGAGAGAAAATGAGAAAGAAATGGGAGCAATCAAGGGAGCCATATCTGGACATGCTGGTGGGTGTTCATCGTTCCTTTGCTGGGTGTTTTCTCCTCCATCATTGCAACATATGTTTTTCATTAAACTCTTAATTCATCATTAATGCACAAAAAGTATGGGCCAAAAATTTAAAATCTACCTCATTATTATATTGAGATAACAAAGAAATAAAAAGAGCATAAAATCTATTTCATTATTATATAGACAGTTTTCATGTACCTTAAGAGCATAAAAAATCATTTTATGTTTTTATTTATACATCTTTAACCAAACACATTTCTATTTTAAAATATTTATCATTTCTATGATTTCAACTATATCTACCATTTCTATTTTCAAACACTAACTAAATACCTAAATTAATAATGTAGCATCCATAATATGAACCAAGAAAAATAGAATAAGAAAATGATAAAAAAAATACCCGAGAGGTTTGACTCATTAGTCAAATCTCGAGTTTACTCTCTAGAGATCACCAGTTCGGGTTCCATATCAATCAGAATCATTGGAGATTTTAATTGGTTGTTAATTTTAGGGACAGTGGAATTAATCAAGATGCACGTAAACTGACCCGAACACCCACGTTTGAAATATATAAATAAATGACAAAACACTATTCATTCAATAATATATAATACATATAAATATAATTTTTCTTATGTTTACCTAAGATATTTTCATAATCAAAAACAACTAAATATTAAAATGCAAGGCCCAGTTTCATGTTTGACACACCAGCTACAATTCAATTCTTCAATTTTAGAATTTTAGATACCAATTCATCGATGTTCTTGTCAGAAGAACCACCTTCACTAACAGCCTCAATAGCTAACTCTCTCCATTTCATAGCATTCTTTTTCATCTCAATGCCCTTCTCTCCCTCCATCACTTCCTTGATACAACACTCAATCTCATCTCTTTGTACAATTCCTTTCTCATCAACCTTGACTCTAACTCCCACCTTCCAAACATCCTCTACCAACTTCGCATTTGGTGGTTGGTCAGTCCATTGTGGCATTGCTACCATTGGCATGCCAAGAATCAATGCCTCAATCGTTGAGTTCCACCCACAATGTGTAAGAAAACATCCCACAACTTCATTTGACAGTATTCTAACTTGAGGACTCCACCCCACTACACAACCTTTTTCACCCAAGTCCTCCAAAAATGTTTTGGGGAGATTGACTTGCCCAGATTCCTTTATTACCCACAAGAAATAGTAATTACTGTTCTTTAAGCCCCAAGAAAGTTCTTCAATTTGCTTCTCACATAGGTCAGACATGCTACCAAAGGCCAATTATACAACTGACCTCGATGGTTTATTGCTGATCCAATTGGTGGAAATGGATGCTTGCAATGTAAAGAGATCAAGATTATAGTAATCATCATCTTCAATACGCAGGTCCAAGTATACTGATGGAACTATTGGCCCAATCATCAATGTCGGACAAACTTTTGATATTGTATCCACTGCCTGTCCAGAGAAACACACAGATTATGATTTTGTGGAGTTTTTCTATTGTCATAGACTAATCTCCAGCACTTGATAGTTTGATGCATTTATTGCACCAGAAATTAACAAAAACACTAAAATAGAACGGATTTAACTGTGCACATACACTCATGCGCACTGTAGACTCGAAATTTGTCTCGGTGCTTCGCGGGTGCACGTCCACCCTTTTTTTTTTTGTTTTTTCCTATTGTGAACAGTGTTTTAACGGTTTTGCCCCCGATAATAAGACAAAAAACGGTTCTGGATGAGGGGCACGGGTGTAATTGCTCGCGTAAGGATCGGTCCGGTCCGCCACAACTTTTTTTTTTTAATATTTTTTAAAATGGGTAAATACGGTTATAGCCCTTAATAAGACAAAAATGTTGACTTGGGTACAGGGGCAGGCCGATAATTGACCCTATTTTTTTAATTTTTAATTTGGTGGCTGTCAGGGCATGAGGCGCACGCGCCAGACGGTTTTCCGCCTCACACCCTGTTTAGGTGTCGCGTGAGACGTCCTACGGTGACCGGAAATTATCTACCGGTGTCTTTCTCGATGCACCTCCGCGTGGACTTCCTCCCGCGGTGGCGCGTGTAACCTAAAAAAGTCTGTGGACGCGACGGCAGCCGGTTAAAGCCGCGGGCCACGTTTCTCTCTCTCCTGCACGTAAAAGTGCAGGAGACTCCCCCATTGTTTGTTACTTTTCACTTCGTTCCCTCTACTTTTAATTGTGTTTTTGGTCCTGATTTCTATTATATAAGTTTTGATTTAGTTCGATTGGGTCCCCCAATTTTAATTGATTGAATGTTAAAGTTTCACTTCGGTCCTCCTCCTTTTAATTTCTGGATTAGCTGTAAAAAGCTAAATCAATTCAGTACACAAGTTTTGATTTTTTCAACTTTGTCATTTAATTTAAATTGATAATAAATGTGATTTCCATTTCAGCCCTTAGACTTTTAATTCTTGAATTTAATCCTTTTATATTTGATTGTCATTTCAGTCCTTATACTTTTATTTTTTTATATTTCTAGAATAATCCCTACTTTTGTCCATGTATATATAAGTGTACTTAACACAATAACAATAATAATAATAATAATAATAATAATAATAATAATAATAATAATAATAATAATAATAATAATTTAATTGTTTTTCTTGCTTACTCTTTTGTTGATGTTTTTTTTCTCCGGATAATTTGATAATTTTTATTGTTTTGACAGTAATAGCAATGATAATTTTTATTTTTATTTTATTTTTTTATTTTATCTTTTGTTAAAGTTTCTTGGATATTTTTAGTCTTTCATTAATTATATGTTATAATATTTATTGAATATTATCGCCTAGGAATATATATAGGGAGAAGGAAACATGACCTAGGATTTTTTGAATAAAAAAAATTAATATCAGTATTCTTAAATATATTTAATATAATAATATAATAAATAAATCGGATAACATAAAAAAAAATTGTCTTCGATTTTTAATTTTGTCCTCTTTTTTAAAAATTAATTTCTTAAAAAAATTACAATATGTTGGTTTTTAATATTTCAGATCTAATATTACTTGGCAAAAAATACAACTCAAAAAAAAAATTGACACATTTACCAAGATTTAAAAAATATACGAGTCACTTCCCGTTTCAATTACAATGCTCTTTTTAGACGGTAAATAAGTTATTATAGCACGAAAAAAAAAAGTTTTTTTCCTAAAAACATATTACAATATTTTTATTTACAATGTGTCAGATCTAATATTACTGGGGAAAAAAGGCAACTCATAAAACAAATATGACAAATTTACCTAGGTTATCTACAATTAAAAATATGTGAATCACTTCCCGTTTTGATTAAACTGTTCGTTTTAGATGACAAAAAAAATAATTATTGCACGCTAAAAAATTATGTTTATTTTTAAAAATAAATTACAAAATTTTTATTTATAATGCGTCAGATCTAATATTACTGAGGAACAAAAGCAACTCATAAAAAAGAATGAAAAATTTACATAGGTTATCTACAATTAAAAAATATACAAACCACTTCCCATTTCGATTACTCTATAAAATATGTGAGACTAATTATATGTTTTAATATTTATTGAATATTATCGCCTAAAAATATTAGAGAGAGAAAAAAAATGACCTCAAATTTTTTCCTTAAAGAAAATTAATATCAATATTCTTAAATACATTTAATATAATAATATAATTAATAAATCTTATAAATAAAATTTGCCTTTCAATTTAAATTTGATACTCTTTTGTTTAAGTTTATTTCTTGAAAAAAAATTTATAATATTTTAATTTTTAATATTTTAAATCTAATATTACAAGGGAAAAAATTAAACTCAAAAAACAAAATTACAAATTTATTTTCTGTTTCGATTGCTGTTCCTTTTAGACGACAAATAAGTCATTATAGCACGTAAAAAATTAAGTTCATTTCTGAAAAAAATTTCAATATTTTTATTTTTAATGTGTCAGATCTAATATTACTGGGGAAAAAATTGAACTAAAAAAAAAAAGTTGCCAAATTTACCTAGGTCATCTACAATTAAAAAATATACGAACAACTTCCCATTTCGATTAAACTATTCATTTTAGGCGGGGGGAAAATTTATATGTTACATATTTTATCTATTATAATATTACTGAATAAATATTTAAACAACTAATTACAGCATTTTAAAAATCAATTAGTTTTCTACATAGAACAAATCCTAACGCAATGCGCGGGCAAGCATACTAATTATACAATGCAAAAAACTCATTTCTGTTAATATGATGATCACTAGAGACTTACATGGTCGTTAACTTTAAGGTCCGTAAAATTATTCAAGGTGCGCGTAAGCTGACCTAAATCACAACAGTAATCAAATTGAAAGAAATAGTCGTTTACCAATCATCTCTTACAATTTCTTCTCAGGAAAAGGGAGAACTGATTTGCTATCTACGTGATCTCATGTATGAGTTATGTGGTTACTAATATGATGACCACTATAGACTTACATGGTCGTTAACTTTAAAGCCCGTAGGATTATTCGAGGTGCGTGTAAGTTGACTTAAAACACAACGGTAATCAAATTGAAAGAAATAGTCGTTTAAATTGACAGAAATAATTTCAGCTCTATCAAGAGATAATCAAATTGAAAGAAATGGTCGTTTAAATTGACAGAAATAATTTCAGTTCTGTCAAGAGATAAGGGCTAAAGATAACTCCACAGATTCTTTGAACTCACTTGTGGAAAAGAATGCCTCCATCAGTCACCAGCTCTGACCGATCACCATTTTTACCCATGGCAGTCAAAATCGAGATTTTGACACGGATCGGAAAGGGCTCCGAAAAATCGGATCGTAAGATCGGATCGTAAAATCGTAGAAAGATCGTACCCGAAATGTCCGTACAAAAATCGAAAAATCGTAAAATCGTGTGAGAAGAAAAATCGTAAAATCGTTTGTAAAATATTTCTGAATACAAAATAGCATAATTATGGACATAAAACTTAATTAGTTTAGGTTCATACATGATGTAAAATAACTTCAAAACACATTACAAAACAATTATGTCAATAGAATTTCATTAGGTAAAAACAAAAATATTTAAAATAAATATTTTAATGATATGCTATATAAATTAAAATCAGTCTTATGTCCGTCATTTTCCTCGTTATTTTTAATATATTTATCAAAAGTATTATTATTGAAAGGATTATCAGTACTAAATTCCTAATACTGGTATCAACAGTCAACATCAATATTACTAGTACTAGCTCCAACTCCAACAAATTATTTTGACATCAGGATATGAAAATGATGTACAACATCAATTTTTTTTAATTTAAAGTAAAAATTAAAAAATTTAAGTATAAATTTTAAAGTTAATATTACTGATTTTCAAGAGTGATTCCATGATATATATATAATTTTTATTTTTTATAAAATCAACACAACAATTTTATTTTTTTATAATATATATTTTTTATAATTTTTTTAATATATATATTAAAAACATTATATATATATATATATATATATATATATATATATATATATATATAATTTGTCCGATGTGGGACAAATTCATTTGTCCCACATCGGACAACCACAAAGTTCTCTCAATTGAGAGAACTTTAAATACAGCCGAGAGACTCTCGGCTGTAGAGTGGAATTTGTCCCACATCGGACAACCACAAAGTTCTCTCAATTGAGAGAACTTTAAATACAGCCGAGAGACTCTCGGCTGTAGAGTGGACAACTTGCATTTGTCCCACATCGGACAAATGCAAGGTTGTCTCAATTCCTCTCCTTTTAAATATAGGGGAGAAGCCGAGATTTAATTAAGAAGTGTATAAGTATAAGAGTTAATTAAATAAATCAGTGCAAAATTTGGTTTTAAAATAATATAAAACCTGGATCGTAAAATCGGACCGATCCGGTTCGATTTTACGAGTCAATCCGATTTTGACCGGGTTTGACCGAGTTTGACCGGTTTCGATTTTTCTTTCCGGTTTAACCAGGTTTGCTGAGCCAACTCGCAAACTCGTACGAGTTTGCGAGTTGGCTCGCGAGTTTGACTACCTTGTTTTTACCTGATGTGATAGTCGTTTACAATTTCTTCTCAGGAAAAGGGAGAACTGATTTGCTATCCACGTGGTGATATCATGTTCGAGCCGTATTGTCGTTAACTTTAACATCCATAGGATTATTCGAGTTGGGTGTACATTAATCAAATTCAAATGGACAGAAATAGTCGTTTACTAGTCGTTGAAATTGACAGAAATAATTCCTGGGGAATACTACTTTATTGAACTTACAATCATCACCATAGGTCTCTGTATAAATCTGAATGGAAGCAACCAGCAAAAACGTGAGAGCTTTGGGACACATTTCTCAGCAAAAATGCAAAGCTCTTTGTTATTAATGGTGCTAAACTCCGAAGCCCTTTAATAGAGGAAATAATAATATCTAGAAGTACAACTCTTAATATGAAAAAACATGGAGGTAAAAGCTTTACACACCCCCATCTTTACTTATCTCAACTCCTAAAAATACAGAGAGTCGTGATTTTCTGCTGAAGTCATTTTTGAAGCAATCAATGCACGGAGTTCTCAATAGTTAATGAGATGTTTAGATGCTTTCACTAGTTAGACAATTAGAAAGAAATGCTTTTGACAGTTGGAGTTTGGAACATTTAATGATTCGATTGCTCATATAAAATGGAATCATTTTTTTTTTTATGTAGGCTGGTGTGAAGGATATGATACCTCTAAACATCTAGTTAACGCTAAAGAGGGGCTACAAATAAATGTTTGATAGTCATTTAAATTGACAGAAATAAATTTTGGTCAGTCAAGAGATAAGAGCAAAAGAAAATTCCACAAAATATATTTGAACTCGCTCGGTTTGTAGAGAGAAATATTTTTTTTTTGCTTGATTTTTTGTTTGAGGAATATATCCAAGATTGCAAAAATGTTTATGGACCTGAAAAATAAAGCCATGTCGGAAAACAAGTAAGTGAAGAAGCCTGAATTATTATCAATTAATCATCAAATTATTATATATTTATTTATTCGGAATTGCAACAATAACATGAATGGTCGATCAAAGCATCTTACATCGTCAGTTCAGTCCCCACATGCACAAGAACGAACTGTCTCGTTTATCAACTTCCACAAAGACATCACCTCCCACTACCTCCCATGCACTCTTCACCTATTCTTAGTTAAGAGTTTGGTTCGAATTATAAGAAAATAGAGGTTATGATTGATAACAAGGAAAAGAATTGGGAGCAAGTCGTAATTGAGCTTAAGAAAGAAAAGGTAGGATACAAATATTTAGGAATAAGGAAATGGTCTAATTGGGAATTAATGGGAAAATAATTTAATACGATATACAGAAGAAGGAAGCAAGAGATTCAGATTTCTAATGTAAATTTCAGATTTCTAGGAAAAAGGCATGTTATTGAGCATACCTTTCAATATATCCAATCGTCAGAAGACAGACTCAAAATGTATGAACATTTTGCGAACAGGAATCAAAAGCAGATATCAGAAGGAAAATTTTATTGACGTCTCGCGGTTAGAATATCAGAATTATTTGAATAAATAAAAGAAGATATGCTTAAAATGATTCAAAAGAAGTAAAATCGATTTAATGAACTTATTTCAGAGTTTAACTTGTAATCCTATATGTTTTTTAATCAAACTATTTATTTTTTGCAAAACCCAAGAACTTAATGGTTTCTCCCAAAATCTAATTCAAAATTGAAGGACTAAATTGAACACCTTGTAAATTCATAACTATATTGAAATTTTGCCCACAATTCACCCTCAATTCTTTCCAGAATCTCGAGTTTCACTACAAGGACCAAATTGTGATTTTTCAAAGTTAAGGACTAAGCTATAATTTTCATATATATATATATATATATATATATATATATATATATATATATATATATATATATATATAAAAAAGAATTGTTGAATGGCAACACACACACTGATCCACGCTATAGTGTTTTGTTAATTTCCTCATTTTCGAGAAACAATAGGAGTCATGATTGTCTGATTTGACGAAGTCTACTAATTAGACAAAAAGAAAGAAATGCATTTGACAGCTGCAGATTGACACATTTTAATTTTAAGTGGTGGGAAATGGCTGGGTACAATAATAATATATCTGATTTAAAATTCAGACTTTTTCTACTCTGTAAATCTCTTGTTCGAGATCCTTTAGGGCAAAACTATATCTGTGTTTGAGTTTGGCTTCTTGATTTGTAGTCCAGCTGCGTAATAAGTGGAGTTTCTTCCGAAAACCACAGAGGCCATGGATATTTTTCAAACCTCGCTCGTCTCTTACAATTTCTTCTCAACGCAAGAAAAGGGGACAGAAATAGTCGTTTACCAATCATCTCTTACAATTTCTTCTCAAGAAAAGGGAGAACTGATTTGCTATCTACGTGGTGATATCATGTTCGAGCTACGAGGTTACTGATATGATGATCACTAGAGACTTACATGGTCATTAACTTTAAAATCCGTAGAATTATTCGAGATATGCATAAGCTGACCTAGAACACAACGTTAATCTAATTGACAGAAATAGTCGTTTACTAGTCATTTAAATAGTCGTTTAAATTGACAGAAATAGTCGTTTACTAGTCAAGAAAAGAGTCATTTAAATAGTCGTTTAAATTGACAGAAAAGAGATAAGGGCCAAAGATAACTCCACAAATTCTTTGAACTCACTTGTGGAAAAGAATGCCTCCATCAGTCACCAGCTCTGACCGATCACCATTTTTACCTGATGTGATAGACCAATGCAGCACAAAAGCTTATTACAGCAGTTGAACATTTGATAATACCCTTAGTCGTTTTATAGAGACCAGAAAAACTTGTCTATCTGACAGCAGTTGAAAATGATTCGTACAGATATCAGAATTTCTTCCGATCGAATGTGTTCTTCTAATTGCAAACACACGGGTCCCCTCGGCCCCCTCCCCTCCATCAACTCTCGCAATAATTCATTCTCTCTTGGACTTGACCGCTCCTGACCTGACCTTAGAAACCTCCCGGACGGCACGGCAGCTTCTGGTCCGAGTCAAGCATTCAGTGCAGCATCCAAGAAATGTTGGGAGTTATTTAGTTTTTCTACTTGACGAGCAGTTTGATTTTTTTAGATTTATTGATTGTTTGGGATTGTGTTTATGGTTGTTTTTTAAAGTGTTTTTTTGTTTATAAATGCTTTAAAATGATATTTTTTATTTTTTAAAAATTATTTTTGATATCATGAAAATGATCTAAAAATATAAAAAAAAATAATTTAAAATCAAAAATAAAAATAAAAAAAAATCAATTTTTTAAACAATTTTCTAGTCTTTTAGCTATGAATTTCTCAAACTTTACACTCTTTCCCACTTTATATTTTAGTGTTTTCTTCTTATTTTTAGTTTTGGGTTTCCTACGGAAACCAGATTAGATTCATCTTATACTGTCTATAATATTAATAATAATTGAGATTGAGAGGTGTAAGCCCTTCCCGTTATATAATCATTAATCAAATCCAGGCCGAGCATCCACACCGGGATTCTTGAAATAATTATATTTTAGCGTACGAACTCTTGATAGAACCAAATTTTGTAAGTTCATAAGTAAGGAAGTGCAGTTCTGAAGATGATGTGCCAAATATTCTAAAAGCAAATAATTACAGTTCTGATGCATCATATGATACAAAGTGCAAACAAAACGGGATAAATGGCAACTCGTACTCTCAGGCAAGAAGTATCACTGAAACATTTGCCAAGCCAACTATTCTGAGCTCACTCGTAGTGGCTCTCTACCTTTGGAAGCCCCCACTGTAATCAAAGGCATCCTTACTGTAAATGTATGGACGTCAAGCTGTAAACGTCACTCCTCTCTGTCAGCTGCTGGGTCATGTAATAATAATACAATCAGTTCCTGTGGCTATCTTCTGCCGAGCAATCTTTTTTCGTCCAAGTTGTCATGTAATTGATGAACAGTTGGGTACAGCAGCAGACGAGCTTGACGTTTAGAAAGAAAACTGTGCTAACTTCCGGTGCCAATCGAGGCCAGAGTTTCTTACCGAGCCACCATGAAAGTCCAGCCGTATAGGCCTTAATCCATCAATAAGCGATTCGACCTTGACCCATTTATTTATAATCTATAATTTTACAAAAACACTTTTCAATTGAAAAACAAAAAACCATGTTATTAGACAAACACCAAGAGAAAAACTATCAAATTCCACTAAGTAGGTTAGGGTAGAATACATATCAATATAATATAATATAATCTAATTCTAAAAAAAACTAACTCGATTCATCTCAACTCAATTAATATTGGACATGGAGCATCAAAATCTTTTAGGGTTCTTGATATTTAATAAACATTACTTGACAACAAAACAAGGGCAAATCCTTTTCATTTGAGCCGAAATTGTTGAAAAAAACTGATTTTTTGTAATTATATCTTATTTGATATTGTATTTTAAAACTGATTTAAAAATATATATTTTAAATTAAATATTTTTGATGTTTCTAAATTATTTTTATTTTAATATGATGATATTAAAAATATTTTTTTTAAATAAAATAAAAATTAAAAATTTAAAGATGATTAGACGTGAATAAGATATCTTGATGAACACTGCCTCAGATCCATCCACGTGGTCATGTACCATAAATTCAGACAAGACTACAATTTAGAAAGAACGCCATGAACGGACCGCTAATGGAATGAGCAAGGCAACATGATTGCTATGGTCTAGGAAAAGGACACTCTAAAAATTCTGTGTTCTTAAAAAGTTGCAATTACTAATTCTCATATTTGTTATAAACAAGTAAATCATTAATAATAATCAATGTAATAATAATAAAAGTTCAATCTCAGTCTTGAATTCTAGCCCACCCTGCATCGATCCTTGTTGAGCTCGTTTGATGGCAACTATTTCTCCAGTAGGAAGAACTCCTCTATAAACCTGTAAGAATGTTATCATATTTTGTCGAAACCAGAAAAGAAAACGAAAATCAATGGAAGGGATTCTTTTTCTGGCAATGAACTAGAGAAAGAATTTGGACCCCTTCAAAAAGACAGTATCAGGAAAACGTTTTGAAGGAATCCAAAAATAATTGAAGTGCAGAACAAAAAAGCATTTCGCTGGTAAGGTAAGAACATCAGCAAGTGCATTTTGAAAATATAATTTCTGTGGTGGCCCCGAATTGGGTTGAGGAACTGTGCAGTAATTTGCTGTTGCTTCTGCATGCTCACGAACCGGGTTGCCCACAAGTCTGCAAAATTTAACACATAAAACACTCTTATGCAGGCAAGTAGTATAGCACATCTCCTCAGGATTTAACTTTTCACACTACTCACATTTTAGCAGTCAATCGGATATGGGCAATAAAGCTAAATTGGAAAACTAATTAAATACAAGAGGAAATTGTATATTATTAAGTGTTTATTTTTCTATTTCATTTCTTTTCTCTTCGTTATTGTCTTATGTTTCTGATTAGAAACCTATTTATAGGTCTAAAATCCTAGACAAATAAGAATATGAACTAAACAATAAACCCTATTCTAATTTGATTAAGAATCTATTATGCCGACCCCAACTTTCAAACCAGCACCGTCACCGACCATCGTCGGCCACCACTCAACTAAAAAAAAAAAAAAAACCTTTAACTATCAGCCCACCACGAGCTCCCTCTTAGTCGTTCCCAATGATAGCTGCAACATCAACCAGAAAGGGGAAGAGGAATTAAGAAGTAGATTTGTAGGAAAGAAGAAAATATATATATATTTTTTTTGTGTGATTTTCTTCACTTTTCAGATAATGGTGACCTTCACCGCCAGCACAAGAGGGTAGAGAAGAAAAAGATGTTCCCAATCCACCATTTTATTAATCTTCATCGACGTCAACGTGTTATTTGTCTTCATCGGCAACAACCGCTCCCATTGTTCCATCATTGTCTCGTTCTGCTGGTTTCCCGAGTTCAAGCAACTTTTACAGTCATTTTATGAATTTTAGGTCCATTTTTTAATTTTAAATGTTTATGTTTGTATTTAAATTATTGTTATAATTTATGTTTTTAGTGCCATGTTAAGTTTGTAAACCTTTGTAATTATACTTGTGAGTAAGTAAAAATATAATAAAAAAGCAAAGTGTGGGTGTGTGCTGTTTTTCTTTTATTTGTTTTTATTGTATCTTTCATAAAAAAAAAAATGATAAAAAGTTCTAATATTTTAATGGCATTATACCAAGTCTACTAAAAATACAAAACAAATATTGTTTAGTGTTTTCATACAAAAAACCAAAAAAATATGTGTTTTCATTCAAGATTTAATAACTAGTTTATCAAATCCATAAAAAATTGGCTAATATTTAAAATAATTCAAAATTTTGATTCATGGGAATTATTGGTATGAATATTAGATCTACAAGTAGACTAATAATTTAAATATCTAGAACTGACCACAAAATTCTTATAACTATTATTAGTTTTGACCAAATTCTAAATGGAATATTTTTTCACCACGACGGAAAAATGACGAAAAACTCATATGCCTTTCAAGATAGGTGAACCCTGATAGGGCATCTACATGAATCTTTTTTTCTAAAACATATATTAGGCACACGAGGTCATAATAAAAGTTCAAAAAGCCAAATTTATTCGCATAAATAAATTTTAATCCTTAAAACCTTTAAACCACATCAAAATTACACAATGCAATTTACCTTAGGTATGACATATTAGGGGTGTTAATTCCTTCCCTTTACTTTACCTTTACCCTGCACACTAAGACTGAAATTATTTCTCAGCTTGACTGACTCTCAGAAATTTGCATCTAATTCAACAAATGATTAGTTTATGCAAAGTTGGCCTTTGAGTCCCTAGACTTCAGTGGACATTCCCACTGAAAAGTGCCCTTGCTCGTGACAGTTGTAGCATTCTACAATAGATTTGTCAAATCCAAATCTACTCCTCTCTCTTCCTCGATAGGATCCACAACCACCACTTCTTCCTCCTTGTTGGACTCTAGCTGTAACTTGGAGAGCTTGTTCTTCCATCACATGTCGACCCATCCTCTGTTCATGCACAAGCAAACTGCTTTGCAGTTCATCAATGGATAGAATATCCAAGTCATTCGACTCCTCAATCGAACAAACAACATAATCAAATTATGAAGTCATAGACCTCAAAATTTTCTCAATGATCACTATATCCTCCATTCTTTCTCCATGCATCCTCATCTTATTGGCTATGATGAGAGTCCTCCCAAAATAGTCATTGACCGTTTCTCCAGCCTTCATATGCAATACTTCGAACTCCTTTTGAAGTGCTTGCAATTGAGCACTCTTCACACGTGTAGTTCCTTGGTACTTTAGCTTTAAAGTGTAGGGTTTTGAAAATTTTGTAGGGTTTTGAATAGGAAAAAAGCATTAACACCCTTAATGGCTTAAGATTAGGTATAAAGGAATTAAGGGTATAGTAGTAACTTGTAAAATATAATTAGAAAAAGAAGAGAAGAGAAGCAAAGCTGAAAATTTTAGAGTGAACCTGAAGAGAGGAGAAAGGAGAAGAAAAAGAGAAAGGAAGGAGGAGAAATAAATATTAAGGTAATGTGGATGTGTTATTATGTAAAAATATTGTTTATTAGTTAAGCTTTTTGCTTGTATTGGTGATTAGGGTTTGTAGATTTTATTTGGGTTTGATTGATGAATGGATTGAGATGTTAAGGGTTTAATGTGTTAGGTAATGATTTAATTCATTTGATTTTAAATAATTTTGAAGTTAATGGATGTGTTTGGTGTAAGAAAATATTGAGCAATGGTGAAAAACCCTTGCTGGAATTCTGGGCTGGAGGTTGAAGATGATGAAATTTCATTTTGGTCCCTTTTATGAAAAATTACAGTTTGGTCCCCAAATCATGGAAAATTACAGTTTAGTCTCAGAACTTTGAAAGATTACAGTTTGGTCCCTGGAAAGAAATATTAGTATTTCAGGTTGGTTTGATGGGTAATTGAAGCTTATTTGATGAATTATTATCAATTTTAGGAATGTTGACGAAACCTTATTGACGTCCCGCAGATAGAATATCGGGATTATCTGAATATATATAAAAGAAGACATACTAAAAAATGACTCAAAAGAAGTAACTTCTCTTTAATAAATGTATCTAAGAGTTTAATTCATAATCCTATGTGTTTTGAATCAAACTATCTATTTTTCGCAAAACCTAAAAACAACGATTTCTTCCGAAATCTAATTCAAAATACACAATTCCTAAAATTGATAATAATTCATCAAATAAGCTTCAATTACCCATCAAACCAATCTGAAATACTAATATTTCACTCCAGATACCAAACTGTAATTTTTCAAAGTTCAGGGACCAAACTGTAATTTTCCAAAGTCCAGGGACCAAAGTGTAATTTTCACAAAAAGGACCAAAATGAAATTTTGTCATCTTCAACCTCCATCCCATAATTCCAGCAAGGGTTTTTCACCATTTATCAACATTTTCTTACACCAACACACATCAAATAACTTCAAAATCATCTACAATCAAACTAATTAAACCATTACCCAACACATTCAACCCTTAACATCTCCCTTAATTCATCAATCAAACCCAAATAAAATCCTCAAACCCTAACAATCCATACAAGCAAAAATCATAACTAATAACCACATTTATACTTATTAAAACATACACATTACCGTAACAACTTATTTCTCCTTCTTCTTTTCTCTTTCCCTCTCTTCTCTTCTTCTTCTTTCTTTCTCTCTTCCGTTGCTCTTCTCTCTCAAATTTTCAGATTACTTCTCATACTTTCTTTTTCTATTTATATTGTGCAAGTTACTACTATACCCTTAATTCATTTATACCTAAGCTTAAGTCATTAAGGGCATTCATGCCTTTTCCAATTCAAAATTTTCAAAACCCTACATTTTGGTTTATGGTAGGATAGAAAAACACATTAGTTCATATCAATTCTAATAACCAAAATAAAGTAAGTTTGAGATGCGTGAAGGGTTGCTTTTCTAAGATAAGAAATACAATGCGCGATAACCTATCCAAAATGACGGGCCTTTTCTTGCTAGGCTTGAATGCTTACCTTATTATTTTGAAAACAGGAAAGAAAGGGGCAACCAAGAGGCTACCTTGCTTCCACTGTTGGCGGGCGAAGGGTCAAGAGAACACATTGTCAAAAAATCCAATAGTTCCATTCTCCTTCTTGTTCATCAATCAGGAATCAAGACTAACTGGGCACTACAGTAAGACATCTAAGGATTATTTTGTAATTTTGTCAAATTAAAGGACTAAATTGAGATCATAAATTCATTACTATACTAAAATTTTGCCAAAATTTCATCCTCAATTCTGTCCAGAATCTCGAATACCACTGTATAGACCGAACTATATTTTCTCTCAAACATCAGAAAGTTTTGTCAATCAATTTGGTTTTTAGGTGATAACAAAGAGATTGGTAGTCAAGGGTTATACATATACAAACAAATTAAACTATCATTGGTTGCAAATTTAGGTTAGTCACTACACCAATTCAATTTCATAAATATTTTTCTTTATAGAGATCTAGAGGAGAAAGTATATATGGATATTCCTATTAGGCTATGTTTCATCTACCCCTGGAATTGTCTACAAGTTATAACAGGTTTTATACAAAATGAAGGGCTCTGGGAAAATCAAAGCAACTTATATCATGCTCTCTTTTTAAAATGAAAACTAGGGAAGGCAACTGTAATCGTAATTTAAATAGACAACACGATCATTACATGAGAGCAACTGTACGATATAATTTTTTTTTTAGCTTTAAAAGCAGTGAGCTATCCAATTTGAAATGAAAAACTTGAGTGGACTTAATTATTTTTTAGAATCTAAGTGACTTGATCGACGAGGCATCTTTCTTTCACAAAGATAGTGTGTACTAATTGAGGTAGGAATGCTTGACTGAAGCAACTTGTCAGCGTTCCCAGCTAAACAATGCTCATCATGGTTCTAGAATCAAGATAATGAAACCTCTTCCTCCCTCAAGGATGGTGGAATCTCGTCCTGGCTTGCTTCCTCAAAACGAGCTGAAGTGGATTCTGATTCGGCATCTGGGTTTAAACCAGCAAGATGCAAGATATTCTCAATCTCTTTCACCACTCCACCCATTGTTGGCCTGTCACTTCCTTTCTCCTGTACACATTTCATTGCCAGATCCACTATCTTATCTAGTCCTTTCGGCTTCGTGTCTAAACCAATATTTGGATCAAGAAGTTCATGATGGTTATATACATCTTTTTCTCTATCCATCGAGCTCCTCACCGCTGCTACAAGGAATCTCCCTCGCTCAAAAGGCTTTCTTCCAGTTACTAGTTCCAGCAACACAACTCCAAAGCCATAGACATCACTCTTCTCAGTCAAGAGCAGGGACTCATTATATTCTGGATCTATATAACCCTGCGCAGAAAATATACTAATCTTGTCAGTTGTAACCCTTGATAGTCTTAAATTGATGATGTTTTGGAGGCGTGGAGGTACTGACCACTGTCCCTTTAACTTGAGTGGTAGAAAGAATAAGGTCACTATTGTCCATAGGCCTGGAGAGACCAAAATCAGCGACTTTAGCATTTAAGCATTCATCCAGTAATATGTTAGCTGATTTTACATCCCTGTGGATAATACGAGGGTTGACAAGCTCGTGCAAGTAGGCAAGACCTCTTGCCGCACCAAGAGCCACTTTAAGCCTCCGCATCCAATCCAGCCAAACTCCGCTCAAACCTGATTACATGAGAGGATGGTATATAGTTGTGTAGACTTACTACAGCTACAGAACGTGTGTGCTTATTTTTGGAACAAATAAAATATCCAATTAAAGGGGTGTCTCCATTGGAAGCATCACGTTGAGTCATACCTGATAGGCTGTCCCTGAGATTACCATTGCGAGCAAACTCATAAATTAGTATCTGTTCACCTCTCTCGAAGCAAAATCCAACAAGGTTTACGACATTTTTATGATGAACTCTCGATAAAACTTCTATCTCAGCGTTGAATTCAGGCCCACCTTGCACCGATCCCGGTCGACATCGTTTGATGGCAATCAGTTGTCCAGTAGGAAGCATCCCTCTATAAACCTGTACGTTAAAATGGCCATAACAGGTTAAATGTTTTCTGCTGAATTTCCCTACAAGTTCAACTACAAAACATTTGCTTCCTCGAACCAGAAAACTACAATTTGATATTATAATTTCAAAAGCTCATTCTTAAGGTTTGGTATTCCATGCCAGATCAGAAGTTATATTGTTTGAAGGCATATTGGAACCAGCGACCACACACAATCATTGCTTATGCAAATGAGACCACCAAGGCAGGACAGGAAAAGAGGGAGAGACTTGCCATTCCGTATCCCCCTGTTCCAATATGATTCGCTTCGGAGAAATTGTTGGTGCACTTCGTAATCTCATCGAAAGAGAAGCATCTGGCTCCCTTCAACCGAGGAACGCTGTCACTGTTCTTTGAATCCAAGTATGCTGCAATTTGGCAAAATAAAGCAAAAGAAATAATCCCACAATTTTCGATGATGATTGGGAGAATATCAGCTCTACAAACTAGAAACTTAAAAGTACCAAAATGATTCTCCTGTTCACTTGGTCTTTCCCTTCTCTTCTTCTGACGATAAGCATATACCCCTGCAAGAAGCAATAGAAGCAGGAAAGAGGCTCCTCCTGCCACGGCCCCAGTGAGACTTCCAGTTCTGGATAACTTGTCCGGTACCGTGGGTTTTCCTGCATGAAAAAGAGGAAGGGAGGGAGAGGGATGGGTCATCAGAGGTAGAAAGAACAATGCAAGCAAATATTTCTCACTTGTGCATGAAATTGAAAATACCAGCAGAGTATGGATATGGATCCTTGAAATATGTAGGTCCAAAGGTATCTGAATTCTCGTAAGTCTGAAGGGTTAGCACAAATCCAATCCTTGAAATCGTAGTTGTGTTAAAGCGATTTCGGTCCGACGGAAACAAAGATAAGTTTGATTCAAGATACCCAGGCAATCCCTCTTTTGGAAAAGATACAACAACTGAATCCACAGGAAGTTCATGGCGCTTAAAGGAACGCATCAGAGACTCTTCTTCCAGATGTTCATAATTTGAGTCTATTGACTCTAAACATGGAGGTTTGAAGACTAGCGCTCCCCTGAATGGATACGAGCATTTGCAGTTGGGACTTAAAATCTGATCTGAAATGCAGTGGAGGGGAACACATTTCTCTGGTGGCCCCGTATCCGAAGAATTGGCTTGAGGAACTGTGCAGTAATTTGCTGTTGCTTCTGCATGCTCACAAACCGGGTTGCCCACAAGTCTGAAAAATTTAACATATCAAACACTCTTATGCAGGCAAGTAGTGTTAAATTGGAAAACTAATTAATACAAGAGGAAATTGTATATTATTAAGCGTTTATTTTTCTATTTCATTTCTTTCCTCTTCGTTATTGTCTTCTGTTTCTGATCCTAATTATAGGTCTAAAATCCTAGACAAATAAGAATATGAACTAAACAATAAACCTTATTCTAATTTGATTAAGAAATCTATCATGCCGACACAAACATTCAATCGGTTCCTCTGCTTCTCAGAAAAACTAGAAATCTAATTTATTTTCACAATCCTCGTTAAACTTGATTTCTGATAACTCCCATCATATTTCTCATCTTTGCAAAAACATCATGTTTGAGTGGATTTGTAAAAATATTTGAGACTTGGACTTGGGTCTTTACATATGTAACTTCAACTCTCTTGTTTGTAATGCAATCTTGTACATGATAACAATCTTGTGTCATGTGCTTGTTTTTGTCATGAAATACTGGATGATTTGTCAAGACAATGACTTATGAGTTGTCCATGTAAAATTTTGTAGACTACTCTTGTGGTATTTTCAACTCCAATAATCTTCTTAGTCAAATGGAATGACAAAAACATGTTATAGCAACTACATGTTAACAAAACACATGTTGTCCATGTAAAATGCAAGAAGAAGAAGAAGAATGCCTCTTACATTACTATCCCTTTATTCTTTCGTTCTGGTGTTTCTGAATAGAATGAAATGCTATTGTTTTGCATATCAATGACTTTCAGTTTGCTGCTAGAGCTTGAAGCAATATCCAGTTTGCCACTGAGCTTGTTGTTCCTTAGAATCCTGTAACCATTTGATACCCATCAGTTTCCATGAGATGAAAAAATCTATCAACATGCATGAAATTGAATGCTATGGTACTGAAACAACAAGTAGAAGGATACTCACAAAGTCTGTAAACTAGGTATATCGAAGAGGGCAGGAGGAACCAGACCTTCAAGTCCAGTGTTTTCCATCATTCTGTTATTCACAGGAAGGGAAGAAGGCTTCAGCATGTTGACAGCGTGAAAAATCACAAATTGTACACTTTTATACACAGGAATGCATAATCAATAAGAGGTTCCGTGGAAAGAAAATGTGTCTGTCAGAACCAAATGACGCATCACACAACACTTACTAAACATGGAGACAACCATAATCTAGCATGTGAAGTCATGATTCCTGAGAAAAGTTTCAAGGGCTAGTTCCTGATTGGGATGGTGGAAAGGGTTTGCGATTGTCGAATGAAAACATTCTAGTTAAAGCTCAATTGAGGTGGTCGAGTCTGTGTGATGACAGAGAGAAAAGGAGGAGATTAAGGCTTAGGGAGGAAAGGAGACATACAGTGTTGTCAAAGCCTTTAAGTTAGAGAATGACGACGGCAAGGCTGAAGCGTCAAAACTATTATTGCTCAGGTCCCTGCAGAAAACAATGCCGGTCAAAGTTGGCATTTGGTGAAAAGTTGAACTGTATTTCATACTGAGATACCTTACAACGTTAACAGACTGGAAATCTTACAAGTAGTTGAGATAAGCCATGCCAGTGAGATTGGGAACAGGCCCAGTAAGTTTATTGTTGGACAAAATCCTGAAATTTATCAGAGAAAGGACTCTTAACAGAGTGAAAATTCTCACAAACGACTTAACACACAAGCCAAGCCATTAACTTGCAATGTCATTTTCTGGTTACTTACAACGTTCTCACACTGGTAAGATTGTTGAGGTTTGAAGGGACAGGTCCAGTTAATGAGTTCCCTTCAAAACGTCTGCAACAAAGATAAGGCGTTCAAAACAAAATCGACCAGTAAAGAATCACTTCAGTTTGTCATATAGATGATGCTTACACAGCCTCCAAAGACTGCACAAGTCCAAGGGTAGAAGGAATGCTTCCCGTGAGATTATTGTCATGCAAAAGCCTGCACAAAAGTAATGCATCTGATGTAGGAGGTTCTAATTAATCATGCATGGATGGATTTATTGTATTCGGAGCACGTGGATAGTTTAGCACATACGTGTATGTATTCAGACTAGATTAACAGGAGTTAGGAGGTTCTAGAAGCCAATCCTATAGGCAGGTTAGCAGAAGGCTGTAATAAAATGAATCCAATTCTTGTATTCCATAGCTAGGTGAAGTAGTTTGACTTGGACATGCAAAGCATGTACAAACTTACACATGAATGGGAGTCATGTCTGAACTGAAAAGCTCATCCGGGATTGTGCCTGAGAACCGATTCCTTCCTAGATGACTGATAAATTAATTTTCAGGCAAGCATCAGTGAAGAGCCGAAGCAGGAGAAAACACTAATCAGCTGGACAGCACAGAGAGATTTGACATACAAGTGTTTTGCCTTAACTAGCATATCAAGACCAGATGTAGTTCCACTGGAGACAGGGATGCTTCCTTCGAGCAGATTATTGAATAGATCCAGCACAATGAGTTTAGAAAGGTTGCCAATTGATTGTGGAATTGGTCCATTGAATCTATTTGAGCCTAGTTCTCTGCAGGAAATAGCAATAGAGAGTTTCGTACAGGATGTGCAGCAGCAAGGTTGCCCACAGAACACATGTTTCATTCCATAAGAAAACAGTAAAACACTTACAGAGACTCCAGCAGCTCAAGAGACCCTATCGACTCAGGGATAGGACCACTGAAACCACAACCAACCAACTTTCTAGAATGGAAGAGAAAAAGCTCTGTCAGTTAATCAGAGGAGTGGTTTCGGTTAATAATAACTTTATATTATTCCCTCACAATTGTTTTAGCTTCTTCAAATTCACAATTGATGGTGGGAGTGAGCCCTCCAAACCCGTGTTGTACGATAGATCCCTGTAATCAGATACTGTTAATCAGCAAGGAATCCTTAGAAAGGAGAGAATCACTATGTTCTTGTATCAACACAAAGGGTGGAAGGAGAGATCTGGGACTGAGGCCTGTTCTCAACTAGAGCAGCCCAGTCTACACATCTGGGAAGCCAAAGGGTATAGTAGCAGTGCATGTTTACATAAACCAAATCTAAAAACTGCTGCCGAGCAATACTTACTTCAAGAACATGACTACTTTTAAGTTTGGATCATTTATTATTTGAAGTGAAACTTACAGAACCTCCAATTCTGATAAGGAGGAGATGTCTCCAGACAGCTGACCTCTCAATCCCACACCTGCCAATGTCCTGCAGTGGAAAATAGTCAGCTAATCTCGAAACTTGGAGAAGGAAGAAAGTGTGAAGCTTAATTAACATTAGAAGCTGAACAGCTGCCAGTAACTTACATCTTAATCACACGGGGACGTGAAATGTCACATGAAATGCCTTCCCAGTTGCCTCCACAGGGATCTGCACCCACCCAAGTACTGGGCGTGTTTTCCCACTCATTCTTGAGAGTACTCATTACAGTAGCTGCATTAGAAACGTGGCACAACAATGAAAGGTTGACATGATACAATCTCCATCAGAGTTGTCTAGCTACATGGATTATGGAGGATCCATTAAAGCTAACAGAGACCTCTACTAAATCTAATCTGGCCGCCAACTTTAATGGGTGATTTTTGGCTTAATTAAGTGCAGGCAGTTCAGAATATTCATTATGCATTCCATCTATCAAGTTAAGAAGAACCTTCAGCACTTGATTTTCTGAGTATCTTAAAAAGCTACATCGATCCTACATGAGACAAGTCTCATGAAATCATTGTAGTAAATGAATCCAACCAAGAAAGTGGGGAATACTACTTTATTGAACTTACAATCATCACCATAGGCCTCTGTATAAATCTGAATGGAAGCAACCAACAGAAACGTGAGAACTTTGGGACACATTTCTCAACAAAATTGCAAAGCTCTTTGTGTATTAATGTTTTGAATAAATCTTGGATTGAGTTTATAGCTCAGTTTTTTATATTTATTTTTATTTAATTAAATAATTATAAGAAATGACATTTGCAATAAAGACAATTATTAAAATTATTGAGAACGGATATGTTTTTTTCAGTGTAGATTTTCTATATATATATATTGTCGGGAACATTTCTCATTTACTCCAGGGATGCTTATCGGTAATAAGAAAAGAAAAGGTTATATTTGCAAAAAGCTAAATTGACAGATATGTATAAATTAATCCACATTCTGAGATCGTGCTTGAGGATCAATTAATCATCAAATTATTATATATTTATTTATTTGGAATTGCAACAATAACATGAATGGTCGATCAAAGCATGTTACATCGTCAGTTCAGTCCCCACATGCACAAGAACGAACTGTCTCGTCTATCAACTTCCATAAAGACATCACCTCCCATGCACTCTTCACCTATTCTTAGTTAGAGTTTGGTTCGAATTAAAAAAAAATAGAGGTTATGATTGATAACAATGACAAGAATTGGGAGCAAGTCGTAATTGAGCTTAAGAAAGAAAAGGTAGGATACAAATATTTAGGAATAAGGAAATGGTCTTGGGAATTAATGGGAAAATAATTTAATACGATATACAGAAGAAGGAAGCAAGAGATTCAGATTTCTAATGTAAAATTCAGATTTCTAGGAAAAGGCATGTTATTGAGCATACCTTTCAATATATCCAATCGTCAGAAGACATACTCAAAATGTATGAACATTTTGCGAACAGGAATCAAAAGCAGATATTAGAAGGAAATTTTTATTGACGTCCCGTGGGTAGAATATCAGAATTATCTGAATAAATAAAAGAAGACATGCTTAAAATGATTCAAAAGAAGTAAAGTCTATTTAATGAACTTATTTCAGAGTTTAACTTGTAATCCTATATGTTTTTTAATCAAACTATTTATTTTTTGCAAAACCCAAGAACTTAATGGTTTCTCCCAAAATCTAATTCAAAATTGAAGGACTAAATTGAACACCTCGTAAATTCATAGCTATATTGAAATTTTGGCCACAATTCACCCTCAATTCTTTCCAGAATCTCAAGTTTCACTACAAGGACCAAATTGTGATTTTTCAAAGTTCAGGACTAAGCTGTAATTTTCATAATATTGAAGAATTATATATATATATATATATAAAGAATTGTTGAATGGCAATATATACACCCACAGTGATCCACGCTATAGTGTTTTGTTAATTTCCTCATTTTCGAGAAACAATAGGAGTCATGATTGTCTGATTTGACGAAGTCTACTAATTAGACAAAAAGAAAGAAATGCATTTGACAGCTGCAGATTGACACATTTTAATTTTAAGTGGTGGGAAATGGCTGGGTACAATAATAATATATCTGATTTAAAATTCAGACTTTTTCTACTCTGTAAATCTCTTGTTCGAGATCCTTTAGGGCAAAACTATATCTGTGTTTGAGTTTGGCTTCTTGATTTGTAGTCCAGCTGCGTAATAAGTGGAGTTTCTTCCGAAAACCACAGAGGCCATGGATATTTTTCAAACCTCGCTCGTCTCTTACAATTTCTTCTCAACGCAAGAAAAGGGGACAGAAATAGTCGTTTACCAATCATCTCTTACAATTTCTTCTCAAGAAAAGGGAGAACTGATTTGCTATCTACGTGGTTATATCATGTTAGAGCTACGAGGTTGTTGATATGATGATTACTAGAGACTCACATAGTCGTTAACTTTAAGATCTGTAGAATTATTTGAGATGCGTGTAAACTGATCTAGAACACAACGTCAATCAAATTGACAGAAATAGTCGTTTACTTGTCATTTAAAAAGTAGTTTAAATTGACAGAAATAATTTCAGCCCTGTCAAGAAAAGAGTCTTTTAAATAGTCGTTTAAATTGACAGAAAAGGGATAAGGGCCAAAGATTACTCCACAAATTCTTTGAACTCACTTGTGGAAAAGAATGCCTCCATCATTCACCAGCTGTGACCGATCACCATTTTTACCTGATGTGATAGTCGTTTACTGGTCATCTCTTACAATTTCTTCTCAAGAAAAGGGAGAACTGATTTGCTATCCACGAGGTGATATCATGTTCAAGCCATGTGGTTGATAATATGATAAGCACTAGAGACTTGCATTGTTGTTAACTTTAACATCCATAGGATTATTCGAGTTGGGTGTACATTAATCAAATTCAAATTGACAGAAATAGTCGTTTACTAGTCGTTGAAATTGACAGAAATAATTTCAGCCCTGTCAAGAGACAAGGGCCAAAGATAACACCACAAATTCTTTGAACTCACTTGTGGAAAAGAATGCCTCCATCAGTCACCAGCTCTGACCGATCACCATTTTTACCTGATGTGATAGACCAATGCAGCACAAAAGCTTATTACAGCACTTATTAGTCGTTATAGAGACCAAAAGAAACTTGTCTATCTGACAGCAGTTGAAAATGATTCGTACAGATATCAGAATTTCTTCCGATCGAATGTGTTCTTCTAATTGCAAACACACGGGTCCCCTCCTCTCCATCAACTCTCGCAATAATTCATTCTCTCTTGGACTTGACTGCTCCTGGCCTTAGAAACCTCCCGGACGCCACGGCAGCTTCTGGTCCGAGGCAAGCATTCAGTGCTGCATCCAAGAAATGTTGGGAGTTTTTAGTTTTTCTACTTGACGAGCAGTTTGATTTTTTTAGATTTATTGATTGCTTGGGATTGTGTTTATGATTGTTTTTTAAAGTGTTTTTTGTTTATAAATGCTTCAAAATGATATTTTTTATTTTTTAAAAATTATTTTTGATATCATGAAAATGATCTAAAAATATATAAACAAATTTAAATTAAAATCAAAAAAAAAATATCAGTTTCTTAAACAATTTTCTAGTCTCTTAGCTATGAATTTCTCAAACTTTACACTCTTTCCCACTAAAAAAAATATTTTAGTGATTAGATTCATCTTATACTGTCTATAATATTTATAATAATTGAGATTGAGAGGTGTAAGCCCTTCCCCTTTTATAATCATTAATCAAATCCAGGCCGAGCATCCACGCCGAAATAATTATATTTTAGCGTACGAACTCTTGATAGAACCAAATTTGTAAGCTCATAAGTAAAGAAGAGCAGTTCTGAAGATGATGTGCCAAATATTCTAAAAGCAAATAATTACAGTTCTGATGCATAATATGATACAAAGTGCAAACAAAACAGGATAAATGGCAACTCGTACGTACTCTCAGGCAAGAGTATCACTGAAACATTTGCCAAGCCAAGCTCATACCATGTATTCTGAGCTCACTCATAGTGGCTCTAACTTTGGAACTGGGAAGCCCCCACTGTAATCAAAGGCATCCTTACTGTAAATGTATGGACGTAAAGCTGTAAACGTCACTCTTCTCTGTCAGCCGCTGGGTCATGTAATAATAATACAATCAGTTCCTGTGGCCATCTTCTTCCGAGCAATCTTTTTTCGTCCAAGTTGTCATGTAATTTATGAACAGTTGGGTACAGCAGCAGACGAGCTTGACGTTTAGAAAGAGAACTGTGCTAACTTCCGGTGCCCATCGAGGCCAGAGTTTCTTACCGAGCCACCATGAAAGTCCAGCCATATAGGCCTTAATCCATCAATAAGCGATTCGACCTTGACCCATTTATTTATAATCTATAATTTTACAAAAACACTTTTCAATTGAAAAACAAAAAACCATGTTATTAGACAAACACCAAGAGAAAAACTACCAAATTCCACTAAGTAGGCTAGGGTAGAATAAATATCAGTAGAATAGAATATAATCTAATTCTTAAAAAAAAAACTAACTCGATTCATCTCAACTCAATTAATATTGGACATGGAGCATCAAAATCTTTTAGGGTTCTTGATATTTAATAAACATTACTTGACAACAAAACAAGGGCAAATCCTTTTCATTTGAGCCGAAATTCTTGATATTTAAAAGAAACTGATTTTTTGTAATTATATCTTATTTGATATTGTATTTTAAAACTGATTTAAAAAATATATATTTAAATTAAATATTTTTGATGTTTTTAAATTATTTTTATTTTAATACGATGATAATAAAAATAATTTTTTTTAAAAATAAAATAAAAATTAAAAATTTAAAGATGATTAGACGTGAATAAGATATCTTGATGAACACTGCCTCAGATCCATCCAAGTGGTCATGTAACCATAAATTCAGACAAGACTACAATTTAGAAAGAACGCGATGAAAGGACCGCTAATGGAATGAGCAAGGCAACATGATTGCTATGGTCTAGGAAAAGGACACTCTAAAAATTCTGTGTTCTTAAAAAGTTGCAATTACTAATTCTCATATTTGTTATAAACAAGTAAATCATTAATAATAATCAATGTAATAATAATAGAAGTTCAATCTCAGTCTTGAATTCTAGCCCACCCTGCATCGATCCTTGTTGAGCTCGATTGATGGCAACTAGTTCTCCAGTAGGAAGAACTCCTCTATAAACCTGTAAGAATGTTATCATATTTAAATTCCATGTTTTGTCGAAACCAGAAAAGAAAACGAAAATCAATGGAAGGGATTCTTTTTCTGGCAATGAACTAGAGAAAGAATTTGGACCCCTTCAAAAAGACAGTATCAGGAAAACGTTTTGAAGGAATCAAAAAATAATTGAAGTGCAGAACAAAAAAGCATTTCGCTGGTAAGGTAAGAACATCAGCAAGTGCATTTTGAAAATATAGTTTCTGTGGTGGCCCCGAATTGGGTTGAGGAACTGTGCAGTAATTTGCTGTTGCTTCTGCATGCTCACGAACCGGGTTGCCCACAAGTCTGCAAAATTTAACACATCAAACACTCTTATGCAGGCAAGTAGTATAGCACATCTCCTCAGGATTTAACTTTTCACACTACTCACATTTTAGCAGTCAATCGGATATGGGCAATAAAGCTAAATTGGAAAACTAATTAAATACAAGAGGAAATTGTATATTATTAAGTGTTTATTTTTCTATTTCATTTCTTTTCTCTTCGTTATTGTCTTATGTTTCTGATTAGAAACCTATTTATAGGTCTAAAATCCTAGACAAATAAGAATATGAACTAAACAATAAACCCTATTCTAATTTGATTAAGAATCTATTATGCCGACCCCAACTTTTAAACCAGCACCTTCACCGACCATCGTCGGCCACCACTCAACTAAAAAAAAAAAAAAACCTTTAACTATCAGCCCACCACGAGCTCCCTCTTAGTCGTTCCCAATGATAGCTGCAACATCAACCAGAAAGGGGAAGAGGAATTAAGAAGTAGATTTGTAGGAAAGAAGAAAATATATATATTTTTTTTTTGTGTGATTTTCTTCACTTTTCAGATAATGGTGACCTTCACCGCCAGCACAAGAGGGTAGAGAAGAAAAAGATGTTCCCAATCCACCATTTTATTAATCTTCATCGACGTCAACGTGTTATTTGTCTTCATCGGCAACAACCGCTCCCATTGTTCCATCATTGTCTCGTTCTGCTGGTTTCCCGAGTTCAAGCAACTTTTACAGTCATTTTATGAATTTTAGGTCCATTTTTTAATTTTAAATGTTTATGTTTGTATTTAAATTATTGTTATAATTTATGTTTTTAGTGCCATGTTAAGTTTGTAAACCTTTGTAATTATACTTGTGAGCAAGTAAAAATATAATAAAAAAGCAAAGTGTGGGTGTGTGCTGTTTTTCTTTTATTTGTTTTTATTGTATCTTTCATAAAAAAAAAATGATAAAAAGTTCTAATATTTTAATGGCATTATACCAAGTCTACTAAAAATACAAAACAAATATTGTTTAGTGTTTTCATACAAAAAACCAAAAAAAATATGTGTTTTCATTCAAGATTTAATAACTAGTTTATCAAATCCATAAAAAATTGGCTAATATTTAAAATAATTCAAAATTTTGATTCATGGGAATTATTGGTATGAATATTAGATCTACAAGTAGACTAATAATTTAAATATCTAGAACTGACCACAAAATTCTTATAACAATTATTAGTTTTTACCAAATTCTAAATGGAATATTTTTTCACCACGACGGAAAAATGACAAAAAACTCATATGCCTTTCAAGATAGGTGAACCCTGATAGGGCATCTACATGAATCTTTTTTTCTAAAACATATATTAGGCACACGAGGTCATAATAAAAGTTCAAAAAGCCAAATTTATTCGCATAAATAAATTTTACTCCTTAAAACCTTTAAACCACATCAAAATCATAAAATGCAATTTACCTTAGGTATGACATACTAGGGGTGTTAATTCCTTCCCTTTACTTTGCCTTTACCCTGCACAATAAGACTGAAATTATTTCTCAGCTTGACTGACTCTCAGAAATTTGCATCTAATTCAACAAATGGTTCCTTTCTTCCACACATATAGTTGCTACAACCAGAGTCAAGAAACCAGGTGTGTTCCATTTCAGCTTCCTTGGCATTTACTAGTGCCATCAGTAGCATTTCCTCATTAGTTTCTGCAAAGTTGGCCTTTGAGTCCCTAGACTTCAGTGGACATTCCCACTGAAAATGCCCTTGCTCGTGACAGTTGTAGCATTCTACAATAGATTTGTCAAATCCAAATCTACTCCTCGATAGGATCCACGACCACCACTTCTTCCTCCTTGTTGGACTCTAGCTGTAACTTGGAGAGCTTGTTCTTCCATAATATGTCGACCCATCCTCTGTTCATGCACAAGCAAACTGCTTTGCAGTTCATCAATGGATAGAATATCCAAGTCATTCGACTCCTCAATCGAACAAACAACATAATCAAATTATGAAGTCATAGACCTCAAAATTTTCTCAATGATCACTATATCCTCCATTCTTTCTCCATGCATCCTCATCTTATTGGCTATGATGAGAGTCCTCCCAAAATAGTCATTGACAGTTTCTCGAGCCTTCATATGCAATACTTCGAACTCCTTTCGAAGTGCTTGCAATTGAGCACTCTTCACACGTGTAGTTCCTTGGTACTTTAGTTTTAAAGTGTAGGGTTTTGAAAATTTTGTAGGGTTTTGAATAGGAAAAAAGCATTAACACCCTTAATGGCTTAAGATTAGGTATAAAGGAATTAAGGGTATAGTAGTAACTTGTAAAATATATGTAGTGTTTTGAATTTTTTTTTAAGGAGAATACAAGAATGCCCTTAGTGGCTTAGAATTAGGTTAAGGGTAGGGTAGTAATTGCACAAGCTAGTAAATATAAATAGAAAAGAAAAGAAAAGAAAAGGAAAAAAAGAGAGGTAATCTGAAAATTGAGAGAGAGAGAACCGGAAAGAGAGAAAGAAAGAAGAAGAAGAAGAGAAAAGAGGGAAAGAGACGAAGAAGAGAAAGGAAGAAGGAGAAATAAGTTGTTAAGGTAATGTGTGTGTTTATTATGTATAAATATGATTATTAGCTATGATTTTGCTTGTATGGGTTGTTAGGGTTTGAGAATTTTATTTGGGTTTGATTGATGAATTAGGAGAGATGTTAGGGTTTGAATGTGTTGGGTAATAGTTTAATTAGTTTGATTGTGGATGATTTTGAAGTTTTGAGATGATTGGTTTGAGAAAATATTGAGAAAAATAGTGAAATAATGTTGATAAATTCGAAATCCTTTGCTGGAAATTCTGGGTTGAGGTTGAAGATGACAAAAATTCATTTTGGTCCTTTTGGTGAAAAATTCAGTTTAGTCCCCGAACTTTGAAAAAATTACAGTTTGGTCCCTGGAATGAAATTGAAGATTCTGGACAGAATTGAGGATTAATTATGGACAAAATTTCAGTATAGTTGTAAATTTAAGAGGAGTTCAATTTAGTCCTTCAATTTGGTAAAATTACGATTTGGCCCTAAAAATATGAGAAAAATTCAGAATGGTCCCTAGGTGAAATAATAGCATTTAAGATTGGTTTGATGGATAATTGAAGTTTATTTGATGGATTATTATCAATTTTATGAGTTAGGTATTTGGAATTAGATTTTGGAAGAAACCTTTGATTTAGGTTTTACGAAGAAATGAATAGTTGATTCAAAAACACATAGGATTATGATTTGAACTCTTAGATATGTTATTAAACTTAATTTACTTCTTTTGAGTCATTTTTGAGTATATCTTCTTTTATATATATTCAGATAATCCCGATATTCAACTCGCGGGACATCAGTAGGATTTCGTCAACACTCTGCTTCTGAACCTTGTTTGTTCTTAAGTCAGGTGAGTGGATAACATTTAATATGCATGGGAAATAGTATAAATATTTGAATTTGTTAGTATGAATTGGATTATACTTTTGGATAATATATACCTTGATTATATTCTTGATACGATAAAACATAATCATTTGTTGAATATCCGTTCTTGATATGAGCCTATTTCTGTTTGTGAATTGTTAGCTCCTCATTTGATTGATACCATGAGTTGAGCCTTGAGATTTGAACATGTTTGTTTGATATTAGATATACCTATAGTATGCCAGTCAGAATACCCATGCTAACAAGGTAGTGTTAGCCTTTGTGCACATCGTATCTGAAACCCTAGTTGGTCGGGGGAGTCACCAACCTGTGTGGACTGATCATCCCACAGTACGGAGCCTTATGCTCACTGTATTCTGATTTTCTGACGAGCTTTACCTATATATTCTTGTTATGACCTATTTGAGAAATTTGTTGTAAGAACCTTGAGCCGATTTGATATTATACTTCTCTTTGCTATATTATCTCGTATGTGTATATTGGATATTATCTACTCACTGAGTTGTTGAAGTCACTCCCTCATTATTTATCATTTTCAGGGTCGTAGCTTGCTAGCAGGTCATTTTTGTCCAACTCTTGGAACCTACTATTTTGGTTGTATTTGATATTTTTGTTCATATGTCTAGTTAGTGCTCCACAATTACAACAATATGTAATCAACTCTTGTACAAAGACAATTGAATTATGTTATAAAGTACTTTGATATTTCCGCTACGTTGAACTCTGAAAGTTGAAGGATATGTTTGTGTGTGTAAGTTTGGGTTCGCATAGGTGTGGAACCTTGGAGGGGGACCATGCCTATGTGCCGGTCACGGATCCGGGAATCGGGTCGTGACAATATAATTAGAAAAAGAAGAGAAGAGAAGCAAAGCTGAAAATTTTAGAGTGAACCTGAAGAGAGGAGAAAGGAGAAGAAAAAGAGAAAGGGAGAAAGGAAGGAGGAGAAATAAATATTAAGGTAATGTGGATGTGTTATTATGTAAAAATATTGTTTATTAGTTAAGCTTTTTGCTTGTATTAGTGATTAGGGTTTGTAGATTTTATTTGGGTTTGATTGATGAATGGATTGGGATGTTAAGGGTTTAATGTGTTAGGTAATGATTTAATTGATTTGATTTTAAATAATTTTGAAGTTAATGGATGTGTTTGGTGTAAGAAAATATTGAGCAATGGTGAAAAACCCTTGCTGGAATTCTGGGCTGGAGGTTGAAGATGATGAAATTTCATTTTGGTCCCTTTTGTGAAAAATTACAGTTTGGTTCCCGAATCTTGGAAAATTACAGTTTAGTCTCTGAACTTTGAAAAATTACAGTTTGGTCCCTGGAAAGAAATATTAGTATTTCAGGTTGGTTTGATGGGTAATTGAAGCTTATTTGATGAATTATTATCAATTTTAGGAATGTTGACGAAACCTTATTGACGTCCCGCAGGTAGAATATCGGGATTATCTGAATATATATAAAAGAAGACATACTAAAAAATGACTCAAAAGAAGTAACATCTCTTTAATAAATGTATCTAAGATTTTAATTCATAATCCTATGTGTTTTGAATCAAACTATCTATTTTTCGCAAAACCTAAAAACAACGATTTCTTCCGAAATCTAATTCAAAATACACAATTCCTAAAATTGATAATAATTCATCAAATAAGCTTCAATTACCCATCAAACCAATCTGAAATACTAATATTTCACTCCAGAGACCAAGCTGTAATTTTCCAAAGTCCAGGGACCAAACTGTAATTTTCCAAAGTCCAGGGACCAAAGTGTAATTTTCACAAAAAGGACCAAAATGAAATTTTGTCATCTTCAACCTCCATCCCAGAATTTCAGCAAGGGTTTTTCACCATTTATCAACATTTTCTTGCACCAAACACATCAAATAACTTCAAAATCATTTACAATCAAACTAATTAAATCATTACCCAATACATTCTACCCTTAACATCTCCCTTAATTCATCAATCAAACCCAAATAAAATCCTCAAACCCTAACAATCCATACAAGCAAAAATCATAACTAATAACAACATTTATACTTATTAAAACATACACATTACCGTAACAACTTATTTCTCCTTTCTCCTTTCTCCTTTCTCTTTCCCTCCTTCCTCTTCTTCTTCTTTCTTTCTCTCTTCCCTTTCTCTTCTCTCTCAAATTTTCAGATTACTTCTCATACTTTCTTTTTCTATTTATATTGTGCAAGTTACTACTATACCCTTAATTTATTTATACCTAAGCTTAAGTCATTAAGGGCATTCATGCCTTTTCCAATTCAAAATTTTCAAAACCCTACATTTTGGTTTATGGTAGGATAGAAAAACACATTAGTTCATATCAATTCTAATAACCAAAATAAAGTAAGTTTGAGATGCGTGAAGGGTTGCTTTTCTAAGATAAGAAATACAATGCGCGATAACCTATCCATAATGACGGGCCTTTTCTTGCTAGGCTTGAATGCTTACCTTATTATTTTGAAAACAGGAAAGAAAGGGGCAACCAAGAGGCTACCTTGCTTCCACTGTTGGCGGGCGAAGGGTCAAGAGAACACATTGTCACAAAATCCAATAGTTCCATTCTCCTTCTTGTTCATCAATCAGGAATCAAGACAAACTGGGCATGCACTACAGTAAGACATCTAAGGATCATTCTATAATTTTGTCAAATTAAAGGACTAAATTGAGATCATAAATTCATTGCTATACTAAAATTTTGCGTGAAATTCATCCTCAATTCTGTTCAGAATCTCGAATACCACTCTAGAGACCGAACTATATTTTCTCTCAAACATCAGAAAGTTTTGTCAATCAATTTGTTTTTTAGGTGATAACAAAGAGATTGGTAGTCAAGGGTTATACATATACAAACAAATTAAACTATCATTGGTTGCAAATTTAGGTTAGTCACTACACCAATTCGATTTCATAAATATTTTTCTTTATAGAGATCTAGAGGAGAAAGTATATATGGATATCCCTATTAGGCTATGTTTCATCTACCCCTGGAATTGTCTACAAGTTATAACAGGTTTTATACAAAATGAAGGGCTCTGAGAAAATATATGGTTTTTAGCAAAGCAACTTATATCATGCTCTCTTTTTAAAATGAAAACTAGGGAAGGCAACTGTAATCGTAATTTAAATAGACAACACGATCATTACATGAGAGCAACTGTAAGATATAAATTTTTTTAGCTTTAAAAGCAGTGAGCTATCCAATTTGAAATGAAAAACTTGAGTGGACTTAAGTATTTTTTAGAATCTAAGTGACTTGATCGACGAGGCATCTTTCTTTCACAAAGATAGTGTGTACTAATTGAGGTAGGAATGCTTGACTGAAGCAACTTGTCAGCTTTCCCAGCTAAACAATGCTCATCATGGTTCTAGAATCAAGATAATGAAACCTCTTCCTCCCTCAAGGATGGTGGAATCTCGTCCTGGCTTGCTTCCTCAAAACGAGCTGAAGTGGATTCTGATTCGGCATCTGGGTTTAAACCAGCAAGATGCAAGATATTCTCAATCTCTTTCACCACTCCACCCATTGTTGGCCTGTCACTTCCTTTCTCCTGTACACATTTCATTGCCAGATCCACTATCTTATCTAGTCCTTTCGGCTTCGTGTCTAAACCAATATTTGGATCAAGAAGTTCATGATGGTTATATAAATCTTTTTCTCTATCCATCGAGCTCCTCACCGCTGCTACAAGGAATCTCCCTCGCTCAAAAGGCTTTCTTCCAGTTACTAGTTCCAGCAACACAACTCCAAAGCCATAGACATCACTCTTCTCAGTCAAGAGCAGGGACTCCTTATATTCTGGATCTATATAACCCTGCGCAGAAAATATAGAAATTTTGTAAATTGTAACCCTTAATATTGGCTTTGATCATAGACCAGCAGGAGACCCGCATATTATGTTTTGGAGGCGTGGAGGTACTGACCGCTGTCCCTTTAACTTGAGTGGTAGAAAGAATAAGGTCACTATTGTCCATAGGCCTGGAGAGACCAAAATCAGCGACTTTAGCATTTAAGCATTCATCCAGTAATATGTTAGCTGATTTTACGTCCCTGTGGATAATACGAGGGTTGACAAGCTCGTGCAAGTAGGCAAGACCTCTTGCTGCACCAAGAGCCACTTTAAGCCTCCGCATCCAATCCAGCCAAACTCCGCTCAAACCTGATTACATGAGAAGATGGTATATAGTTGTGTAGACTTACTACAGCTACAGAACAAATAAAAGCTCCAATTAAAGGGTGTCTCCATTGGATGCATCACGTTGAGTCATACCTGATAGGCTGTCCCTGAGATTACCATTGCGAGCAAACTCATAAATTAGTATCTGTTCACCTCTCTCGAAGCAAAATCCAACAAGGTTTACAACATTTTTATGATGAACTCTCGATAAAACTTCTATCTCGGCGTTGAATTCAGGCCCACCTTGCACCGATCCCTGTCGACATCGTTTGATGGCAATCAGTTGTCCAGGAGGAAGCATCCCTCTATAAACCTGTACGTTAAAATGGCCATAAACTACAGAACATTTGCTTCCTTGAACCAGAAAACATGGCAGGACAGGAAATGAGGGAGAGACTTGCCATTCCGTATCCCCCTGTTCCAATATGATTTGCTTCGGAGAAATTGTTGGTGCACTTCGTAATCTCATCGAAAGAGAAGCATCTGGCTCCCTTCAACCGAGGAACGCTGTCACTGTTCTTTAAATCCAAGTATGCTGCAATTTGGCAAAATAAAGCAAAAGAAATAATCCCACAATTTTCGATGATGAATGGGAGAATATCAGGTCTACAAACTAGAAACTTAAAAGTACCAAAATGATTCTCCTGTTCACTTGGTCTTTCCCTTCTCTTCTTCTGACGATAAGCACATACCCCTGCAAGAAGCAATAGAAGCAGGAAAGAGGCTCCTCCTGCCACGGCCCCAATGAGACTTCCAGTTCTGGATAACTTGTCCGGTACCGTGGGTTTTCCTGCATGAAAAAAGAGGAAGGGAGGGAGAGGGATGGGTCATCAGAGGTAGAAAGAACAATGCAAGCAAATATTTCTCACTTGTGCATGAAATTGAAAATACCAGCAGAGTATGGATATGGATCCTTGAAATATGTTGGTCCAAAGGTATCTGAATTCTCATAAGTCTGAAGGGTTAGCACAAATCCAATCTCAGAAATCGTAGTTCTGTTAAAGTGATTTCGGTCCGACGGAAACACAGATAAGTTTGATTCAAGATACCCAAACGATCCCTCTTTTGGAAAAGATACAACAACTGAATCCACAGGAAGTTCATGGCGCTTAAAGGAACGCATCAGAGACTCTTCTTCCAGATGTTCATAAGAATTTGAGTCTATTGACTCTAAACATGGAAGTTTGAAGACTAGCACTCCCCTGAATGGATACGAGCATTTGCAGTTGGGACTTAAAATCTGATCTGAAATGCAGTGGAGGGGAACACATTTCTCTGGTGGCCCCGTATCCGAAGAATTGGCTTGAGGAACTGTGCAGTAATTTGCTGTTGCTTCTGCATGCTCACAAACCGGGTTGCCCACAAGTCTGAAAAATTTAACATATCAAACACTCTTATGCAGGCAAGTAGTGTTAAATTGGAAAACTAATTAATACAAGAGGAAATTGTATATTATTAAGCGTTTATTTTTCTATTTCATTTCTTTCCTCTTCGTTATTGTCTTCTGTTTCTGATCCTAATTATAGGTCTAAAATCCTAGACAAATAAGAATATGAACTAAACAATAAACCTTATTCTAATTTGATTAAGAAATCTATCATGCCGACACAAACATTCAATCGGTTCCTCTGTTTCTCAGAAAAACTAATTTATTTTCACATTCCTCGTTAAACTTGATTTCTGATAACTCCCATCATATTTCTCATCTTTGCAAAAACATCATGTTTGAGTGGATTTGTAAAAATATTTGAGACTTGGACTTGGGTCTTTACATATGTAACTTCAACTCTCTTGTTTGTAATGCAATCTTGTACATGATAACAATCTTGTGTCATGTGCTTGACAAACACATGTTGTCCATGTAAAATGCCCTTAACGTTTGAAGATACTTGAGGGATGATTTTAAAAATATTAAGGACATGCTGGGTACAAGGGTGATTTTCTTATATATCCGGGAGGGATTATTGTAATTTATTCAGGAGAAGAAGAAGAAGAATGCCTCTTACATTACTATCCCTTTATTCCTTCGTTCTGGTGTTTCCGGATAGAATGAAATGTTATTGTTTTGCATATCAATGACTTTCAATTCGCTGCTAGAGTTTGAAGCAATATCCAATGTGCCACTGAGCTTGTTGTTCCTTAGAATCCTGTAACCATTTGATATCCATCAGTTTCCATGTGATGAAAAAATCTATCAATATCCATGAAGTTGAATGCTATGGTACTGAAGAAACAAGTGGAAGGATACGCACAAAGTCTGTAAACTAGGTATATCGAAGAGGGCAGGAGGAACCAGACCTTCAAGTCCAGTGTTTTCCATCATTCTGTTATTCACAGGAAGGGAAGAAGGCTTCAGCATGTTGACAGCGTGAAAAATCACAAATTGTACACTTTTATACACAGGAATGCATAATCAATAAGAGGTTCCGTGGAAAGAAAATGTGTCTGTCAGAACCAAATGACGCATCACACAACACTTACTAAACATGGAGACAACTATAATCTAGCATGTGAAGTCATGATTCCTGAGAAAAGTTTCAAGGGCTAGTTCCTGATTGGGATGGTGGAAAGGGTTTGCGATTCTCGAACGAAAACATTCTAGTTAAAGCTCAATTGAGGTGGTCGAGTCTGTGGGATGACAGAGAGAAAAGGAGGAGATTAAGGCTTAGGGAGGAAAGGAGACATACAGTGTTGTCAAAGCCTTGAAGTTAGAGAATGACGACGGCAAGTCTGAAGCGTCAAAACTATTATTGCTCAGGTCCCTGCAGAAAACAATGCCGGTCAAAGTTGGCATTTGGTGAAAAGTTGAATTGTATTTCATACTGAGATACCTAACAACGTTAACAGACTGGAAATCTTACAAGTAGTTGAGATAAGCCATGCCAGTGAGATTGGGAACAGGCCCGGTAAGTTTATTGTTGGACAAAATCCTGAAATTTATCAGAGAAAGCACTCTTAACAGAGTAAAAATTCTCACAAACGACTTAACACACAAGACAGGCCATTTAATTGCAATGTCATTTTCTGTATACTTACAACATTGTCACCCTGGTAAGATTGTTGAGGTTTGAAGGGACAGGTCCAATTAAGGAGTTCCCTTCAAAACGTCTGCAACAAAGATAAGGCGTTCAATACAAAATCGACCAGTAAAGAATCACTTCAGTTTGTCATATAGATGATGCTTACACAGCCTCCAAAGACTGCACAAGTCCAAGGGTAGAAGGAATGCTTCCCGTGAGATTATTGTCATGCAAAAGCCTGCACAAAAGTAATGCATCTGATGTAGGAGGTTCTAATTAATCATGCATGGATGGATTTATTGTATTCGGAGCTCGTGGATAGTTTAGCACTAACGTGTATGTACTAAGACAAGATTAACAGGAGTTAGGAGGTTCTAGAAGCCCAATCCCATAGGGGGGTTGGCAGCAGGCTGTAACAGAATGAATCCAATTGCTGTATTCTATAGCTAGGTGAAGTAGTTTGACTTGGACATGCAAAGCATATACAAACTTACACATGAATGGGAGTCATGTCTGAACTGAAAAGCTCATCCGGGATTGTGCCTGAGAACCGATTCCTTCCTAGATGACTGATAAATTAATTTTCAGGCAAGCATCAGTGAAGAGCCGAAGCAAGAGAAAACACTAATCAGCTGGACAACACATAGAGATTTGACATACAAGTGTTGTGCCTTAACTAGCATATCAAGACCAGATGTAGTTCCACTGGAGACAGGGATGCTTCCTTCGAGCAGATTATTGAATAGATCCAGCACAATGAGTTTAGAAAGTTTGCCAATTGATTGTGGAATTGGTCCATTGAATCTATTTGAGCCTAGTTCTCTGCAGGAAATAGCAATAGAGAGTTTCGTACAGGATGTGCAGCAGCAAGGTTGCCCACAGAACACATGTTTCAGTCCATAAGAAAACAGTAAAACACTTACAGAGACTCCAGCAGCTCAAGAGACCCTATCGACTCAGGGATAGGACCAGTGAAACCACAACCAACCAACTTTCTAGAATGGAAGAGAAAAAGCTCTGTCAGTTAATCAGAGGAGTGGTTTCGGTTAATAATAACATTATATTATTCCCTCACAATTGTTTTAGCTTCTTCAAATTCACAATTGATGGTGGGAGTGAGCCCTCCAAACCCGTGTTGTACGATAGATCCCTGTAATCAGATACTGGTAATCAGCAAGGAATCCTTAGAAAGGAGAGAATCACTATGTTCTTGTATCAACACAAAGGGTGGAAGGAGAGATCTGGGACTGAGGCCTGTTCTCAACTAGAGCAGTCCAGTCTACACGTACATCTGGGGAAGCCAAAGGGTATAGTAGCAGTGCATGTTTACATAAACCAAATCTAAAAACTGCTGCCGAGCAATACTTACTTCAAGAACATGACTACTTTTAAGTTTGGATCATTTATTATATGGAGTGAAACTTACAGAACCTCCAATTCTGATAAGGAGGAGATGTCTCCAGACAGCTGACCTCTCAATCCCACACCTGCCAATGTCCTGCAGTGGAAAATAGTCAGCTAATCTCGAAACTTGGAGAAGGAAGAAAGTGTGAAGCTTAATTAACATTAGAAGCTGAACAGCTGCCAGTAACCTACATCTTAATCACACGTGTACGTGAATTGTCACATGAAATGCCTTCCCAGTTGCCTCCACAGGGATCTGCACCCACCCAAGTACTGGGCGTGTTTTTCCACTCATCATCCTTGAGAGTACTCATTACAGTAACTGCATCAGAAACGTGGCACAACAATGAAAGGTTGACATGATACAATCTTCATCAGAGTTGTCTAGTTACATGGATTATGGAGGATCCATTAAAGCTAACAGAGACCTCTACTAAATCTAATCTGGCCGCCAACTTTAATGGGTGATTTTTGGCTTAATTAAGTGCAGGCAGTTCAGAATATTCATTCTGCATTACATCTATCAAGTTAAGAAGAACCTTCAGCACTTGATTTTCTGAGTAGCTTAAAAAGCTACATCGATCCTACATGAGACAAGTCTCATGAAGAAATCTTTGTGAATCCAACCAAGAAAGTGGGGGGGGGGGGGGGGGGGGGGGTACTACTTTTTATTGAACTTACAATCATCACCATAGGTCTCTGTATAAATCTGAATGGAAGCAACCAGCAAAAACGTGAGAGCTTTGGGACACATTTCTCAGCAAAAATGCAAAGCTCTTTGTTATTAATGGTGCTAAACTCCGAAGCCCTTTAATAGAGAAAATAATAATATCTAGAAGTAAAACTCTTAATATGAAAAAACATGGAGGTAAAAGCTTTACACATCCCCATCTTTACTTATCTCAAAATTTATATCGCGGAAGGTCATGAACTGGACAGTTTTGAATAGAGTGACAGGTGACAGTCAGTATCAAAATCTAAAACTCCTAAGAATACAGAGAGTCATGATTGTCTGCTAAAGTCATTTTTGAAGCAATCAATGCACGGAGTTCTCAATAGTTAATGAGATGTTTAGATGGTTTCACTAGTTAGACAGTTAGAAAGAAATGCTTTTGACAGTTGGAGTTTGGAACATTTAATGATTCAATTGCTCATATAAAATGGAATAATTTTTTTTTTAATGTAGGCTGGTGTGAAGGATATGATACCTCTAAACTTCTAGTTAACGCTAAAGAGGGGCTACAAAATAAATGTTTGATAGTCATTTAAATTGACAGAAATAAATTTTGGTCAGTCAAGAGATAAGAGCAAAAGAAAATTCCACAAAATATATTTGAACTCGCTCCGTTTGTAGAAAGAATGCTTGCATCAGTCCCGTGCTGATTTGCTTGTCATTTAAATCAGCACTTTTGCTTGATTTTTTGTTTGAGGAATATATCCAAGATTGCAAAAATGTTTATGGACCTGAAAAATAAAGCCAAGTCGGAAAACAAGTGAAGAAGCCTGAATGTATTGGACATGCATGGAGCCTAATTTTAGAAAAGACCATTGAATCGTGGTTAAATTTTACTAGGCGATTCTACAAGCCTAGTTTCTCAAGAGATCAACTTCGTCAGTCAACGGCTACACGGATCTTCTCAAATTAGATCTAGAAGTTGTTGTTTTTTGTTCTATTACTAGTTAATTTTGAGTTTTACTTGTTTTTTTCTATTTAACTATGGATTCTTTGGTTAGGTAGGTTTTAAACCACTATTTTTATCAGATTATTGGTGTGTTATTTTTTATCAGATTATTATTATTACAAACCTTTCAGAGAATATCAAGAGTTTTTCTCCATTTCTCCAAAATTTCAGTTTGTGACCTTAGAGTTTAAGAAACTAGTTTAGTTTTTATCCATGCATGCATCTCAAAGATTTTATCATTATTGATCTTTAATGCAACAATAACATTGAGACAAAAGTATCAAGTCAAGTTGAAATCCCAATTTGATTTTTACTTGACTTGTTGTCATTGTTATTACCAAGCAAATCATTGCTAAAGAGACAAAAAGGTCTCTCGCTAACAATAGTGTTGAAAGAGAAGGGTAGGGTGTGGTAGCCAATTTATAAGATCAAACACAAGAACACAACTAAAGAACAAAAAGAATGAGAGGAATGATGTTTTCCATTAACTGTCTCTCAAACGATACACCTTTTAGTTATTCTCTATATCTCTTTATACTTATGTATCATGCTTCTAATTATAGGCCTCACGTTCTAGACAATCAAGAAATTAAACTACTTGAAAGAAATCTTAATCTATCTCGGAATTTGATATTCTAGTTAAACAAGGATTCTGATAACTAGCCTATTAAAAATTCTTTTTCATCAAGGATTCATATTTTAACTAGAATTTTATTTAAATATGTAGGAGTTCTAATAATATTAGAACTCCTACAAACTCTAAATTTTATTAGCCTAAATCCTAATTGATATTGAGTCTCAGCACTCCCTCTCAATATCAACTTTCATCATTCTTCATAACTCTCACTATATCTTTCATCTTTGCAAAGACATCATATTTAAGTGGTTTTGTGAAAATATTTGCGACTTGGTCTTGAATCTTCACATACTTGATTGTAGCTTCCTTGTTTGCAATGCAATCTCTTATATATATATATATATATATCATAGGTTTTCTAGATTATTTTTTCAACCATGGATAATAACTATAATATATATCATTCTAAAATGTTTGTTTATTCTAATCAGGGTTTTCCTGAGCAATCCCTTACAATTCAATGTGGAATCAAGAAATGATTTTTTTATTTATTTCGATCATTGATTTATCTCTCATTGATTAGATTCTTTTGTGCCATAAAGCCTATTAATTTTAATTTGTTAAGCAATGGTACAATTAAAAGACAAATGACCGAATACATATGTTTTTATTCCTTTTACACTACTATTTTTAACATGTTTGAAGCTTATTGAGAATTATTTTTATGAGTTTGACATGTCTAAGAGACTTTGTGAATTAATTGATAAAAGATAAGAATTTTTGCACTTCATGTTTGAATCTTGCTTCTTGTGACAAGTTTTTCACATAGTTAGAATTTCATAATGAGTTCCTAAGTTATATCAAATTTTGAGTACACATATCAAGATTTTTATAAATGTGTTATGTAAAGGAATTTTTAGACCTCTAAATAGCTTATAAAAATTAGGTTGGACCCTATTTGCAACAAAACTCCCTATTTGCACACTAAACATTCAAACATACATATTTTAAGATTCTAATATTGTTATCAGATGATTCAAAAGCCCAAAATCATCTACACATCGAGGGATACAACTTTTATAAAGGGATCAAATTTATTTGCTTGATGTGAAAGAATATTTATTTTACTTTGATGATCAACATATATTATAGGAATGGATGTATGGACCCTTGAACTGGGTTAATGACGTATTAATTTATTATTTTTATTTTTTAGAACTTTGTTTCTATAATTTTTTTTATTCAAATCCCCCTTTTTATATATTTTTTATTTCCTTGTATAAAAATTAAATAAAGTTTTCCTTGGGTTTGACCTGGTTCTCACAATCATACTACAAAATTATTTTGTTTGTGATAGTATTATAGTAAAGTCAAAATTATATTTTGGAGGTCTTGACGAAGAATATAGATGGTCATTTCAGAAATGAATTGAGAAGTTAACTTGGTCCTCTTACTTTGCAACAATCCCATTTAAGTCCCTTCATTTTTTTTTTTGGAAAAATCACTTATGATATAAAATTCATTAATTTTATTTTGAACTTTTGGTTTATGGTGGGCAACCAAGAGGCTACCTTGAGGATCAATTAATCATCAAATTATTATATATTTATTAATTCGGAATTGCAACAATACCATGAATGGTCGATCAAAGCATTTTACATCATCAGTTCAGTCCCCACATGCACAAGAACGAACTGTCTCGTCTATCAACTTCCACAAAGACATCACCTCCCACTACCTCCCATGCACTCTTCACCTATTCTTAGTTAAGAGCTTGGTTCGAATTATAAGAAAATAGAGGTTATGATTGATAACAATGACAAGAATTGGGAGCAAGTCGTAATTGAGCTTCAGAAAGAAAAGGTAGGATACAAATATTTAGGAATAAGGAAATGGTCTTGGGAATTAATGGGAAAATAATTTAATACGATATACAGAAGGAGGAAGCAGGAGATTCAGATTTCTAATGTAAAATTCAGATTTCTAGGAAAAGGTATGTTATTGAGCATACCTTTCAATATATCCAATCGTCAGAAGACATACCCAAAATGTATGAACATTTTGCGAACAGGAATCAAAAACAGATATCAGAAGGAAAATTTTATTGACGTACCACGGGTAGAATATCAGAATTATCTGAATAAATGAAAGAAGACATGCTCAAAATGACTCAAAAGAAGTAAAATCTATTTAATGAACTTATTTCAGAGTTTAACTTGTATTCCTATATGTTTTTTAATCAAACTATTTGTTTTTTGCAAAACCCAATAACTTAATGGTTTCTCCCAAAATCTAATTCAAAATTGAAGGACTAAATTGAACACCTCGTAAATTCATAACTATATTGAAATTTTGCCCACAATTCACCCACAATTCTTTCCAAAATCTCGAGTTTCATTACAAGGACCAAATTGTGATTTTTCAAAGTTCAGGACTAAGCTGTAATTTTCATAATATTGAAGAATTATATATATATATATATATATATATATAAAGAATTGTTGAATGGCAATATATACACCCACAGTGATCCACGCTATAGTGTTTTGTTAATTTCCTCATTTTCGAGAAACAATAGGAGTCATGATTGTCTGATTTGACGAAGTCTACTAATTAGACAAAAAGAAAGAAATGCATTTGACAGCTGCAGATTGACACATTTTAATTTTAAGTGGTGGGAAATGGCTGGGTACAATAATAATATATCTGATTTAAAATTCAGACTTTTTCTACTCTGTAAATCTCTTGTTCGAGATCCTTTAGGGCAAAACTATATCTGTGTTTGAGTTTGGCTTCTTGATTTGTAGTCCAGCTGCGTAATAAGTGGAGTTTCTTCCGAAAACCACAGAGGCCATGGATATTTTTTAAACCTCGCTCATCTCTTACAGTTTCTTCTCAACGCAAGAAAAGGGGACAGAAATAGTCGTTTACCAATCATCTCTTACAATTTCTTCTCAAGAAAAGGGAGAACTGATTTGCAATCTACATGGTGATATCATGTTCGAGCTACGAGGTTGCTGATATGATGATCACTAGAGACTTACATGGTCATTAACTTTAAGATCGGTAGAATTATTCGAGATATGTGTAAGTTGATCTAGAACACAACGTTAATCAAATTGACAGAAATAGTTGTTTACTAGTCATTTAAATAGTCGTTGAAATTGACAGAAATAATTTCAGCCCTGTCAAGAAAAGAGTCATTTAAATAGTCGTTTAAATTGACAGAAAAGAGATAAGGGCCAAAGAGAACACCACAAATTCTTTGAACTCACTTGTGGAAAAGAATGCCTCCATCAGTCACCAGCTCTGACCGATCACCATTTTTACCTGATGTAATAGTCGTTTACTGGTGATCTCTTACAATTTCTTCTCAGGAAAAGGGAGAACTGATTTGCTATCCACGTGGTGATATCATGTTCGAGCCATGTGGTTGTTAATATGATGACCACTAGAGACTTACATTGTCGTTAACTTTAACATCCATAGGATTATTCGAGTTGGGTGTACATTAATCAAATTCAAATTGACAGAAATAGTCGTTTACTAGTCGTTGAAATTGACAGAAATAATTCCTGGGGAATACTACTTTATTGAACTTACAATCATCACCGTAGGTCTCTGTATAAATCTGAATGGAAGCAACCAGCAAAAACGTGAGAACTTTGGGACACATTTCTCAGCAAAAATGCAAAGCTCTTTGTTATTAATGGTGCTAAACTCCGAAGCCCTTTAATAGAGGAAATAATAATATCTAGAAGTACAACTCTTAATATGAAAAAACATGGAGGTAAAAGCTTTACACACCCCCATCTTTACTTATCTCAACTCCTAAAAATACAGAGAGTCATGATTGTCTGCTAAAGTCATTTTCGAAGCAATCAATGCACGGAGTTCTCAATAGTTAATGAGATGTTTAGATGCTTTCACTAGTTAGACAATTAGAAAGAAATGCTTTTGACAGTTGGAGTTTGGAACATTTAATGATTCAATTGCTCATATAAAATGGAATCATTTTTTTTTATGTAGGCTGCTGTGAAGGATATGATACCTCTAAACATCTAGTTAACGCTAAAGAGGGGCTACAAATAAATGTTTGATAGTCATTTAAATTGACAGAAAAAAATTTTGGTCAGTCAAGAGATAAGAGCAAAAGAAAATTCCACAAAATATATTTGAACTCGCTCGATTTGTAGAAAGAAATAATTGTTTTTTGCTTGATTTTTTGTTTGAGGAATATATCCAAGATTGCAAAAATGTTTATGGACCTGAAAAATAAAGCCAAGTCGGAAAACAAGTAAGTGAAGAAAGCCTGAATGTATTAGACATGCATGGAGCCTAATTTTAGAAAAGAGCATTGAATCGTGGTTAAATTTTACTAGGAGATTCTACAAGCCTAGTTTCTCAAGAGATCAACTTCGTCAGTCAACGGCTACACGGATCTTCTCAAATTAGATCTAGAAGTTGTTGTTTTTGTTCTACTGCTAGTTAATTTTGAGTTTTAATTGTTTTTTCTAACTATGGATTCTTTGGTTAGGTCGGTTTTAAACCACTATTTTTACCAGATTATTATTACAAACCTTTCAGAGAATATCAAGAGTTTTTCTCCATTTTCTCTAAAACTTCAGTTTGTGACCTTAGAGTTTAAGAAACTAGTTTAATTTTTATCCTAAACTAAAGAGTATCAAGTCATGTTGAAATCCCAAATTGATTTTTACTTGACTTGTTGCCATTGTTATTACCAAGCAAATCGTTGCTAAAGAGACAAAAACGTTTCTCGCTAACAATAGTGTTGAAAGAGAAGGATAGGGTGTGGTAGCCAATTTAAAAGAACAAACACAAGAACACAACTAAAGAACAAAAAGAATGAGAGGAATGATGTTTTCCATTGAGTGTCTCTCAAACGATACACCTTTTAGTTATTCTCTATATCTCTTTATACTTATGTATTTTGCTTCTAATTACACGCCTATTTATAGGCCTCACGTTCTAGACAATCAAGAAATTAAACTACTTGAAAGGAATCTTATTCTATCTCGGAATTTGATATTCTAGTTAAACAAGGATTCTAATAACTAGCCTATTACAAATTCTTCTTCATCAAGGATTCATATTTTAACTAGAATTTTATTTAAATATTATGGAGCTCTAATAATATTAGAACCCCTACAAACTATTTTATTAGCCTAAATCCTAATTGATATTGAGTCTTAGCACTCCCTCTCAATATCAACTTTCATCATTCTTCATAACTCTCACTATATCTTTCATCTTTGCAAAGACATCATATTTAAGTGGTTTTGTGAAAATATTTGTGACTTGGTCTTGAATCTTCACATACTTGATTGTAGCTTCCTTGTTTGCAATGCAATCTCTTAGATAAAATTAGGCTCCATGCATAGTAAAGTCAAAATTATATTTTGGAGGTCTTGACGAAGAATATAGATGGTCATTTCAGAAATGAATTGAGAAGTTAACTTGGTCCTCTTACTTTGCAACAATCCCATTTAAGTCCCTTCATTTTTTTTTTCGAAAAATCACTTATGATATAAAATTCATTAATTTTATTTTGAACTTTTGGTTTATGGTGGGCAATCAAGAGGCTACCTTGAGGATCAATTAATCATCAAATTATTATATATTTATTTATTCGGAATTGCAACAATAACATGAATGGTCGATCAAAGCATCTTACATCGTCAGTTCAGTCCCCACATGCACAAGAACGAACTGTCTCGTCTATCAACTTCCACAAAGACATCACCTCCCACTACCTCCCATGCACTCTTCACCTATTCTTAGTTAAGAGTTTGGTTCGAATTATAAGAAAATAGAGGTTATGATTGATAACAATGACAAGAATTGGGAGCAAGTCGTAATTGAGCTTAAGAAAGAAAAGGTAGGATACAAATATCTAGGAATAAGGAAATGGTCTAATTGGGAATTAATGGGAAAATAATTTAATACGATATACAGAAGAAGGAAGCAAGAGATTCAGATTTCTAATGTAAATTTCAGATTTCTAGGAAAAAGGCATGTTATTGAGCATACCTTTCAATATATCCAATCGTCAGAAGACAGACTCAAAATGTATGAACATTTTGCGAACAGGAATCAAAAACAGATATCAGAAGGAAAATTTTATTGACGTCCCGCAGGTAGTATATCAGAATTATTTGAATAAATAAAAGAAGACATGCTTAAAATGATTCAAAAGAAGTAAAATTGATTTAATGAACTTATTTCAGAGTTTAACTTGTAATCCTATATGTTTTTTAATCAAACTATTTATTTTTTGCAAAACCCAAGAACTTAATGGTTTCTCCCAAAATCTAATTCAAAATTGAAGGACTAAATTGAACACCTTGTAAATTCATAACTATATTGAAATTTTGCCTACAGCGATTTTTCAAAGTTCAGGACTAAGCTGTAATTTTCATAATATTGAAGAATTTTATATATATATATATATATATATATATATATATATATATATAAAGAATTGTTGAATGTCAATATATACACACATAGTGATCCACGCTATAGTGTTTTGTTAATTTCCTCATTTTCGAGAAACAGTAGGAGTCATGATTGTCTGATTTGACGAAGTCTACTAATTAGACAAAAAGAAAGAAATGCATTTGACAGCTGCAGATTGACACATTTTAATTTTAAGTGGTGGGAAATGGCTGGGTACAATAATAATATATCTGATTTAAAATTCACACTTTTTCTACTCTGTAAATCTCTTGTTCGAGATCCTTTAGGGCAAAACTATATCTGTGTTTGAGTTTGGCTTCTTGATTTGTAGTCCAGCTGCGTAATAAGTGGAGTTTCTTCCGAAAACCACAGAGGCCATGGATATTTTTCAAACTTCGCTCGTCTCTTACAATTTCTTCTCAACGCAAGAAAAGGGGACAGAAATAGTCGTTTACCAATCATCTCTTACAATTTCTTCTCAAGAAAAGGGAGAACTGATTTGCTATCTATGTGGTTGATCGATAACTTTAAGATCCGTAGAATTATTTGAGATACACGCAAGCTGATCTAGAACATAACGTTAATCAAATTGACAGAAATAGTCGTTTACTAGTCATTTAAAATGACAGAAATAATTTCAGCCCTGTCAAGAAAAGAGTCTTTTAAATAGTCGTTTAACTTGACAGAAAAGAGATAAGGGCCAAAGATAACTCCACAAATTCTTTGAACTCACTTGTGGAAAAGAATGCCTCCATTATCCACCAGCTGTGACCGATCACCATTTTTACCTGATGTGATAGTCGTTTACTGGTCATCTCTTACAATTTCTTCTCAAGAAAAGGGAGAACTGATTTGCTATCCACGTGGTGATATCATGTTCAAGCCATGTGGTTGCTAATATGATAACCACTAGAGACTTTCATTGTTGTTAACTTTAACATCCATAGGATTATTCGAGTTGGGTGTACATTAATCAAATTCAAATTGACAGAAATAGTCGTTTACTAGTCGTTGAAATTTGTTGGCATGAGCTGTACAGCCGAGAGAGAATAGGAAATCACAGCTGTAGTAGTAACTATTATCTCCCATTTATGCTAATCCCGATTGTCATGGTATTGACGTTATAGTTTCCTTTCCAAATTCAACTTATGTAGACAGTACATTGTCTTGTATATATTTCACTCTTTGAGGAATAAGAAAGATTGAATTGGACAGAAACCCTACTCAAACTAACATGGTATCAGAGCATAGATCCATAAACTAATCTATTGCTATAATAAGAGTTGCTAGAATCAACAGCAACATACAACAATGGAGGGAATAGAAGAACTGGAAGCACTACCAGTAGAACCAGAGCAACCGAATATGGTTGCAAACCTTGAAGACCTTATGGCAAGGATGACTCATGCCATAAATCAGAATCAAACTCAGACCCCAACAGTGATGCATGATATTTCTGCAACACAGATCGGGATTAAACTCGACGGCACCAACTATGCCTTATGGTCCCAAATTGTTGAGATGTTCATCTCAGGAAAAGACAAGTTGGGATACATAAATGGTGATCTTCCACAACCAGAAACGAATGACCCTGTGTTTAGGAGGTGGAGGACCGAAAACTCAGTGGTCAAAGGGTGGCTAATCGGCTCAATGAACCCATCCTTGGTCAGCAACTTCATTCGATTTCCTACAGCAAAACAGGTATGGGACTCAATTGCTGTAACTTATTTTGATGGGACTGATACATCCCAAGTATATGATCTGAAAAGGAGAGTGAATAAGATGAAACAATCAGGGGAACCAATTGAAAAATACTACAATGATCTCCAAGGCTTATGGAGGGAGATTGATTTTCGTCGTCCAAACCCGATGGACTATGTTCATGACATACGAAAATATAACACTCTCTTGCAAGAAGATCGGGTATACACCTTCCTTGATGGATTGGATGACAGGCTTGATAAAATTAGAAGTGATGTGTTGCAATTGAAACCATTCCCAACTGTAGAACATGCATATGCCCATGTCCGGAGAGAAGACATAAGGCAGACCGTGATGCTATCAAACAGGGGAAGCATTCCAGATGCTGCTGCAATGATCTCTAGAGGTATGAGAACCGGTGCACAAAATAAATTTACACTGCAGGTGGCAAAGACTGGAAACCCCTCTGCACACGGGGAGAAGGTTAACTTTGCAAAGACAAAAGGCCACGTGGAAGGAGGGACCAATGGATGCTCCCACTGTGGAAACCCAAAACACACCCGTGAGACATGTTTTAAAGTACATGGCTATCCCGAATGGTAGATGGAACTTAAGGCACGGAAGCAAGGCACTAGTGGAGTTGGAAGAGCAGCCATGGTGAATTCAAACCCCATAAATCCAGAAGCCACTCTTTCACTCGTCCCTATTGTTGAGTCACAAGAGGCCACGACAGCATTTCCAAATGAGTCAGGTAACGATACCAGCAATGACAGCAATGCATTCCTTGTGTCTAATGCAGGAAAGAATGAAGACTGGATAGTGGACTCGGGAGCTACGGATCATATGACATACTATCAAGTTGATCTCGTGGAAATTACAGAGCCAAGGCGAAATAATATATTCAATGCCAATGGGGTCATGTATCCGGTTACAGGAGCTGGAACCGTCGATTTATCATCTTCAATCTCATTGGCTAACACTCTTTTAGTACCCTCTCTTTCCAGTAAATTATTATCAGTGGGACAAATTACCGAAGAACTCAATTGCTTAGTGCTAATGTATCCAAAATTTTGTCTTTTTCAGGATATTCTCACGAAGGAGATCATTGGGCGTGGTACTAAAAGAGAGGGGTTATACTACATGGACGATTTCAGTTTCGGCAAAGTCAATAACATGAGTCGCACATCTGGCTCAAGTGAGGAATTGATTTGGTTATGGCATGCTCGGTTGGGGCACCCTTCATTCAGCTACATGAAACATTTATTTCCGCAGTTATTTTCAACTATGAATTACTCAAATTTCAGATGTGAAACGTGCATTTTGGCCAAGAGTCACCGTGTACCTTTTCCAACTAGCATGAATAAAAGTGATATTCCATTTACTCTAATTCACTCTAATGTGTGGGGACCTTCCCCTATTACAACTATCTTGGGTATACGATGGTTTGTGATTTTTGTAGACGATTGTACGCGGATGACTTGGCTATACTTGTTGAAACGCAAGGATGAAGTATTTGATGTATTTAAAGCATTTCATGCCATGATTCAGAATCAATATTCAGCGAAGGTCCGTATTCTTCGGACAGATAATGGAGGAGAATATATGAATCGAGATTTTCATGAATATTTCCAAAGAACTGGTCTCCTCCATGAGTCATCGTGTAGTCAAACGCCACAGCAAAATGGAGTGGCTGAAAGAAAGAATCGGCACATCCTAGAAACAGCACGCGCCTTGTTGATTGGATCAAATACACCAGGTCGTCATTGGGACGACGCAGTTACTTCGGCGGTGTACCTAATGAACCGTATGCCCTCTAAGGTTTTGGATTTCAACACACCACTACAGGTTCTGTCAAAATATGTCACTCTACCATCGGTACTTCTCATTAAGCCTCGGGTATTTGGATGTGTTGCCTTTGTTCATTTGCATAAAAATCAAAGGACCAAGCTAGAGCCATGTGCAGTTAGGTGCATTTTTTTGGGGTATGGCATCAACAAGAAAGGGTATCGCTGCTATGACCCGAATAAAAGACGGGTGTATACGACAATGGATGTCACATTTGTAGAATCGGACAAGTGGTATTCATCACATATATCATCTTTTTCTCTTCACCGGGAGGCTTATGATGAAGAGCAGAAGTGGTGGACGGGACAAAGTGAAGAAACAATGGTGATGGCAGCCCCTCCGATGGTGCCAGAAGAAAGCGGTCGACCGGCTGAAGAAAGTGGTCGACCGGCTGAAACAAGCGGTCGACCGATTGAAGAAAGAGGTCAACCGACTGAAGAAAGCGGGGCAACAGCAGCTCCCACCGTAGTACCTGTGACACCATCGCAGGAGGAGACAGGGGCTGCTATTACACAAATGGGTGACAATATAATAATAATAAAGGAAGAAGAAATCATGGTTATTGACAGCAGCGATGAATCGCCTAGTAGAAGAACCCCTCTCTTGGACGTATCCGACAGTGACAATTCTTCTCCTGAGAATATTCCTGAGGTAAGACCTTCTGCATCTCCTTCCAGTAATGTTTTGGATATTGCAACTGGTTATCACTTACCTTTCAGGAGTAACCGCGGCAAAGCTCCAGCTCGCTACTCTCCTGGAGAAACAGGGAAGAAATCCAAGTATCCAATTTCTAATCATATGACAACCAAAGGCTGGTCTGATCCTCTTATAAAGTTTGCACAAAAGCTGTCTTCGGATCCCATTCCTTGCGGAGTCCATGAAGCCTTAGCAGATCACAAATGGTCAGCAGCAATACAAGAAGAAATGGAAGCTTTGAATCGGAATAAAACTTGGGAACTCGTCCATTTGCCGGCGGGAAAAAAGACAGTGGGGTGTAAGTGGGTATTCTCAATTAAACACAAAGCAGATGGATCCGTTGAATGATACAAGGCAAGGTTAGTGGCTAAGGGATATACTCAGACATACGGCATAGACTATCAGGATATATTCTCTCCGGTAGCTAAGCTAAGCACCGTAAGAGTTCTATTATCCGTGGCTGCAAATCGGGAGTGGCCCCTACACCAATTTGACGTGAAGAATGCCTTTCTTCACGGGGATCTTAAGGAAGAAGTTTATATGGATATCCCACCGGGCTATATGTCATCCTCCACAGAAATTGTTTGCAGGTTACAGAGGGCATTATATGGACTGAAACAATCACCGCGTGCATGGTTTGGTCGCTTTAGCATGGCCATGAGAAAGTATGGGTTTCAACAAAGCAACTCAGACCATACTCTCTTCCTAAAACGGCGACAAAGCAAAATAACTGCTTTGATAATCTATGTTGATGACATGATAATCACAGGAGATGATTCAGAAGAAATTTGCAGACTGGAGGAGCATTTGGCCACGGAATTTGAAATGAAAAATTTGGGTGGACTCAAATATTTTCTGGGAATAGAAGTGGCTAGATCAAAACAAGGCATCTTTTTATCACAGCGAAAGTATGTACTTGACCTACTAGCAGAAGTCGGGATGCTCGACTGCAAACCGGCAAATACTCCAACAATTCAAAATCAGAAACTTGGGGAGGATCCTGATCAAACCCCAACAGACAAGGAGAGGTATCAACGACTGGTGGGTAAGTTGATTTATTTATCCCATACTCGTCCGGATATTTCATACGCCGTAAGCGTGGTCAGTCAATTTATGCATCGCCCTAGCAAAGATCACATGGATGCAGTTGTTCTAATTCTTCGATACCTGAAATCAGCACCGGGGAAGGGGATTATGTTCTCTAAGAATGGTCACTTAGAGGTTGAAGGCTATACAGATGCAGACTGGGCAGGAAATGTGGTCGACAGAAAATCCACATCAGGATACTTTACATTCGTCGGAGGGAATTTGGTTACGTGGAGGAGCAAGAAACAAAAGGTGGTAGCCTTATCAAGTGCAGAAGCCGAATTTCGAGGTATGGCAAAGAGACTTTGCGAGCTTTTATGGCTCAGACGACTGCTCTCAGAAATTGGCTTTGCACCAAGTTCAGAGATGAATTTATACTGTGATAATAAAGCTGCGATTGAAATATCTCAAAACCCAATCCAACATGACAGAACAAAGCATATTGAGATAGACCGGCACTTTATTAAACAGAACCTCGAAGAAGGGGTAATTCGTTTCCCATTCGTCAGATCAGAGGACCAACTTGCAGACATGCTCACAAAAGTTGTCTCAAACAGGAACTTCCACAGCTCACTTGACAAGCTGGGTATCAAAGACATTTCTACACCAACTTGAGGAGGAGTGTTGGCATGATCTGTACAGCCGAGAGAGAATAGGAAATCACAGCTATAGTAGTAAATATTATCTCCCATTTATGCTAATCCCGATTGTCATGGGATTGACGTTATAGTTTCCTTTCCAAATTCAACTTATGTAGACAGTACATTGTCTTGTATATATTTCACTCTTTGAGGAATAAGAAAGATTGAATTGGACAGAAACCCTACTCAAACTAACAAAATTGACAGAAATAATTTCAGCCCTGTCAAGAGACAAGGGCCAAAGATAACACCACAAATTCTTTGAACTCACTTGTGGAAAAGAATGCCTCCATCAGTCACCAGCTCTGACCGATCACCATTTTTACGTGATGTGATAGACCAATGCAGCACAAAAGCTTATTACAGCACTTATTAGTCGTTATAGAGACCAAAAGAAACTTGTCTATCTGATAGCAGTTGAAAATGATTCGTCAAGATATCAGAATTTCTTCCGATCGAATGTGTTCTTCTAATTGCAAACACACGGGTCCCCTCCTCTCCATCAACTCTCGCAATAATTCATTCTCTCTTGGACTTGACTGCTCCTGGTCTTAGAAACCTCCCGGACGGCACGGCAGCTTCTGGTACGAGTCAAGCATTCAGTGCTGCATCCAAGAAATGCTGGGAGTTTTTAGTTTTTCTACTTGACGAGCAGTTTGATTTTCTTAGATTTATTGATTATTTGGGATTGTGTTTATTGTTGTTTTTTAAAGTGTTTTTTTTTTTGTTTATAAATGCTTTAAAATAATATTTTTATTTTTTAAAAATTATTTTTGATATCATGAAAATGATTTAAAAATATATAAAAAAAATTAATTTAAAATCAAAAAAAAAAAAATCAATTTTTTAAACAATTTTCTAGTCTTTTAGCTATGAATTTCTCAAACTTTACACTCTTTCCCACTTTATATTTTAGTGTTTTGCTCTTATTTTTAGTTTTGGGTTTCCTCCGGAAACCAGATTAGATTCATCTTATACAGTCTATAATATTTATAATAATTGAGATTGAGAGGTGTAAGCCCTTCCCATTATACAACCATTAATCAAATCCAGGCCGAGCATCCACTCCGGGATTCTTGAAATAATTATATTTTAGCGTACAAACTCTTGATAGAACCAAATTTGTAAATTCATAAGTAAAGAAGAGCAGTTCTGAAGATGATGTGCCAAATATTCTAAAAGCAAATAATTACAGTTCTGATGCATAATATGATACAAAGTGCAAACAAAACAGGATAAATGGCAACTCGTACGTACTCTCAGGCAAGAAGTATCACTGAAACATTTGCCAAGCCAAGCTCATACCATGTATTCTGAGCTCACTCATAGTGGCTCTAACTTTGGAACTGGGAAGCCCCCACTGTAATCAAAGGCATCCTTACTGTACATGTATGGATGTTTAGCACCTCCCTTGCTTGCATCGTCGTAACTTGCCGAGGTCGATGCTGAATCCGCGTTAGGGTTCAGACCAGCAAGCTGCAAGATATTCTCAATCTCCTTCACCACTTCACCCATTGTTGGCCTGTCACTTCCATTCTCTTGCACACATTTCAAAGCAACGTCCACATATTTATCTAGACCTTTTAACGTTATGTCTAGACCAATGCTTGAGTCAAGAAGTTCGCCAAGGTTGTATAAATGTTTTGCTCTATCCACTGCTGTCTTTACCTCTCTCACCACGTACTTCCCCCTTTCAATCGGCCTTCTTCCGGTTAACAGTTCCAGCATGACAACTCCAAAGCTGTAAACATCACTCTTCTCTGTCAGCTGCTGGGTCATGTAATATTCTGGATCCAAATAACCCTGAAAAAAAATGTAATAACCAATACAATCAGGTCTAACATCCAGTCTGGTCGTACCATAGCTGCATTTCAGTTTGTAAAACCAATCGTAATGCAACGAATCGGACGGTTTTTAATGGAGGCACTGACCATCGTCCCTTTCACTTGAGTTGTAACGTGAGTCAAATGACCCGCTTCACTGTCTCCCATTAGCTTGGAGAGACCAAAATCGGCAACTTTTGCAGTTAAACGTTCGTCTAATAGTATGTTGCTTGTTTTAATGTCCCTGTGGATAATGGGAGGGTTGGCAAGTTCATGCAGATAGGCCAAACCTCTTGCTGCACCAAGGGCCACTTTTAGTCTCCTCACCCAATCAAGCCTGATTCCTGTCTTCCCTGCTTGGATTGGAAAGAACAAAAAGGAGAATGAGGGGTTGGTGTAGTTTTATCTACATTTATATTTTAGCTTCATTATGCACAAGAATTAAAGCAATATAGTTTCGGTTTCAACTTTAAATGATAGAGGCAGATAATCCTGAGCCACAGGACATCATGGTTGGTATCGGAAGAGAGCAGCAATTTGGTTATGAAAAAGATCTTGAAATCATAGGTCACCCCACAGAAGACTGTTCGAATCATGTATTTTGTTAGATGGCATACGCTATTTTTTCATGAAAAAAAGATTGCATGATAGCAAATTCCAAGCATTGATGGCACATAGGTGGCAATGAAAGTACCTGATAGGCTATCCATGAGGCTGCCATTTGGAACAAACTCATATATGAGCATTTGTTCACCTCTGTCAAAGCAAAAGCCTAGAAGGCTTACAACATTTTTGTGGTGGACTCTGGATAAAAGCTCAATCTCAGTCTTGAATTCTAGCCCACCCTGCATCGATCCTTGTTGAGCTCGTTTGATGGCAACTAGTTCTCCAGTAGGAAGAACTCCTCTATAAACCTGTAAGAATGTTATCATATTTAAATTCCATGTTTTGTTGAAACTAAAACAGAACAAGAAAATTAATGGAAGGGATTCTTTTTCTGGCAATGAACTAGAGAAGGAAATTGGATCCCTTCAAAAAGACAGTATCAGGAAAATGTTTTTGAAAGAACAGAAAAAAAATTGAAGTGCAGAACAAAAAAGCATTTCGCTGGTAAGGTAAGAACATCAGCAAGTGCATTTTGAAAATATACTATGATTAAGCAAACATTTTCCATGGTGTGAGAAATGAGCTCAGTAAAATTGAATACTAACGGGCGTTTTTGTCAGGAGGATTTAGGACAAAATTGACATAGTTTACCATGTAAAACTTTTTGAAAACCTGACCAAATGTAGCGAAGTTGTAATATAAGAATCATGATTGACAAAAATAAAGTGTTACGAACCAGTTCCGATGAGGTTGAGGTTGAGGATTTTCTTGATTTAAATTATTATGTGCATCAGGAACATTAATAGTTCAAATGCAAATATCCATGCGCAGTGTTAAGGAACCATCTCATCTACAAGCTTAAGCTTGTAAGTGAGGCCCCAGAATATGATTTATATTATTCTCTAACATCTCCCCTCAAGTGAAAGCCCTTCGGGCTTAAAACTTGCACATACCCACATTACTTTGTACTTGATTTTTATCAAATAGAATAGGGGTGGTGAGATTCGAACTCGTGATTTCTAGGTCAACAAGGCTCTGATACCATGTTAAGGAACCATCTTATCTACAAGCTTAAGCTTGGAAGTGAGGCCCCAGAATATAATTTATATTATTCTCTAACACGCAGATATATAAGAAGTGGCTAGTCTTTCAGAGATAATCAAACTTACATTTCCATAACCCCCAGAACCAATGTCATTGGTTTCTGAGAAGTTATTGGTGTATTTCCTGAGCTCTTCAAAAGAGAAGTTTCTGGCTCCTTTTAGTTGAGGAATACCTCCGATACTCTTGTTTGATTCCCAGTGTGCTGAAAAAGAAACAAAATAAATCCAAGATATTCCATAATTGTAAGCACTAAGCACCAAGTAAATAATCAAAGCCTTTTCATACCAAAAGGATTGTTTTGTTCAGTTGCCTTTTCTGCTCTCTTCTTTTGGCGATGAGCATAGAGCCCAGCACCAAGCAATAGCAGCAGGAGGACACAGCCACCCGCCGCAGCTCCAATGATAACACCAGTGTTCGATGATTTTTTTGATCCTGTAACTTCTCCTGATTGAGAAGAAAGAGGGATGAGAGAGATGTTACAATAAGAAAGGAGAATCATTATGATAAGTTTTTCTTGTAGTTCTTTATAAGTTATGAGACTACCTGCGAAATTTAGATACGGATCACCAATAAAAAAGAAAGGTCCGAATTGCGATGGAGGCTTGAAAGTCTGGTTGCTCAGCTCAAAACCAATACTTGAAATTCCTGTTCGATTGAAACGATCTTGGCCATCTGGAAACACTTGAAGATTCAAAACAAGGTAATGAGATGAATCTTTTCTTGGATAACTTAGTGTAACGGAATCCACAGGAAGCTGATGTAACATGAATGAGTTCATCAGAGACTTTTCAAGAACAGTGTAATAAGTGTTGTTTTCCAGGTTCGAGAATGAAGGAGCTCTGAACTGTAGAAGTCCTGTGTATGGAAGAGAACATTTACAGTTCGGGCTGGAAATCTGATTTTCAGAGCACGAAGCAGCTACACAGTTATTTGGAGGCGTTGAATAGGAAGATTCAGTTTGGGAAACAGTACAGTAACTTCCTGTCGCTCCTGTTTCCTGACAGATTGGGTTGTCTACAAGTCTGAAACAGGTAAACAAGATAAAGCTAGAAACAAGAAGTATATATCCTGGCAACTAGACTTTCTCAAGAGTACTGAAATGGTCTTTTCTAGCAGTGTAATGCATACAAACAAAGAATCTGGCTTACATTATGTCCACTTTTTCTACTCCTGCTCTGTATGTGAAGCCAGAAATTTGATTTTTTCGCAAATCAATCATTGCCAGTTTGTTTACAGGGCTTGTTCCAATATCCAATGTGCCATTGAGCAGGTTATTTCTTGCATCCCTGTCACCAGAAGTCAAATCAGCTATCAACCAGCCATATAATAGCATGGAAATACCTATCTAGACCCATTTTGTGTGGATCCAAGGAAGGAAGAAGCTAATTTTCTTTTAACAACTTGAAGCAGACTCTTACACAGTCTGCAAATTGGAAAGGCTAAAGAAGTCAGGAGGAATGTTTCCTTGAAGTTGTGTTCTCTGCATCACCCTGCAATAAGAAGTTAATGATATCATACCGAGACTGGGGTCTTAATCTCTTTTTATGCTTTCAAAGTTCAAACAGAAACTAGGCACTCGAGCACTTGATCATTGTGAAATATGCATGCATGCACACACAAAGAACCAAGGAGATATAATATGGCAAGCCCTATAGCTGAAGCTGGAGAAACTTGCCGAGACTTTCCAGCCATGTAAAGGCCAGCACATAAATCAATATGAAGTGAATGGAGGTGAGAAAGATAAGAAGGCTGCATTATGTCAGAAAAAGCATGAGAAAAACCAAGCCTTGTGCCTTTATGAAAAAATACATATGATATGAGGTTTCATGAAGTGGATGCTAATAGTATTGTTAACACAAACAAATCAAATAGAACATTTTATGAAAAGTACAGAGAGATAATAAGGCTTAGGATGAGAAAAGCTAAATACAAAAGGAGTTGTTATGAAAGAGTATTAAGCTTTGAGAAGCTTAATGTACCAGTTCATTCATCTACAAGCTAGAGATTATTTAAGTTCTTACGAGTTCAATGGAAATTCATCAGGAATTTGTACCAAAAAAAAAAATAGAAAACCACAAAGAAGATAATACAGAAAAGCACGTGTTACAGAGCTGCAAGACGAATAAACAGCACAAACATTATGCTTCTTAAAGGTGCATGTGGAGATAGGTGATTAGAAAATAAAAACTAATAATTTATAGAGAAACCTTCTTGAGTTTAAGAGAAAAGAAAACAAATGATAGATATGCTGATAGCATTTCAGCACGCAGATGGCTGTAATCTGTCAAGTAAGTTAATATGAGAGCTCATACAAAGTAAGATGATGGAAAGCGTTTGAGCTATAGATGAGTTTGGGAATGTAAATGTAATAGTTTAGGGAGAGCAGATTTAGATTGGGAAAGGAGCCAGAGAACCATACAATGTTGTCAAAGACTGCAAGGTTGAAAACCATGGAGGAAAATCTGAAGCGCTGAAACTATTATTGCTCATGTCCCTGCAAACAACATCTTGGTCAAAATACAAGTAGAGAAAAAAGTAGAGCTACAATTCCTGTCAACAGTTGATTATATGTAAGTCTAAACCATGTAAAATCTTACAAGTAGGTGAGAACATTCATGCCAGTAAGGTTGGGAAGTGACCCACTTAAACCATTGTTGGATAAAAACCTGGAAATTGGTCACCAAGAAACAATCTTAACATAGAAAAAAACTCCCATACGAGATAAAACCACTTGTAATGGAATGCCTCTCCCCTACATGCTTACATTTCATTGACACTGGTAAGATTATTGATGTTTGTAGGGACAGGCCCGGTGAGCGAATTATTATCAAGACGCCTGTAACCAGCATTGCATATTCAATTACAACATCAAGCATCATGAATCTCAGTACAGAATGACTTGAGTTTCCAATATCGATACTTACACAACCTCCAAAGACTTCACTAGGCCAAGGGTGGAAGGAATGCTGCCTGTCAGCTTGTTGCTCTCAAGAAGTCTTCCGAAAGAAAGACAAAGAAACCAAAAGAATCAAACAAAGAAATGCTTAAATGGACAGATATCTGTGATTATGAATTATGCAATTCCAAAAGATTCAAACAAAAGTGAAATAATCTTAAAAAATCGAGAATAGAAAAATGATCTCATATGCAATCTATAAAGTAGTTATTTAGCATCATCTAGTTTGTGAACATCTGAATGGAACTTACACATGAATGAGTTTCATCTCTGAGCTAAAAAGTTTAGGCGGGATTGGGCCTGAGAGCTGATTCAATCCAAGATGACTGTAAATAGGTTTCATAGGAACATTAACACATGGAAAACAGAGTCGTTAATTTACAGTTAGAAAGAAGCAGTGAGATGGATAGAAGAACAAAGAGAATCGACATACAAGTGTTTTGTGTGAACTAGGAGGTCAAGGCCAGGAGTAGTCTCTGTTGAGACTGGGATGGTCCCAGTAAGCCTGTTATCAGCAAGATCCAGCCAATAAAGTTTATCAAGATTGCCAAGTGAAGGGGGGATTGATCCAGTGAAGCCATTTGAATTGAGAGATCTGCAGGTAATACCAGTGAAGAGTCTTAGAAATGCTGCCACAGGCATAAACTGAACTTCAAATGATGAAAGAATATTTACAGTAGGCATAGATTGGAAGATGGTTATTTTTGAGTCATGAACAGTAGTGTTGATTCACTGATGTTGCGGTAAAGCATGGAAAGTATTACAGGTTGAAAATTACTTACAGATAGGTGAGCTGTGGCAAAGATCCTATTGTGTCAGGGATAGGACCAGAGAAACGACAGCCAACAAGTATTCTAGAATTGAAGGGGGGGAGGGGGAAATCAGGACAGAAACCAGGAAAGAAATTGAGCATCAGGTAACATTATAGCGCAATAGAGTATCCCCTTACAAGCTTGTTAGCTTCTTCAAATCCCCAATTGCTGCAGGAAGAGTGCCAGTCAATTCTGTGTTGTAGGATAAATCCCTATATAAAGATGCAGTTATTAGAAATGTATCATAGCAATCCTTTCCAATAAAATCAATCCCTTTATCCTATCATTTAATCACTATATCTGAAATCAATCCCTTGGCAACAGTTATTCTAACATCTCAGATAAAAAAAGAAGCTCTACTCATAACATAAAAAATAAAAAGGTAATGGTGCACAGTGAAGACATACAGAATCTGCAATTCTGACAACTGTGAGATGTCTCCAGACAGTGTTCCTTTCAATCTCATGCTTGCCAATGTTCTGCAGATGAGAATAGTCAGGTTACTCTAAAAAAACAGATGAAGGAATGATCTGCAAGCCTCAAAAAGCTGTACAAGTAAAACCAGTGACTTACATGGAAGTCACGCGCGAATTGGTGCACAAAATGCCGTCCCACCTGCTTCCACAAGGGTCAGCCCCCGCCCATGTTGGTGGTGCATTTTCCCAGTTATCTTTGATTGCATTCAGTGCAGTAACTGCATCGGGAATCAAAACAATATACATATATTGAGGGTCTGTATATGGAAAGCTAATAACCAATTTACAATAACTAGTCTTGTTCCTCAGGTTGAACGAGCCTAACGGACAATTCTGGGGCCTTGCTAGCATCACCAGTTCTAACAATCATCATATAAGAACAGGAAAAATCATCCAACGAAGGCTGGATCCACTTCTGAGTTTGACAAAGTATCTCCCAGTTCCAGATTCTACTTTACAAACCAGAATTATAGAATCAAAACTAAGTAAATCATAAGCCAGAAACGATTCCCTGACTCTTGGAATAATTGCAAAGGCAAGTGGAATCTGGAGTCCTAAATCTACAGTTCATCTCAGTATATGTTAGAAACGAGGTCTTTAAACAGTTGATACTAATTTGGATCAAAAGAGAGATAAAACAACATGCATGTTCTAAGTAATTTACCACAAACAAGAAGATGCTAACTGTAAAGAACTTACAATCATCACTGTTAGTCACTGCTGGTATGGTACAAACTTGAGTTAGAGCAACAACCAGAAACACTAGAATTCTTGAACCCATTTCTCAGGAAGCTCTTTGTTTTCAGATGGTTAGGTCGGAAGACTGAAATCCCATTTAGTATCCGCAGCTAAATCTCACGCATGAAGTTCTTCATTTCAAAACCTGGCCTTCTTTTTTGTCCCAATCACCTCCACCAAAAGTCAAAACTCACACAAAAAAAACAATGCATCATCTCCTCACGCCATTAGACCATGTCAAAGGGACTTGTTTTGAAGTTGAATTGTACAACTTTGTCCATTTCTCATATGACGACCACAAGTTTAAGGAAAAACCCCACTCTACAATAGACTTCTCACCAAACAACTCCATTGAAATAATAATGAAAGAGGACAACTTGGAGGATGGCTGGCGTGCCAAGTCAAGTCAAGATATTAAAAAAATTCAAGTCTTTGCAATTATTAATTAAACACAAAGATATATATAAAATTAAATTTGTTAAATTTAAATAAAGCAGGCTTGTGTGAGAAATGGAACCATCCAGCTATGTAGTTGGAGGGTGGCATTAAATGTAAGAAATAAATTCCGCAAGCAATAAGGTCAAGATTATTTAATATATACCTTTAGACATTAGATGCTATCAAATTATTCTTCTTCTAAAAAACATTAAATTAGTTTTTAATTTATTGACAAGTATAATTAAAAAATTTATTGCGAGTATATTTTTATTTCAGTACATCAAAACAATCTAAAAATACCAAAAAAAATATTTAATTTAAAACTACAGGTCAACAAATACCCTATATATATATATATATATATATATATATAAAAGCATTCCTCGAGTTTCGTGGAAGCTTGTAGAGGGGGTGGTGATGTTTTTTTCATGCAACTTGTTGGAGAGCATTCAAAAAAAAAAAAAAGACTTTTTAATTACGTGGCTCTTCATTAATGGATAAAAATATCTGACCAGATAGGCACCAGCACGTTGCTGATCCCTACAAGCTTTGACCCCCAGCATTTTGAATTTGTCAGCAATTAGCCGCTTCTCCTTCAAATTTTTTTTCTTAATTTTCCCACTGAATTTTGTAAGATTAACATTAATCAATTTTTTTTTTATTCGAGAAACTATATATTTGAAAAGTATATTTTATAGATCTAGATGAGTGATTAAAATCCTGATTATTTCAAATTTTTACAGGAAATATACATTCTGACTCGAACTCTTTATCATCACGTTAGGTTCCTCGGGATATTTAGTCAATTAATTATAACTTTTAAATATCAATTTAGTGGTTAATGACCACTGTTTCATCATCTTCTTCCACTTTTTAAGTTTTTATTTTAGAGATCAAATTTATTATTTAAAAAAAAATGTTTATGCCGTTGAGCGATCTTAAAAAGGATTTATTTTGATTAGTGTTAAAAATAATTCAAGTACAAATAAACATGATAACAGAATTAATTCGAGAATATTTGTATTACTATAGAATAAAAAAATAAAATATTAATTAATTATTCATGTTTATCAACGGCCAGCCACTTAGGCCTTCTCTAGCTCACCAGCTACAATTCTTTAATTTTCTAAAAACTATTTTTTATTTAACTACTTTTTATTTCATGGTCTATAAATTTCATGCACTTTAACAATCAAGCATAGAAAACACGAGCCATATTTCTGCCCTTGCTGGTATTTTCTTTCCTTGTTAATGTCTGTTTTGTTTTTTTGCAGGCATAGCAAAGATAAACACTACCTTGTTTATAACTAGACTTCATGCAAAGGTACATTCTCCACATGGAACATAGTACAGGAGACTGGAGATCTACAGAGATCTGTGCCTCTACATTCTTAACACAGATGAAAGGTATTTGTATATTCTCATCTCACTATATTTGAAATCAAAATTCAAAACTAACAGAACATTTCAAATTGACTAAATTCTATCTTCAAGGCAGCATCTCACGCATAATTCTGACAAGAACATCATTCGCATATCACTATATACAACAATAGTATCAAAATGTTGAGAAAGGAAAGCGATGCGCCTGGTTTAAAGAAACTGAATGAGGTTTATGTTCAGCACAGGAAGTGTAATGAAGTTTTATTTCTGAAGCTCTATCTCAGATTGTGGAAAGCTTCCACTGTACTCAAAGAAGACCTTTTTGTTATATGGGTGGTAAGAACTCTCTCCTGTCGTCTCACTGCAAGTTGTTGAGGTGGATACCCTTTCAACATTGTTATCGAAACCAGCCAGCTGCTGGATGTTCTCGAGCTCTTTAACCACCTCGTTCATTGTAGGCCTGCGCGCCGGCTGACAATTCTTCGACACACCTAATCGCCAGATCGAGATACCTTTCTAAGCCTTTCAGTGGTTTGGTCGGATCAAGAATGGGATCGAGGATATCATCTAGGTTGCTTGAATCTTTTGTCCTCTGGTTATCCATCGCTGTTTTCACCTCCCTCACAACATAGCTCCCGTGTTCTATTGGTTTTCGACCAGTAACTAACTCAAGCATTACCACCCCGAAGCTATAAACATCACTTTTCTCAGTCAACTGTCCGGTCATGAAATATTCAGGATCCATGTAGCCCTGCACCAGTGAGAAAATCCAATCTCAGGCACATTTTATAGTAATGTTACGAAATTCATTAAACTCTAGCCTTTACTCTTTATAGCTTGTTTAAGTTCATTTAATCTTGACTTCTTTTGAGCGAAAGTCAGAATATAGTCAGCCTAAATAGTGGAACGTTTCAGGTGTTAGAGAATAATATAAATCATATTCTGGGGCCTCACCTATAAGCTTAAATTTTTAGGTGAGATGGTTCCTTAACACGGTATTAAAACCTTGTTGACCCAGCGGTTACGAGTTCGAATCTCACCACCCCCATTCTATTTGATAAAAATCAAGCACAAGGTAGAGTGGATCTATGTGCAAGTTTCAAGCCAAAGAGCTTTCACTTGAGGGGATGTGTTAGAGAATAATATAAATCATATTCTGGGGTTTCACCTATAAGCTTAAGTTTTTAGATGAGATGGTTCTTTAACATAGGCTAGGCCTAGAAGTACCTACAAACTTGGGGGAAATGGTAGGTGCCTTACATCATTTCTTATTATCCTATTCTTCTAAAACAGTTATTGACGCTCCATTATTAATGTTTTGAAACTACTGCTATGAATCCTTTGCTATCACTATTTGAGCAGATAAAATAGATTTAGCTGTTATTGCATTATATTTCTCTTTAATTACTTTGAATAAAGATTTGAAAGATGGTATACTGACCAATGTCCCTTTCACTCCAGTAGAAACATGAGCTTCATTATTGTCCACGGGTTTCGATAGACCAAAATCAGCAACTTTTGCAATCAACTGATCATCCAGGAGGATATTACTGGACTTAATGTCCCTGTGTATGATGGGTGGATTGGCAAGCTCATGCAAATAAGCAATACCTCTTGCTGAATCAATTGCTATTCCAAGTCTCTTGGTCCAGCTTAACTTGAAGCCTGACTTGCCTGCATAAATCAATAGGATATTGTCTGATGAGAAACTAAGGATATTCTAATGGGTGTCTTAGTGTTTTTAGGATTATGTTCTTCTCATACAGGTAAAGGGTGATGGGCATTAAAAGTCAATTCCTGAAACAACTTCAACTTGATTTAATTTCTATGACAAGAACAATGGAGAATGTAGCAAGCTATTAGTTTTGTTTTAAGAGATGTGAAAATACCTGAAATACAATCTGTTAGAGTACCATTTTTAACGTACTCATACACCAGCATTTGTTCACCTGACTGATAGCAGAAACCTAATAGGCTGACAAGATTCTTGTGATGAACCCTTGATAGAAGCTCAATCTCAGTTTTGAACTCATAACTTCCCTGCAATGATCCTTGCTTAGCTCTTTTAATGGCAACTAGCACACCAGTAAGGAGAGTTCCTTTATAAACCTGACAGCACATTGCAAATTGAGTGCAAAGAAAGAAATAAAGAGAGTGTCAAAATAGTGTAGCGAAGTACTACTGAAAGCTTTTTTGCTTCCATGGTCCAGCATGGACATGTCCTCTCAAGAAGTGGGTAAAGCACCTCTATGAAGCACCCTAAAGAAGTGAATCTATGCTGATCTATTCTCCAAGTTACACGTATAGTCAACTTACCGTCCCATATCCCCCAGATCCAAGAGCGTTGACCTCAGAAAAATTGTTGGTGCATTTTCTAAGCTCCTCAAAAGAGAAACTTAGCACTCCTTTTATCTGGGGAGCGGCTCCGTTGGCTTTATTTTGGTCCCATGATGCTGCGTTTGTACAAGGGAGTGATGAGTAATTCCCAGGAGTTCAAAACAAAAAACTTGTTAAGTATTGGGTTTTGTTTACCGAATGGATTCATTTGTTGAGTAGCTCGATCTGCCATTTTCCGTTGATGGAAAGCATAAACTCCAGCCATGATTAAGAGTAGCATTAGTACTGCTGCTCCAATGATGATCCCTGTATTTGGTGACTTGTTCGAACCTGCATAATATTTAAGATAACAATGAGGGAGAGTTGTAGGCTATTTTTTTATACTACTGTAAAAAGTGTTCAGGGAATGGGGCCTCCACATTACAAGTCAATATCAAGCACAAGTTTCTGCTCAAAGTTTGCCTTACCGGTAAAGTAGTTGTCGGTATTAAGAGTGAACACGAATGGTCCAAATGCATCTGGGTGTTTGAAAAAAGTTATGTTGTTGAGCTGAGATGTAATGAAAGAAAATCCTGTTCGGTTAAAAAAGTAAACGCCAGATGGACAAACATCCAGCCTCACTTCAAGGTAATCATCAGCACCCTTGAATGGATCACAAAGAGAAATTGAATCCACGGGAAGTTGATCGGACTTGAAAGCTTCCATCATTGCAGCCTGGAGACGAATATAATAGCTTCTATTTTGAAAGTCTGAGAAGGAAAATGATCTGAACTGTAGAATTCCTGTTATTGGATTCGCACAGTTACAGTTTTGACTGGGAAGTTGTTGTGCATTGCAAGGAGCCACACAATTTCCTTGTTGTGTAGCATATGAAGAATTTTTCTGTTGGGGAGCTATGCAGTATTCTGAAAATTGCACCTTCTGACAAAACGGATTACCGTGAAGCCTGAAAAGTTATGATAGTTGATACAATGATGATAGATACCGGATTCCATGTTCTAGCAATAAACCAGATTCAATCCTTGCCTGGGAGATAAAAAGATTCAAAGAAGTCACTTACAATAATTCTTGACTGTATCCTGTTCCTTGTACAAACTCGCCAATGGAATTGTTCTGCAAATCAATGAGTACCAGTTTACTCCCATAGTTGGTGCCCAAATCCAAGGTACCATTAAGCTGGTTGTAACTTAATACTCTGTCAGCATAAGTCAGAAGAATCAGTTTTAAACATTACTGGATTTTATCAGGTTTTCACTAAAGGTTTCACAGTATTGATTCCAATCAATCGAGTATGAAAAAAATGCTTGTTGAGAAGAAGGTAATACTTACATAGACTGTAATTGAGCAGGACTAAAGAGGGTGGCATTTATTGGTCCTTGAAGCTGTGTACGCTCCATAATTCTGTCAGCACAAAGTTTACCTATTAGGATTACCTGAGACCTACACTTTATCATTATCCAAGAGAGCAAAAGAACAAGGTATGAATATTGTTATATTGCCTCTGTGCTTTGTGTGTGTTTGGGGAGGGAGGGAGAGAGAGAGAGATACAGTGATGTCATGAATTGTAGGCTTGAAAACCATGGTGGGATTAATGATGCATCAAAACTATTATTGCTCATGTCCCTGCAAATCAAATATGATACTGAAACTGAGACAACATGGAGTTGTGGAAAAGGGAATGTTGAAATCACTCTTTAGCATTATGAAGATAGATTTAGATATTTCCTAATCAAAGGCTACTTACACGTAGGTGAGCTTCTTGCCACTGAGGTCAGGAATTGATCCAGAAAATTTATTGTTAGACAGGTACCTGAAAGAAATACCAGGTTATGCTTAGTCCAGTAGAGCGGGTAAACTTAAAATTCAAGGAAATTGGAAGAGAAATTGTGTTCTTACAGCTCCGAAAGATTTGAGAGGTTGGTGAAGTTGAAAAGGATGGGCCCGGTTAATGAATTCCTGTCTAGACGTCTGTTGACAAGACAGAATATTTAATATCAACTCACTAGAAACGCTTCAGTCTATGATCAGGACATATACTCACATCACCTCCAAGGTTTGTACAAGTTCCAGTGTAGAAGGAAGGCTGCCGTTGAGTTGGTTGCTGTCGAAAAGCCTGCTCAAAGTAAGATATTCAGAAGGATTAACTAACTATTCTGTGTGAATTATTGGATTTTCCAATCTCAGAAATTCTACCCTCCTTGTTCATGTCTAATTATATGTACAGTTAACAGAAAACATTATCAGGTTTTCCGGATAACTTACACATGTAGGAGTTTCATATTTGAGCTGAAAAGGTTTGGTGGAATTCCGCCGGTGAGCAGATTTTTTCCCAAATGACTGCAATTAACGGATGCAATTACAGAACATTATTCTGGAGAAATAGATCAACTGCAAATAACTGCTCCAAAGAAATGATCTATAGTACATACAAGTGTTCTGCCTTTAGCAGTAAATCTAAACCAGGCGAAGTCCCATTAGATACTGGAATTGTCCCGCTGAGCATATTGTCGGTTAAATCCAGCAGAGAAAGATTAGATATTTTGCCGATGGAAGGTGGTATTGGTCCATTGAAGCTGTTAAAAGCTATAGATCTGTACAGGAAGAAATTTGGGAAAACGCATACAGAAATCGAAGATCAAACAGCTATAGAAGATATTTGAAGTATTGTCTCCAGGTTCTGTTTTCTACTAATCAAATTCTGAAATGGAATAGACAGAAATTCTTACAATGAGACCAGCCGCGTTAAAGATCCTATCCCGTCAGGAATTTGTCCACTAAAATTGCAATTAACAAGGAATCTGGCATCCAATGTAAAGTAACCAGTAAAAGAGAGGTTCTGAGTTTGTAATTAAGAAAAGACAGGTTGCTCAAGTACAACATACAAAAACTTCAGTTTGCTTACAGGTTTTCAAGCTTCTTCAGATTTACTATTTTTGATGGGAGAGTTCCTGTCAAACCCTTGTTCTGAGACAAATCCCTGTATGCAGAACGAATATCAGATTACTACATGGTTTAATTGCTACTTGTCTAAAAGCTCAAGGCACATGGATCACTACAGTATAGAGGAACTCATCACTGGATTTTCAATCATGAAAGTTGAACTAAGAGCGGGCAAGAGAACATAGAGAAAACCCACAGAGTTTGCAGCTCTGGAAAATCGCCGATGTTGCCGGTCAACGTGCCGGATAATCCCATACCTGTTAGAATTCTGAAAACAGAAACGCAGGCTCTATGTTCAGATATACCGAAGATGAACATGAGAAAAACAATCAAAGGCAGCTAGCGCCGAGTTACATACATGGAGGTGATACGAGAACCAGTGCACCCTATTCCTTCCCACCCACCGCCGCAAGGATCAGAACCGATCCAACTCGGCGGCGTGTTCATCCAGTTACTCTTGACAGCATTTAGAGCAGATACTGCATCAGATTGACACAACAGTTTCCATGGTTTAAACATGAGGAAAACAAGGAGCAAAGTGACCAGGCTGAAATAACAAAATAATATAAAACAATCTTGAGGGTTAAACCTGCTTGGAAAACCATAAATCAACTTACAGTCACTAGAGTCTGTCACCGCTGCTATAACTAAAACTTGAAGGCAGGTGATCAGAAGGAAAATTGGAAGTCCTGAACCCATTTCTTACAGACTGCTGAGCTCCAACAGAAGGCTCTCAAACCTCACAAATTTTCTTAGTTTCTCTCAGCTGCCTCCTATAGTTGATGAACACTTTCTGATTGTATTGTTTTCCGACGACTGGCTTCCGGCGGAAAAAAAATAAATCAAAAGGCGTGCTGTTTACAACGTCACCCTTGCGAGATATTGATGATAGAAATGAACTTCGATAATTGTAAGCAAAATAATATGAAAACAAAGCTTGTGCCAAAAGATAAGAAAAGGGAGCGAGAGGAAGCGGTTTTATAAAATAATATTGAAATAACAATGTTTTGAATAAAACTAGGATTGAGTTTATAGCTCAGTACTTCTTAGGAGTCATGATTGTCTGATTTTTGGAAGTCTACTAATTAGACAAAAAGAAAGAAATGCATTTGAAATTCAGACTTTTTCTACTCTGTAAATCTCTTGTTCGAGATCCTTGTGGGCAAAACTATATCTGTCTTTGAGTTTGGCTTCTTGTTTTGTAGTCCAGCTGCGTAATAAGTGGAGTTTCTTCTGAAAACCACAGAGGCCATGGATATTTTCAAACCTCGCTCATCTCTTACAATTTCTTCTCAACGCAAGAAAAGGGGACAGAAATAGTCGTTTACTAGTCGTTGAAATTGACAGAAATAATTTCAGCTCTGTCAAGAGATAAGGGCCAAAGATAACACCACAAATTCTTTGAACTCACTTGTGGAAAAGAATGCCTCCATCAGTCACCACCTCTGACCGATCACCATTTTTACCTGATGTGATAGACCAATGCAACACAAAAGCTTATTACAGCACTTAGTCGTCGTTATAGAGACCAGAAAAACTTGTCTATCTGACAGCAGTTGAAAATGATTCGTACAGATATCAGAATTTCTTCCGATCGAATGTGTTCTTCTAATTGCAAACACACGGGTCCCCTCCATCAACTCTCGCAATAATTCATTCTCTCTTAGACTTGACTGCTCCTGGCCTTAGAAACCTCCCGGACGGCACGGCAGCTTCTGGTACGAGTCAAGCATTCAGTGCAGCATCCAAGAATTGTTGGGAGTTTTTAGTTTTTCTACTTGACGAGCAGTTTGATTTATTTAGATTTAATACTTGATTTACAGTGGCTAAACAAAAGTTGATAATGATACGTAGAAATTAATTTTTATTTTTTTTTAAATCTTTTAGCTTCGAATTTCTCAAACTTTTACACTCTTTTCTTCTCTCTCTCTCTCTCTCTCTAAGACAAAACTTCCCCCTCTTTGATCTTTATTAATTTTTAGTGTGGATAATTTCCCTCCCATAACACCTTATTTTCATTTCTAAACATCATTATCTAGCCTCAAGGTGAAAGAAAAGAAAAGGAAAAGAAAATGTTTTTTTTCTCTCTAAATTGTACATCATCTATAATCATTATTCACATCATTAGTAACACAATTTATAAATGATATCATGGATATATCACTACCAAATCTATCTATCAATGGCCAGCCACTTAGGCCTTCTCTAGCTCACCAGCTACAATTCTTTGATTTTCTAAAAAACTATTTTTTATTTAACTACTTTTTATTTCATGGTCTATAAATTTCATGCACTTTAACAATCAAGCATAGAAAACACGAACCATTTTTCTGCCCTTGCTGGTATTTTCTTTCCTTGTTAATGCTTTTTTTTTTTTTTGCAGGCATAGCAAAGATAATTGACCTCAATGGACTTTGGGGAATTAATGGTAATTAGCTGCAGATTAATAGGAAACTAAATATTTTTCTTTTGGTTGTTAAGAAATCATTTTACCTAAAAGTTTAAACTGTTAGGTGAGGATCCGGAATATAATTTATATTATTCTCTAATATACCCCTTCAAGTAAAAACCTTTTGGGCTTGAAACTTGCAAAGACCCACGTTACCTTGTGCTTGATTTTTATCAAATAGAATGGAGATGGTAAGATTCGAACTCGTGACCACTAGATCAACAAAACTCTGATACCATTTTAAAGAACCATCTCACCTAAAAACTTAAGCTATTAGATGAATACTCATAATATGATTTATATTATTCACTAATATCGTTAAAGTATACCGAGCATTTTCTAGAAATCATAAACTCGGTGCCTTCATATTTCGTATCTGCTAAAGATCAGAACCTGTCCAACATCAAAGAACATTCAGCACCAAGTGGAACAAATATGTTGGACGTACAGAAATAAATCCCGCATGATTTTTGTAGGGTAAAATCATTAGAAATGTGAAAAAATAAAAATCAAACTAGACTTCATGCAAAGGTACATTCTCCACATGGAACATAGTACAGGAGACTGGAGATCTACAGAGATCTGTGCCTCTACATTCTTAACACCGATGAAAGGTATTTGTATATTCTCATCTCACTATATACAACAATAGTATCAAAATGTTGAGAAAGGAAAGCGATGCGCCTGGTTTAAAGAAACTGCATGAGGTTTATGTTCAGCACAGGAAGTGTAATGAAGTTTTATTTCTGAAGCTCTATCTCAGAACGTGGATAGCTTCCACTGTACTCAAAGAAGACGTCCTTTTTGTTATATGGGTTGTAAGAACTCTCTCCTGTCGTCTCACTGTAAGTTGTTGAGGTGGATACCCTTTCAACATTGTTATCGAAACAAGCCAGCTGCTGGATGTTCTCGAGCTCTTTCTCCACCTCGTTCATTGTAGGCCTGTTGGCTGACAATTCTTCGACACACCTGATCGCCAGATCAAGAAACCTTTCTAAGCCTTTCAGTGGTTTGCTCAGATCAAGAATGGGATCGAGGATCTCATTTAGGTTGCCTGAATCTTTTTTCCTCTGGTTATCCATTGCTGTTTTCACCTCTTTCACAACATAGCTCCCGTGTTCTATTGGTTTTCGACCAGTAACTAGCTCAAGCATTACCACCCCGAAGCTATAAACATCACTTTTCTCAGTCAACTGTCCGGACATGAAATATTCAGGATCCATGTAGCCCTGCACCAGTGCAGAAAATCCAATCTCAAGCACATTTTATTGTAATGTTACGAAATTCATTAAACTTCAGCCTTTAGTCTTTATAGCTTGTTTAAGTTCATGTAATCTTGACTTCTTTTGAGCGAAAGTCAGAATATTATCTGCAAGGGTCAGCCTAAATAGTGGAACGTTTCAGGTGATTGAAAATAAGCTTGTCCATGCATGTCTACCTTTGCCTGCAGGCTTGGCCTAGAAGTACCAACAAACTTGGAGAAAATGATAGGTGCCTTTCATCATTTCTTATTATCCTATTCTTCTAAAACAGGCTCCATTATTAATGTTCTGAGGAAGCTGGGAACGTGGTCCTGAAACTACTGCTATGAATCGTTTCCTATCACTATTTGAGAAGATAAAATAGATTTAGCTGTTATTGCATTATATTTCTCTTTAATTACTTTGAACAAAGATTTGAAAGATGCTATACTGACCAATGTCCCTTTGACTCCAGTAGAAACTTGAGCTTCATTATTGTCCACGGGTTTCGATAGACCAAAATCAGCAACTTTTGCAATTAATTGATCATCCAGGAGGATATTACTGGACTTAATGTCCCTGTGTATGATGGGTGGATTGGCAAGCTCATGCAAATAAGCAATCCCTCTTGCTGAATCAATTGCTATTCCAAGTCTCTTGGTCCAGCTTAACTTCAAGCCTGACTTGCCTGCATAAATCAATAGGATACTGTCTAATGAGAAACTAAGGAGAATTTTCCAAGGTGTCTTAGTGATTTTAGGATTATGTTCTTCTCATACAGGTAAAGGGTGATGGGCATTAAAAGTCAATTCCTGAAACAACTTCAACTTGATTTAATTTCTATGAAAAGAACAATAGAGAATGCAGCAAGCTATTAGTCTTGTTTTAAGAGATGTGAAAATACCTGAAATACAATCTGTTAGAGTACCATTTTTAACGTACTCATACACCAGCATCTGTTCACCTAACTGATAGCAGAAACCTAACAGGCTGACAAGATTCTTGTGATGAACCCTTGATAGAAGCTCAATCTCAGTTTTGAACTCATAACTACCCTGCAATGATCCTTGTTTAGCTCTTTTAATGGCAACTAGCACTCCAGTGAGGAGAGTTCCTTTATAAACCTGATAGCACATTGCAAATTGAGTGCAAAGAAAGAAATAAAGAGAGTGTCAAAATAGTGTAGTGAAGTACTACTGAAAGCTTTTACGCTTCCATGGTCCAACATGGACATGTCATTTCAAGAAGTGGGTTAAGCAACTCTATGAAGCACCCTAAAGAAGTGAATCTATGTGATCTATTCTCCAAGTTACACGTATAGTCAACTTACCGTCCCATATCCCCCAGATCCAAGAGCGTTGACCTCAGAAAAATTGTTGGTGCATTTTCTAAGCTCCTCAAAAGAGAAACTTAGCACTCCTTTTATCTGGGGAGCGGCTCCGTTGGCTTTATTTTGGTCCCATGATGCTGCGTTTGTACAAGGGAGTGATGAGTAATTCCCAGGAGTTCAGAACAAAAAAGTTGAAGTGTTGGGTTTTGTTTACCGAATGGATTCATTTGTTGAGTAGCTCGATCTGCCATTTTCTTTTGATGGAAAGCATAAACTCCAGCCATGATTAAGAGTAGCATTAGTACAGAACCACCTACTGCTGCTCCAATGATGATCCCTGTATTTGATGACTTGTTCGAACCTGCATAATATTTAAGATAACAATGAGGGAGAGTTGGAGGCTATTTTTTTTTTATACTACTATAGAAAGTGTTCAGGGAATGGGGCCTCCGGATTACAAGTCAATATCAAGCACAAGTTTCTGCTCAAAGTTTGCTTTACCGGTAAAGTAGTTGTCGGCATTAAGAGTGAAAAAGAATGGTCCAAAAGCATGTTGGCGTCCGAAAAAAGTTAGGTTGTTGAGCTGAGATGTAATGAGAGAAAATACTGTTCGGTTAAAAACGTAATCGCCAGATGGAAAAACACCCAGCCTCACTTCAAGGTAATCGTAAGCATCCTTCGATGGAATACTGAGAGAAATTGAATCCACGGGAAATTGAAAGGACTTGACAGCTGCCATCATTGCAGCCTGGAGAGGAATATAATAGCTTCCATTTTGAAAGTCTGAGAAGGAAAATGATCTGAAGAGTAGAATTCCTGCTATTGGATTCGAACAGTTACAGTTTGGACTGAAAAGTTGTTGTGCACTGCAAGAACGAGCCACACAATTTCCTGTTGGTGTAACGTATGAAGAACTTTTCTGTTGGGGAACTATGCAGTATTCTGAAGATTGCGTCTTCTGACAAAACGGATTACCGTGAAGCCTGAAAAGTTATGATAGTTGCACAACATTATATCTGAGTTGATACAATGATGATAGATATCGGATTCCATGTTCTAGCAATAAACCAGATTCAGTTCCTTGCCTGGGAGATAAAAAGATTCAAAGAAGTCACTTACAATAATTCCTTACTGTATCCTGTTCCTTGTGCAAACTCGCCAATGGCATTGTTCTGCAAATCAATGAGTACCAGTTTGCTCCCATCGTTGGTGCCCAAATCCAAGGTACCATTAAGCTGGTTGTTACTTAATACTCTGTCAGCATAAGTCAGAAGAATCAGCTTTTTCAGGTTTTCACTGAAGGTTTCACAGTATTTATTCCAATTAATCGAGTATCAAAATAATGCTTGTTGAGAAGAAGGTCATTACTTACATGGACTCTAATTGAGAAGGACTAAAGAGGGTGGCATTTATTGGTCCTTGAAGCTGTGTACGCTCCATAATTCTGTCAGCACAAAGTTTACCTATTAGGATTACCTGAGACCTACACTTTATCATTATCCAAGAGAGCAAAAGAACAAGGTATGAATATTGTTATATTGCCTCTGTGCTTTGTGTGTGTTTGGGGAGGGAGCGAGAGAGAGAGAGATACAGTGATGTCATGGATTGTAGGCTTGAAAACCATGGTGGGATTAATGATGCATCAAAACTATTGTTGCTCATGTCCCTGCAAATCAAATATGATACTGAAACTGAGACAGCATGGAGTTGTGGAAAAGGGAATGTTGGAATCACTCTTTAGCATTATGAAGATAGATTTAGATATTTCCTAATCAAAGGCTACTTACACGTAGGTGAGGTTCTTGCCACTGAGGTCAGGAATTGATCCAGAAAATTTATTGTTAGACAGGTACCTGAAAGAAATACCAGGTTATGCTTAGTCCAGTAGAGCGGGTAAACTTAAAATTCAAGGAAATGGAAGAGAAATTGTGTTCTTACAGCTGGGAAAGATTTGGGAGGTTCGTGAAGTTGAAAACGATGGGTCCGGTTAATGAATTCCTATCTAGACGTCTGTTGACAATACAAAATATTTAATATCAACTTACTAGAAATGTTTAAGTCTATGATCAGGACATATACTCACATCACCACCAAGGTTTGTACCAGCTCCAGTGTAGAAGGAAAGCTGCCGTTGAGTTGGTTGTGTTGAAATTTAAAGTTGATTCCAGAACTGCACAAGAGAACCGGTCGACCGATTGCGAGAAAGAAATTAACCGGTCGACCGCTTGCAACCGGTCGACCGCTTTCAAAGGGAAAATTAACCGGTCGACCGCTTTCAACCGGTCGACCGCTTTCAAAGGGAAAATTAACCGGTCGACCGCTTGGCCCTGTCTGCGACAAACTGATGCAGGATAAATGAAGAGCTGAAGGTTGAAGGTTATTGTTTTAGTAATCCTTTTGTATTTAGGATGATTTTAAATCCTTTAGAGTGTAGGAATCGTGTTTGTCAAATCAGTTATAAGAAATCTTGTAAATAACTGATTTTAGAAAATATTACCGTTGAAAGTTGTTGGTTAGGTATTTTATAGCTGTTGTAAGTTATTTTGTTCTATAAATATTCTGAGTGGGATGGCAGTAGGTGTGTAAGAGAGTGAAATTCTGCCAGTGTTGATGTTCTTTGTGTTGATGTTCTTTTGAAATTAAAACTCTTATTGTTCTCTTTTCTTCTGAAAATACAGAAGTCTGTTCTTGATTTTTTGTTCTCCGGTTCTTTGTTAATCTGTTCATACAGATCAAAAGTTTGATAGATTCCCAAATTTCAACATGGTATCAGAGCTTAAATAGGTCTTTGAAAAGGGATTTGAGTGAAACACGAGTGATTGAAGAAAAAGTGAGATTTTTTCCAATTTTTCCGAGAGAATTTGCAGATTTTCTTGAAATCAAGGAATTTGCCTTGGTTTGTTCTTTAATTGGAAGTCTTGCTCTCTGGATTGTGAAGTCTTGAAACAAATCACAAGAAAAGGAAAAATTCTCCAGCTGACAGTTCTTGACAGAGATGGATGCATCATTCTCTTCGAAATCACCAATCTTCACAGGAGTCAACTATGGAGTTTGGGCAGTGAAGATGAAGATATACTTGAAAGCATTTGATCTATGGGAAGATGTGGAAGATGACAGGGAACCAGCTCCCTTGAACAACAACCCATCAATGACCCAAATCAAGTATTTCCATGAACAAAGAGCAAAGAAATTCAAAGCCCTTACTTGCATTCACAATGCAGTAAGTGAGGAAATCTTCTCAAGGATCATGGCTTGTGAAACTGCAAAGGATGCATGGGACAAACTGAAATCAGAATTTCAAGGTGATGAGAAGTCAAGGAGGATGCAAATTCTGAACTTAAAGAGGCAATTTGAAGGGCTAAGGATGAAGGATTCTGACACTGTAAAAGAATTCTCATCAAGTGTATCCAAGATAGTAAATGAAATGACACTACTTGGAGAAGAAATTCAAGAATCGAGAGTTGTGGAAAAAGTTCTAGTAAGCTTGCCAGAAAAGTTTGAGAACAAAATATGTTCTTTAGAAGACTCAAAGGACTTCACTACCATGAGCCTTCAAGAGTTGATCAATGCCTTGCAAGCTGTGGAACAAAGGCAAGCATTTAGGCAAGAAAACACAAGTGAAGAAGCCTTTGCAGCAGGATTCAAAGGAAGAACTAGACAGCAGCAAGTGTTCTTCAGAAGTCCAGAAAACGGGTCCAGTTCTGGAAATTCATGGCAGAGGAGAAATTGGTCGAATAATCAACCACAAGGCAACAACTTCAATGCAAGGTGGAAGGAAAGAAGAGAGCCACTTCCCACCTGCAAGTACTGTCAGAAAAACAATCATCTTGAGGCATCTTGTTGGCTCAAGAATGCACAATGCCGAAAATGTAAGAAGTTTGGTCACATTGAAAAATTTTGCAAAGAAGACAATGCAAATCAAGCTCAAGTTGCTGAAGTGGAGGAGACCAAAGAGGAAATGCTATTCACAGCCACTGAAGCACTCAATTGCAGCAACAAAAATGAGGTAAACATACAAACTTGGTCTATTGATAGTGGTTGTTCAAACCACATGTCTGCAGCAGCAAGTGTGTTTGAAAATCTAGACTTAAGCTACAAATCTAGAGTTAAAGTTGCTAATGGGCAGTATGTATGTGTTGAAGGCAAAGGGGAAGTTGAGATAGAAACTCTAGCTGGAATCCGAAAATTTAAGAGTGTGTTGTATGTGCCAAAAATTGACCAAAATTTGATAAGTGTAGGTCAATTACTTGAGGATAGACACTCTTTACTGTTTGTAGATGACAAATGCATGATCAAAGATGATCAAGGTACTCTCTTATTCAGTACAAAAATGTCAAATAGATGTTTTAGTTTTGAGAAACTACTAGAACACCAAAGTAACTCAACTGGAAGAGATTCTGTTGAAGAGAAAGGCTCTCTGAAAATGGCTGATAGAGATGTTGGAAAATATCAGACCATGATGTCTAGGGGGAGTGTTAAACTTAGAGAAACACACCTTGAGGATTTAAGCTTACAAGATGTAGGCTTCTTTCATTGTGATGAGACTTGCAAGTCAATTGAAAAGAAAGGGATCTCATCAGCTGCTCTAGTGCCTGATGAAAGCATGGATTCTCTGTTTTATGATGCAAATGAAGAAATAGAAAGCTCATGTAGAGAGGATCATGCTGTTGATATAGACCCGACATATGAAGAAGGAAAAGTGGAAATGATGTATGGATGGTTAAAGGAAAAGCTTACTGACTTGATTACCTTAGCAAAGGAAGGACTTGAGAAGCTAAGAAGAATGGTGGTAAGTGTGCAGCTCAGGAATCAAGGGGGAGTGTTGAAATTTAAAGTTGATTCCAGAACTGCACAAGAGAACCGGTCGACCGATTGCGAGAAAGAAATTAACCGGTCGACCGCTTGCAACCGGTCGACCGCTTTCAAAGGGAAAATTAACCGGTCGACCGCTTTCAACCGGTCGACCGCTTTCAAAGGGAAAATTAACCGGTCGACCGCTTGGCCCTGTCTGCGACAAACTGATGCAGGATAAATGAAGAGCTGAAGGTTGAAGGTTATTGTTTTAGTAATCCTTTTGTATTTAGGATGATTTTAAATCCTTTAGAGTGTAGGAATCGTGTTTGTCAAATCAGTTATAAGAAATCTTGTAAATAACTGATTTTAGAAAATATTACCGTTGAAAGTTGTTGGTTAGGTATTTTATAGCTGTTGTAAGTTATTTTGTTCTATAAATATTCTGAGTGGGATGGCAGTAGGTGTGTAAGAGAGTGAAATTCTGCCAGTGTTGATGTTCTTTGTGTTGATGTTCTTTTGAAATTAAAACTCTTATTGTTCTCTTTTCTTCTGAAAATACAGAAGTCTGTTCTTGATTTTTTGTTCTCCGGTTCTTTGTTAATCTGTTCATACAGATCAAAAGTTTGATAGATTCCCAAATTTCAACAGGTTGCTGTCGAAAAGCCTGCTCAAAGTAAGATATTCAAAAGGATTAACTAACTTTTGAATTTTTGGATTTTCTAATCTCAGAAATTCTACCCTCCTTGTTCATGTCTAATTATATGTTCAGTTAGCAGAAAACATTATCAGGTTTTTCGGATAACTTACACGTGTAGGAGTTTCATATTTGAGCTGAAAAGGTTTGGTGGAATTCCACCGGTGAGCAGATTTTTTCCCAAATGACTGCAATTAACGGATGCAATTACAGAACATTATTCTGGAGAAACGGATCAACTGCAAATGACTGCTCCAAAGAAATATAGAAATGATCTATAGTACATACAAGTGTTCTGCCTTTAGCAGCAAATCTAAACCAGGCGAAGTCCCATAGGATACTGGAATTGTCCCGCTGAGCTTATTGTCGGTAAAATCCAGCAGAGAAAGATTAGACATGTTGCCGATGGAAGGTGGTATTGGTCCACTGAAGTTGTTAGAAGCTATAGATCTGTACAGGAAGAAATTTGGGGAAACGCATACAGAAATCGAAGATCAAACATTGCTCATCAAATGACTTATATCAGTGGACTAGGCAGATGAATTTGAAGTATTGTCTCTAGGTTCTGTTTTCTACTAATCAAATTCTGAAATGGAATAGACAGAAATTCTTACAATGAGACCAGCCGCGTTAAAGATCCTATCCCGTCAGGAATTGGTCCACTAAAATTGCAATGAACAAGGAATCTGGCATCCAATGTAAAGTAACCAGTAAAAGATAGGTTCTGAGTTTGTAATTAAATAAAGAGAGGTTGCTCAAGTACAACATACAAAAACTTCAGTTTGCTTACAGTTTTTCAAGCTTCTTCAGATTTACTATTGTTGATGGGAGAATTCCTGTCAAACCCTTGTTCTGAGACAAATCCCTGTATGCAGAACTGATATCAGATAACTACATGGTTTAATTGCCACTTGTCTAAAAGCTCAAGGCACATGGATCACTGCAGTATAGAGGAACTCATCACTGGATTTTCAAGCATGAAAGTTGAACTAAGAGGGGACAAGAGAACATAGAGAGAACCCACAGAGTTTGCAGCTCTGGAAAATCTCCGATGTCGCCGGTCAACATGCCGGACAATCCCATGCCTGTTAGAATTCTGAAAACAGAAACTCAGGCTCTGTGTTCACATATACCGAAGATGAGAGTGAGAAAAACAATGAAAGGCAGCTAGCGCTGAGTTACATACATGGAGGTGATACGAGAACCGGTGCACCCTATTCCTTCCCACCCACCGCCACAAGGATCAGAACCGATCCAACTCGGCGGTGTGTTCTTCCAGTTACTCTTGACAGCATTTAGAGCAGATACTGCATCAGATTGACACAACAGTTTCCTTGGTTTAAACATGAGGAAAACAAGGAGCAAAGTGACCAGGCTGAAATAACAAGATAATATAAACACTCTTGAGGGCTAAACCTGCTTGGAAAACCATAAATCAACTTACAGTCACTAGAGTCTGTCACCGCTGCTATAACTAAAACTTGAAGGCAGGTGATCAGCAGGAAAATCGGAAGTCCTGAACCCATTTCTTACAGACTGCTGAGCTCCAGCAGAAGGCTCTCAAACCTCACAATCTTTCTTAGTTTCTCTCAGCTGCCTCATATAGCTGATGAGCACTTTCTGATTGTATTGTTTTCCAACGACTCGGTTCCGGCGGAGAAAAAACTATATCAAAAGGCGTGCTGTTTACAACGTCACCATTGTGAGATATTGATGATGGACATGAACTTCGATAATTATAAACAAAATAATATGAAAACTGGATAGACCAAGTCCTGTTGAGTGATCTCAACGTGCAGTATTGAAAATCGTAATCAGCAACAGACGACTAAGATAAGTTTTTGTTCAAAAAAAAAAAGACTAAGATAAGTTTTATTTTGGTCATCTAAAGTTTCATTCGTGAGAGTCTCAGGTGTTTTTCTCGAACATAGTTTTCAGACAGGGCGAGGACGAACTTTGAAAATGACTTGGGTTACCCGATGGTCTAATTTACATCGAAGTCACAGGACTCATTGGACGGGACCGGATTTAACGACTAGGTCGTGTTGTAACACAAGCAGACTAGCAGAATCCACCACCATTAACATATACTAAAAGAGCATCTGACGTAATGGTTCAAACATCATGGTTCAATTATTGTGCATTGTGAGATAAATCACTGTAGATTGGAATAGTATTGCTCAATTTTTGGTTTGGTTCGGTTTGGTTCGTTTGGGTCTCCGATTCAATGGTTTTTTTCTTTTTGCACAGTAAAATAACTGTTTTGTCCCTCGATAAAGACAAAAAAATGGCTTCTGGCTCGAGGGGTTCTGTGGTAATTGCACGCTTTCGGTCCGGTTAGGTCCGCCGTACTTTTTGAATTTTTTATATTTATTTGCACAGTAAAATAACGATTATAGCCCTCAAAAAGGACAAAAACTAGGTCTGGGCGGGAGAGGTGACACGGGAATTTCATATTTTTTGAAAATGATTAAATACAGATATAGCTCCAGATAAGACAAAATAGATGACTTGGGTACAGAGGCAGACTCGTAATTGACATTAATTGTTTATTATTATTTTTGGATTTCTGTCAGTGCGTGTCACGCGCACACACGACTGTATTCAGCCTCACGCCCTATTCGAGAGGCGCGTGAGGACTATTCCGGTCAACGGAAATGGGATTCCGGGGTATCCGTAGAGGCGCCGCCTTGTGGTCTTCCTCATGGTGCGGCGCGTCTTGGCCAATGGTGGCGGTACACGCGGCGGTGGCCAGTTAAAGATTTTTTTTCCTGTTTTCTCTCTCCTACACGCTAAAGTGCAGGAGAGTCCCAGGGGTTTCTATTCTTTCACTTCAGACCCTGAACCTTTAAGTTTTTGCATGGTCCTGATTTCTGTTATATAAGTTTTGATTTAGTTCAATTGAGTCCTTCAATTGAAATTAATTATATATTAAGGTTTCACTTCGGTCCTCCTTCTTTTAATATATTAGGTACAGAAGTTGTGATTTGTTCATTTTTGTCGTTGGATTAAAATTGATAATATTTTTTATTTTCATTTTGGCCCTTATACTTTTAATTTTAATCCCTTTAATTTTTTTTTATTTTCTGGAATAGTCTCTATTTTTATCCATGTATATATAAGTGTGCTCTTGGCTTTGGTTTTTATTTTTTGTTATTTTCTTATTTGTTGAGGTGGTATTTTTTTAAAAAAATAGCTCTTAAATTTTATTTTGTGTCTATGATCATTTAAAAATTGATATTTATGTTTTTTTTCTCCTTTTTTTTTAGTTTTTTTATTCATTTTTTAAAAAAAAAATAAGTCAAATTTTTTTTTTGGCCTAGTAATTTTTATTTTTATTTTTATTTTATTTTTTTGTTTGATCTTCTGTTAAATTTTTTAGGATTTTTTTTGTCTTTCATATTTTTATTATTATTAACACAATATAATAATAATAATAATAATAATAATAATAATAATAATAATAGTTGTTTTTCTTGCTTACTTTTTTGTTAATGTTTTTGAGTTTTTTCTCTCGGGATAATTTGATATTTTTTATTTTTTTGACAGTAATAGCAATGATAATTTTAGATGTTAAAGACTTCGATATTGCTATTGTTATAATAGAGTGTGTTGATCTGTTTTGTTATATTAAACTTTACATAAATAGATATTATATTTTAATTTTGAACCAGCAAATCTTATTAATTTCTTTAATCCCAACAACTATAAAAATTATTTGCTCAACCCGCAACGTAGTGCGGTCAATTTTTTTAATTTTCAAGTCAAATGATTTTTTTCAGCTAATAATTTTTTTTATCATTTTTTTTATTTGTTCTTTTGTTAATTTTTTAGGCTTTTTTTAGTCTTTGATTTAGTTTTTTTTTCATTATTAACGCAATAATAATAATAATAATAATAATAATAATAATAATAATGTTAGTTTTTTATCTTACTTGTTTTTTTTTGTTAATTTTTTTGTGTTTTTTTCTCGGGGTAATTTATTAATTTTTATTATTTTGACAGTAAGAGTGTTGATAATTTTAGATGTTAAAACTTTGATGTTACTGTTGTTATAATAGAATATATTGATTTGTTTCATTATATCGAATTTTACATATATAAATATTATATTTTAATCTCAATAGTTATAAAAATTATTTCCTCCACCTACAACGTGTTAGAGAATAATATAAATCATATTATGGGGTCTCACCTACAAGCTTAAGTTCTTAGGTGACATGGTTTCTTAACATGGTATCAGAGCCTTGTTGACTCAGCGGTCACGAGTTCGAATTTCATCACCCTTATTCTATTTGATAAAAACTAAGCACAAGATGATATGGGTTTGTGCAAGTTTCAAGCCCAAAGGGCTTTCACTTGAGGGGGTGTGTTAGAGAATAATATAAATCATATTATGGGACCTCACCTACAAGCTTAAGCTTTTAGGTGAGATGGTTCTTTAACACAATGTAGCACGGGTAATCAACTAGTATAAACTATTAAACATAATATGGTCAAGAATTTCCAAGAAAGGAGGTAAATAATAAAATTGGTGTTTGAATTGAACCCTTCTGCAACGATCTCCATCCAATTGGTCAACGCTTTAAGAGGACTCATTCTTCCTTCTTTATATGTGCTCCCATATGGTTCACCAAATCAGATTTGGCTTTCCATTCAATGTCAACAGTTACATCGTGCCACAGCAGAGAGTGGTGATGTGGTTGGTGTGGTAAGATCTGGGAACCACTTGCACAACCACTGTCATATATAAAAACAGCAAATCAAGCATTTGACAAGAATCTGAATCGTTTACTTTCCGTTCCCCCATTCCCATCAATAGCAATATAAATAAAAAAAAAAACTGATGTTTTTAGATATTTTTATATATGTTCATATCAAAAATAATTTTTAAAAAGTAAAAAGAATATCATTCTCATATCACTGTATACAACAATAGTATCAAAATGTTGAGAAAGGAATGCGATGTGCCTGATTTAACGAAACTGAATGAGGTTTATGTTCAGCACAGGAAGTGTAATGAAGTTTTATTTCTGAAGCTCTATCTCAGAATGTGGAAAGCTTCCACTGTACTCAAAGAAGACCTTTTTGTTATAAGGGTGGTAAGAACTCTCTCCTGTCGTCTCACTGTAAGTTGTTGAGGTGGATACCCTTTCAACATTGTTATCGAAACCAGCCAGCTGCTGGATGTTCTCGAGCTCTTTCTCCACCTCGTTCATTGTAGGCCTGCCGGCTGACGATTCTTCGACACACCCAATCGCCAGATCGAGATACCTTTCTAAGCCTTTCAGTGGTTTGCTCCGATCAAGAATGGGATCGAGGATATCTTCTAGGTTGCTTGAATCTTTTTTCCTCTGGTTATCCATTGCTGTTTTCACCTCTCTCACAACATGGATCCCGTGTTCTATTGGTTTTCGACCAGTAACTAGCTCAAGCATTACCACCCCGAAGCTATAAACATCACTTTTCTCAGTCAACTGTCCGGTCATGAAATATTCAGGATCCATGTAGCCCTGCACCAGTGCAGAAAATCCAATCTCAGCCACATTTTATAGTAATGTTACGAAATTCATTAAACTCTAGCCTTTAGTCTTTATACCTTGTTTAAGGTCATTTAATATTGACTTCTTTAAAGGGAAAGTCAGAATATTGTCTGCAAGGGTCAGCCTAGAATAGATAGTGGAACGTTTCAGGTGATTGAAAATAAGCTTGTCCATGCATGTCTAGCCTTGCCTGCAGGCTAGGCCAAGAAGAACCTACAAACTTGGGGGAAATGGTAGGTGCCTTGCATCATTTCTTATTATCCTATTCTTCTAAAACAGGCTCCATTATTAATGTTTTGAGGAAGCTGGGGACGTGGTCCTGAAACTACTGCTATGAATCGTTTGCTATCACTATTTGAGCAGATAAAATAGATTTAGCTGTTATTGCACTATATTTCTCTTTACTTTGAATAAAGATTTGAAAGATGCTACACTGACCATTGTCCCTTTGACTCCAGTAGAAACATGAACTTCATTATTGTCCAGGGGTTTTGATAGACCAAAATCAGCAACTTTTGCAATCAACTGGTCATCCAGGAGGATATTAGTGGACTTAATGTCCCTGTGTATGATGGGTGGATTGGCAAGCTCATGCAAATAAGCAATACCTCTTGCTGAATCAATTGCTATTCCAAGTCTCTTCGTCCAGCTTAACTTGAAGCCTGACTTGCCTGCATAAATCAATAGGATTATAAACAAAGGAGAATTTTCCAGGTTGTCTTAGTGCTCTTAGGATTATATTCTTCTCATACAATGGGCATTAAAAGTCACGTAGTGTAACAACATGCATGTTCTAAGTAATTTACCACAAACAAGAAGATGCTAACTGTAAAGAACTTACAATCATCACTGTTAGTCACAGCTGGTATGGTACAAACTTGAGTTAGAGCAACAACCAAAAACACTAGAATTCTTGAACCCATTTCTCAGGAAGCTCTTTGTTTTCAGATGGTTAGGTCGAAAGACTGAAATCCCATTTAGTATCAGCAGCTAAATCTCACGCATGAAGTTCTTCATTTCAAAACCTGGCCTTCTTTTTTGTCCAAATCACCTCCACCAAAAGTCAAAACTCACACACAAAAAATAATGCATCATCTCCTCACGCCATTAGACCATGTCAAAGGGACTTGTTGTCATATGACGACCACAAGTTTAAGGAAAAAATCCACTCTACAATAGACTTCTCACCAAACAACTCCATTGAAATAATAATGAAAGAGGACAGCTTGGAGGCTGGCTGGCGTGCCCAGTCAAGTCAAGATATCAAAAAACTTCAAGGTTTTGCAATTATTAATTAAACACAAAGATATATATAAAATTAAATTTGTTAAATTTAAATAAAGCAGGCTTGTGTGAGAAATGGAACCATCCAGCTATGTAGTTGGAGGGTGGCATTAAATTTAAGAAATAAATTCCGCAAGAAATAAGGTCAAGATTATTTAATATATACCTTTAGACATTAGATGTTATCAAATTATTCTTCTTCTAAAAAACATTAAATTAGTTTTTAATTTATTGACAAGTATATTTAGAAATTAATTTTTTTAAATTAATTTTTATTTCATTACATCAAAACAATCTAAAAATATCAATATATATATATATATATATATATATATATATATATATATATATATATATATATATATAAAGCATTCCTCGAGTTTCGTGGAAGCTTGTGGAAGGGGTGGTGATGTTTTTTTCATGCAACTTGTTGGAGAGCATTCAAAAAAAAGAAGGAAAGACTTTTTAATTACGTGACTCTTCATTAATGGATAAAAATATCTGACCAGATAGGCAACGGCACGTTGCTGATCCCTACAAGCTTGGACCCCCAGCATTTTGAATTTGTCAGCAATTAGCCGCCTCTGCTTCAAATTATTTTTCTTAATTTTCCCACTGAATTTTGTAAGATTAACATTTATCAATTATTTTTTTTTAGATTCGGGAAACTATATATTTGAAAAGTATTGTAGGTCTAGATGAACGATTAAAATCTTAATTGTTCTAAATTTTTATAAAAAATACACGTTCTGACTCGAATTCTTTATCATCACGTTAGGTTTCTTGGAGACATTTAGTCAATTAATTATAACTTTTAAATATTAATTTGGTGGTTAATGACCACTGCCTCATCATCCTTCAACTTTCTTCCACTTTTTAAGTTTTTATTTTAGAGATCAAATTTATTATTTAAAAAAAAATGTTAATTGCCGTTGAGCGATCTTAAAAATGATTGATTTTGATTAGTGTTAAAAATAATTCAAGTACAAATAAACATGATAACAGAATTAATTCGAGAATATTTGTATTACTATAGTATAAAAAAATAAAATATTAATTAATTATTCATGTTTATATCATGGATACATCACTACCAAATCTCTCTATCAACGGCCTTCCACTTAGGCCTTCTCTGGCTCACCAGCTACAATTCTTTAATTTTCTAAAAACTATTTTTTATTTAACTACTTTTTATTTCATGGTCTATAAATATCATGCATTTTAACAATCAAGCATAGAAAACACGAACCATATTTCTGCCCTTGCTGGTATTTTCTTTCCTTGTTAATGTCTGTTTTTTTGTTTTGCAGGCATAGCAAAGATAAACATTACCTTGTTTATAACTAGACTTCATGCAAAGGTACATTCTCCACATGGAACATAGTACAGGAGACTGGAGATCTACAGAGATCTGTGCTTCTACATACTTAACACAGATGAAAGGTGTTTGTATATTCTCATCTCACTATATACAAAAATAGTATCAAAATGTTGAGAAAGGAAAGCGATGCGCCTGGTTTAAAGAAACTGCATGAGGTTTATGTTCAGCACAGGAAGTGTAATGAAGTTTTATTTCTGAAGCTCTATCTCAGAATGTGGATAGCTTCCACTGTACTCAAAGAAGACGTCCTTTTTGTTATATGGGTTGTAAGAACTCTCTCCTGTCGTCTCACTGTAAGTTGTTGAGGTGGATACCCTTTCAACATTGTTATCGAAACCAGCCAGCTGCTGGATGTTCTCGAGCTCTTTCATCACCTCGTTCATTGTAGGCCTGTTGGCTGACAATTCTTCGACACACCTAATCGCCAGAACGAGAAACCTTTCTAAGCCTTTCAGTGGTTTGGTCAGATCAAGAATGGGATCGAGGATATCATATAGGTTGTCTGAATCTTTTTTCCTCTGGTTATCCATCGCTGTTTTCACCTCTCTCACAACATAGCTCCCGTGTTCTATTGGTTTTCGACCAGTAACTAACTCAAGCATTACCACCCCGAAGCTATAAACATCACTTTTCTCAGTCAACTGTCCGGTCGTGAAATATTCAGGATCCATGTAGCCCTGCACCAGTGAAGAAAATCCAATCTCAGGCACATTTTATAGTAATGTTACGAAATTCATTAAACTGTAGCCTTTAGTCTTTATAGCTTGTTTAAGTTCATTTAATCTTGACTTCTTTTGAGCGAAAGTCAGAATATAGTCAGCCTAAATAGTGGAACGTTTCAGGTGATTGAAAATAAGCTTGTCCATGCATGTCTAGCCTTGCTGTTAGAGAATAATATAAATCATATTCTGGGGTCTCACCTATAAGCTTAAGTTTTTAGGTGAGATGGTTCCTTAACATGGTATCACAGCCTTGTTGACCCAGCTGTCACGAGTTCGAATCTCACCACCCACATTCTATTTGATAAAATCAAGCACAAGGTAGAGTGAGCCTGTGTGCAAGTTTCAAGGCCAAAGGGCTTTCACTTGAGGGGATGTGTTAGAGAATAATATAAATCATATTCTGTGATTTCACCTATAAGCTTTACTTTTTAGGTGAGATGGTTCTTTAACATAGGCTAGGCCTAGAAGTACCTACAAACTTGGGGAAAATGGTAGGGGCCTTACATCATTTCTTATTATCCTATTCTTCTAAAACAGTTATTGACGCTCCATTATTAATGTTTTGAAACTACTGCTATGAATCCTTTGCTATCACTATTTGAGCAGATAAAATAGATTTAGCTGTTATTGCATTATATTTCTCTTTAATTACTTTGAATAAAGATTTGAAAGATGGTATACTGACCCATGTCCCTTTGACAACAGTAGAAACATGAGCTTCATTATCGTCCACGGGTTTCGATAGACCAAAATCAGCAACTTTTGCAGTTAACTGATCATCCAGGAGGATATTACTGGACTTAATGTCCCTGTGTATGATGGGTGGATTGGCAAGCTCATGCAAATAAGCAATACCTCTTGCTGAATCAATTGCTATTCCAAGTCTCTTCGTCCAGCTTAACTTGAAGCCTGACTTGCCTGCATAAATCAATAGGATACTGTCTAATGAGAAACTAAGGATATTCTAATGGGTGTCTTAGTGTTTTTAGGTTTATGTTCTTCTCATACAGGTAAAGGGTGATGGGCATTAAAAGTCAATTACTGAAACAACTTCAACTTGATTTAATTTCTATGACAAGAACAATAGAGAATGCAGCAAGCTATTAGTTTTGTTTTAAGAGATGTGAAAATACCTGAAATACAATCTGTTAGAGTACCATTTTTAACGTACTCATACACCAGCATCTGCTCACCAGACTGATAGCAGAAACCTAATAGGCTGACAAGATTCTTGTGATGAACCCTTGATAGAAGCTCAATCTCAGTTTTGAACTCATAACTACCCTGCATTGATCCTTGTTTAGCTCTTTTAATGGCAACTAGCACTCCAGTGAGGAGAGTTCCTTTATAAACCTGACAGCACATTGCAAATTGAGTGCAAAGAAAGAAATAAAGAGAGTGTCAAAATAGTGTAGTGAAGTACTGCTGAAAGCTTTTTTGCTTCCATAGTCCAACATGGACATGTCCTTTCAAGAAGTGGGTAAAGCATCTCTATGAAGCACCCTACAGAAGTGAATCTATGCTGATCTATTCTCCAAGTTACACGTATAGTAAACTTACCGTCCCATATCCCCCAGCTCCAAGAGCGTTGACCTCAGAAAAATTGTTGGTGCATTTTCTAAGCTCCTCAAAAGAGAAACTTAGCACTCCTTTTATCTGGGGAGCGGCTCCGTTGGCTTTATTTTGGTCCCATGATGCTGCGTTTGTACAAGGGAGTGATGAGTAATTCCCAGGAGTTCAAAACAAAAAAGTTGAAGTGTTGGGTTTTGTTTACCGAATGGATTCATTTGTTGAGTAGCTCGATCTGCCATTTTCCGTTGATGGAAAGCATAAACTCCAGCCATGATTAAGAGTAGCATTAGTACTGCTGCTCCAATGATGATCCCTGTATTTGGTGACTTGTTCGAACCTGCATAATATTTAAGATAACAATGAGGGAGAGTTGTAGGCTATTTTTTTATACTACTGTAAAAAGTGTTCAGGGAATGGGGCTTCCACATTACAAGTCAATATCAAGCACAAGTTTCTGCTCAAAGTTTGCCTTACCGGTAAAGTAGTTGTCCGTATTAAGAGTGAAAACGAATGGTCCAAAAGCATCTGGGTGTTTGAAAAAAGTTACGTTGTTGAGCTGAGATGTAATGACAGAAAATCCTGTTCGGTTAAAAAAGTAAACGCCAGATGGACAAACATCCAGCCTCACTTCAAGGTAATCATCAGCACCCTTGAATGGATCACAAAGAGAAATTGAATCCACGGGAAGTTTATCGGACTTGAAAGCTTCCATCATTGCAGCCTGGAGAAGAATATAATAGCTTTCATTTTGAAAGTCTGAGAAGGAAAATGATCTGAACTGTAGAATTCCTGTTATTGGATTCGCACAGTTACAGTTTCGCCTGGGATGTTGTTGTGCATTGCAAGAAGGAGCCACACAATTTCCTGTTGGTGTAGTATTCTGTTGGGGATCTATGCAGTATTCTGAAGATTGCACCTTCTGACAAAACGGATTACCGTGAAGCCTGAAAAGTTATGATAGTTGATACAATGATGATAGATACCGGATTCCATGTTCTAGCAATAAACCAGATTCAGTCCTTGCCTGGGAGATAAAAAGATTCAAAGAAGTCACTTACAATAATTCTTGACTGTATCCTGTTCCTTGTACAAACTCGCCAATGGAATTGTTCTGCAAATCAATGAGTAGCAGTTGGCTCCCATAGTTGGTGCCCAAATCCAAGGTACCATTAAGCTGGTTGTTACTTAATACTCTGTCAGCATAAGTCAGAAGAATCAGCTTTAAACATTACTGGATTTATCAGGTTTTCACTGAAGGTTTCACGGTATCTATTCCAATCAATCGAGTATCAATATAATGCTTGTTGAGATGAAGGTGATACTTACATGGACTGTAATCGAACAGGACTAAAGAGGGTGGCATTTATTGGTCCTTGAAGCTGTGTACGCTCCATAATTCTGTCAGCACAAAGTTTACCTATTAGGATTACCTGAGACCTACACTTTATCATTATCCAAGAGAGCAAAAGAACAAGGTATGAATATTGTTATATTGCCTCTGTGCTTTGTGTGTGTTTGGGGAGGGAGAGAGAGAGAGAGAGAGAGAGAGATACAGTGATGTCATGAATTGTAGGCTTGAAAACCATGGTGGGATTGATGATGCATCAAAACTATTGTTGCTCATGTCCCTGCAAACCAAACATGATACTGAAACCGAGACAGCATGGAGTTGTGGAAAAGGGAATGTTGGAATCACTCTTTAGCATTCTGAAGATAGATTTATATTTTTCCTAATCAAAGGCTACTTACACGTAGGTGAGGAGGTTCTTGCCACTGAGGTCAGGAATTGATCCAGAAAATTTATTGTTAGACAGGTACCTGAAAGAAATACCAGGTTATGCTTAGTCCAGTTGAGCGGGTAAACTTAAAATTCAAGGAACTGGAAGCGAAATTGTGTTCTTACAGCTCGGAAAGATTTGGGAGGTTGTTGACGTTGAAAAGGATGGGCCCGGTTAATGAATTCCTGTCTAGACGTCTGTTGACAAGACAAAATATTTAATATCAACTCACTAGAAACATTTCAGTCTATGATCAGGACATATACTCACATCACCTCCAAGGTTTGTACCACCTCCAGTGTAGAAGGAAAGCTGCCGTTGAGTTGGTTGCTGTCGAAAAGCCTGCTCAAAGTAAGATATTCAGAAGGATTAGCTAACTATTCTGTGTGAATTTTTGGATTTTCTAATCTCAAGAATTCTACCCTCCTTGTTCATGTCTAATTATATGTACAATTAACAGAAAACATTATCAGGTTTTTCGGATTACTTACACATGTCGGAGAGTCATATTTGAGCTGAAAAGGTTTGGTGGAATTCCGCCTGTGAACAGATTTTTTCCCAAATGACTGCAATTAAAGGATGCAATTACAGAACATTATTCTGGAGAAATAGATCAACTGCAAATGTCTGCTCCAAAGAAATATAGAAATGATCTATAGTACATACAAGTGTTCTGCCTTTAGCAGCAAATCTAAACCAGGCGAAGCCCCATTAGATACTGGAATTGTCCCGCTGAGCTTATTGTCGGTTAAATCCAGCAGAGAAAGATTAGATATTTTGCCGATGGAAGGTGGTATTGGTCCATTGAAGCTGTTAGAAGCTATAGATCTGTACAGGAAGAAATTTGGGAAAACGCATACAGAAATCGAAGATCAAACAGCTATAGAAGATATTTGAAGTATTGTCTCCAGGTTCTGTTTTCTACTAATCAAATTCTGAAATGGAATAGACAGAAATTCTTACAATGAGACCAGCCGCGTTAAAGATCCTATCCCGTCAGGAATTGGTCCACTAAAATTGCAATTAACAAGGAATCTGGCATCCAATGTAAAGTAACCAGTAAAAGATACGTTCTGAGTTTGTAATTAAGAAAAGACAGGTTGCTCAATTACAACATACAAAAACTTCAGTTTGCTCACAGGTTTTCAAGCTTCTTCAGATTTACTATTGTTGATGGGAGATTTCCTGTCAAACCCTTGTTCTGAGACAAATCCCTGTATGCAGAACTGATATCAGATAACTACATGGTTTAATTGCCACTTGTCTAAAAGCTCAAGGCACATGGTGTTAGAGAATAATATAAATCATATACTGGGGCCTCACCTAAAAGCTTAAGCTTTTAGGTGAGATGGTTCCTTAACATGGTATCAGAGCCTTGTTGACCCAGCGGTCACGAGTTCAAATCTCACCACCCCCATTCTATTTGATAAAAATCAAGCACAAGGTAGAGTGGGCCTGTGTGCAAGTTTCAAGCCCAAAGGGCTTTCACTTGAGAGGGTGTGTTAGAGAATAATATAAATCATATTCTGGGGCCTCACCTAAAAGCTTAAGCTTTTAGGTGAGATGGTTCCTTAACACATGGATCACTGCAGTATAGAGGAACTCATCACTGGATTTTCAATCATGAAAGTTGAACTAAGAGGGGACAAGAGAACATAGAGAGAACCCACAGAGTTTGCAGCTCTGAAAAATCGCCGATGTCGCCGGTCAACGTGCCGGACAGTCCCATGCCTGTTAGAATTCTGTAAACAGAAACGCAGGCTCTATGTTCAGATATACCGAAGATGAGCGTGAGAAAAACAATCAAAGGCAGCTAGCGCTGAGTTACATACATGGAGGTGATACGAGAACCGGTGCACCCTATTCCTTCCCACCCACCGCCGCAAGGATCAAAACCGATCCAACTCGGCGGCGTGTTCATCCAGTTACTCTTGACAGCATTTAGAGCAGATACTGCATCAGATTGACACAACAGTTTCCATGGTTTAAACATGAGGAAAACAAGGAGCAAAGTGACCAGGCTGAAATAACAAAATAATATAAAACAATCTTGAGGGTTAAACCTGCTTGGAAAGCCATAAATCAACTTACAGTCACCAGAGTCTGTCACCGCTGCTATAACTAAAACTTGAAGGCAGGTGATCAGCAGGAAGATCGGAAGTCCTGAACCCATTTCTTACAGACTGCTTAGCTTCAACAGAAGGCTCTCAAACCTCACAATCTTTCTTAGTTTCTCTCAGCTGCCTCCTCTAGTTGATGAGCACTTTCTGACTGTATTGTTTTCCAACGTCTGGCTTCCGGCGGAGAAAAAACTATATCCAAAGGCGTGCTGTTTACAACGTCACCCTTGTGAGATATTGATGATAGAAATGAACTTCGATGATTATAAACAAAATAATATGAAAACTGGATAGGCCAAGTCCTGTTGAATGATATCAACGTGCAATATTGGAAATCATAATCAGCAACAGACGACTAAGATAGGTTTATTTTTTTATTTTATTAAAACTTGGATTGAGTTTATAGCTCAGTTTTTTATATTTTTTTATTTAATTAAATAATTATAAATAAGAAATAACATGTGCAATAAAGACAAGTGTTAAAATTATTGAGAATGGATATGTTTTTTTCAGTTTAGATTTTCTATATATATATTGTCGGGAACATTTCTCATTTGCCACAGGAATGCTTATCGGTAATAAGAAAAGAAAAAGTATATTTGCAGAAGGCTAAATTGACAGATATTTATAAATTAATCCACAATCTGGGATCGTGCTTAAACATCAATCATCAAATTATTATTTTTTTATTTATTCGGAATTGTAACAATAACATGAATGGTCTATTAAAGCATCTTATATCGTCACTCCCCACATGCACAAGAGCAAACTGTCTCGTCTATCAACTTCCACGAAGACATCAGCTCCCACTACCTCTCATGCACTCTTCACCTATTCTTGGTTAGAGTTTGGTTCGAATTATAAAAAAAAAAAAAAAATAGAGGTTATAATTGATAACAATGAAAAGAAATGGGAGCAAGTCGTAATTGAGCTTAAGAAAGAAAAGGTAGGATACAAATATTTAGGAATAAGGAAATGGTCTTGGGAATTGATGGGAAAAGAATTTAATATGATATACAGAAGAAGGAAGCAAGAGATTCAGATTTCTAGTGTAAAATTCAGATTTCTAGGAAAAGGTATGTTATTGAGCATACCTTTCAATATATCCAATCCTCAGAAGACATACTCAAAATGTATAAGCATTTTGTGAGCAGGAATCAAAAGCAGATATCAGAAGGAAAATTCTATTGATGTCCCACGTATTAGAGAAGTCTGCAAACATATGCAAGATCCTCCTTCAAAGAAAAACAGCAAGCATCCAAGCTAAAATTATGCATGATACTGTGTCATTAGTTGATAAGTCAAATGTTACTGTAATTATATACTGTAACGCGTTGTATTCTGTAACAGCAGCTTAGGTTTAGTTTCAAGCATTTATATAGGTGCTAAATTAAATCCTCAAGGTCTGTACATATATTGCTTCTCTTCATCAATAAAATGTGTATGGGAAAATTATTCATTGAAATCATAGCAGTGCTTAATCTTTAACCAGTAGCCACTGTCCAAATACCACGGGTAGAATATCAGAATTATTTGAATATAAAAAAGTAGACATACTCAAAATGACTCAAAAGGAGTAAAATCAATTTAATGAACCTATCTCATAGTTTAATTTGTAATCCTATGTGTTTTTGAATCAAACTATCTATTTTCTCAAAACCTAAAAACTTAAAGATTTCTCCTGAAATATAATTTAAAATAAACAAATCATAAAATTGATAATAATTCACCAAATAATCCTTAATTATTCACCAAAACCAATATGAAAAACTAATATTTCGTCTAGGGTTCATTCTGTAATTTTCTCGTATTTTAAGGGTCAAATTATAATCTAATCAAATTGAAGGACTAAATTGAACACCTCATAAATTCATAAATATATGGAAATTTTTCTCATAATTCATCCTTAATTCTTTCCAGAATCTCGAGTTTCACTCAAGGATCAAATTATGATTTTCCAAAGTCTAAAAAATATGAATTATAATTTCAAAAACAAAATAATATTGAAGAATTATATATATGAAAAAAGGATTGTTGAATGGCAATATATATATACACACACAGTGATCGACGTTCTAGTGTTTTGTTAATTTCCTCATTTCCTAGAAGTAATAGGAGTCATGATTGTCTGATTTTTCAAAGTCTACTAATCAGACAAAAAGAAAGAAATGCATTTGACAGCTGCAGATTGACACATTCTAAGTCTAGAAACAACTTATGGTTTTGATTTTAGATACTGTGCATGATAAGAATGAGATGTGTGAGTGATCATAGAAGGACCCACCAAGTGGTTTCTTACATATAGTGGGTTTTATTATTTCTAACTTTCTTGACAAGTCTCAAGAAATCTTTGTAGTAAAATGAATCCAACCAAGAAAGTGGGGGGATACTACTTTATTGAACTCAAAATCATCACCATAGGTCTCTGTAGAAATTTGGAATATATTTATTGTTAAGGAACCATCTCACCTAAAAACTTAAGCTTTTAGGTGAGATGGTTTCTTAACATGGTATTAGAGCCTTGTTGACCCAGCGGTCACGAGTTCGAATCTCACCACCCCCATTCTATTTGATAAAAAACCAAGCACAAGGTGACGTGGGCCTGTGCAAGTTTCAAGCCCAAAAAGCTTTCACTTGAGGGGGTGTGTTAGAGAATATGAAACCATTTCACCTAAAAGCTTAAGCTTGTAAGTGAGGTCCCAGAATATAATTTATATTATTCTCTAACACACCCTCTCAAGTGAAAGCCCTTTGGGCTTGAAACTTGCACAGCCCCACATTACCTTGTGCTTGATTTTTTTATCAAATAGAATGGGGGTGGTGAGATTCGAACTCGTGACCGTTGGGTCAACAAGGCTGTGATACCATGTTAAGGTACCATCTCACCTAAAAACTTAAGCTTTTAGGTGAGATGGTTCCTTAACATTTCTCAACAAAATTGCAAAGCTCTTTGTTATTAATGTTGTATATAGTGAGAGTTGATTATAATTAAACCACGTTAATAATAATCCCCCTTCAACTTCAGGGTGGGTACTCCACACAAAGCTTGGGCCAAAAGAAAAGAAAAGGAGGCAAGAGGAAGCCGTTTTATATAATAATATTGAAATAACAATGTTTTGAATAAAACTTGGATTGAGTTTATAGCTCAGTTTTTTTATGTTTTTTTATTTAATTAAATAATTATAAGAAATAACATGTGCAATAAAGACAGGTATTAAAATTATTGAGAATGGATATGTCTTTTCAATTTAGATTTTCTATATATATATATATATTGTCGGAACATTTGTCACTTACTACAGGGATGCTTAACGGTAAAAAGAAAAAAAAAAGTATATTTGCCAAAAGCTAAATTGACAGATATTTATAAATTAATCCACATTCTGAGATCGTGCTTAAAGATCAATCATCATCAAATTATTATTTTTTTATTTATTCGGAATTGTAACAATAACATGAATGGTCGATCAAAGCATCTTATATCGTCAGTCCCCACATGCACAAGAGCGAACTGTCTCGTCTATCAACTTCCACGAAGACTTCAGCTCCCACTACCTCGATCTCATGCACTCTTCACCTATTCTTGGTTAGAGTTTGGTTCGAATTATAAAAAAAATAGAGGTTATAAATGATAACAATGAAAAGAATTGGGAGTGAGTCGTAATTGAGCTTGAGAAAGAAAAGGTAGGATACAAATATTTAGGAATACGGAAATGGTCTTGGGAATTAATGGGAAAATAATTTAATATGATATACAGAAGAAGGAAGCAAGAGAATCAGATTTCTAGTGTAAAATTCAGATTTCTAGGAAAAGGTGGGAAATAGTTGGGTACAATAATAATATATCTGATTTAAAATTCAGACGTTTTCTACAATGTAAATCTCTTGTTCGAGATCCTTTAGGGCAAAACTATATCTGTGTTTGAGTTTGGCTTCTTGTTTTGTAGTCCAGCTGCTTAATAAGTGGAGTTTCTTCTGAAAACCACAGAGGCCATGGATATTTTTCAAACCTCGCTCATCTCTTACAATTTCTTCTCAACGTAAGAAAAGGGGACAGAAATGGTCGTTTACTGGTCATCTCTTACAATTTCTTCTCAAGAAAAGGAAGAACTGATTTGCTATCTACGTGGTGATCTCATGTTCGAGTCATATATTTACTAATATGATAACAACTACAGACTTACATTGTCGTTAACTTTAATATCTATAGGATTATTCGAGTTGCGTGTACATTAATCAAATTCAAACTGACAGAAATAATCGTTTACTACTCATTTAAATAGTCGTTGAAATTGACAGAAATAATTTCAGCTCTGTCAAGAGATAAGGGCCAAAGAGAACACCACAAATTCTTTGAACTCACTTGTGGAAAAGAATGCCTCCATCAGTCACCAGCTCTGACCGATCACCATTTTTACCTGTTGTGATAGGCCAATGCAACACAAAAGCTTATTACAGCACTTATTAGTCGTTATAGAGACCAGAAAACTTGTCTATCTGACAGCAGTTGAAAATGATTCGTACAGATATCAGAATTTCTTCCGATCGAATGTGTTCTTCTAATTGCAAACACACGGGTCCCCTCGGCCCCCTCCCCTCCATCAACTCTCGCAATAATTCATTCTCTCTTGGACTTGACTGCTCCTGGCCTTAGAAACCTCCCGGACGCCACGGCAGCTTCTGGTACGAGTCAAGCATTCAGTGCAGCATCCAAGAATTGTTGGGAGTTTTTAGTTTTTCTCTTTGACGAGCAGTTTGATTTATTTAGATATAATACTTGATTTGCAGTGGCTAAACAAAAGTTGATAATGATACGTAGAAATTAATTTTTATTTTTTAAAATCTTTTAGCTTCGAATTTCTCAAACTTTTACATTCTTTTCTTCTCTCTCTCTCTCTCTCTCTAAGACAAAACTTCCCTCTCTTTGATCTTTATTAATTTTTAGTGTGGATAATTTTTCTCCCATAACACCTTATTTTCATTTCTAAACATCATTATCTAGCCTCAAGGTGAAAGAAAAGAAAAGGAAAAGAAAATGTTTTTTTTTCTCTCTAAATTGTACATCATCTATAATCATTATTCACATCATTAGTAACACAATTTATAAATGATATCATGGATATATCACTACCAAATCTATCTATCAACGGCCAGCCACCTAGGCCTTCTCTAGCCCACCAGCTACAATTCTTTAATTACCTAAAAACTATTTTTTATTTAACTATTGTAACAACTTTTCAATTCCACAATTATTTTCTACTATTTCATGGTCTATAAATTTCATGCACTTTAACAATCAAGCATAGAAAACACGAACCATTTTTCTGCACTTGCTGGTATTTTCTTTCCTTGTTAATGTTTTTTTTTTTTTTTTGCAGGCATAGCAAAGATAATTGACCTCAATGGACTTTGGGGAATTAATGGTAATTAGCTGTAGATTAATAGGAAACTAAATAGTTTTCTTTTGTTGTTAAGAAATCATCTAACCTAAAAGCTTAAACTGTTAGGTGAGGATCCAGACTATGATTTATATTATTCTCTAACACACCCCCTCAAGTAAAAACCTTTTGGGCTTGAAACTTGCAAAGACCCACATTACCTTGTACTTGATTTTTATCAAATAGAATGGAGATGATGAGATTCGAACTCGTGACCGCTAGGTCAACAAAACTCTGATACCATATTAAAGAACCATCTCACCTAGAAACTTAAGCTATTAGGTGAATACTCATAATATGATTTATATCATTCACTAACATCGTTAAAGTATACCGAGCATTTTCTGGAAATCATAAACTCGGTGCCTTCATATTTCGTATCTGCTAAAGATCAGAACCTGTCCAACATCAAAGAACATTCAGCACCAAGTGGAACAAATATGTTGGACGTAGAGAAATAAATCCCACATGATTTTTGTAGGGTAAAATCTGTTGGAATAGTTTTCATTTACGGTTAATAAGTCAGTAACTATTTGTTACTGTTCAGTTAGTAGTTAAGCCAGCTGTCAGCATTTTGTTAGTAGCTGGTTAGATTAGCTTGGTCAATGTAACTAGAGTATAAATACTCTTGTACTGGATTGAATAAACGGGTGTGGAAAGTTTTCTGTAACACTCTCTTTCTCTCTTGAAACTCTCTCAACAGAGAGCCAAACACCGATTGTGCTCAACAATTGGTATCAGAGCGTCGATCCATCGAAGGAGTGACTGTGAGAGGGGAAATCCTAAGGGAAACACAGAGAGACTGTGAGAGAGAGGATTACAGGTGAGTGAAACACCGAGCGAGTGAGTGAGAAGAGAGAGTGAGCGAAGAAGACGATGACTTCGTCAGAAGGATTTGTTCAAGGTTCCATTCCCAAATTCACTGGGTATTACGACCACTGGTCGTTAATGATGGAAAATTTCTTGAGAAGCAAAGAAATATGGAATCTGATTGAAGAAGGAGTACCGTCAGTGGTACCCGGAGCAAGTGAAGTGCAAAAGAAAGCTGTGGAAGCAGTCTTGCTCAAGGATTTGAAGGTCAAGAACTTTCTGTTCCTAGCCATAGACAGAGAGATCATGGAGACCATACTGGACAAGGGAACATCGAAGGCAATTTGGGATTCGATGAGACAAAAATACCAAGGCTCAACAAAGGTGAGAAGAGCACAGTTACAGGCCTTGAGAACCGAGTTTGAGACTCTGAGTATGAAGGAAGGTGAGAAGGTTGACAAATTTTTGTCAAGGACTCTCACAGTGATTAATAAGATGAAGATTAATGGAGAAAAAGTGCAGCAAAGTACAGTGGTCAGTAAGATACTTCGGTCCTTGACTCATAAATTCAACTACGTCGTGTGCTCTATTGAAGAGTCCAATGATCTGGACACGCTGACCATCGATGAACTTCACGGCAGCTTGCTGGTGCATGAACAGAGGATGCAGGAGCATAAAGAAGATGATCAAGCCCTAAAAATTGCTTATGATGAGAGAGCAACAAGGGGAAGGGGCAGAAACTCTTACCGAGGGTTTCGAGGACGAGCAAGAGGAAGGGGCAGACAGCAATTCAATAAATCACTTATTGAATGCTACCACTGCCACAAATTGGGGCATTTCCAGTATGAGTGCCCGGGATGGTCACAAGGAGCAAATTTTGCAGAACTGGATGAAGATGAAGAAATGCTACTCATGGCGCATGTTGAGCTGCACAATGCTACCCGAGATGAGGTATGGTTTCTAGACACTGGTTGTAGCAACCATATGACGGGTAATAGGATGTGGTTTACTGTTTTGGATGATGAATTTAGACATTCTGTGAAACTAGGAAATAACACTAGGATGTTGGTGATGGGTAAGGGTACTGTTAGGATGCAAGTAGAAGGTGCAATACAAGTAATCACTGAGGTTTACTACATTCCTGAGTTAAAAAACAATTTGCTTAGTGTTGGGCAATTACAGGAGAAGGGGTTAGCCATTTTGATTAAAAACAGTATATGTAAAGTATTTCACCCTTCGAGAGGGCTCATTATGAAGAGTAGCATGTCCACAAATAGACTGTTTGTGGTGCTAGCATCTGTTAAAACAACTGAACATGCATGCTTTAATACTGTTAATGAAGAAGAGTCACGGCTGTGGCATTGTAGGCTGGGGCATTTGAACTATAAGGGGCTGAGAACCCTATATTATAAGAAGATGGTGAAGGGGTTGCCACTAGTGAAAAATTCAGTAGGGGTGTGTGAGGGATGTATGATGGGAAAACAGCACAGGGACTGTTTTCCCAAGCAAAGTCAGTGGAGAGCTGAGGAGAAATTGCAACTAGTGCATTCAGATATTTGTGGGCCTATAACCCCAGAATCAAATAGTGGAAAGAGATATTTGATAACATTTATAGATGATTTTTCTAGGAAAACCTGGGTGTATTTCTTGACTGAAAAGTCAGAAGCCTTGACAGTCTTCAAAAACTTCAAAAAACTGGTGGAAAAAGAAGTTGAAAGAGAGATTTGCTGTTTAAGAACAGATAGAGGAGGGGAATTCAATTCGGAAGAGTTTAATGAATTCTGTAAAACTCAAGGAATTAGTAGGCAACTCACTGCTGGGTACTCCCCTCAGCAGAATGGAGTTGCGGAGAGGAAAAATAGAACCATTATGAACCTAGCTAGAAGTATTATGGTTGAGAAAGAGGTTCCTAAAGGGTTCTGGGCTGAAGCTGTAAATTGGGTGGTTTATGTGATTAATAGAAGCCCCACTGTTGCAATAAAAGATAGAACTCCAGAAGAAGCCTGGAGTAATATTAAGCCATCAGTGAAACATTTCAAAATTTTCGGGTGTATAGGCTATGTACATAATCATGATCAAAAAAGAAAGAAACTGGATGATAAAAGTACTAAATGTGTTCATTTGGGTGTTAGCAGTGGAACAAAAGCCTACAAAATGTTTAACCCTGTCACTAGGAGAGTCATAGTGAGCAGAGATGTAGTGTTTGTAGAGCATGAAAAATGGAATTGGGGAAAAGAAGTTTCTGAAGGTAGAGAAAATGAGCTGAAGTGGGGGGATGATGATGAGGATATAGAAGTTGAGAAAGATGAAGAAGGGAGTGAAGAATTAGAAGCTGAAATTGATAGAAATGTTAATGAAGAAACAGAAGCTGAGATTGAAGGTAGTAGTGGACCTAGTCAGCTTGTAACTGAGGAACAAACTGAATCATCACTGTCAGCTAGTCCTACTGTCACTGCACCTACTCAGGGGAGACTAGGAAGAATAGCTAGAAAACCTGCTTGGTTGAGTGATCATGTGTCTGGAGAAGAGTTGTCAGAAGAAGATGATATGCAGAACCTAGTTTTATACACTGAAACTGGGGATCCAAGCAGCTATGAAGAAGCTGCTGAGAGTCCCGAATGGAAGGCAGCCATGAATTGTGAAATTCAAGCTATAGAGAGAAACAAAACTTGGGAATTGATGAACTTACCCAAGGGTGCTAGGGCTATAGGTGTGAAATGGATTTATAAAACCAAACTGAATGAAAGAGGAGAGGTTGATAAATATAAGGCCAGATTGGTTGCCTTAGGTTATGCACAAAAACAGGGAATTGACTATGCTGAGGTATTTGCACCTGTGGCAAGATGGGATACTATAAGAATGATTCTACCTTTGGCAGCATCTAAAAATTGGTATGTCTACCAATTAGATGTAAAGAGTGCCTTCTTGTATGGTGAGCTAGAAGAGGATGTCTATGTGATGCAGCCGAGAGGTTATGTGCAGAAGGGGGAAGAAGGGAAAGTATTGAAATTAAAAAAGGCTTTGTATGGCTTGAAGCAAGCCCCAAGAGCCTGGTATAGCAGGATAGAAAATTACTTCATGAAAGAGGGTTTTGAAAAATGTCAAAGTGAGCATACTTTGTTCACTAAAATTAAGGGAGGGGAGAAATTGTTGATTGTGAGCATTTATGTAGACGATTTAATCTTCACAGGGAATGACAAGGAGATGTTTAATGAGTTTAAGGCATCTATGAAAGCTGAGTTTGAAATGACAGATCTTGGAAGAATGAAATTCTTCCTTGGGGTAGAAATTGTTCAAAATGATGAAGGGATCTATATTCATCAGAGGAAATATGCCATTGAAATTCTGAAGAGGTTTGGAATGGAAAACAGTAATGCAACTAAAACTCCCATGGTTCCAGGTTTTAAACTAGCTAAAGATGAGGGGGGTGCTAAGGTAGATGCCACTCAATATAAACAGATGATTGGGAGTCTAATGTATCTAACTGTGTCTCGGCCAGACTTAATGTATGTCATGAGCCTGGTTAGTAGGTATATGGAGAAACCTACTGAATTGCATATGGTGGCAGTGAAGAGAATCTTGAGATATCTCAAGGGTACTTCAGGATTGGGTATTTGTTATAAGAAAGGGACTAAACTTGAAAAAATTGTGGCCTTTTCTGATAGTGATTATGCAGGTGACACAGATGACAGACGAAGCACTTCAGGATATGTGTTTGTATTGAGCTCTGGAGTTGTGGCATGGTGTTCAAAAAAGCAAGCAGTGGTCACATTATCTACAACTGAAGCTGAATTCATCTCTGCTGCTATATGTGCATGTCAATCAATCTGGATGCTAAGGATTTTGAATCATCTCGGCTGGGTACAAGAAGGGTGTGAGATTTACTGTGACAACAGTTCTACTATTAAACTGTCCAAGAATCCTGTCATGCATGGGAGGAGTAAACACATTGCTGTCCGTTATCATTTTCTTAGAGATTTGTCAAAGAATGGAGAGGTGGAGCTCAAGTATTGCAGCACTCAAGAGCAATTGGCTGATATCATGACTAAGCCTTTGAAACTTGATGTTTTTGTGAAACTTAGAGATCAATTAGGTGTTTGTGTAATGCCTATGTGATTAAACTGAAAACTAAGTAAGAATTCAGTTTAAGGGAGGGTTTGTTGGAATAGTTTTCATTTACGGTTAATAAGTCAGTAACTATTTGTTACTGTTCAGTTAGTAGTTAAGCCAGCTGTCAGCATTTTGTTAGTAGCTGGTTAGATTAGCTTGGTCAATGTAACTAGAGTATAAATACTCTTGTACTGGATTGAATAAACGGGTGTGGAAAGTTTTCTGTAACACTCTCTTTCTCTCTTGAAACTCTCTCAACAGAGAGCCAAACACCGATTGTGCTCAACAAAATCATTAGAAATGTGAAAAAATAAAAATCAAACTAGACTTCATGCAAAGGTACATTCTCCACATGGAACATAGTACAGGAGACTGGAGATCTACAGAGATCTGTGCTTCTACATTCTTAACACAGATGAAAGGTATTTGTATATTCTCATCTCACTATATACAACAATAGTATCAAAATGTTGAGAAAGGAAAGCGATGCGCCTGGTTTAAAGAAACTGCATGAGGTTTATGTTCACCACAGGAAGTGTAATGAAGTTTTATTTCTGAAGCTCTATCTCAGAATGTGGAAAGCTTCCACTGTACTCAAAGAAGACCTTTTTGTTATATGGGTGGTAAGAACTCTCTCCTGTCGTCTCACTGTAAGTTGTTGAGGTGGATACCCTTTCAACATTGTTATCGAAACCAGCCAGCTGCTGGATGTTCTCCAGCTCTTTCACCACCTCGTTCATTGTAGGCCTGCCGGCTGACAATTCTTCGACACACCTAATCGCCAGATCGAGATACCTTTCTAAGCCTTTCAGTGGTTTGGTCGGATCAAGAATGGGATCGAGGATATCATCTAGGTTGCCTGAATCTTTTTTCCTCTGGTTATCCATCGCTGTTTTCACCTCTCTCACAACATAGCTCCCGTGTTCTATTGGTTTTCGACCAGTAACTAACTCAAGCATTACCACCCCGAAGCTATAAACATCACTTTTCTCAGTCAACTGTCCGGTCATGAAATATTCAGGATCCATGTAGCCCTGCACCAGTGCAGAAGAACCAATCTCAGGCACATTTTATAGTAATGTTACGAAATTCATTAAACTGTAGCCTTTAGTCTTTATAGCTTGTTTAAGTTCATGTAATCTTGACTTCTTTTGAGCGAAAGTCAGAATATTGTCTGCAAGGGTCAGCCTAAATAGTGGAACGTTTCAGGTGATTGAAAATAAGCTTGTCCATGCATGTCTAGCCTTGCCTGCAGGCTAGGCCTAGAAGTACCTACAAACTTGGGGGAAATGGTAGCTGCCTTGCATCATTTCTTATTATCCTATTCTTCTAAAACAGACTCCATTATTAATGTTTTGAGGAAGCTGGGGACGTGGTCCTGAAACTACTGCTATGAATCGTTTGCTATCACTATTTGAGCAGATAAAATAGATTTAGCTGTTATTGCATTATATTTCTCTTTACTTTGAATAAAGATTTGAAAGATGCTACACTGACCATTGTCCCTTTGACTCCAGTAGAAACATGAACTTCATTATTGTCCAGGGGTTTTGATAGACCAAAATCAGCAACTTTTGCAATCAACTGGTCATCCAGGAGGATATTAGTGGACTTAATGTCCCTGTGTATGATGGGTGGATTGGCAAGCTCATGCAAATAAGCAATACCTCTTGCTGAATCAATTGCTATTCCAAGTCTCTTCGTCCAGCTTAACTTGAAGCCTGACTTGCCTGCATAAATCAATAGGATATTGTCTAATGAGAACCTAAGGAGAATTTTCCAGGTTGTCTTAGTGTTTTTAGGATTATGTTCTTCTCATACAGGTAAAGGGTGATGGACATTAAAAGTCACTTACTGAAACAACTTCAACTTGATTTAATTTCTATGAAAAGAACAACAGATGATGCAGCAAGCTATTAGTTTTGTTTTAAGAGATGTGAAAATACCTGAAATACAATCTGTTAGAGTACCATTTTTAACGTACTCATACACCAGCATCTGTTCACCTGACTGATAGCAGAAACCTAATAGGCTGACAAGATTCTTGTGATGAACCCTTGACAGAAGCTCAATCTCAGTTTTGAACTCATGACTACCCTGCAATGATCCTTGCTTAGCTCTTTTAATGGCAACTACCACACCAGTGGGGAGAGTTCCTTTATAAACCTGATAGCACATTGCAAATTGAGTGCAAAGAAAGAAATAAAGAGATTGTCAAAATAGTGTAGTGAAGTACTGCTGAAAGATTTTTTGCTTCCATGGTCCAACATGGACATGTCCTCTCAAGAAGTACCCTAAAGAAGTGAATCTATGCTGATCTATTCTCCAAGTTACACGTATAGTCAACTTACCGTCCCATATCCCCCAGCTCCAAGAGCGTTGACCTCAGAAAAATTGTTGGTGCATTTTCTAAGCTCCTCAAAAGAGAAACATAGCACTCCTTTTATCTGGGGAGCGGCTCCGTTGGCTTTATTTTGGTCCCATGATGCTGCGTTTGTACAAGGGAGTGATGAGTAATTCCCAGGAGTTCAAAACAAAAAAGTTGAAGTGTTGGGTTTTGTTTACCGAATGGATTCATTTGTTGTTTAGCTTGATCTGCCATTTTCCGTTGATGGAAAGCATAAACTCCAGCCATGATTAAGAGTAGCATTAGTACAGAACCACCTACTGCTGCTCCAATGATGATCCCTGTATTTGATGACTTGCTCGAACCTGCATAATATTTAAGATAACAATGAGGGAGAGTTGCAGGCTTTTTTTTTTTATACTACTATAGAAAGTATTCAGGGAATGGGGCCTCCGAATTACAAATCAATATCAAGCACAAGTTTCTGCTCAAAGTTTGCTTTACCGGTAAAGTAGTTGTCGGTATTGAGAGTGAAAAGGAATGGTCCAAAAGCATCTGGGCGTTCGAAAAAAGTTAAGTTGTTGAGCTGAGATGTAATGAGAGAAAATCCTGTTCGGTTAAAAACGTAATCGCCAGATGGAAAAACATCCAGCCTCACTTCAAGGTAATCATTAGCATCCTTCAATGGAACACTAAGAGAAATTGAATCCACGGGAAGTTTATCGGACTTGAAAGCTTTCATCATTGCAGCCTGGAGAGGAATGTAATAGCTTCCATTTTGAAAGTCTGAGAAGGAAAATGATCTGAAGTGTAGAATTCCTGTTATTGGATTCGCACAGTTACAGTTTGGACTGAAAAGTTGTTGTGCACTGCAAGAACGAGCCACACAATTTCCTGTTGGTGTAGCATATGAAGAATTTTTCTGTTGGGGAGCTATGCAGTATTCTGAAGATTGCGTCTTCTGACAAAACGGATTACCGTGCAGCCTGAAAAGTTATGATAGTTGCACAACATTATATCTGAGTTGATACAATGATGATAGATATCGGATTCCATGTTCTAGCACTAAACCAGATTCAGTTCCTTGCCTGGGAGATAAAAAGATTCAAAGAAGTCACTTACAATAATTCGTTACTGTATCCTGTGTCCTGTGCAAACTCGCCAATGGAATTGTTCTGCAAATCAATGAGTAGCAGTTGGCTCCCATAGTTGGTGCCCAAATCCAAGGTACCATTAAGCTGGTTGTAGCTTAATACTCTGTCAGCATAAGTCAGAAGAATCAGCTTTAAACATTACTGGATTTTATCAGGTTTTCACTAAAGGTTTCACAGTATTGATTCCAATCAATCGAGTATGAAAAAAATGCTTGTTGAGAAGAAGGTGATACTTACATAGACTGTAATTGAGCAGGACTAAAGAGGGTGGCATTTATTGGTCCTTGAAGCTGTGTGCGCTCCATAATTCTGTCAGCACAAAGTTTATCATTATCCAAGAGAGCAAAAGAACAAGGTATGAATATTGTTATATTGCCTCTGTGCTTTGTGTGTGTTTGGAGAGAGAGAGAGAGAGAGAGAGATACATTGATGTCATGGATTGTAGGCTTGAAAACCATGGTGGGATTAATGATGCATCAAAACTATTGTTGCTCATGTCCCTGCAAACCAAACATGAAACTGAGACAGCATGGAGTTGTGGAAAAGGGAATGTTGGAATCCCTCTTTAGCATTCTGAAGATAGATTTAGATTTTTCCTAATCAAAGGCTACTTACACGTAGGTGAGGAGGTTCTTGCCACTGAGGTCAGGAATTGATCCGGAAAATTTATTGTTAGACAAGTACCTAAAACAATATACCAAGTTATACTTAGTCCAGTAGAACGGGTAAACTTATAATTCAAGGAAATTGGAAGAGAAATTGTGCTCTTACAGCTCGGAAAGATTTGGGAGGTTGGTGACGTTGAAAACGATGGGCCCGGTTAATGAATTCCTATCTAGACGTCTGTTGACAAGACAAAATATTTAATATCAACTCACTAGAAACGTTTCAGTCTATGATCAGGACATATACTCACATCACCTCCAAGGTTTGTACCAGTTCCAGTGTAGAAGGAAGGCTGCCGTTGAGTTGGTTGCTGTCGAAAAGCCTGCTCAAAGTAAGATATTCAGAAGGATTAACTAACTATTCTGTGTGAATTATTGGATTTTCCAATCTCAGAAATTCTACCCTCCTTGTTCATGTCTAATTATATGTACAGTTAACAGAAAACATTATCAGGTTTTCCGGATAACTTACACATGTAGGAGTTTCATATTTGAGCTGAAAAGGTTTGGTGGAATTCCGCCGGTGAGCAGATTTTTTCCCAAATGACTGCAATTAACGGATGCAATTACAGAACATTATTCTGGAGAAATAGATCAACTGCAAATAACTGCTCCAAAGAAATATAGAAATGATCTATAGTACATACAAGTGTCTTGCATTTAGCAGCAAATCTAAACCAGGCGAAGTCCCATCAGATACTGGAATTGTCCCGCTGAGCTTATTGTCGGTTAAATCCAGCAGAGAAAGATTAGACATTTTGCCGATAGAAGGTGGTATTGGTCCATTGAAGCTGTTAGAAGCTATAGATCTGTACAGGAAGAAATTTGGGAAAACGCAAACAGAAATCGAAGATCAAACATTGCTCATCAAATGACTTATATCAGTGGACTAGGCAGATGATATTTGAAGTATTGTCTCCAGGTTCTGTTTTCTAATAATCAAATTCTGAAATGGCAAAGACAGAAATTCTTACAATGAGACCAGCCGCGTTAAAGATCCTATCCCGTCAGGAATTGGGCCATTAAAACTGCAATCAACAAGGAATCTGGCATCCAATTTAAGTAACCAGTAAGAGATAGGTTGAGTTTCTAATTAAGAAAAGATAGGTTTCTCAATTACAACATACAAAAACTTCAGTTTGCTCACAGGTTTTCAAGCTTCTTCAGATTTACTATTGTTGATGGGAGAATTCCTGTCAAACCCTTGTTCTGAGACAAATCCCTGTATGCAGAACTGATATCAGATAACTACATGGTTTAATTGCCACTTGTCTAAAAGCTCAAGGCACATGGATCACTGCAGTATAGAGGAACTCATCACTGGATTTTCAAGCATGAAAGTTGAACTAAGAGGGGACAAGAGAACATAGAGAAAACCCACAGAGTTTGCAGCTCTGGAAAATCGCCGATGTCGCCGGTCAACGTGCCGGACAATCCCATGCCTGTTAGAATTCTGAAAACAGAAACGCAGGCTGTATGTTCAGATATACCGAAGATGAGCGAGAGAAAAACAATCAAAGGCAGCTCGCGCTGAGTTACATACATGTAGGTGATACGAGAACCGGTGCACCCTATTCCTTCCCACCCACCGCCACAAGGATCAGAACCGATCCAACTCGGCGGCGTGTTCTTCCAGTTACTCTTGACAGCATTTAGAGCAGATACTGCATCAGATTGACACAACAGTTTCCATGGTTTAAACATGAGGAAAACAAGGAGCAAAGTGACCAGGCTGAAATAACAAAATAATATGAAACAATCTTGAGGGTTAAACCTGCTTGGAAAACCATAAATCAACTTACAGTCACTAGAGTCTGTCACCGCTTCTATAACTAAAACTTGAAGGCAGGTGATCAGCAGGAAGATCGGAAGTCCTGAACCCATTTCTTACAGACTGCTGAGCTCCAACAGAAGGCTCTCAAACCTCACAATCTTTCTTAGTTTCTCTCAGCTGCCTCCTGTAGTTGATGAGCACTTTCTGATTGTATTGTTTTCCAACGACTGGGTTCCGGCGGAGAAAAAACTATATCAAAAGGCGTGCTGTTTACAACGTCACCCTTGCGAGATATTGATGATAGAAATGAACTTCGATGATTATAAACAAAATAATATGAAAACTAAATAGGCCAAGTCCTGTTGAATGATCTCAACGTGCAGTATTGAAAATCATCATCAGCAACAGACGACTAAGACAGTTTTTATTTGGTCATCTAAAGTTTCATTCGTGAGAGTCTCAGGTGTTGTTCGCTGAACATAGTTTTCAGACAGGGCGAAGACAAACTTTGAAATTGACTTGGGTTACTCGATGATCGAATTTACATCGAGGTCACAGGACTCATTGGACGGGACAGGATTTAATGACCAGGTTGTGTTGTAACACAAGCAGAATCCACCACCATATAAATTATTAAACATAATATGGTCATGAATTTCCAAGAAAGGAGGTAAATAATAAAGCTGGTGTTTGAATTGAACCCTTCTGAAATGATCTCCATCCAATTGGTCAACGTTTTAAGAGGACTCATTCTTCCTTCTCTATATGTGTTCCCATATGGTTTACCAAACCCTGTTTTCTTGCAGATTTGGCTTTGCATTCAATGTCAACAGTTACAACGTGCCAAAGCAGAGAGTGGTGATGTGATTGGTTTGGTAAGATCTGGGAGCCACTTGCACAACCACTCATAAATAATTCCAACGTGGACCGATATTTTTCGTGTTCTCTCGTATGATAGATGCACAATTCTTTGTTATTTAAAAACATTATGTGGCGTTATCCTATATACTTGCAAGGGTTTTTCTTTTTCTTTTGTTTTTTCTTCTTTTTAGTGGTGCCCTTTTACATATAATTATTTTTGCATATTTTTTTTCAAAAATAAATATAGATTAAATTTTATTATGAAATGATTTTTAGCCAAGAAATAAGTGTACTTTATATAGTGCTTGAAAATATATATAAAAAAAGAAGATAGCAAAAATCAAGCATTGACAAGAAGAATCTGAATTTTATCATCATTCCATGAAAATATTTAATCTTATTAACAAAGAAATGGTCTTTTTGCCGAGCTTTCCTAAGAGCCTTGTCCAGAAACCCAGTTTGAAATTGAATAGTCTGTCTGTCTTCTAGTATAAACCAAATAGTATTTCTTAAATAACAAAAAGTCAAAATTGAAGAATGGTTCCGAGACTTTCATGAAGTTATTTTTTTATATAGTTAACCTTGCAAAGCCATTGACTCTTCTTCTTCTTCTTCTATCCAGGGAAGGTTCATCTGCAAATGAATGCCCTCTAGGTAGGAATCAACTGCTTCAGTTGTGTTTTCGTCATAGCTATCAGACTGATCTAACACAATCCAAGGCTCGGGTGGTGGGTGGGCCAAATCAACCTGTAAATCAATGGGTCAACTCGAGCCTCTTCCATAGTAAAGCAGCATTTGATAACTATGCTTGTAGCTTTGCAGCTGGGTATGATGCATGGGCCATTTGCTTAGTAAAATGGTGAAAGACTTCTATCCCTTAAGAACAGAAACTGTCTTTCTGTCTTAAGAGCAACCAATATATGTACGAAAATTCTGAAAGATGGTATTATTTAGAAATCGTCCCACCAAAAGACCCTACTTTATCACGCATATTGAATCTCGAGTGCTTTCATATAGCGTGTACATGGTATAAAATGCCTCTGTCAGGGTAGTAATTCTCATCCCAAATTTATTTATTTTTGCAGGATTATACTTGCTTGAATGAATAACATGAGCGTGTATTAAAGGTGAAAACGAAAATAAAGAGGAATGATTGAGATTGGATTTCTTCTCAGATATTAAGCTGTCAAAGCATGGAGTTCAGGGCCCTCCTCCTGAATGCTGTAAAATTCAAGAACATTGATGAAAGTGATCAAATTGATTACTAGGGGAATTGAGAAATGCAAGATTATGAAGACAGGATGATTCAGGCAGGCGTGCGTGCGTGCGTGCTAGAAAATTTATTCATATCATGATAGTTTCCTTTGTTGTGCCATTACTTTTCTTAATCTGCATTGATACATACATGTTTGGTACAACCAAATCCTTATTGTATTGTCATACTAGAAATTGCAAGCTTTGCGTCGATATCTCACTGGTTGTTCTTTATGTTGATATTTTCTGATGGGAAAATCTGATCTGAAAAGAAAAAGGAACCAAACCAATTTCAGTAGAATGATTCGCGAAGAACATAAACATGCTGATATGGGTATAACTAGAGGGAAATTACTCAAATAGATCCTGAATCGTTTACTTTCCCTTCCCCCATTCCCCATCAATAGCAATATAAAAAAATAAACAAGCAAGCTTGAGCTTGAGCTTGGGTTCAGCTCAACATTATTTTTAACTCTATTCAATAAATTGTTGGTGGATAATTTTTATTTTTTTATTTTTTTATGCGAGGAAACCTCACCCGAAAGTATTTATCATTTTGCTTCAGCTATGTTACTGGAGACCTTTACCTTCTGGGTGTACAGGTTCAGCTAGTGACAGATGAAGGTGGGGCATCTGGCTGATTTTCTGGCATAGCATTCTGGAATGCTGGCAGCTCACTATATGCTTCATGCAACCTCGATAGAAGAGGGAACTGAGTCTGCACAAATGAGAAAGCAAGAACACAGTTGTCAAATTGTATGTTAAAATAATGAACAGCAAGCTAAAACATAGAGTTAAGAATCTGGTGGGGAGCCTAAACCACAGATTACATGGGTATATGGACGAAGATGATGAAGGATGGCTCAGTTTGTCACTCTTTGGTTGGGAGACTGGGACTGTTTCCTAGTTATATTTGGGTTATTTATGTTAGACAGTTTTAATTGGTAGGCTAAACCCAATAGTTGGATGTTTTAGGGTTATGCTATATATATGTTTCTCTTTCAGTTTGCGAGACAGTTTTTGATAAATTGAATAAAAATTGCAGAGTTACAGACTTTTCCAACCCTCACTCTTCTCTTTTCTGGCTTTTTCTTTTCTTTTTTTGCTTTTAATTCTTGGCTTTTTTTCTAAAAGCTTCTTTTTTTCCTGTTTTAATTCTTTTTGTTCATTGTTCTACATCAAAATCTAGAGAGTAGTTGTCATATCACTTTGCACACAGCAATTCAAATGCAAGGGATTTTGAGGGGGAGACGGAAAGAGATGAGCAATGCATAAAGGATGAAAATCAAAACCAAAGTTATTTTACTATAGCAAATTGTGGCAAAAGGTTAAATGGTGTGATTCATAGAGGGATTTACATTTTTTTTTCTCAAATTTATTAGAGTTACATATTTTCATTAAACCGAATATTCTACCATAACAAATTAAGCACAAACTACAAGAAAAAATTAAAGATCAACATGTTTGTGCCGACTACAGCTTGATATTATAAAGCACATGTTTGTATGATTTGTAACAGCTCAAACAGAACACATGAACTACATGCAGAAATAGTAATTCAATACAAAAATAAACAAACTCGGGGAACGGTAACTACCATGTCAATATTGAACCTTTTAATTGCTCCAAGAATCTGTGGTTCTATAAACAGATCTGCCTGCAAGTTGAAATAATGTATCATAATTTATTCTCATACCATAGAAGTGAGGATTCAGCATAATGTGTCACACGCACTTCAAAAATCCACCATCTTCTAGCATTTAGAGCTCCAGCAGCACCATTTTATATCACTAACCCAGATCCATGGTTTGGGATCAGAGTCAAGCTAGATCCAGATTTTTGACCCATAAAAAGTGAATATTATACATGAAAGTTTGAGTTTCAAGTAAAACAAGGATGAAACAAAACGATAATAGAAAACAAACCATGGAAACTTCATCTCCAGTAGCATATTTTCCAGCACAGTCTTTTAGTAGCTTCTCTAGTGCTGAGAAACACAATACATCAAGACTAATTCAAATAAGAAGCACACTAGCACCTTAACATATCAGCTTCTATTTATATTGAATCTGATAAAGGCAAACCAAATTCAAATGACTATCATCCATTGATTTGCAATTAAACATAATTTCACTGAGTTTAACACTAATGTTGGCAAATACTGAATATAACCATACAAGTAGTTAACGATGAGCCTGTCAAATGTTTCTTGTTATTACAAGTCTAGTGTGACAGCTCTTGTGAATGAATTTAGACCATAGCATAAACAGGTCATATGACTCATATCAATTGAGAGCAAGAAAAGCAAGGTCTGTATGTAAAAGTTGTCAGTGTTGACAGCCTATGGCAATAGAGAAGTGAAAATCTAATTGTCTAGCTTTTACACAGAAAAACAACTTGATATGGAGGACTGATCTGGATGTTATTTTTTGCAAATGAAATTTCAGCTTTTCCACTTAGAATTAAAGAAAAAGGTTGGTTTACCTGCAAACCCTTTGTTAATATGACTCTGAACCCAAGGAATCACCTCATCTGGACCAACTTTTTCCTTAATATAATTCTGTAAATAGAGTGCAGCAAAACAGCAAAGGGAACATTAGTAGTCTGGCAACGTCAGATAAACATCATCTGAATTCTAACACAATTAACAGGAGCAATAATCTCAATAAGACACTTACAAGCACAGCAATGTTTTGAAGAGGCTGTATGTTAGAGCAAACAACATTTGAAGCCTAAAATGGAAGAGATTAAAGAGAGAGAGAGAGAATAAGTATTTGACACTTGGCACAGAAGCTGCTGGTAAAACTTAAAGTAAAGGGAAATAATATATTTATATATATATATATATATATGCATAACAAACAGTTGTGCACAATTAAATCAGGAACTCATAATTTATGATCAGAGGACCTCATATCAAAACTGCAACTTCCAATAATGAAGCCATTTGTGTTCGCTGATGAAATGTTGGTACAAGTGGTGCGCAAACAAGATATAACAGTTAAAAAGCAAGGAAGGATGTGCAATGCAACCTGATGATTAAGGGCTTTTTTCTGAAGATCACTAGGCAGCAAAGGATGCTGAGGGTACTTCTCTTCCAAATACTACATATTTCGAGGGGGGGAAATTGAAAAGTTCAAAAGGGAGTCAATCGATGAGCTCCATAAATAACAACGAAGCAAACAAAGAGAGAAAATGAATCACCATTAAAATGGCAAAAGAGTCAGCAATTACAATCTCCCCATCTACCAGCGCAGGCACATATCCAAGAGGATTTAGCTTTAAGAAATCTACCCAACACAATATGAATAAAAAAAAATCTACATTCAATAAAAGATTGAACACAAAATAGGAAATAAAGAGTGAAAAGAAAAACTAGTAGGACGTAATTAGTTATCACCAGGATTTTTCTGTTCTCCTTTAAGCAAATTAACAGGTATATACTCATAATCCAGCCCTGTAACCAAGAAACCAAAAATTAAGACTAGAAAATCAAATCCCAACAAGAAAACCAAAATAAAAATCCAAACTTTAAGCAAAGCAAAAGATTAGGGGAAACCTTTCAGGTTAAGAGCAATGCGAACACGTTGAGAGCAAGAACTCCTCCAGTAAGAATACAGCTTCAATTTGCTCTCTCCACTTTCTGCCTGTACATCACATATACCCAAACAAAACAGCAAAATTAACCATCACAAACACTCGGGTCACAATCATATCATATAAAATGGAAGAGAAATAGAGTTGGGGAGGGGGGGTGGAGACCATCGAACTTCCTGCCTTCTACTTCTCTCTACCAAATCACAGTTTGTTTTTTCCTTTGACAAACGTAAGAACAACAATAAAGATAAGATTTTTTATGTCGTCAGGATTAAAACAATAGATAGCAACATAGTTTTACCCGTCTTTGTTTGTTTTTCACTTCTTCTTTTTTTGTTTGTTTCATTTTATTATATTAAAATGATAGAGTTGTGGGCCTTGTGGCTTCGGCCAGGTCTTTCAACGTGTTGATCACAGATTTCTCCTTCTCTCGCATTAGGGTCACCTCATCAAAGTAGCTGAAACTTCTGCCCCCATGGATTTCTCAATTCATGGAATTGAGACGAGAATACAACCTCATAGCCTCAGATCGTGTCCACAGTTTTGAATTTCATCACACATGAGCTCAATGAAAGCCCAACCACGAAGAAAAGAAAGAGACAAATGGGCAAACTTGATTAGCTTATTGTGATCATGTTCATAATCCAAGTCATGAATTAGCAAATTAAACTAGGTTGATCAATGTAGATCAAATATGCTATTATCTTAAATTTTAAAAAAGTATCAATTTTTAAAAAAAATCAAACAATATTTTTATTGTTCATTCAATTTGTCTTTAAACTTGTTAAGCAAACTGGATCATGTCGAAGTTTGAGTAAAATATTTAGATTGAAGTTTAAATTAATATTTATATGTTAAGCAAACTTGTTTACCAATATTTATATGCTATTATCTTAAATTTAAAAAAAAATCATTTTTGTTAAAAAAAAATAAACAATATTTTTATTGGTCATCCAAGTTGTCTTTAAACATCTCAAGCAAATTGGATCATATTAAACTAACATTTATACGTTTGAAGTTTAATTTAAATAAAAAGTTAGGTCGAGAGGTTTTAAAATGAACTCATTGGATGAAGTTAAATGACATTTTCAAAAAGCTACTTTAACCTACATATTCTTTTACTTTTAATAAAAACCACTTAAATTTTTCTTTTTTAAAAAATCAAAAAGATAAAGTTTGAGCAACATCATCTTTATCTTACACTACTTTCATCTTTTTAATTATTTTTTTTTTAATTTTAGTGTTAACCTATAATTATTTTGTTGAGTGCTAGTGTATGCTTTTTTTGTGACAAGTGACAAAAAAAAAAAAAAAATTGGGCCCCAATATCCTTACTTTTATCTATATCTTTATTAGATGGCCTCACCTTTTTTCTTCTTTTTTTTATTGCTTTTGACTCTTTGAAGACTGTGGCAGCATCTTTTTGTGGAAGTTTTCCACCCAAATTATTCCTTTACAACCTTCAAGGAGTTTCAGTTTTTGATTCTGCTTCTGTAAGAGTGCTGTTAGAAAAATTCCGCTGATCTATTCTGTTTATATTATCTAATTTAATTTAATAATGATATGGATATTATAAATGATAAATAAAAAAATCCAATTTTTAAAACTCAATTAACTCGACTTATATACCCTATATTTTTTATATTTAATAGTTTATGAATCAAGTATTTATTTTTATTTTTATCTAAAACCATTTGAATTTTAAATCTCTGGTTAATTAAATTATATTATATTAACTCTTATATAATCTATTTTTTTTACTAAAAAACAAATATTAGCAATATCTCAACAATTTTTTTATTCAAAAAGAATTTGGCTCGGACGTAAATTATCTATAATTCTTTTTCAGGAAAGTAACCCTAATACAAGAAACTTGCTTGAGAAGCAATAGCAAAACGGCTTGTTAAGCAATCTTCTTTGCTTGCAGTAGATCACTTGCTATATAAATTCCATTATTATTTCCTCCAAAGAACAAGCAAGGCCGCACAGTTTCTTCAGCACAGCTTTCCTTTCAGCATGCTATCCTTCAAAAGAATCGCAGGATCATCATCATCTTCCCAAGCACCATTATTCTCTGTATCAGCTGAAACAATTGCCAATAACGAAGATCTCTTGACTGAACTCCTTCTCCGTCTTCCCATCAAATCCCTCCTCAAATTCAAAAGTGTGTCCAAGCACTGGCTCTCTCTCATATCTAACCCTCACTTCTCTCGACGCCGCATCTCTGGCAACACCCCCCACTGTGGCCGCCTGTTTCTGATCGAGCGTGGCTCGCCATATGCTGGATACCAATTTGTGGCCCTTGATTCCAACCACTCTAAAGCTCCCTTTGAAAACCTGACTTTTGTCAATGATCCATCAGAAATCAAACTCATTCAATCTTGTAATGGATTGCTATTGTTTCGTAGTCATCGTACGGGCAGGTTTGGCGAAATTTACTACGTTTACAATCCTACTACCAAGCAGCATACTACAATTCCTAGACCGCGTCGCGCTGTAGGTGCTGCTTTAGCTTTTGATCCTTCCAAGTCACCTCATTACAAAGTGATTTGTGTACGTAAACGTCAATGGTTACCGCATAAGTATGAGATAGAGATGTATTCATCAAACAGTGGTCCATGGAGGGTTTCCGGTGATCCTTTTACCACAAAAGGCAGTGATGAACAATTCAATGGCGGGGTCTTCTGTAATGGAGTTATTTACTGGCTCGATGTTTCAGGTACTGGTGTTTCTTTGTGTTTCGATATTGACGGAGAAAAGCTTGTGCAAATGCCACCGCCTCCAGCTCCTCAAGTCGATGATGTTTTCGAACGGAGACATGTAAGGCGTATCTGTTCTAGTTGTTAAAGAAAAAGTATGTATTTCATTGAATGAATTGGTCCTTATATACACAAAGACTTAACCAACAAAGGTAAACTAACTGTAACTAAACTAACAGTCTTAACATTAGTTAACCTTATCTGCAGGTTAACTAATTCTACTGCTGATATTCTAACTGACAGAAGAATTACTAAAAATATCAGTGTTAATTATAACTTGACTGATATTGTTCAACAGTTTCTGTGGAAAATAAACTCAAATAAAAACGGACAGATTTCAAGGCAGTTTTAAACGAGGAATTGAAGGGGCAATTCCAGATCATTCCGAGCAAATGAAGAGTCTATTTCATGTGTTTTTAAGTCTAGTTTTTAATGGTGAAGGTTTCAGGTGATTTGGAGTTACCTATAATAAGTAATGGCCGTTTTAGGAGGGAAGGGTCAGAATTTAGTGTGCTATCTTTAAGAGTCTGTTTTAATTACGAATTTTAAGAGTTTTTTGTTTAAGTCTATAAATACAGTAGCAATCTGCTGTAACAGAGTAAGAAAAGAAGAGTAAGATTGTAAGAGAGAAGAACAAGAAAGAGAGAAAACAAAGAAAAGATGGTTTGATAAAGAAGTGTTTTGTCTCTCTTCCCTCCACCAAAATTAGTTTTCAAATATTACAGTTTCGGATAATCTCGGGGGCGCTTGCATCTCGTTCAGATTCATGGCCCTCCCCCTCAAGCAAACGCAAAACTTGATGTTCATGAGATGAGGGCGGGCTACAACGGATGGTTTGCAAAGCACCACATCGATCTTGATCTAATTGCCGGTGCATTTCCAGAGATGATTATGAGTTCATCTCTGGATTTGTGGGGGTTGACAAGTTATGCTTTTGAGATACTGGCTTTTGTCAGGGGAGAAAGAGATGAGGACTCGTTTTCAGTGCTGCTGCGCATACATACCAGGCAAAGTGATACGTTATGACTTCAAGGATAAGAGCTCGACGAAGCTTTGTGATTTCAATCCAACCGTAGATCAGGGAATCGGTACTGGACCGGAGAATGAATCGAAGTTTGTAGGTACTATGTTTAATGTTTTTCAGTACATCGAGTCTCTCGCCTGTGTTTGTTTCTGTTAGCAAAGTTCAGATGGTCATGTTTGTTTGATCCTATATAATGAATTTTGTTGTTTGTGGTCGGATGACCCCTTGTGCCCAGAACAGCACGGGGCACCCATATATTGGCGAATGCATAGTTTTTTTTAATAATATTTAAAAAATATAATTTATAACAAAGTCTCTTAGCACTCATGAAATTTACAACAAAAAAACAAAATTAATAAAAACAAAATATTTAGATAAGAGTATAATTGGTTTAGTTTTTAAGGATATCAAAGTAATTACATTATTTTATAAAAATGAAAATATAAAAATACCCTTAATGTCAATCATTGTATTATTTTATTGAAGGGTCAAATGAGTGATTTTACTTGGCATATAAAAAATCAGTGGCTAGCAATTACTGTAGTATTTTATGAGGATCAAATAAGGACCTGTTTGGGAGAGCGATTGCTGTAGCTTTTCAAAATGCTTTTTGTGCCGAAATACATCAAAATAATATTTTTTTTTATTTTTTAAAAATCATTTTTGACATCAACACATCAAAATAATCTAAAAACACAAAAACATATTCATTTAAAATAAAATAAAAAAATTGAATTTAAACAAAACAACGGTTTGGCCGCAATGCCAAACGGGCTCTAAGTAGTTTTAGAAACACAATTACCAAAATAACACCACAACGAGCGACAGACCTTTATGTCATGGTAAAAACACCATCCTGCCCTCGAAGCCAAGCCCTCCAATCTAATTATCAAGGGGCAATATAGTGAAACGTGTATCTAGACACAATAACTTGTCGCAGCTCCAATGGGAGAGCTGAAAAAAACTAAAAAAATAAAAACAAAAAAAAGTTTTTATTCTTTATTTTCTTAGCTTCAAGAGCTAAAATAGTTTCTTAGCTCCAGGGAAACTGCTTTTACCAAGTTGGATGAGCAGTGGTCCACCCACCCACTGCTGAGGAAGTGGCACACCATGTAAAGAACTGGTCCAATGGGCAGAGTGATGGTTGATGCGAGGGAAAGCACAAAAGGGCATCGAAGAAAAGTGCCATTATTATTATTATTATTATTATCTAAGTAGTTGAAGAGATTGCACTATGAATTTGAAGGTGAGTTACTGCCTGACTCACTCAACCAAAAACTGATCTCTCAATTTCTCATGGTTTTCAGACCAATCAAAGTTCAGAAGCTACCCGCCACCATTCTACGCCACTGTTTCCTGTCCAAGGAAACAGGCCGGGGAGCTGCCGATGAACTTGTTCCGGCACAATTGCTGGGGTAGTGGAACAAGCACGACACTTTTACTGTTCGATAATTGGCCCTTTCTCGTTAACATATATGCATCCACAAAACAATGCCGGGGACCATATCAGATCCGTGGTCATGTGTTGCCGGTACTTTCTGGCAACAAAGCAGTCCCGGAATCCGACAAAGCCAATCACCAATTCCACATATCTTGTCTGATGGCTGGAATGTGCAAGACTTTGCTTCGAGTTAGAATTCCTGCTTCAAACATTCTCCGCCATTAAAGATAAACATCAGAATTCACAAAACTCCTCCGCTTCTTGTTATGTGCTGTAGCTGACATTGTCAGCTTTTTCGCCTGAAGTGGACAGCCATTTCAACTTTTCCCGCGCACGTTACGAGGATATCATCTTGTCATCAACTCTGTCATAACCATTGAAAAAGATCTTTTAAGAAATAAAAATCTAAAATTTTTGGCCCGGAATCAACTGCATAATAGCCTGCCACCAGAACCCTGTTCAATTTTCAACAAAATGCGACAGATGCTATCATCTTCCAATTTCTTCAAGTTTCCAGAGGACTTGCTTGATGCTCGGTCTAAGAGAAGGCGAAGGAGAACAGCAGGCCATGGCCAGCTGAAAGTATTTGAGCACACGTTCTTCAGTAACAGGTCTTTCACTGTCAACACCATTATTGCTAAGAAGTATGTCTGGATGGTATAAATCAGCAATTCTACGACCAAGGACCGCGTTTCGCATGAAAGTTGGCAGATAGAAATCCTCATCGGCGGTTGGATTCTCACTGACCGGTTCCTTCCCTGAGAGTAATTCGAGCAGGATTATTCCGAGACTATATATATCAGTCTCCGCAGTGACCTCTTTCATTTTGATAAGTTCAGGGGCTTTATATCCCTCAGCTGCAGAGGCTTCAAGCATTTCCTGGCCAGCAGTGAGATTCAACAGGAGATGCAGGCCGAAGTCGGAGATGCACGGCTGGAAATTGCGATCCAACAATATGTTCTTTGACTTGAGATTCCCATGAATTACAGGATTCTGCAATCCAGCGTGAAGATGATCCAATCCTTTGGCTATTCCAATAGATATCTTATAAATGACGCTCCATTTGTGACACTCAGAATTTCCATCTGCCAAAAAACACAGAGTTGGTCCATTGAAGGTAAACACTTTGCAAGCCAAAAGCACGAAAATGACGAGCATTATAAGCAAGATGGCGTGGAAAAATATGGCTGTACAAGCTGAAAATGGCGAGCATTATTGCTAGATGACAAAGGTAGGTGTCGACAGCAACAAATTAGGCAGCGTTCAAACTGTGATTAGTTGACAAAGTGCCCAGGATGAGATCTACAATGAATCTAAAATGTTTGTGACAAGATCTAAATGAGATTTGATGGTGCCAAATCATTCCTAAATAAAAAAGAGAACATTCTGCAGAAAACTAAAAGATGGGAACTATGGAGTAATTAATATAAAACAGAAATTGCAACTTCCAATGGGAGACTATCAAGTCCATGTATTTTTTCTCTATATAGAACTGGCAGAAGAGCGCATAAAGAACTTACCTCTAATGAAATCTGACAGATTGCCACGCCTGAAAAAGGGATGAACAAGGAGCTTTTCACCTCTAGGCCCTGCATAGAACCCAAGAAGAGAAACTAAATTGGGATGTCGAATGCACCCCAGCAACTCCACCACATCACCAAAATCCTCAACCCTTTCTGTACAAATCGGCCTCAAGAACCTAAGCAACCTCACACAGTTACTCCTCTGCATCAAGGCCTTGTACAGAGTTCCATAGTTGGATTTCCCTATAACCTCTCCCGGTGCATCAAGAATGTCAGCTATTGTCAAGTCCTGACCACCTTGAAAAGTCACCAGGTCCTCTGTCGTCTCAGCCCCATGATCTCCATCCTTCTCCTCGGTGTGCTCTATGTCACTGCACTTGTTGTTTTCTGCTCTTCTTTTGAAGTAAACAAAAACCACAGCGACAACAACGAACAAGAAAGTAGCTAAAGTTAGCCCCGCCACAAGTTGTAGACTCTGCCTGGCATGAGACATTGCGATCAAACAAGCAAGTATCTGTTGAAGAACAGAGAAAGAAGATCTGGGGTGCGGGTAGATTGAAAGAGAGGACAAGAGGATGAAGATAGAATTGAACTTTGCAAAGGCGGTGTGGAACCCGAGATTTATTATGTGAAGAGAGGAGAAAAGGGGCAGGCTAGAAAGAAAATAGGCTCTGGCTTTGCCATCAAGATTAAAGAAGCATTTTTGTACTGTATCTGTACAAGTAGTTGAGGTGGAAGAGAGCTCTGCTGTTCCCGAAGTAAATCTAAGTAGAGAGAGAAAGTTAAGACAGATCTAGGCCAGCCATGTGATGTTTTATCTGTGTTCACTGTGCTGTAGCTGTGGAGGGCTGCCCTTTCAACTATGCCATTATGTATGGATCTTTTCTTTTAATAATGACAGGCTTTTAATTTCATTATTCTATTTTATTTCTTCCCTTTTCTTTTCCTACAAAAGTCTAAAGATTTGTTTCTCTCACAGCAATAGTATATACTGCAGAATGTTTATTGACACGTGTAATACATATATTAGTTTTATTTATAAATGTTTTATCATAATATTTATACTATGGTATGGTATATCACATGTGGGCCATTCAGATAATGTTATCTAATAGATTATTCCATGGCAGTATGATTTAAAGGCTCTCCAACCCCTCATTGACTTTTCTGGCGTAGGTGGGACCTCGGAAGGCAATGAATGTAGCATGATCTCTCACCATCCGATTAATCTCAGATTTAATCGGAGGATTAAAATCATACTCTCATGGTATGTATAGCAGCACATCATAGAGCTTCTTAAAAATGAATATACCAATCATGTCATTACACGTGTTAGAGAAAAGTAAAGTATAGATGTAACATAGCGTAGCTTGTGCTGGGTTGTTTTCAATATAATAATGTAAAAATTAATTTTTTAAATATAAAATAAAATTATTTAAATATGTTTTGAACAAAAAAAATATTTTCAAAAATAACTTAAACTATATGACTACCCGTAACTTTAATAAATAGCTTTTGTGATTATAATTTGAAAAAACTTTAAATTATAGTTTTTTTATTGACTAAAATTTCAACAGTCTTGAACAAAACTATATAAAATTAGAATGTATAGTAATTAAATAAATATTTTTGAACATACAACTGTGATGAAACATTGATGTATCTGTCAGACAGCTCTACAATATCAAACAGAACAGTCAACAATCTTGAGAAAAGGAATGTAAATTAACGGCGGAGATTGATGAGTTTGGTGGGTAGTAGACCCCACGGCCTTGATAATCAAACGGGTGGGACCTGTACCACGACGTGAGATATCATGGAAGTGCTGGAGACACGTGGGCCCAAATGGTTCTTTTAAACATTCTTGCTCTTTTTAGCCCTCTACTTTAAACCATAAATCAAAAGAGACCATCAAACATGAACAGTTTAAATTAAATTAAAAAATTTATTTTCATTAGACCGACTCCAAAGTTGTTTCGATTCCTTTTATATATAAAAAAATATAATGAAAATTGCATTTTACCCTCTTGCTCTCACCCTATTCCACATTAATTGATTGGTAAAATTCACCGAATTCGGCTATCGATTTTATAATAATCATGGGAGGATAATCCTTCAAAATAATTTTGGTGGGGAGCATGATTAAAACATAGAAATTACAGGTCCCTTTTAAACGAAGGAAAATTGGAGTTAACACTTCACCCATCGTGCTTGTGTTGATCCTAAATGACAAAAAAAGGTTTGCAGCTAGCTTGGTGAGGCATGGTTTTCATTAGGTTAAGAAGATGTTCTTGTTAGGTGTGGTTTGTGACTCGACATGCAAGCATGATTGTCAGCTGGATCTCCAAATATAGAGGGATTTAATAAATGGATGTATCGATCCCCTGGAATAATTGAAGGGCAGGAATAACTGGAGATTTTTTTGCTAAAAAATAATTGATTTTGAGGGATTTAATAATTGGATTAATGGAAGGAAATGAAGAATTGGACACACCATCGAAACTCCATTCCATCTCAAGAAAACAAGTAATCATGTCAACTTTACATGTTGTGTTATTTTAATGCTTTTTGATATTTTCAAATTGTTTTGATATACTAGGTTAAAGATAAAAAATAGATATTGTTTTAATAAATTTCTAAACAAAAATAAATACAGTAGGAAGAGCAAGAGATGGGGTACTCCTCTACTTTTTTGTTTTTTTTCAAATCAAGCAGAGACATTATGATGTAGATCATGACAAAAAGAGCTAGCAAGTGTCCATCTAGGTTGAGATGAGTCATTCATGTGGGGTTGGCACAAGAATTCTAGGATCAAACATCGAGAAGAATCCTCCTTGTATTCCTTTGAGCACAGGAAAAGTGTTGCAAATAATAACCTATGATTCTTGAAAACTTTTAAAAAAGCACTTGATATAAGCAATTCACAACATTAGATTATTATTGTATCTTATACAGAGCACCTATTCTGGGCACAGTGATTTTAGAAGAATTTTGGCCATGTCAAACAATAAAATACATGGGGTTCGGAAGCTTGAATGAGCGATTTGACATGAAGGAACCCAATAAATCACTCCATTGATCTCCGGAGTTTCCGAGAATCCTGTATCCCTCTTTCACCATCTCACTTCTCTTATCCGACTTGAATACTGTTGCCAATTTCGCATGATCCTCCGATCCCCTGATGAACACAAAGAAGAAGAATTCTTTAGGCGCGGTGACTCGAGTTATTACAGTGCCAATGCTATAAAGTTGTGCATGCTTGTTCTTCGTGATAGAAATTTCAATGTCTCTCATGATTGGAAGAAAGAACAGGAAAAGGAAGATGAATTAATATGAAAATGTCAAGCTATCAACATGGAAAATTCTATGATGAGTCATCGAAGTTACTTCCATCTTTATCTGTTTGTCCTTACTGATAAAAACATGAAAACCATGCACACACGCAATCATTATTTCAAGTTCCGAACAGAGAACAAGACTAATGAAGGTCACATGGATAATAATTATAATGGGAGAGACTCTACTATGTATCCCACTGTTCATCGATGAAGTTTCCAGTTCATTAGCCTAGGATGGCACCTTTACCAGTAAGGGAACCGTATTAGCCCTGGAAATAACAAAAGGGCAGCCTGGATCATATGATTCAAAATTTTATATTGCTTCAAAAGTGGTTTCTTGTCTTCAGATTAAGACAGCATCGTGAGAAACCTCTCAGAATATTTTCAAGGAGCATCAAAAGATATGCATTTCCATTGCTATCCTAGGATATGTTGCGAGATTTCTCCTCCAACATAAAATGGATTGCTGGCCTGGCCTCCCTTGAAAAGACTCAATCCTTCCATAACCAATCAATCCACAAATACATATGCATCTGTGTACTGGTCGAAATACTATAACATATGAACAAACTGGCAGAAAATGGCACAGTGAAGCAACATTCATATCCATTTTCACTTATAACACATACATACCAATCAAAGTTTCCATATTGGCAGTCATACTCACCTCAAAATAAGCTTATCCCAATTCTGAAACCCTGCATTGATCAAGTTCTCCTCTGTCATACTCCTTTGCGACTCGCTGCGTCCAGTCAGTAAGAAAACCTTGAAGCCCAAACCCATAACCTCCTTATAGAGCTTCAAACTCGGCTCTATAGCAGGTGCGAGAGCCTTGTCAACCCACCTATTAAACTCCGCTGGATCGAATATCTCCAAGCTGCAAAAGCACACCACAGGAATTATTTTCTTCGAGAACTCCACATTAGCTAACTATTTGTTGCAAAATAAAAAAAAAAAAAAAAAACCATAACAGAGAATCAAAACAAGATGAATAAAAAGAGCTACCAATCCAATCAACCTCACCCTTACTAGTTACACCCAGTCTCGGATCCTAAGGTGCCACCAATAAATCAAAAGAAAATTACTTGAAAATCAAGTGCTCTCCCATATTCAGTATCTAAGCACTAATTGTTTTGATTGGACCTCATTCATTTTTTAGATGTATTGGTTTCTCAAATCCCACACAATCCAAATCGCACCAGCCAAACAGGATTCATACAGAGTTCCATAAAATTATCCAAAAACTCAAGTCATTCATGTTTAAACAACTTTCTCAACATCCAAACAAGTAATCAACAGCAATAAACCAAAAGCCCAAAACCCAAAAAAGGAAAAAGAAAAAGAAACATACCCGTAACCATGGTCAGCATAATAAGGCAGATGAGAGAGCAAAGTATCATCAACATCAAAAACCCAAATATCTTTCCCATCACCACTCAATTCCAAACTCTTTGCATAAATACCTGCTTCATTAGACACCCTTTCTAAATCCAGTCTATAAGCTCTTCCAAGCATGTAATCTTTCACATACTCTGCACACTCCAGGGGAATTGTTTTCCATGGGTTCAAATTATTGGCTTCAACACCAAATCTCCAGCTTGTACATTGCAATTGGACTTCATTGTCAAGTTCCCTCAACTGGGTTGTATCTAAAATCAAGGGTCTTGGAAGAACGTGAGAATTGAATTTCTCATTGCATAAAACAAGAGAAAAAAAGGAAATAAAAAGGAAAAGTCTAGGTATAATCATAGCTGGGTTTGACCACATCAAGAAAAACAATTTGACGGGCTGTTTTATAAAATAGAACTGGATTTATAACAGCGAGAAGCTTGAGTCTTCTGAGGAATTGAATTGATGGGCTGTTTTGGATTTTATCTTTTGAAACATAGAGTTGAAGTCTTTTCCTTTTCTTCTCTTCACTTTTCCTAAGGTTTTGTTTGGAGATAAAGAAAAATGTTGCTTCTTTTTGGATAGAAGATGAGGGAGGAAAAGCTGTGGAGGAAAAGGAAACCCAACAGGAACAGTAATCTCTCAGGATTTTGGCAGGTCGGTGGCGTGAGCGAGGAATATTCGTTTTTTTCAGTCTTGGAAGGTTTTTTATTATTGTTGTTTTTTTGGTGTTTGGATATGGAGGGAAAGGTAGGGGAAGCCTGTGTGATGTGGTGTTGCTTACGTGGTTGTGTGGGATTGGGTAGAGTGAAATAAAATGGGTTGAGGCTGCAGTTATTTTAAAATATCTAATAATAAATTAGTGACTGTTTGGATATCGGTTGATGCTGAAGTTATTTAATAAAATATCTTTTTTGCTTAAGAATAAATTAAAATAATAATTTTTAAATTTATTTTTGATATTAATATATTAAAATAATTTAGAAACTCATTAAAAAATTAATTTAAAACTTTAAAAAATATAATAAAAACTCAAAATTTGTCAGAAACATGACCGACGCAATCCCAATTATATTGTTGGAGAACTTGTGGCTAGTTTGGAAACGAAACGTGGACGCGGGCCAAACGATTATTTAATATCTATAGTTTATTATAATAATTCTATATATATATATATTTTTAAGAAGCATAAAACAAAAACAAAATAAGTAAATAATATGAGAAAATTGATAAGAAAAGATTTTTTTTTTAAAATCATTTTTTAATGGGTAAATAACAAGATTGGTCAATTAGCACTAATAAAGAGACTAATTAACTTGTTTTCAAAAAAAAAAAAAAAGAAAATTTAATCCATTTTTCAAAACTGTAAAAAATGATTTAAAAGTCATATATTCTAGTAAAACAGTCAAAAGACTCAACTGTGTTTCATAGGATTAAAGCATCAAGAGTTACTCAGTTCGAGTTTTGTAATTATTAATATAATGATTACTGAAAATTTACATTACCTTCACTATCTTTAATATTAGTTGAAATACGTACAAACTGGCCGGACATCTAATAATAATAAAAAAAAAAGCATCAATAAACTGAACAGAGTTTCAACCGTCAACCCCTTCCTTAAATGTTTATGATATCAATTATCAGCCAATATACAGGAAGCTTCATCTAGATAGGATCGATCATGACAAATTCCCAGCAGGTGATGAGGTTCGTTCCAATGTTTATGAAGTTTTTGCTTCGTGGTTTCAACAAGAAAGCTCATGGCAAAGCTGATTGTGACGTGTTGGGTTACAAAGATGTTTAGAGAGAGAGGCCATTTTTCATGGTGTAGAGAGGCAGCCATGGCAAGACGGTAAGAACATAGAACATGAGAATCAAAATGATATGCTTTTGGTGGAGCATCGCAGCCCCGCCCTCATTTATAATCAGGCCTGGATCGTCGTTAAAGCTGTGGCACCTGAATCTTCCTCCGCCGAATTCTGTCCAAAACTGGTGTGAGATGCAAAACAAATCCCATCAACTGCTCTACAGAAACGATACTGATTTTGAGAACCATCATTGTCGAGGAATTCAAGAACCCTTATGAATGAGCAATATCAGTAAAAAAAAATCAATTTACTTTAGCAAGATACTAATTAAGTAACTCGTGCTTCGTCACGGGTTACGTATTTTTATCTTATATATTTTAGAGAATCAAATGTTTATGTTTATGTCTGTGGTCTAAGTGAAATAATCGAATAACATTACACTTTCAACAGAGCTTCAAGTTCTATGGCTTGCAGCAAACTACTGTCAAATAACTCAAATAGCTGCGCAAATTGTCATTGCAGTCTGGATTTGATGTAAGACTCTGGTAACTTGACCTACATTGCTCTAAATCAGAACCTCTACCAATGACATTTACATGGACACAAATGGTTTTTTCAAAGGGATTCTAAAAGCAATCCTTCTGTGCTAACCTGAGGAATGAATGTGGAGGGGTCATGGGGTTTTGGACTTCCACTCCATTATAGCAGAGAGAAGAGTGTAACTGGGTAGGAGATTCTTATTTGGCAGCGGCAAGTTCGTCATTGGTGACGTGTCATTCTTTTCAAGCCACTTCTGTATTGCTTTGCGCTCATAAGTGTAACCATCCGCCGCAACGCAGGGATCATCCATTAAATCCTGTAAAAGAAACGGCGTAAGGCTAGCCATTATTTTCAAGCACACTGTTTCCTGTGTGAATTTCTTCTGTTTTTACTTGAATAATAAGCACGTGGGAACATATACCTGAAGTATTGGGCAGATTAAGTGCTTAGGAGGTGTCAGCTGTAGACTGGAAACTGAATCCCGGGCCCTACGAGCAACCCCCTTCAATCTCTCCAATGTAGGAAGTACTACATCTTTCAGATCCGGTCTGTCTTTGCATCGCATCTCTGTACAGCTTAATCCCAAAATAGCCAATTCTTTCGTTTCTTCCAATGGCCAGTTCCCGGCCTCTGAATCTAAAATCTCCACCAAATGACCCTCCTCCATTGCTGTTTCCATCAAATGTGCTAATGCTATAGCTGGTTTTGCAGTCAACAACTGCAAAATTATCATCCCAAGAGCGTAAGTGTCGGATTTTGGAGAAATCAACCCAGTTCTTTGATACTCGGGATCTCTGTAGCATGATGTCCCAACACGTCCTGTGTTTTTGTACATGGTGGATAAAGAAGAAGCATCTGAATAAAACAATGATGAAAAGCCAACATTACCAATCTTGCTCACAAAGTTATGATCTAGCAAGATGTTGGCTGGTTTAAGATCTCGGTGAATAATTGGCCGTGGCTTGGAGCTGTGAAGAAAAAAGAGTGCCGAGGCTATTTCCCAAGCAATTCGAAACCTCTCAAACCATGGAATAGGGGGTGTATTGTTTACCCTCTGCAGTCTATCCTCCAAGCTCCCATTCTTCATATACTCATAAACAAGGCAACCATGATCTGGACAAGCGCCAAGAAGCATGAGCAAGTGCTGATGGCGAATTTTACTCAAGATCTCAAGCTGAAATCAAAAGGAAGCACAATAAGTATTTACTTGAATTACTGGTCAAGTGAAATCATAAAGAGTGAATTCGCAAGCGCATTATAGGGAAGATGAAACGAAAAGATGTTTGTGCATGTCATATGGCAAACCAAATTGCCTTGTTTAGCAGGTGACGAGGTGGACATGCCTCCAAAATATGAGACTGACTAAACTTTCAGCAAAAAAAAAAAAAAGATGGTTAGCACTAAAATGCTTATTAATAACACATTTTAAAATGTAGATTTGTTCAAGTATTTTTTAAATTTATGGTTTTAATTAATTTCAACAACTTGCATACCTCCTGCTGGAATTGCTTGGAATTGTTGTCCTCTTTTGAATGAAGAACTTTCACTGCTACAGTTGTATGGCGAAAATTGCACTTATATACAGTTCCGTATGCTCCCATTCCAATCTTAAGCTCTTCTGAGAAAGATAAGGTAGCAGAAACAATCTCTTCCCATGTGATCTCCTGGTATTGCTGCACAGAACCAGAAATAGCTTTCTCAAGCCTTTCCTTTTCTTTGGCATTGCGCATGGCTTTAATTTCTGCTTCATGCCTTTGTGAAGCTTCTTTTTTGGCACACTCCCTTAGAAATTCAACTTTCCGGCTTACAGCTTCACATCTTGCCCTCTCTTCCCTTGCCAATTCCCTGCCTTTTTCCTCTTTATGGTTTATTTCCAGGAGTCTTGTTGCTTCTTCCAGCTGACGTTAATTAAGATCATTCAAATGAGAAAAATTGTCTCATCAATCAAAAAAAATAATTAAAAAATTAGATTTGAATTGCAAATGTAGAAACAGAGAAGATCTCAGTAGAATTCTTAAAGGAAGTTGTTGTTGATAAGACTATGGACAAAATCACCTCTTTGACATCACGCATGGCTTTGATTTCTGCTTCATGCCTCTGTGAAGCTTCTCTTTTGGCACGCTCCCTTAGACATTCGACTTTTCGGATTACAGCTTCACATCTTGCCCTCTCTTCCCTGGCTTTTTCCTCTTTATGGTTTATTTCCAGGAGTCTTGTTGCTTCTTCCAACTGATGTTTATTAAGGTCATTCAAATGAGAAAAATTGTCTCATCAATCAAAATAAATTAATTAAAAAATGGATAGATTTGAATTGCAACGGTAGAAACAGAAAAGATCTCAGTAGAATTCTTATAGGAAGTCGTTATTGATTAGACTATGGACAAAATCACCTCTTTGACAAGAGCTCAATGAGTTTTTCTTTAGAATTTGATAGCTTCTGAAGATATTGTCAATACTGTAGCAGTCTTTTTGTCAGGAAGACTATAGTAAACTAGAAGGGAAATAATATGAACAGCCAAAACAATATTAGTGTCACTCATTTACACTCACTAAATTTGGCAGATGTTGCTGAAATTACATCAGCGATTGGCTAGAAGAATCATCACAGAAAGAAACCAATACATTTACTAATACTAACCTTTCGAGAAGCATCAATTGTCTCACTTGGAGCTACTGCGTTTACTCCTTGAGCATGTCTTAGTTCAATCCTCAGCTTTTCTAGCTCGAAGTTGATATTTTCCTGCATGAGAGATTGCAAAGGAAAACATAAGGTGGGGCATTTAGATCTCACATTCACTTCTGAGAACCACACCAAATGCTACAAGTCTACAACCATATAGTGATTTTGGTGAAGCACTGGCTTATATATGAGCTCTTGCTTCAAAAGAAGAGTACTTTTTTATGATCAACACATGAGCTTTTCTAATGAATATAGCACATTCTCCTGAAATACCAGTCCCTTAAGAACAACAAATATTTGGCAGAGACTATTCTAGTAGCGCAGATTTTCAATAAATTTATGGTGCTGTACAGATTTCAATAAGCTTGCATGAAGAAGTTGAACCTTTATATTTACACACATTTCTGTATAGTTATGATAGAATGCCAAAGCTATATTAAATAGAAGATTTCATTACTAGCAAGTGATAATTTTGCAAATAAATGATGCCATAAAACACCTCAAATAATGTCTTGCAGGGACCAGAAGACCGAAACAAAAAAAAAATCCAAAACTACCTGGCTGTCAAATGAGGAACAACCAACAAGCACATCTGAGGTTGAAGCTTGATCAGATCTCCTTGACGGGTGATCAGCTGACATGAAGCTAGAACTCTGAGTGACTGGGTATTCTAATTCTGAGAGACTCGGATAAGAAATCCCTATATCCTTTTCTCCTTCAAGATTCAGAGACAGGCAACTTGATTGATTTGTCTCACAGGAATTAGTTCTGGTATGGTCTATAGATGAAAGTTCTTGAAATCGCTGAGCTCGCAGGGATGGAAATTGGAAATGAGATACTGAGTTGGAATCTGTATATTCAAGAAAAAGAGGAAGAGATGATTAAAAACTTGTTCCTACACAATTGTCTGGAAAACAGTCCTAGGCTTGGACAGTAGAAACCACAAGGAAAGGGTAGTGCTAAGTCCACAGAACGAATTCAGGTCAGTTACAAATTACACATTCATGCTTGTGTTTAAAAGTGGATGGACCCCAAATCTTCACTACAAATGTAGTTTACCTGTTTGAGAGCTCGAATCAGAACTTGATGAGGAGACAGTAATATGACTGATGACACTGCCATCATCTCTATTGCTTTCACTAGTCTCTAAAGAAGATGGACGAATAGATGACAATTTTCCTTTAGAAACCGCATAGACTGTGCAAGAATTTGGAGCACAAACAGAGATTCTTGAGGACAGATTATTTCCTTCAAGTCTCCTGAAAAGATTATCATGCTAATAAGTGACAAGTGCATGTGACAAAATAAAAAGCTATATAAGAGCATCTGACGCCTGGATCATTTTCTCTAATCAAGTCATCAGTGATTATTATTACTGTATCCAAATTATTATTCAAGCTAATAGGTGTTCTTGATATCCTAGAATATGGATCGATTTATTAGTCTTTCAAGCATTCAATTTTTATGTAACAAACATCCGATAACTTAATGTCACTTCTGAAACCATGGGCATACATTGTAAACAAGTGACGAGAAGCTGCTCCTATAACAAGTTTATCGATATTGCATCTGGCAACCTCCTCAGCAATTGCCTGAGCCACATCATCCAATTCAATTAACACAATATCTCCTTGAACCTGTGTTGAAATTGAAGGTGCATTTTATGGTCAGCATTCCCAGGATCATCTCATAAACTTTATTTGACTACAAACAGTCTTGCAAGGAATAAGACTGACCTTTTTCCTGGTACAAATATTCTTGAAGGGGAGAAGCATTTGGAGTGTCTGCCACTCCTTTTCCTTCTTATAAGCTGATGCTATATCATCTCGTACTTGTGATATAGGAATAAAATTCCCCACTGGATGGTAAACAAAATCAGATGGCAAGAGAAGATAACTTAGTTTTCATTAACTATCAATGGCTTTCATCTTTCATTATTTTTTCAAATTTGTTAAATTGTGTTTTCCTTTTGAAAATAACCATCAAAAGCAACACCGGGATTTCCCCCCCTGTTTTCCAATACCAACACAAGTAATCTTACATTAACCAGATCTACAAGCATTTTGGAAAAGAAATTATCATAAAGCAACAGTTAGTAAGCAGGCATTTCTGCAAGTAAATTTAGAGAGGAGCTGCTTACTTGGTGTAGGGACTGCTGTAATCTTCGGGTAAACATGTAATAACTTGATCGCAACCTTTCCCTGAGGCATGAACGTCTCCAGTGCCCATAGCACCAAGTACTTGTTGCTTCTTTTTCCATCTATAGCTATCCCAATAGTTAGAGGTGCTGGAGGAGGCAAACCAAGAGCATGTTCCTCTACATTTATCTCACCTTTCTCCATCATAATCATCTGTGCCAGTAAAAGAATGACCACAACAATTGCTATCAGTCCCACAACTTGGTCAAAATCCAAGACCGGTGAGAGATCTTCATAAATCAATGAGATTTGAAAGAGACACAAGGAAAGGCAATCACTTCTCGTTTGTTGGAAACAGAAATTAAAGCGTCTTGGTTTAGTAACAGCAAACGCCAAAAAAGGGATTCGATGGAAGAGCTCTAAAACTGCAATTCTACACCCTTTTATTCCAAAGAAATCATAAACAGTATCTATGCAAAATCAGATTATAAGAATCTAGAAAGTGAAAAACAAGAAAGTTAAGCTAGACAAGACACAAGGGGGATAACATGCATCAGAATTGCTGGTGTTTCCTTCTTGGTCCTACATGCCCATAAGTAATTTGTCTTAATACAGTTCCCTTGAAATTAACAGTGCCATAGTAAAAGTTCCAAACCTAAATTCCATGGATAATCCTCACACATCAAATAAGAGAAATTTCATCTCAGGAATCATAATAACAACCAGAGAAACAAGGACCTTCAAAATTTCACAGAAACCAAACACTTGCCCATGTAAAGTTTCTTCTTTAAGACTCCAACAAAAAAGAAAAACTTTCAAAAACCCAGAAACATATACACGAGTAAATTACTAGAGGAACTGCCAAGAGAAGAAACGGTGAGAAATTTACATGCATGCATACATACCAGCAGTTTAAAGCACCAAGCTCTGATCTTTCTTGACTCTTTTGAGAAATAAAGTTAAACCCACCACATATATATATCTCTCTAACAAGACAATTCAAACTTTGGACTTGGAGGCAGTATGTACCTGAAGGAGAATAATTTTCAAAAAGATCAAACCATTATTAGCTTAGGAGAGAGTAGCTGACCTCAAACAACCTCGCGTAACCCCACAACATGTACACCTTGTTCTTTTTTGGTAAATCAGAGGCCACTGATCCGTGGGGCATTTTTAGTTGTCCCTGATACAGACCTTCATTATTGGTTCCATCCACATTTTTTTTTTCCAAGTAGGCTTTGACAATACAAATAATCACAAGTTGTAAAAGATCAATTTGTTTAATGCTTTTGTTGTTCATAGTAGAAGTTTAGCGGCCATCCAATGATCTAAAAGACTGCTTAACTTTGACTGTCTTATGTAGGAGACATTAAATCGATTGTACAGTGCATCTTGTTCCTCATCAATTGGGGGATTTTGATATTATTTTTTTTGTATTTTTAGATTATTTTTATGTGTTACTATTAAAAATAAATAAAAATAAAAACATTATTTTGAAATATCTATAAATAAAAAAATATTTTTAAAAATAACCACAACTACAATTTTATCATAGAGAGGAACCATCTCAATGCAATTAATGATTGATTTTCTTAAAAAAAACAATATTAAGAAATTCTTAAACACCACTAACACTTAGCTTATACCCATAGTAGATGCATGAATCATCTGAATAGTCATGTCTTGATGGATGACCATGAAAAACATGATGAAATTTCTTGCAACCTTAGTGGGACTCCATTTAAAAAGCTTCACTAGAATTGCTATGAGAAATTTGTCTTTCCTTAAATTATTTATAATGAAGTCATACAAAAAGCTTGTTTAGAGTTTACTTTTTAAAATAATATTTTTTAATTGTTCTTGCAAACTTCTTCTACTTGTATTAGTTTTCTAATTTATACTTTTTAATTGATATTTTCAATCAAGTTAGATGAAATAACTCCACTTTGAAACAAGAGGCTTTTTATTATTATTATTATTATTATTATTATTATTGTGATGTACCACATCGCAATAATATGTTAAAAAAAAACTATTTTAAAATGAAAGATAGATTAAAAAATTTATATAAAGTATAAGAAGCTATATATATAAAAGAGGATTTGGCCTATCATAATTTTGTTCCCGTCAACTCGAGGAAGATGATGGCTGGAATGAGGTTGATGGCTGGAATGAGGTTGATGGAATCTGTCAATGTAGGTTAGGGTTTCTATTACTTGCAAAAGAAGTAGCACGAGACATTTTTTTTTTTAGCATGGTTAAAAGATTTAAACCTATCCATCAACTATTATTATTTATTAATCTATAAAAAAATAATTAATTCAAGTGCGATACCTGTACTCGTAAGACAGGCGATGAATAAGATTAACATAATCCAAGGAAGGTTGAATTAAAAAAAATATATTCAGATTATGTTGTTATTGTGCTTAGTGTCTAGTTTTACAAAAACAACCATAATTTTCAATTTGATTTTGTTTAATTAGAGGAAAACACCATTTTTTTTAGACATTCTTTACGTGTTTGGATTAAATGAGTGAAACCCTAGTTGTCTTAAACTCTTACAAGATGAGCACATCCTAATTCAATTTGATTGTTGGATCCAAGGTTGTTAATACTGTTTCGGTTGTCGTTTCATTTTTTTCTATTTGTACAAAATATTTCAGTTTCGGAGCGTTTCGGTGTGTCATTTCGGGATTGTACTATTCATAATTAATTAATTAATTATATATATGAAAAAATTTAAAAAGCAAAAAAATTAAATATAATTTTATTTTTTATAAAATCAAAGTGAATAACAATTTTTTTTCCATATATATATATAGTGATGGGTCACATCACTAACAAGTAACAATGCAAAAGTGTTGGTGGCAGATTAAGCCATTAAGCGGGAAATGATTTTTTCCTTGTGGCTGAAATGGAACTCCCGGAGTGATTCTGGGGTATTTCGGTCGATATTTGACCTATATTTCCTGTACGGATCGGTATTTAAAACGAGACAAAAACGACATTGTTTTGTTTTATTTTTTTCCTGATACGAAATGTTTCGGCCGAAACAAAACGGTATCAATAACCTTGGTTGGATCAAGTTAAAAATTTCTTTAAAGTTTCCCTCAACATAATTCTATGTTGAGATTAAATTTCAAATCAATCAGAGTTAATGAAAGCAAGTAAGAACATGCTGTATAAATTTTATTATTCACTTTCTTTTGATTTATGGACTTTTTTTTTTATAAGGATTGTTTTCCTAAAAAGATATGGTAGATGATTTCTTGGTTCTACAAGGATTTTTTTATGGGGTGCAACATAATTTCCAAGTATAGCAATGATTCATTAATGCTCTAAATTCGTTTCCTTACTAGGATTCTTTATTTATCCTAGCTACATAAAAACAATTATGGTATGTAATGACATTAATTAACTTATTTGGAGGAGTTTCTATATCCTATAAGAAAGGTTAAAGAAAATCAGCATTTTTTTTTTGAATAAGAGGAAACCTCACCCTCCAGAAAATGTACTTTATGACTCTAGACGATCGAGTAAAACCTCGATTGTCCCAGGTTTTTACAAGGAATGCACGTTTTAACTCAAACTCGAGACTTGTTGTGCAGATCGCAAGTCATCTACTATCACGTCATGCCTCTTAAAAACAATAAGAATTTCATAGGATTTTTTAAAGCTATAATTAATTATTTTAAACAAAAAAATTTAGCAAGTCTGCCTTATTGAAGATCAACGAACTTTGTGATATTATTCGATTTAATTTCCATAATGTTAGTTTTTGAAAATAAATTTCTCTTGTGCTATACTTCTATCGATTTTTTTTTCCAACTTTCCAGGATTATATTTTAATCTTGATTGACAAGTTGAGAAAGAGAATTAAAATTGTAGGCTACTGGTGAGCCACAAAGTTTATGCATTCCAAATTTTATGCGCTTCTCACCTTCACAGATGACGGGTCCTGTCGCAAGTGCCTCCACATGAGCCTCGGGTAAGCAAGTATGAACTGGAACCACAGGCACTTGGATGGAGAAAGAGGTAAAAGAAGCAATCCATAGAAAGACAGGAGTCTAACAATGGATGAAGAAAGATCCCATGCATGGTTCGGCAACAGTGATGGGAGATCAGCTCGAGGATTCACAAATTTGTCAGGTTTCTTAGTTACAAACAGCCTGATTGGCATGCAATAACAGCGTAGAGAAAACCAGCTTCTTATTCGATGATGAAATAACCTGACAGGCCAGAAAAACAAAACGCAAAATAGCTACTGGCCACCGAGACGATAGCCTCTTCCTCGAAAAGCAGCTCCATTATCTGAATTAGGCTGCTGTGTTTGAGGGTTTGCTCGAGCTTGCTCAGAAGTGTTGTTTCTGGTGCCGTTTAGACGATAGCTTCTTCCTCGGAAAGCAGTCCCTGCGGCTGGATCACGCTGCACTGGGGCGTTCACTTGTGCCCCCTCGCCCCAGAATGCTACCAGTTTGTGACTGTAAACTTCATTAAGGACTTCAAAAAAACAAAAAAACCTTCCTTGAAATTACATTATTAAAATGTAATTGCATGTTCTTTCTGATTCACATAGAAAATTATAAATTCTAACAAGGAAAAGCAAACAAGGATACACCCAGATGGGGGTCTTGAATATGAACTTCCCACCAGAGAGTGGATGAAGCACAGTTAGGAAGTAGTAGAGATGTCCAGCAACCATTCCAAGAATATCAGGCATTAGTGGATTGCCAAAAATCAAATCCAGCGCTAGCATTGCCCAGGGTAGATAGAATCCCTGTGCCAAACAATCCCTTCGTTTCATGCATTGAGTTACAGCAAAACTAGAATAATTAACTCAGTAAAACAAGATTAGTGATCAATCAGGGGATACCTTTAGTGACACCAGACCATATATGCTGACCTGTGCATTTGGAAACTCACGTCCCCAGATGTAGATTATCATGAAAACCAAAGACACTCCCATGAATCCAGACCAAAGAAATGGAACAGCAGCCATCACCTATCAAGATCATGTATGTTTTTTAAGATTATGTTGTCTCTTATTTTTATATTTTATTTTATGACATAATAGTGTAGAAGGCACTCCGTTTGAGAATTATAGGTATTAAATATGATTATCCATCACAGCACATGTTCTTACACACCAGAAGTGAGAGTGCTCCAAAGAAGAACATCCACACAAAATCCGCTGTTCTTTTGTCAAACGGTCCCCTCTCCAATTGAACTCCATATCTTGCTCTGTTTAAGTTGAAGAAATATAATTTGAAGCACAAATTAAAGGCCAAAAAAGAAAGGAAAAGGAAAAGACTCAAAACTTGCTTACATAATTAGAAGGCGAAATGCAAAGGGTAATGAAAATGGCCCGAGAAAGAAGAAATTAGTAATTAGCCTCCAAACCTGCAATAATCACAAGGAAATAATATAATTAATTAGCTAATGTATAATTTAAAGACATAATCACTTAATTTAAAGCACAAGATTTTACCTGGAAACGTTTAATTACATCATCATAGTAAAGTGCTATAGAACTGGGATCGTAAAGACCAAGATAGAAGGCAGCTGTGGTCATTAAACAAGCCACCCCATATGTCTTGCTCACAGGTGGCAAGGACCGATAGTATCTACACAAAAATCAAATTATAAAGCAAAATCGATGAACACAAGCAATCATTAATTCAAGAGAGGGAAGAAGAAGAGAGATTACTCTCCAGGAGTCGACATTTTCAATGCTGTTGGAGGTGATGGTGGTGCGATTGTAAAGACTAATGTATAATGTTCCTGCGTCCTTTTGTCTTATATTTTGTGTCTTTGATGGTGGTGTTGACCGGAGTCTTCTCCAATGCAAAAAGTCAAAGTCATCGTAGGAGTGTGCTCCGGTGTTAACGCCAATGACATTAAAGACACAACTCATTGGTGGTGGAGCGATAGAATATTGTCAGTAAAGTTAACGCATGCCCCTTGCTGGAAACATTCAGTGGATCTAGAGCTCATTCATGTGCACAGTTTTTTTTAATTATTATTTCTACAATTAAACTTTAATAAATTATTATCCTTGAGATAAATATTATTTAAACTTCAGATTCAAGAAATATAATATAATTTGTAATAAATTATAAAGTTACCGTGTGGAACTTGTTGGTTACATGGTATTCAATTTGTTGCCCTCTACACCCTCCACTCACACCTGTTTTATTACAGGTTCCTTGACTAGGGAGAGATTTTTACATCAAATTCCCAATACCCTATTGCAATCCTATTGTTTTTCATCTGCGATAAAATATGGCGTGCTAAAAACCACCACCTCTGTCCTAAGTCGATACCAGACCATTTCCAAAACTCCGGCTGGGAAGTCGTCGAGAAGTCATCTATGTAGCTAGAAAGCCATCTGAAAGGTGTTCTACTAAACTTCAGGGCCGGATGCAAACAAGCTAACAAGGCCTCGAAATACTTGTGCAGAAAGCTGGTGTGCGTGGAAGAGCTCGCCATCCAAATTCCAGACACTTTGTTTGCCAAAAGAAGTAAAAGTAAAAGCTGGCGTCTGCAAACAGCGAAGAGCATAATTAGAAGGTTTTTCAAAACACAATGTGGGTGCACCAAAGCAAAGAATAATACCTTGTGATGTTCCACAAATTCAAAGTTGAGGGGCTGTCCTCCTTTCTTTGCAAGCTGGGTAAGGTGCCTGTATGTTTCAGACGCAATAGCGATTAATGACATAAAGATTTGAGACAACTCCAGGAGGGAAAAAAAGCAATCTGAAAAATATGGTTTTGAGCAACAGAACATTTTAGGGTAGAGAGTGATTTAAAAAATCATGATATGGGAACTTCTTCGAGCAGCTTATATACCCAAGCATGACTTGATACAATGAGAGAGGGCCTGAACAAGAAACTTGCAGGGGGCATGTGGGCAGAACACGACAAAAGAGAAGCAAGATGATCTACAGTAACACCTTTGCTTTAGTGAAATACATTGATTGCTGACACAGGCCTTTTTCTTCCAGAACTTTTTTAACTCTTAAATGAATGAAAACATTAGAGAATTGAGGGGGTAAAGATATTTGCCAGATTTGACATGTGCATCACAGTACTCAATAATCAATGTTTTCTGTTCACATGCAAGACGATTTCCCTTTCTTCGACAGAAAGTTAATAATAAAGAAAGAAGCGACGATGCCATGTTTGTCCTCATTGTAATGAGATACATGTTGAACAATATGGTATATGTAATTAAATAAAAGAAATAGTTGTGCCAGAACAAGAGTCCAAAATTCTGAAAAAATATTGGAGACCGAGAGGTTTTACGTTACCATAAATATAAAGCATGAGGGCAATCTCTGATCATTAAGAGATGCAAAAAACCATCTGAAAGATGTGCATCGGCCACCAAACCATCAGGTGCTCTTTCATTTCTGTTGGAAATTATGGCAGCACCAACACTAAGAAATTTACCTTTAGATCTCAGCCATCTAGTACCTGATGATGAATAAGGTGTTGAGCAGGGACTTCTCTTGGACATATAATCTGATTTTGAGTTGCAGACACCACAGTTTGTGCGGCAAACTACTCTTTCTGATTTTTTAGGACCCTGCCTTTTTCTTAGCCTACTAAACAGCTGACCCTTCTCAACAGTTGGATTTGCTTCTTCTGATTCAGTTTCTATGTATGCTACTTCTGCCTCATATGAGCTGAACACCAAAAAGATAATTTCAATCGGAAAAGGTAAACAAATTATTTGCATCAAATGTATTGGTATAAACATTAAAAAAATCTAAAGGGCTGAGGTGCCCCATGTATGAAAAAAGGGGTGAAAATGGGCATAGAGTAGCAAAAAAAAGACATGTGCATTGACACACCATTTTGGTAATGATTATTTTGAGTTACAAAAAAATCCAACCCAACCATGCATTGCTCGGATAAAATTGGGTTTCAATCAGAAACGAGAGCAGGCAAAGAAAAGTGACTAATTGATGGAAAAGGAAGAAAAGAATCTGAGGGTCCGTGCCATGTCATATTTCAAACCCATGAATTTGCTTAAGGAAAAAACAACAACAAGAATATCCCATGGAAGTAAGAATAATTTTGTTTTTCCTAATGGAGTAATTTTCTTAAAAAAAAAAGAACAAAAATAAATTATTATGGCACAATCAACTTCATCAGTTCAGTGAAACTTCCAACTTTAGCTGCTGTTTCTACTCAAACACTTTATAGCACACACATACAAAAAAGAGAGAGAAAAGAAGAGCCAACGGAAAGCATTACCAGTGTCTCAAAAACACTTTTGTTCCTGCGTAATCATAACGTTTGGGGCCCATCCAACGATATTTTTCACTTTCAGCAATGACATCTCCATAAAACCCATACCTGATGACAATGAAATGATAATTTCAAGAAACTCTCCAGACATCATCTTAAATGAGTACGAAAATAATAGCAATGGTGTTTTTCATCACTCTTTAAGCCAAACTCTTAAGAACTGACAAGAGATTCCATGGTGCAAACGGGGAAGGAATTACATAAAGAGACAAATGCAATGCAAAAATACAAGATAGATTAAAATGGTTAGCTGTATTTGAATGAGGATCAAGCAAAGTTTAACCATCAAAGACTTCTAAGAGTAAAAATAGATGTGCAGTTAAGGGCAGAGAGTCTCATACATTTATTTTCCTGGTCAACAGAAAAAGAAAATGAATTAGTTGCTGCTATGATAATCCCTAGCCTATGATTCTGCTTGATCTGGGAAGGGTGGTGAATATAAAGAAGAAATGATATTTGTCAGAGAGAGCCACATAATCTATCGCATGATGATTCGTTAACACTTAATATGCTCATGAAATAGTGAATGAAGTAGAAAACTACCCAGCAAAAGAAGCTGCATAGCGTACGTAAGGTTCGATATCAGATGCCGTTGTTGTTTTCCATCTAACAACTTGAGCTATGTCGAGGCACACCTTTTTGCCAAGGACAATGTTCAACGCAGATGTTATAGGATCTCGAGTTCCAGTTGTACTGCAAAGATAAATGGAATACAAGTACAAAGATGTATTAGCTACAATGGTAGGGAAAAATAACTAAATGCATCACTGGTACCAGGTATACACGATTGAAATTTCACTGACCCATCAATATCAAATTGCAGAGCACTGATGCAGTCTTTAGAATATAAAACGTAATTAAAAAAAGACAAGCGCAAGAGAACAGTGCATTTATATATAACCAACAATATTGCCAAAGGCAAAAGGCGAAAGGCGCAAGCCTGTCAAATGCCTGGGGCATTAGGCACAGTGCCTGAATGAACTAAGACGATATACTATAAATAAATAAACAATATACATATGTATAATACTATATTAAAATATATAAATCTAAAATATATATCTTCCCAATTAAGATTATATCATTAGAAAATCAAAAGAAAATATAAATACAAAAGCATGGTCATATAAAGTTAAATTTTTCACCCTTAAAACAAAATAAGATAGTTTAAATTTATAGTAGTAACAGTGTTGTCAAAGGCGAAAGACAATAAAAGACACCAAGCCTGTAAAATGTTTGAGGTGCTAGGTGCTTGCCTAGGCAGTGCTTCATTGAAATTCATCTGAGGCTAATAATAGTGCAGTGGCCTCACCTAGCCTGTAGTGCTTAAGCGGGCACCTGAGCGTCTTTTGACAACATTGATAAATAGGAGAAAAACAATAGACATTTCACTAATTAGTGTTTAACACTTTAAAGATTGTTGAAATTTCTTCAAGTTTAATTGATCATCCCAAGCACATTGAACCAAATTAATTTAGCTCCAAGTCAAATCCAATAACACTGCATATGCTAATTTTCAAAGAAGTAACAAGTTTAGAAAATTCACAACTCGGGAAACATTTAACAAGAAAAGGAATTACCACATGACAATAGCATCAGTTGAGCCAGCAGGAATGATTCCGAATCTAAACTGTTCACTTGGAAGGGGGAATTCAAAATCTTGACCTGTCAGTTGTAACAGCAGCACGAGAACTGTTGTTAGATATCAGGTATCACTACATGTATGTGTACACATGAACACTGAGCGAGCAAATGATTATATTAGCTCCTTATTCTGGTAGCTATTAAAATGAGAGAAACAGTTATTACATGCTATATTTTTATCAATTTATGTACCCAAGTCTATATGATTAGAGCTCACTAACCTATGTTGCAAGTACCATCTTCTGTTCCTGTAATTCAGAAGATCCAGTAGTACATAAGATAACTGGAAATTGAAAATAGAAATTCACTTGCATGAATGTATGGTAAACACATACTGAAATTGGCTAGTCCCGTTCCATTATAAACTGAATTTGATAAAAGGGGAGAATGGTCTTCATTTTGACAAGTAGCTTCAGTAACTCTCCCATTTGGGTTGCGAAACAAACTATTGCCACTTCTCTGATCAGAATGAACAATATCTGAAGGGGATGGTGGGTATGGAGCTTTATGCCTAGATAAAAGAAACCCATTGAGGATTTCATTGAAGAAACCATCACCACCCTGGGACCAAAGTGATTAGCAACAATCAGTAACTAGGAAATAACTTGCTACTTAGCACTACCAAAAAAAAATGAATTTGAGGGATCTTGATATTTACAACGGCTATAACACCATTATATGATTTTAGTTCGTTGTTTGCAGCAGATGTCATCACATCAAATGCATGTCCTGCCCTCTCTGTCACAATCACCTGTTCAAGACATTGAACAGAAAGTTAACTTAGGGCATACCAATTTGCAAAGTGATTAGATAACTGACTGTAGCTCAGATTGATGCAACACTACCATCATGGGAAAAAAAAATAGATCCAGCAATTATTAGCTGATATTGCATGCACATGATTCAACATATCCCCTTTAGTCACAGGATGACTAAATATGTTTCGCATTACCTTTGTTTTTACTTTAGCACGCGAGAATATAGGAGCCACTGTTTCCCAGGTTCTACGTCCACTGGCTTTCCCGCTCATTGGATTAATGAAAACCTAGTCAATAAGAAAAAATTCTGGAAACATTTTTACAACTAGTTTATGCCTTCAACCAATAATAATATATTCAAAAGCCCAAAAGACATGATAATGAACCAATAGCTGAACAAACCAGAAGATTCTCTGGTCTCCCCCTTTCTAAGTTCAGAGAAGCATTAATTCGATCAACCCATGTCCGACATGTCTGCAAATCCTTGTGACCAAAACTGTACACGGCAAGCAGCCAAAGACAAGGCTGGCTTCGAGACTTTTGGAAGCTGTGCACTGTAAAGCGATACATCTGTAACATCATTTAAGAAGCAAAGCATATCACCTATATAATTACCATATTATTGACAAAAACAAACATCACACGAGTTAAGGAGAAAACCAAAACAAACCTCAGATCCATGAGAGGCACGACCCTGAAAACACTGTTCAGATTTGGATTGACGTGGACCATTAATTAAACCATAGTTTATGAACTCCACACCATACACATCAGAAAATTTGATCTCATTTACAAATTTTTGAACAGGTTTAATTCCCGAAATTATTGATCCATCCTGCTCAAGCATATGTGAAAAAAAAAAAAAAAAAAAAAAAAACAAGTTAGAAAGTTCAATTCTTTGATCGTAAAAATCCATTATAACAAATCAAGCCATCATTGAAAAACCAAGGATTTAGCACAGAAAAAATTCAATATTTCTCAGCTAACACATCTTACATCAACCAAAACTACATTTTACATTCACAAAAAGATAAGAAAAAAGCACTCAAATCCACTTCATGGGTAGGTCTACTTACATTATGCGAGGAATCAAGCAATTCCAGAGACAGCCCATCAGAATTGAGAGTGAGAACTACATCCCCAACATTTTCTAACAAAAGGGCCGACTTCAAAACCGATGAAGATGATGATGATGATGTAGCTCCACCGACATTACCTGACTCCACAATTTTCGGGTCTGATATATAATCTTCTCTATTTATCTCCATTGAAACAGACTTGAATATGGAAAAGGAAAAGGAAATCCAGCAATAAATATTTACAAATTCTCAAACAACTTTACTATCCCATTATTTTTTCTGGTTTATCAATTAGGAATTAAAGAATCAAAAGTCAGGAACATCTAGATTTTCAAAGATGGCATTGTTTACTATTCTTATTCATGGTCCAGATGTAGAAAATATTAAAATAATATTTTAAAATATATTAAAATAATTATTTTTATTTTTAAAAAAATTATTTTTAATACTAGATATTAAAAAATAAAAAAAAATCAATATGTTTTTTAAAAAACAAATATGCTGTTCTTATCTCACATTAAATGCATGTAGGGTAATACGGGGTATTGCTTTTTTAATATTTTAAAAATAAGAATATATTAAAAGATAGTGTTTTCTAGTTTTTTTAACCATTGACCAGATATGTTTTATTTATTTATTTATTTTGTCTTTTAATATTAGACTGCTTAGAAGATAGAATTTATGATTTTATTTTATTTTTCTATAAGATTATCTTATTTTCAATAAATATATGTTTTAAGGTTAATATAATTTCCAAATTTTTATTTTTATTATATAATTAAATAAAAATTTATAATATTTTTATTAAACCTAATAGAATTTATGACCTTGGCTTTGGAGGCCGGGGTAAAATTAATTTAATTTATCAATATCTTAATTATTTAAAAAAAAAAACTATATCATCTTGATTTTTTTAAAAAAAATCAATTCATGTTTTACTAATAATTCAAGTTGAATTCAAAAAATTCAATTATTTAAATCAAGTTATCTCCTATACATTTTAACTAGAAATTTGAGATAGATAAACAATTATGAAAAGTTTTTAAAGCTGATCCATTTAATCAAATTTAATAATATTATCACAAATCTCTCTCCACGCACATAAAATCTCTTATATATTTTTTAAAACATAAACTAACCGCGCCAAAACAAGGCCAATAAACTATTAATTCCAACCAAGGTAACAACAGAAGATGCACTTGGAGGTAAGATATCTCTGTTACTTCATAGTTGCTTTGCTTGCCTCCACACATGATCAGGGGATTGTTTACTTTTCCAGGAAAAATATGAAAAGAAAACATTGTGCCTTCAGCAAGCAATGATTAAGATATTACACATCTTATTGTTCTGATTTTCATAGAGCAATTATGTTTTGGACAAAATTTGAGCACTTCCAAAGACAAAACAACTCTGAATATAGTAACTTGCTAATCACTAAAATTTACAGAACCACGCCCAACAGTCTCAGATGTGGCTGAAACCATAATATTTGCCATCGAGCAATGGCTTAACAAGGTCAAATTCAGAATTCCATCTTGGTGAGTAATCAATCACTGTGTTGAACAGGCCGGATTCTCGGTCGCATCAAGAATACATGTATCAGATTTCAGCCTGTGACACTTGATTCATCTCCAAACAGTCTCATTTGCATCAGTAAAGATTGCATTGTGTTGTTCTATGAGACTCTGAACAACATCAATAGCACTGAAGTCCGTTGGCATTACATCATCCAGGGGAATGAGCGAGGATGCATCCATGTCTTCGCTTTCTTCTGTTTACATACAAGAGAAGAAACCCATCAATTTAAGGCAGCTACCTTTTGCTTTTCCCTATCCCTTGGATTAACTTGATCCGTCACTTGTAAAAGTTGTGATCCTCATCATATGTGTAGTGTACGTATATTGTTAGAGATAAACACTCACCTGAAAGCATGTCCCATGCGCTGTAAGTTGGAGCTGGATCCGTATTCTTCTTGGAAGGACTTCTTGACAGATTATTCCAATATGACCTGTAAGTTTCTGGCTTCCTTTCTTTCTGCCACATAATAACAGGGGCCATTTCTGTGGCAATGGCCCGGGCATCCATCTGTAGAAAGTAAACAACAGCAGACAATGCTTATCATATATTTGTGCCATATCCATCACTTTCACCTAATGGTAATCTAACCTATGGTAAGATCCGCAATTGGAAGAGATGGGGTTAAAAAACAATATCCAACAATTGCACCTACATAATTAAAGACTAGTTCCACCAAGGGAAAAAGAAATGGAAAGACAATGAAAATGGAAGTCACGGCCTAAGGCATTCTTATCACAATAAACTTGAGGTGACCAGATAATGAAAATGAAGGATATGGCCTAACACTTTCGTTTCAGATTTAACTTGAGAGAACGAAAGCTAGCAACCAAATGCCTCATTGAAATTCATACACCAGTGGCTGTGAAAAATGTGATATTCAAAATGTACTAGTAGGCAAACAGCCATGGCTGTGAAAAATGTGATATTCAAAATGTACTAGTAGGCAAACAGCCATAACTTCTCATCAACATGAAAGGAATCTATCAACAATAAGAGAAATACAACATGCAAACGCACTTGTGCAACTGCATATTGAAACAAGAAAAGTTGCACAAGCCACCAGGATGCTATATAGAAGAAGAGTTTAGTCTGCACACATAAAATGCAGCAGCTTGCATGTCTTTAACCTGAAAAGATTCATAGACAATGTGTTTCATAATGAAGTGATAAATCCAAAAATGTATGCTTCTGAAACTCAAAGAATGACAAGAGGTGAGAAAACTAAGTGAAGGGACACACCAACAGAAACCATGTGCAGTCTTCCATGAAGTGGACTGAATGAGAAAAAGATGACAACTCTTTAATGAGAAGACGAACAGGATCAACAAGGGACACATGCACAATCTGCACTGTTCCTTACCTTGTTAAGAAGTGACTTCTGGCTAACACGGAGCAGTAGTGCAGTGATGAACTCCAGAGTCATGTAGTTTACAGCAGGAAGTTTCTTCAGGATGTTTTTCATTACATGGATGCTAGAACGGGCTCCTTTGATCTCATCATAAAGCTCAAAAGTGGTTAGGGGTTCAGGAAGGCTTGCAAGATAGCATTTGGCCAGAAATGCCACATCAATTGGATTTAGACCCTCAGGCAATGATGCAATGGAGTCTGTAACAGACACAGATCAGCATTAGAATACAAAACCACTGAGACAAAACAGAACAGCAGTCAGCATCAAGCACATAACAATATTTACCCTGGTTGTACAAGGATACTAATTGCTGAATAACCTTTTTATCCCCTTCAGCTTTAAACAAGTCCACCGAGTTCAATCCTGAATCAAAATCATAGATTATTAATCCCTGCTCAAAACGAATGTGCTTCACAATCCCACATAACTACTAATTTATCTAGTCTGATTTTTATATAATTACCTGATAATATGAGATAATCTGCACATTTGACCAATATATGCGGAATGAGCTTGTTGAATTCTTGTCGTTGAACAGTAACTTCAATTGGAACTCCAAATACTGAAGATATTTTTTTTTATCAACAACCATCAAGATACATGTAATTTAGAATTTTGTAATACTTTCAGGAAAATGAAAAGCGAAATAAGGAACAGAATAACAAACTTCATTCAATAAGCCATGTTTTCAAAGATTATGATAGTGTGAAACTCACCGTCAGTGCTTGCAACTCCCTGGGAATGGAAAAAGGAAGAAGTAAGAACATCAAAGCATGTGACATCAAGCAAAAACAAAAGAAAATGAAACTGGGCAAAACAGGAGAAAGCAGCCTCACAGTCCTATACCTTTTGCCACCGTTCAATGTCGGTCAATATCGTCTTACTTTTCTGAGCAGTCTTTTTTGCCACCTGCAGGAGACTCGCCGTTACAAAGATGTTGATCATCAAACTTTACAATTGATAAACCTATTTTTAGCTATTAGGAATAAAGACTAGGGCAGTCGAGGATTGAATATTATGAAGTATCAGTATTGTCATCGATAAAAATATTCTAATTCATGGGCAACCAAGTGAATGGGAAGCATAAAGTCTTGAAAGTCTACTATTACAATTCAGAGTAGTCTTTGCCAACATGCACGGTATAATCCGTCCAGCACGAGATACCCACCAATTTTAAGGAGCATAAAGTACCCAAGATAATAGGCAAGTGTGAATACCTCTTCCACTTTTGTCTTCCCAACAGTAACCTTGTCCTTTGTCTCTGAGATGCCCTTTCTGAAGAACATACCAGTCGTAGCAGCAGCAGTTATAAGACGTTCCTGCATAGCTTGCCTAGTCGATGGCTCCCTAATAATTGCCCATCGAGATTTGACTGCTGATCCAACTTTTTCTGCCGCATCAGCAACATTACCTTTAGCATCCTTAGCAACCTCTCCGACAAATGTTCCAGCTGATTGCCCAGCTTCTTTAAGCTTCACCCCTTCATAAAAACAACAATTAAATTCCTAATCAACGAAATATAAAAAAAGAAAATTACATCAAGCAGTTAAAATTTCAATAAACTCACCCGAGGAAGAAAAGAAACCAGTAGCTTTCTCCTGCCACTGGGGCGAGACGGCTGAAGGCATCTCTCCAATCACAGTACCTAATAGCAGATTCCAAAAGAATTATTTTTGATAAAAAAAATCTTGTTCTGGAGCAAACCCATCAAAGATACCTTTATATAAATTAAAGCCTTGACAAATTTCAAGCAGAAAAAGAAAAGAGCAGAAAAGAAAAACATAAACAAACAGACAGCTTGATTCCAATCAGCATCCCCCTTAAATAAGTAGAATCCGTCTAAGAGCACAAACTTTTCGGTAATTAAAACCAATTAGTGAATCAATCAGCTATCAAAAAGTTTCAAGATTTTATATCTGATTTAGCTCAACATTTTACTAAAATCATCATCAGATCACATGCCTTTTAATCTAAGCTAAAAAATTCCAAATCCCCCCTTCCCTCCAATTTTTGCACTCGCCAAACAAGAACACAAAAGGAAGAAACAAACAAGCTATCAAACCCACGACAGTACTAATATAAAGAACATAGATTTATCAGAATTTAGCCTTCAAAAACAAAACCAAACAATAATCCATCGTCAAAACAAAACTTAACAAAGTAAAAGCAGAAATTGAATAGAGAGAGAATATTTTTACCTGTTTATAGCTTCTGGGGTTACAAACTGAAGGGAAAGTAGCACAAAACAGAATGAGAGAGAGAGAGAGAGAGATTTAGCTTTTTGATAGTTATATGGAAGGAATCGTGAGCAAAGTTGAAAAGTTTAAAACTTTGAAATAGAAATTGATAGTCAGTGGATTAAACTATTTGTTTTTTGGAAAAAATAATGATAATTTTGTTGTAAGAGAGAGAAGTTGTTTGCTTTTGGTTGTTTTTGCTTATATTATAAAAGGCTGACATTTTGTGGCAGGCTGACATTTTGTAATTATGTTTAAAATGTTTTTTTTTAAATTATTTTATTTCAAAATATAAAAAATTATTTTTTTATATTATTTTATATTTTAATATCAAAAATCAATTTTTAAAAACTTATTTTAATACATTTTTATATAAAACAACTTAACAATTCCAAACAGGCAACTTAACAATTCCAACTTAAAATAATGGTATCTGTTGTTTGTAAGTATGTTTTAAAAGTATTTTTTAATTAAATATTTTTATATGATAATATTAAAAATATTTTTTTAAAAATAAAACAAATATTTTTAAATAAAAAATATTTTTAAAAACAAGAAACGCTTTCAAACAAAAGGAAGGTAGGATGGAAAATGGGTTGTTGCCACGTGGATATTTCATGTTCGGTTTTCCCTTCATCCGGATGCTTCTAACCGTTATAACGACTCTTGTGCGAAATAATGATTTTTTTTTTTCGAATAACACAGAAGGTATTTTTTTTTTTTTTGCAAACTAGTGTATTTTAAATTTGTAGGTATATAGCTATATTAAAAATATTTTATTTTATTGTTAAATATTTAACTGAGATTTTTAAATAGTTAAGATAGAATTATTGTTTTTCTTATTTTATTTCTATCCAGCTATTTTTCTTTCGATTTCTAGAGACAATTGACCTTTTCTTTTTTCTTAGAATTATATTATATTTGTTGGTAGATGAAATTAATTAATTAATTAATAATCTATTGGAGTGCCCAAGTTGAATAGACTAACAATTTGGAAGAGTCAGCTAACAGCCTAACATCTTTTGATTAAAAAAAGTGTGGGGAATAGCTCAAGCAATGACTCGTTAGCTTGCTTTCGATGCTCAGTTATCTTCTCTTCTGACTTTTTGTTATCAGTAGAACTGTCGAAGTGTGTTTTTGGCAAGATATTATTTTGGTTAAAAATATTTTTTTATTTGTGATATGATCATACTAAAATCATCTCAAAATACTTATATATAAAAAAAAAAAAAAAAACTATACACACTTTATAAGACAATCAAGAACAGTTCCAAACACAGTCGAAACGCAAAAGCCTTTTCCTCTTTTCCATCTCTGCAAGCCCCACAGGATCGCAGATTCAAGCATGAATGTGTTTTCATTTCTTGACAAGAAACACAGATAACCTCGTGGAGCTGAAGTCAAGCAGGTTCCATTTTAGTCTTCTCATCAAATTCCTCTACAATTCTCTTCCAAAACCAATGCTGCCTCCACACTCTATCCATCAACTCGATCGGGACTTTTTTGGTCTCAGGCAACAGCAGATACACAAACGCAGTCATCACCGCCACCCATCCACCAAAAAAGAAGAAGATCCCCGACTTGAAATGGCAAAGCATGGCTAGAAATGTTTGCGCGACAATGAAAGTGAAGATGAAATTCACTGCCACCACAATGGTTTGACCAACAGATCGGATTTCCAGAGGAAAAATCTCACTTGGAATTAACCATCCCAGTGGCCCCCATGACCAAGCAAAGCCAGATACGTAGATGCATATCATAGTCAGAACAAAATAAGCATACCCTTTGTCTATGCTGCCATGATCACCTAGTTTAGCTGCCATAATACTTCCGATCATAATCTGTGACACAAACATCTGCACACCACCACATAGGAGCATTACTCTTCTGCCAAGTTTGTCTACTATGAGCATCGATAGGAAGGTTGAGGCAGTGCCGACGACCCCGGCTATCAGCGCAGACATGATGAGCGACACACTTTCGTTCAGACCTAAAGTTCGGAATAGGATTGGAGCGTAGAATGAAATGACATTGATGCCTGTCACTTGTTGGAAAAATGGTATTGCTATTGCCATGACTAGTTGAGGCCTGTAGTTTTTTTGTATGATTTTCTTGATTGGATGTTCTATGGATTTTGAAACCAAACTTGCCTTGATAAGATCATCGAATTCTGCCTCGACATCGGCTGTGCCACGGATGCGTTGCAGCATGGTTTTGGCCTTCTGTTCGTCGTTGAAGCGCTGGATTAGGCTGTTGGGTGTCTCTGGTAGGAAAAGCGAACCTATTGTTAGGAGCGTGGCGGGGACTGCTGCCATTGCTAGGGAGATTCGCCAGCCCCAACCACCTTCAATCTTTTCTGTGCCAAAGTTAATGAAGTTAGCCGAGAGCACCCCAATACCGACGCAGAGTTGGAAGCCATTGTTGATTGCCCCTCTATATCTTGGAGGTGCCATTTCAGAGAGATACAAGGGAACCGACTACAGAAAAATAAGAGGACAACAAGATGCCATTTCAGAGAGATCGATGAAGTATCCATTCCTTACCACATGAAAATATTCAAGGTACCCTACCTGGTTTGCAAAACCAACTCCAACTCCAAGAAGGACACGGCCAAATATTAGCATGCACAGATTAGTCGCTGCCCCATTGAGGGCAGAACCAGAAAGAAATGCAGCACCTCCTGCAACGATCGATGGTTTGCGCCCGAAGTGTCGAGTTACAAATGAGGCAAAGAAGGAAGCGACAAGGCCAGAGACATAGAGTGATGATGTGAAGGAGGTCAAAAGCTGGCTATCAAATTTGCAGTAGTTGCTAATCTTGGTATCTTCCTTCATTCTATCGTACACTTCTGGGAAGAATTTCTTGAGAAAAGGTTCCATAGATGTCACTCCACCTTTATTTAATTGCTCAAGTTAATAATCAAATTGATCTCTTTTATAGCAATAACTACATGACATCAAAAACATTGACAATAACAGCAGCAGCAGCGATAAAATTTGTTCAAATTAAATAAAATAAAAAGAGAGAGAGAGAGAGAGAGAAAGAAAGAAGGTTCGAGCAACAGACCTGAAATTCCAATGTCATAACCAAAAATAAGTCCTCCCATGGAAGCTACCATACAAGATAGGATAACAAACGAAGTAATCCTGCCATTATACTGCCCACCTTCACTTGCTACAGCTAATCCTACAGCCATGACTTAACCCTCCAAGTTCAAAGAGAGGAAGAGTTATTTCAAGTTGTGGATAGTATATAGAGAATAAAAAGAGCAGCCTTCCTTGACTGATAGAGATCACCATCAACCTTGTCAGTGTAGGATAGTCAAAGTAAGAATTTTCTATGATGCGTTCTCTGAAATCGACTTGGTAGGCTGGATACTTGGTTGTTGAGGTTGCAGATTTGGACTCTAGCAAAACATGTATAATCATGCCTTACTTTTCAAGGTCATTGCATAAAATCCAAGCAGGAATTGGAGACTAGCTAGTAAAATGTTGCAAATTCACTGCACAAATTGGAATTTAACTCAAATTTGCTTGAACTTATGTAGATCAGTTATATGTGGTACATTGTATAGCGAAAAAAGGTCAGTTCTATAGTGCCTGAGAACGAGCAGAAGAGCAATTTTTGCAGGAAAGATCCTGTTGAGGATTGATATTGCAGAGAAAAAAGGAGCTGAAAATGACTCCTCCCATGGCAGCCATCATAGAGGACAAAAGAACAGACCATGTCATCTTGCTTTTGTATAGCTAGCTCCCTTGATGCTTAATCCTACTTCCATGAGTCTAAGTTCACACACAAATCAGTCTGTGAGAGAGAGGTTAATCAAGCAGGAGATGTTTCAGATGGATAATCACTGTAAGTGGAGTTTCGTTGAGCTGTAGACATCAACATCGTAAGCAACAGTGCAATCTTCAACGATGAAAAGTTTGAACTTTATAGGGGCATGCGGGACAAAATACTGGAAATTTTTGGCTTGTAATCTTGTTCTTGTGTGCTTCCCTCGATCTCATGCACTTAACATTAGGAGGACCAGCTTGCTAGCTTAGTTGACTATCAGTGTCTGAATAATATATAATAAACCTTTTCGAATCATTTGTTAGAATTTAATTTTCAAGATACTGTAGTAACAGAAGTGATGGCCTCTGCCCCCAGTTTACGACTAGGCTATATAAAAAATTACATTAAAATGAATTGCTAGAATTGTTTATATATAACTTTAACATAGTTTTGAGAACAGAGAACTTCTAGTTTTTTATATATAATTTTAACATTGTAAGGTCCAATACTTTGCCCTGCTGAACGAATTCCCAACGGGAATATCTCACTCGGGACTCGCCATCTCATTGGATCCCATGACCAGGAAAACCCAGAAACATATATGAATATCATAATCAAAACTAAGCAAACATACTCTGCTTATGCTGCCATGATCGCCAAGCTGGGCTGCGATAATACCTCCCACCATTACTTGTGACAGGAACATTTGTGCTCCACCAAATATAAATAATGCTATTGAACAATAATAACATCGGCCCAACATCAAGTCTAATCATGTAAATGATCTATTGGTGATGTCAAGTGAGTTTATTATAAGAGTTAGAGCAAAAATATTTAAAGAGATATTGAGTGAGTTAATTCATAGTACATGAAGTAATATGGGAATAAATGACACTTGTGGAGCTTAAAAGATAACCCCCAATTCATTCATTCCAAATTGAAGAACTATCTCATAAAAGTTTTGAAAATAATTGATGTGTTAGGCCCTGTGGCAACCTTGATATAGGCTTATTTTTTTTCTAATATGACATGAAGTTCGTGTGCAAATTATTTCATAAAGAATGAAGGGTTCTTAGTATTCGAAAGAAGAAGTTTCCTAGTCTAGGAAGGAAACTTAAAAGTCAGCAACATTCAGGATCAAATAAATCTTTTTTATCTTATTTTTATGTAGCTGCAACTTAAATTTTTTTTTTATTTTAAATTCATATTTAGAATTTTAGGGTCAATAAAAATCAATTGGGCTTAGATACTTAGAGATTTGGGTTTGATTATAAGTGGATTTTATACAAGTCTATAATTTTGGGTATTTTAGGATTTAACTTAAATAAAAACACTTCTTTAACGTAAGTTTCAAATGATATTTTTTGCTTAAAGATATTCAAATTATAACTGCAACTTATCGAGGTTTAACTGATTTCATGACATTAATTTATATTTCTCATTGACGAATTGTTATTCATTAAGTGAGAGTTTGAATCCAATAATATTGGTATCTAGATACAAATCATCTTTCTATCGCAATCGTTAACTTGATGTATTTGGTTTTTCAAAAATTAATGTATTTGAGTATGGTTGCCTCGCATCAGCTCCTCTCCCAAATTTGTCCACTACGAGCATCGATATAAATGTGAGCCTGTGCTTTCTCCCGATGATGTTCTCAAACGGTTGCTCGTTGGATTTGATGAGATCATTAAGCTCTGCTTGCACATCTTCAGTGCCTCGGACCCGTACAGTTCATGTCATGAAATGGGATAATTTAAAATAGTTTAAAAAATATACATTATCATACTGTAAAACACCCTCTTATAGTAATTGCATTCAATTCGTTCTTCAATTTTATTTAAAAATATGTTAAAATAATGTATTTTTATATTTTTAAAATTCATAATTTACATGGTATATCAATTTTTTTTAATTCTTTATAAAAAGTGAAAGCAAACGGCTCTTCAACTTCCACGTTAAAGGCAGCAAAATCAAAACCAAACACTTCTTTCATTTGGCTTCATTTTCAACTACATAAAGCCATACAGCTCCAGTTGTCCTGGTAACAGTCACTGCAAGAGCAGCTGCAACAACGACAACTGAAATGGTTAAAGCTATCAGGGTTCGTGAGCTTGGTGGACCTGAGGTCTCTTTCTCGATCTCTTGCATTAATGTTTGTATGTGATACTGGTGATCTTACATGGTACTCATGTTTTATTTGGTGATGTGCTGATAATTTTTTGTTCTTTTGATCGAATTACGGTGACCCTGCTGTTAAGGATGGGTAAGGATTAGTTTTATCTGTTTTCGAATCAATGAAATGATTCATCTTTATAAGTTGGTGATGGGATTTGTAGACACCATGGTTTGGGAAAGATAGAAGCCCCCCGAGTTTGTTTTGTTTAAATTGCTATGTTTTCCTTTTAAGCGTGCCCATTTGTGAGATTTGACTTAAAATCATTGGAAGTTATAGGTTTTGTTAAAAAAATTCGTGGGAGTAACGTATGAGATCGTGTGTTGCTGTTGCGTATTTTTCTTTATACCCCAGTTTCTTTTTCTTTAACTACCCATTTGTTGCTTATTGAATGTTCATGACGGCAATGATATATAGGTCCTGAAGTGGGAAGATGTGGAGACAAGAGAGCCAGGTCAGGGTGAGATACGGGTGAAGAACAAGGCCATTGGGCTTAATTTCATTGATGTCTACTTCCGGAAAGGAGTTTATAAGGCTTCCACAATGCCCTTCACCCCAGGTTTGACTTTTAACTCTCTCGGATCACTATGTGACGGCTGTAATTATCCAACAACAGTGGACATTTCTAGCAGATTGGCTTCTATGTGAAGAAATAAATAAATAAATTGGGGTAGAGCACAAACGAGGAATGTCTGAAAGTTAGAATCTTGGTATATGGTTTGTTTAGGATATTTTCTTCATCAGTTTTTGCTAGAATTTTTGACAGTATGGAGGTATACATGCATCTTCATCTATTTTCCTATACACCAGCAAACCCTGGGCTATAAATAAGCCTATAAAAAGTCCTGTCTCCTGAAGGCATTTGAGATTTTTTCTGTATTGAAGGTATGGAGGCTGTTGGAGAAGTGATAGCTCTGGGCCCTGGAGTTACAGATAGGAAAGTTGGAGAAGTTGTAGGTTATGCTGGTGGTCTTATGGGCTCATACACTGAAGAGCAGATCCTTCCTGCAAACAAGGTCGTGCCTGTTCCGCCTTCCATTAGCCCTTCAATAGCAGCATCCGTTATGCTTAAGGGCATGACTGCTCAGTTCTTACTCCACCGTTGCTTCAAGGTAGGTTGTATATCTGGCTGCTTTCTAACTTAAGCAAGCCTTCAAACTTGTCCTGTCACGTGTATGAGGTCATAAGATGTTTAGGGTTTGAAAAACTGAGAGGCAATGTGAAATTATTATTTGACATCTAAATACCAAAAAAGGCAAAGCAACATTTGTTCATCAAAATTTCAATGTAAGTTAACACTTTTTTTCATGTTGGTTTCTATTTCTATGTTCCTGCACGCGTGTTTGCATTTTCAGTCACTTCATTATCTGTCATTTTCCAGAGAAACAAATAACTGAGTTAGATTTATATTCCAGGTTGAACCGGGGCACACTATCCTTGTCCAGGCAGCAGCTGGTGGAGTCGGTTCTCTGTTATGTCAGTGGGCAAATGCTCTTGGTGCCACTGTCATAGGTACTGTCTCCACCAAGGAGAAGGCGGCACAAGCCAAGGATGATGGATGTCACCATGTAATAATTTATAAAGAGGAAGATTTTGTTGCCCGTGTCAATGAGATAACATCAGGAAATGGCGTTGATGTTGTCTACGATTCCGTGGGGAAAGATACCTTTCAGGTAATGCTTATTCTATTTTTCCATGTATTTCGTCCATGAAAGCAATACCTTTATTTCCCAACTTGATACTTTCGGCTGTAGTTTTTTATTTTACATCTTCCATGTGCTTTACATAAGCAGGTTTGGCCTCTCATGAACACAAAGAGAGACATTTTTCATCTTACAGATTGCACCTGATCTTAAATTATAAACTGCACCTGAACTCAAACTCCGATCTGTCACAACTCTGACACCTGGTTTTTTTTATTCAGTTCTATTAAGAAGAGCTACAGAACACATTAGTTACGTTCTGATCAGTCGGGCTGCTAGGTTTAGCTTATATAAGGCCAAGCGCACACTTCTACTCTCAAGTTTTTTTGGTTGAGTCCTCATTGGTAGGCTGTCATGTGCAGGGTTCATTGGCATGCTTAAAGACTCGTGGCTACATGGTGAGTTTTGGACAGTCATCCGGGACACCAGATCCGTTCCCATTGTCAGTGCTTGCCCCAAAATCACTGTTCTTGACGAGGCCTTCCCTCATGCAATACACTGCAACCCGGGATGAGCTGCTAGAAACTGCAGGGGAGGTATTTGCCAACATTGCATCTGGCGTGTTGCAGGTTCGCGTGAATCACACATACCCTCTATCTCAGGCAGCACAGGCACATGCAGATCTGGAGAGTCGAAAAACATCTGGGTCAGTTGTATTGTTACCATAAGAATCCGAGCAACCGGAATCGTTGTCACAATATTCTGAACCATTGCAGTGGAAGGACCGGCTTCCAGTTTCTGTTGTTTGAATGCTATCAAATAAATCTAGTAGGGGATGTCCATACATGCAATCTATTGTCTTTTGTAGTAGATTGTGCTTCACTGTAAGGCTATCAGCTAGTTTTTATTGCTTTTCCTCTCTCTCGAGGAACAAGCTGCTGTCTTTAAAAGAAATCCATGATAATAGATAGGGGAATGCAATGTAAAATATAGAGAAAACATATGGGACAAAAAACTTTTACTCCGTCTTTAACACTTCCACTTTGTTCAAGCTCGAAGTAGATAAACGCAAAATTTCCAATGTTCTTGTACAAGTTTCTGGATTATTGCTTACAGTTAATAACTACTGACAAATTTAACCGCGGACTGCAACCACCTGATTTTCCACGTCTTTGAAATTTGAAAATCGCTTTATAGTTCTTCCAATTCTTTCTTATAGGTTGCATCTTTTTGAAAGATTCTTGCAACTTCAAATAAACCAAATCACCAACTTGAAAGTTTCTTTATATCTTGCCCTTATCTGTCATCTGTTTCATTATGTTCTTAGAGCATTGCAATTGCAACTTAAGCCAGTAATTCATACTCTCTCTTCGTTGGATACCTTCTTCCACGATTGCTACAGAAGTTGTTGCAAAAGAATCATCTATAATATTAGGAGGTTAGCCATATAATGCCTAAAAAGGTGTTGTTTTAATAATTGAACGATAACATGGACATGGATCTTAGGTAGTTTATAGACATTGATTCTCTTTCTATATGACTATCAGTTTGATGATGGAAAGATATGCTCCTCAACAATCTAATGCAGCGGAAAACACAAAGAGAATACGATCCATGTCAATATTTTGTAAATTACTCTGGAGTCCACCAGAAACGAGAGAAACTCTCAAGAAAATTTGAAAATTTATTGAATAATTGAATGATTCCGGCCAAAGGACTTACAAGCATATTTAAAATGATAACCCAACCCTAATTCTTGTTGGACAAGAGAAACGGGGTTAATTACTAAAAATTACCAGAAATAGAAAAACTGAGATAATTGTGTAAATTGAAACTGCAAGAAATCCTGAGCAAGTCGGAATTGACGGAAGTCGATTCGGATTTGGAAATCAAAAGTTATGGCTAAAACAAAATCTTTCTAAAATGGCAAAAACTATCATTTTGTGGCCTAAACGACGGAATTCGGCCTAAAAAGTTATGCATCAATAGCAAAGCTTTGATTATTAACGGTCATGCTGAAACACATCAACTGTGCGAGTTTCGCGTCATTCTAACTTCGATGCCAGGACTACTGGAATCCAATTGCCTTTGAATTTTAGGATGTTCTTTCTTCAACATGTATGCATCTGCCACTTATTCTACATCACAATCTCACCTTAGAAGTTAAGATTTTTTTCCCCCATAATAGGCTTGTAAGAACATTATCTTTGTCTGTCAAAATAGAAAAAGGTAATTAACAGAACTTATATTCATGTTCCTATAATAAGTTAGCAATCTGTTAAGTAGTAAATGAATGTATAATAGCTAAGAAATATGCATATTTTGAGAATCAATCGACAATAATCAATATGACATTCTTCTCTTGATCTTGGCAACCCCTCCACGAAATCCATTGTTATCTTGGAAAAACTAGAATTGTGCTAGATTAATCCCATTGTTCAACATTTCCTTCACCATATCTTCAATTTCTTCCTTATACACGTAAAAGCTCTTGTAAGGTCTGATATTCACTGGTTTGTCCTTGAGAACTAAGGGAATTGTGTGATCCAAGGTTCTTACTAGTGGGAATTAAGTTAGTTATGAAGAAACTTGTTCAAGCAATTCTTGGACTGCTACATCTTGTTTATCCACCAATGATTCATTTACTGCTTCCACAACAAAAAACAAATTGGCATATGTTAATCCACAAACAGTTTCCTTCAAATTCTTCTGTATTTTTATTGTGGTGAATTCAGCATCTTTTTTAATCCCTTTTAAGTTAAATCATCCTTCCCTCTTTTCTATAAGACAATATCATAACAAAAACAAATAAACTAGAGGAATATGTTCTTAATCAATATACTCTTAAAACCACATCACACCTTATAGGCTTATAAGCCTTATACCTTATAGTAAGATGAAGCGCATTTCTAGTCATCGAAACACTATATTTGATCAGAAACAATTAAACGTATGTTAAATATTACAATTAGAATATAACTGTTAAAGTTTGTAAATTAGCTTAACAGATTTTGTAATTTAGTGTTAGGTGAGTTTTGTATGTTTTTTATTCTTTAGTGTATTTATTGCTATAAATACTGCACTGTAATCTTGAATTAGTATCAATTGAGATCGAAAATACATTGCTGAAAGTTAACATGGTATCAGAGCAAATTTAAAGTTTGTTTTCAAATCGAATTTCTTTTTTTCGAAGGCTACAGTGCCCGTATTACTGTTCATTGAACACTTACTGTTCAAATCGAAGCTCACTGCGTATTCATCGAAAAGGAAAAACAACCCAGAAATCCATCTCCAATCCATCACCAAATCCGAATTCGTATTTTTTTTTCTTTCGAATTATCCAAGAAAACCCGAAGTTATTTTTTATTCCCCAGAATTTTCCCCAGAAATCAGTTTTTTCTCAGAAACCAAACACCCATATTTTCCCCAGAAACCCAGATTTTCCCAGCAACCAAACACCCACAATTTTCCCCAGAAACCCAGTTTTTCCCAGTAACCAAACAACCCAACCATCCATCCACACACAAACCCAGAAATTCATCACAAAGCCACAGAACACAGCAGCTCACACTTCAACCACAAACCCAGAAATTCATCACAAAAAAAAAAAAAACCAGACAACACAGCAACACGAACATTCAAACACATCCACAGACCATCAACAACACAGCAATATGGAAATGCGAATCGGTGCAAGAAATAAAGGTGCGGGCGAGACGGAGAAACCCGACCCAACTGATCCGAGAAGAGAAGCTTGGATTACTGAGAATCATCGAGTCAAAAGCTCGGATGACCACATCTTCCTCAGTGGTTTGGACCCCGTATTTGACCAGGTGAGGGGGGAGATTCTGAGGAAGGAACCGAAGCTCGAACTGGAGCATGCCTACGCCGCCGTTCGCCGAGAATACTCCCAGAAGCAAGTGATGGACGGAGGTCACCGTGGCGGCCCTCCGATGGTCTCTGAGTCTGCTGCGATGATGGCAGGTCACAGACGATCGGGGGAGCAAGGGAGAGGCAGTTTTCGAAACAGTGGGGCTGAGCGATCTGAAGGAAGAGAGAGGAATGAAAAATTAGGGCGAAATTTTTTGCGTTTTATAGTTGACCGGGTTTGGGCTGACCGGGCTGACCGGGCTGACCGGGTTGACCAAAAATACAAAAATATTAGTGGATTGATGTGTTCTCACTGCGGGGAAATAGGGCACTCAAAACAGAGGTGTTATGAAATTATTGGCTACCCGGACTGGTGGGACTTTACGAAAAAACCTCGAAAAAAATTCCGAAAACCTCTGGTTCATCTGACCGAAGCAGATCTGGCACAGCCCACAGCGAATGTGGCCCATCCAGGTATCATCGAAAACGAATTTGCACACTCTGTTATTACAAAGAATAGTACTTGGATTATTGATACAGGTGCATCTCATCATATGACTAGAGATTCCGATAATTTAATATGTCATAAACCCTCTTTCCGGACAGATATATACACTGCTAATGGTAGTACCTCCCCTATTACGGGGGAAGGATCTCTTGTTTTAACTGATACTATTACACTAGATACTGTTCTTATTGTTCCATCTCTTGCGTCTAATCTCCTCTCGGTTAGTCAAATCACGACTACCCTTGAGTGCACGGTCACGTTTTGGCCTCTATTCTGTGTTTTTCAGGACATTCTAACCCGGAAGATTCTTGGTTATGGTGTTAGACGGGGCAACCTGTATTACTTGGAATTAACGAAACAAGGGGGGTTAAAGCTAGGTCATGCACATCAGACCAGAAGTACGGATCAAGCTCAGGCTCTTGTTTGGTTATGGCATCGACGACTCGGACATCTTTCATTTGGGTACCTTAAGAAGCTACAACCGCATCTATTTTCAAGGTTAAGTATTTTGGATTTTAAGTGTGACATCTGTGAATTGGCGAAAAGTCACCGTATTTCCTATTTGCCAAGTTTGAATAAAAGTGTAGAACCATTTGCAGTTATTCACTCTGATGTTTGGGGTCCTGCAAAGGTCTCATCTTTTTCTAATGCACGGTACTTTGTTACCTTTATTGATGAGTGTACTCGGATGACCTGGATATCTCTCCTCCGAAATAAAAGTGAAGTAAGTACAGCATTTCAGGAATTTCAGAAAATGGTGCTGACCCAATACCAACGACATATTCGTACACTTCAGTCAGATAATGGTACAGAATTTATGGATCAAGTGCTAGGTAACTTCTTACAACGTCACGGAATTCGACATCAGACATCCTGCACATATACTCCACAGCAGAATGGATTAGCCGAAAGAAAGAACAGGCAAATTATGGAAATAGTTCGGGCCTCGCTATTTGGCATGAATCTGCCAAAATACTATTGGGGCGAGGCAGTCAAATCCGCTGCGTATTTAATAAATCGAACACCATCCAGTGCAATTGAATTTCAGTCTCCTCAACAGAAAATGGAATCTCTTCTCTCGGTTCCTCACCTTCCAAATTTGGAGCCTCGAGTATTTGGTTGTACGGTATATGTCCACATCCCTAAGGTTCTGCGAAGCAAACTCGATCCGTGTGCCAAACGGTGTGTGTTTGTAGGTTACTCGGCATTTCAAAAAGGATATCGGTGCTACGATCCTCATCATCGAAAGCTACATGTGACCTTGGATGCATCATTTCGCGAATCTGAACCCTATTATTCAGGGGGAGTTCCTGGTTCTTCTCTTCAGGGGGAGAGTAACAATGAAGAGAATGAAGATATATTTGAATTAGAGGAAATGAGACCAAGCTGGGATGATAACCAGGAAGGTTGCACAGACCAGAATGATCTCAGTAACGACCCCCCTATGTCTCTTGAATTACCAACGCCTACACCATTAACCGAAGAATCAACCGAGAATGTCTCTCCTCAGTCACCTCAGGTAACCCTAAATCCTATCCCAATTGATATAAATGAAATTCCTGTCTTAGAAAATAATGAGACCCATAGATACCCACAAAGACTAAACCGGGGAGTCCCAAAGAAACAGTATGAACCTGATCCAAAACACAAAACTAAATACCCCATCAGCAACTATATTTCTACCCATAGATTATCGGAATCATATGCATTTACTGTTAATCAATTATCCAATGTGTCTATTCCTAGTAATGTACAGGATGCATTAGCAGACCCAAAGTGGACCAAGGCAATGAATGAGGAAATGGAGGCTTTGCAGAAGAATAACACGTGGGAGTTATGTCAATTACCAACAGGAAAGAAGAAAGTTGGGTGTAAATGGGTGTTCACAGTGAAGTTGAAAGCAGATGGGAGCATTGATAGATACAAAGCAAGGTTGGTAGCAAAGGGATATACGCAGAAGTATGGGGTGGACTACCAAGAAACTTTTGCCCCGGTTGCAAAAATAAACACAATTCGGATTCTCATATCGATAGCGGTGAATCGAGACTGGGTCTTACAACAATTTGATGTCAAGAATGCCTTCCTGAATGGAGATCTTGAAGAAGAAGTTTATATGGAATTGCCACCCGGAGTGAAAACCAGGTGCTCACGAGAAACGAAAGTGTGCAAATTAAAGAAGGCTTTATATGGGTTAAAACAGTCACCCCGGGCATGGTTCGGAAGATTCTCATCCACGATGAAAGAGTTTGGCTATAAGCAAAGTAATTCAGATCATACTTTGTTTATAAAGCACAAAGGAGGGAAGGTAACGGCTCTAATAGTATATGTGGATGATATGGTCTTAACAGGAGATGATCCAGAAGAAAGAAAGGCTCTACAACAGTTTCTGGCATCGAAATTCGAAATGAAAGATCTCGGACAACTGAAGTACTTCTTAGGGATTGAGGTCTCGAGGTCAAAAACGGGAATATGTCTTTCACAACGAAAATATGTATTGGATTTGTTGGCAGAAACTGGAATGCTTGCATGCAAACCGGTAGATACACCTATGGAAATGAATCACAAACTGGGACAAGCAGAAGATCAGACGCCAGCTGACAAAGGACGTTACCAACGATTAGTCGGGAAACTGATATATTTATCACATACACGGCCAGACATAGCCTATGCAGTCAGTGTGGTAAGTCAGTTCATGCATTCACCAGGAGAGGAGCATATGGAAGCAGTATATCGAATCTTAAGATATTTAAAAAGTGCACCGGGAAGAGGACTACTATTCTCAAAGAATGAAGTTCGTGAAATTACAGGATACACAGACTCAGACTGGGCAGGAGATCAGACAGATAGAAGATCGACATCAGGCTACTTTACTTTTGTAGAAGGTAACCTAGTAACTTGGAGAAGTAAGAAACAGAAAGTGGTCGCTAGATCGAGTGCAGAAGCAGAATACCGGGGTATGGCTCATGGTGTGTGTGAATTGCTATGGATTAAACAGGTACTACAAGACCTGGGAATTGAGTATGAGATATCTATGGGTCTACACTGTGATAATAAGTCAGCTATCGAGATTGCGCATAATCCTGTACAGCATGATCGTACCAAACACGTCGAAGTCGATCGACACTTTATTAAAGAAAACCTTGATCGGAAAATTATACAATTTCCGTTTGTAAGGTCGGAAGATCAATTGGCAGATATACTCACAAAAGCGGTTTCAGGAAAGACATTTCATGGAGCAATTAACAAGTTGGGCTTGATAAACATCTACGCTCCAACTTGAGGGGGAGTGTTAAATATTACAATTAGAATATAACTGTTAAAGTTTGTAAATTAGCTTAACAGATTTTGTAATTTAGTGTTAGGTGAGTTTTGTATGTTTTTTATTCTTTAGTGTATTTATTGCTATAAATACTGCACTGTAATCTTGAATTAGTATCAATTGAGATCGAAAATACATTGCTGAAAGTTAACAACGTATAATAATGATTCCATAAATAATGACTCATTTATTCCATAAATAATGACAGAACACACAGATATGTTCTGTGAAATGATATTTTTTCTCATTTCATATCACAAGCGATAATACTCTTACTCTAGCTGGTCGTAGCTTATAGCCACGACTCATGAGGTTGGTATGTTTCTTCTTCTTCTTCTTCTTACTATTATCAGTACATCTCTGGCTGCTCTTATGATTCAGAATCGACACTGACACAAGTAGGGTTGCAAGGGTAAGGGCAATCAATCTTTTCGAAGGCACTTCGGTCGTAGAACCAATCTCCGACAGCCTTTCCCATTTTCTGCAGTAAGAAGAGCCGATGCAAGGATTGGCAGACATGCAGACGTAGTCAGTACAAGGTTATAAATGGCGGAAAAACGGTAAATACAGAAGAAGATATGCCAGTCATTACCGTGTCGCCCACTTCGGTAGATTTATCACCTAACCAGGTAGATGCCGACCCAGATTGGCAGTGAGCATAGCAAGAATCTATCCACAATCCTCTTGTTGAAGAGCTACCGAGTCCAGTATTCACTGCTTTTAAGAATTGTGTCCTGTAATCTGAAAATGAAATCCAAAATCAAACTTGTGCTGGCACGAAGGATAACCAAGCTGATAAACTTCACTTAATTTCCCATCAAGAACCAAGAAATGCTCTCTAAAGTCAGAAACTCTGAAATTTGGCTGTTGATTAATGAAGGAAATGATCACCTTGCACGGTTTGGAGCTGAGTAGCTGAGCATTTTTTCAAATCAAGCTTGCAGTCCTTCCATTCCTTTTTGGAATCAACAGCTGTCGGGGCAAGAATGTTTTTTATCTGAACGAATACGAAATGATGGAAGATCAGATATCACACGAGGAGATATTATGTGTCACATTACATTGCTCTGCTGTGTTCTCTATTAGCAACAGTATCTCATGTTACTGCATGTTTCAGTTTCAGATTAACTGGGCAACAGGGTTGCATAAATGAAGCCACAATCCTTGCCATTCCCGCCGTCTTTCAAGAAAGATATAGCAACAAGAGGAAGATATACAGTTGAACAAATCTTTACTGGGAAGAAGAAATTTGCTAACCTGCCAGGAATCGTAAGCTGAGTTTATGATAAAAAGTGGTGTTCGCATGGTCTGTGCCACATATTGTGGGAAGAAACACTGCAATAACGAAGAAAGTAATTGTGAGACTGAAGAAGAAATGGTGAAGACAGGTAAGGTCGATACTAGAATAGCCTTCATTACCAGCTCCGGATTCATTTTTGAAGTGCATGATGCGGGCAAATTCTTTACTGATTCCTGCAGAGAACATAGAGAAACAGAATAAAAAAGTAACTCTAGTAAGCCCAGAAACTCAGAACAAGATAGAAACAGTTGCCATAGATAGAATAGAGAGTTACATGAGTTTTAACGACTTGACCGAAGAAGGATTCAATTCGAGACCCTCCAGAAATGTCCGTCCTGTCAAGAAAATTATATTAATACAAACTGATATAGAAAAACCATGCTGCTAAACAAAGGGAGATCGGATCTGTTCTTGGTATATGAGCTTTAATTACCCGTGAATAAAATAACCAGCATCAGAAACACATTTTACTCTGGCAGTTGCAGGCAGGAGGGATTGGAATTTATCACAATGCAGAATAGCAGCCAGTCCACCAGCAGAACATCCAGAAAGAATAGCCTGCCATTGACAAGTCCCAGCAGGTTATCATCCCAGGAGAATAAAGGGACGAAACGCAGAGTAAATAAGGCTTGGTAGTAGTTTTTGAGAGGAGCCGTACATTTCGAGCGTTTTGCATTCCTTTCGCTAATAGCTCATCAATTACAGCCTGCCAAACCCTCCCTCCCCTGAAGTAGAGCTTAGTCTCCTGGTCCAGAAAATCAAATGCTACTTCAGTTCATATACAACAATTTAGAATTTTCATCTGTTGAAGAAATCTTTGAAGTTTCAAGGCAGTTTAATCAACTAGTTTATTACCGGATCGACAGCTTCGACATCACCAGTAAACGATGAGCCATCGCAGTATCTGATCTTGATTCTATTCCAGTTATAGAAGTCTACACATTCAAACAGAACCCAATAACTTAATTAATCTGCTATATAAACTGATGACAAGATCTAAACCAATAATTGTTGAATCCTAGCTACCAGGATTAGCTGCTTGCTTGCTGCCCAGTATGCCAGAGAACCCCATTGTCTTCTCCATTTTCAAGGAAGAGCCCCTGAAAGTGTCCCTACGAGAAACACAGGACTCGACATTCTCACACCATCCTCCTCCCTGTTGATCCCCGTTTCACAAGAAGAAAAGTTATAATTAAGAAGATCAAACTCATACAGCTATCATTATAACATCTCATTTATCATATTTAGTCAAGTTTATTAGGCTGCCCCATGGTTTAGTTATCAAGAAAGAAGATCAATGCCAAGAAGAACTTGTAACCTCCATGTGAACCAACCAGTTGTCAATCCCAGAACCAGATCCTTTCTCAAAGTGGTAACCCGGTGGACTCCCATCTAAGCAAACTGCACAGTAAATCAAAATGACAACAGATCAGAAAGGAAAAGAAAAAAGAAGATTAACAAAACAAATGAGGTTATGAATTGCTCACGAGCTCCGCTTGAAACAGCAGACTCGACAATAGTAATGGGAATGCTAGCTCCTTCTGCCTTGAGCAATATCAGTATGCAAACAACAAGGCACAGCCATTGGCCTAGTCTTGAACCAGCCATATTCTGATTGGTGCCAGAAACAAAGTGATTTAAAAGAAAGAATTAATACACAAGAAGGGAAAATAGCTAGGGATGCTTAAAGAATAGAATATAAACTTGGGACAATAGACAATATATATAGGAAAGAAAATTACATCGTACATGTGAAGGAACAAGGGAGCTTTTGTCGGAAAAATAATGGTATAGATACTTTCCTAGCAGACAAGAAACTCCACATGCCACTTGTAAGAGATAATGCAGGGGGGATTAAACACTTCGACATGTGTTTAGATATAAAAATAAATATATTTTTAGTATCTCAAAATAAAAATAAAAAGTACACAAAATATATCTGCCACAAATTATCTCTATACCAAACACTGATTAAAGTCAAACAATCATCGAATCGAGGGGCTAAAAACTTTCTTTCCAAGGTTACCAACCTATGAGCTTTGCTTTCCGACCTGCTGCTGTATCAGCTCATGAACATTTTTTTACATTCATTGACTAGACAGAAATATATATGTCTTCCAAATGGATGTGAAACAAGGGGTGGCCGATTGGAGATTGTCTCTTTCCATGTTCTCATATCACATGCATGCAGATGGCTCTACTAAATGCGTGCGATGATCAAATTGATGTCGTTTTCTGTTGTCCATGTCGTTTAGTTTGAGATTTGATTATAGGTTGGTAGCCCATCTCTTTCTTTCTTCTGAATTATTACACGCTTCACGGTCATTGCTAGCAGCTGGTCAAGTATAAAGTTAGATCTCTTATCATCATTATTAGATGCAATCATCGTCGGTGGTCTTTAAAGGAGGCTACCTGTTAGTATTTTCATACTTTGCTAGCTGGATTTAAACTTTGTTTTTTTTGGTTTTGACTATAGCCATTGAAATTTGTCCGAGTTTGGCAGAAGAGTTTGGTTCTAGAGAACACGGATGAACTTGAGTGGAAAACAAGTTTGAAGTTTTAGTATTCTACATAAAAATAAATATAAAATAAAACATGAGAATGTAGGTTACAAAAGAGAAATGTAAAGTATAGTATAGTAATTTTGTATTAAAAAGTTAAGAAATAATCTATGTGAATGAAGGCTATAGAAAAATATGAAGTATAGTATATTCATCTCACATCAAAAACTTAAGTAACAATTCATGTGGATATAGATTATATATAGTTATTTCACATTAAGAAACAATACATGTGGATTTAAGTTGTAAAAAATATGAAGTGTAGTATAGTTATTCCACATTCAAAAGCTAATAAATAATCCATATGGATGTAAATTATATACATTGTTACCTCACATCAAAAGGTTATTCTCGACTAGTAGATAGAATCGTTTCATCAAGCCCCAAGTACAATGATACGCAACGCATTGCTCGTTTTAAGTATTTAAAATTGGTATGTACATTTCTTTTGTTTAGGTTTTGCATTTCTTTTTTCTAAGAGGAATCTTTGTAAAAAATGCTCTTAACTTCCCTAACTTTGAATTTGGAATGATATTGACTTTGAATTTGAAATGATAGGTCAAACCTTATTTCAAAGGTTAGGCTAAATAATGCTCTCTCTATTGTCTTCCATTAGGTCAAGTTGCTAGAGAGTGAATATTACATAAAAATGGATTTTATATTTGGATATAGAAATCTTGACCAAGTTGCTAGAAGCTTAGCTATGTCGACGTGCATTGTATTTAGAAGAAGCCTATCATAACTTTCAAAACTATTTTTATCATAATGGTTATTAAAAAGATATGAGAGAAAGTGAAGTAACAATCTTGCTGACAAACTTAGCAACGTTGCAGAAATGAGATGTTTAGATGCGTTTAAGATGAAATTCAGGCAATTTCCTTTAAGAAATATGTAATATCGTGTCCTAGTGCTCAAAGAAATATGATAGCTATGACCAAACAAATAACAATGGTTTTAAAGGGCAAAATAAAAAACATAAATGTAAAGGAGAAAGAAATTAAATGGAATCTATAACTTTTGTTGTTGTCATTATAAAAATGTAACTTAGAATTATAAACATATTTCTTATTTGAAATATGTTAATTTAATGTTTAAGGTGGTCTCATTAACGATATATATTATGAAATAGTATATGTAATCAAAATAGGATGATTGTAAAGAATTGTGAAATTTATGAATCATTTCATAAGAAGGGTTATCTCAATTGTTAAGCTATATAAAATTGATTAACACTTATAATGAATTTTGAAAGGTACAAGTTTGAAGAATTAATGAAAATCAATTCTCATAATTATCGTAACCACCATAAATATATCAATTTTAATCTATTTTTTTTAATAGTTTATATCAAAAATATTTTTTAAAAAATTAAAAATATTATTTTAATATATTTTTAAACAAAAATCATTTTAAAAAACAACCACAACAGCACTCCCAATTTAAAAGCATATACAATCTGCTTTGGGTTTAAATGAAATGTAAAATGTTAATTAAAAGAAAAATGCTTTGCTTTGCAAACAGAGAATTATCCTTTTATACTAAATAAATAAAAAAAAAAAAACTTGGGAAAGCTGTGACCAACCATTAACATTGAGGTTTCTCCTCTTTTTCTTTTTTCTTTTTCTTTCAACTCAACCCCATCCTCCTTTTTCTTTTTCCTTGCAATTTCATTCTTTTTCTCTTTTTCTAACTTCATCCTTATACTTTAGTTTAACCATAATTTGGATTTCTTCAAATTAACTATATCATGGTAGTGCAACCAACACATACTTTAATTTTAAAACCTAAGCTAAGGAATTGGATCGAGGATTTTTTTTATGACGTTTATATTTTTCCCCTTTAATTTCATCCTCAATTTATTTTTACTAGTCAAGTAAGGTTATTTTTATCACTAAATATCCTTTACCGGCCAATCAACTTTTAAATATCTCAACTCATATATAACTTCATCTTAAAGCTGCACCAGACAAGGAGTCAAATCAATAAATTTTAACAATAATTGTGTCGAAGCAGATTTATTAGTAAACTAAACTATGTTAAAATTCCAAGTACTAAGCTACAAACAGCTGAATAAGTCAAGGGTTGGATCCTGGTTTTTTCAGAAAATTTGAAGATGATCAAATAATAGAATTAAGGGTTGGAATTATACTTTTTGAAGCCTTCACCAACGTAAAAGCGAAGGAGGAAAATCCCAGAGGACGAGCGTTGATGTAGAGTTGATAGATGTCCCCTCCACTCACACAGCTTTCTTAGGGTTGTTGCCGCCGTTACATCATCATCCGGGAACTGCTGTCTTCCAGTGGATTTCCTCTGTGGGTCAGCGGCAGCTTCTTCCTTAACCTCAAAGAAACCTAAGAGATGAGTTTCCATGGCAAACACATGCAACTCTTGTCCTCAATTGCAACCAGGAAAGAAAGCTCGTGTTTATGCACCTGAAATTCAAGGCATGCAGCAGACTCAGTAGAAGAAAAGCAACCTTTCCTTGCTTCTTGAATCTCACTCTCTGACTTGTGCTTACTTGATTTCATCATCCACAAACTGATTCTCATGCCAACATCACTCCCATTAGCATGAGTAATCCACCACACGATAATTTGCTCATTTTGACGGATTCTGCAGACCCGTTTGGCGGTTTCTTCTGCAAAAGCAACCATCAATATATGAACCATGCCTATCCATTGTCCCTTTTCTTACTGGTGAATCTTTCTTAGCAGGTTAAATGTATTTCTCTGTATATTTTTACATGTGAGCTTGCATGCAATACCAACGTGGTCTTGATTTTACAGTTTCATATCCTGTTGAATGTTAATTTGGCAAATGAAAGTAATGTTACATGGAGGTTTCCTCCCAGTTTTGCGCTTATTGATTTCTTTAGGTTATTTCCAGAGATGAAACAGAGCTGTGACTTTCAAGGATAAGTAACAGATTTTGGAGGAAGAGTGATCTGACATAAGTCTTGAGTTTCGGATTTTTTATGCAAAAGCTGGAAATCACAGAAACAGAATCTAGTAAAATCATATGCTACTGTTTCTCCATTGAGAAAAGAATGATTTTGTTTGGAATAATATTTGAATTTGAATACACTAACAATGATGGGAGACACCCGGCACATAGGTTGAGAGCACTGGTGACTTTTGCTTATTCAGAAGCCTTGATCAATCATAATTTTCTATGAGCTTGTTGAAGCTTTATCTCTGCTAAAATAGTGACTAATGAAAAAGAAATATGTGGTTTGAAGAAATAAATCTATACTTCTGAGTTGTCTGGTGGAGCCAAACCACTGTTTTGGCAAGATGGATTGCAAGGGTAAGGACAATCAATCTTGTGGAATGGACTCCGATCATAAAACCAATCTCCAACAGCCTTTGCAATTTTCTGCAAAATGGGATGATTTTAGAAAACAAAAATGAAACCAATCTTTCAAGCTAGCTTGAGATAAGAATGAACAGGAATGAGCCGCAGCAAAAAAATCGATGATTGCAGTCTCTCACCATTTTACCAAGCATTGGGGAGTCTGCCATGAACCATTTCTCTTGTGTTTCAGTTTGGCAGTGGGCATAGCAAGAGTCTATATACAATCCTCCAGATGAAGAGTTGGTTGCTTTATTCAATGCATTCAGAAACCGCAACCTAAAATCTGAAAAATAAGCCCACAAGGAAATCCTTGAAAAACAATTTCCAGCCACTGGTTGTTTTGAATGCTATCTATGACTACTCTCTGTTGACTGCGGGAAGATTTGCTCAAAGTTCTGAAATAGGATTGTTTCTAAGAGTTTGAACCACTAATCATCGAAGTGTTTTCAGATCAGTTGATGAATGTCTTTACAACAATTGTTCTTTTTTCCCGTTCTTGTTGGGGACACAGTTTTTAACCTTGAAATTTAAGTATTTCAAAAAGACTTGTAATTAGAATTTGAAAAGTAAGTTAAGAGGATTGCTTGAGCCTCTAAACACAGTTGCTTCCAGTTACCTTGCATAGCTTTGAGTTGAAGAGGTGAGCAGTTGTTTATGTCTAGTTTGCAGCTCTTCCAGACGCCAAGGGGATCGGCATTACCAGGTGCCAAGATGTTTCTTATCTGAATAAATCACGACACGAATTAGAAATAAAATATGAACAATTTTAAGGAAGAGAAAGTGCTCCAGACATAGAGATCCCATCTCCATCTCCATCTCCATAACACAGCAGACATGTTTATACTGCCTGGAATGAAAGAAAACCTTCCAATCATTTCATGAATCTCTTCTCTCAAAAATAGGCCTGAGTGTTGCATAAGATGACATGAATCTTTCCAATGTGCATGCCCTCTCCACCCCCATTATGGATATGGAGACCATTTAACAGTACCAAGTAACGTAGAACGGTAGAAGATAAAAAAAAAAAAAAAAAACCTACTTTCTGTTCAATGGAAAGCAATTGTTTACTTAGAGCCAGACGCGTGCTAACCTGCCATGAATCGTACGCTGCGTTTAGAATGAAAAGCGGCGTTCGTACTTGTGGAGCCACATATTGCGGGAAGAAACACTGTGAATTGTTGCGAAGTATCAGCGAAACGAAAATGAATAGAAAAAACCACACCAGCAGAAGCATCCTTACAAATGAGGGTTTCAGCGTTGAAGTGCAGGAAAGAGGCAGGTTTTTCGCAGATCCCTGAAAAAGCAAATTAGCAAGTTTTTATCTGCTCTTCTGTGAAATCTACATCAAAAGGAAGAAGAAGAACTTTACATGTAAGGTGACAATTTCATTGAAGTAGGTTTGTACATGGGGGGCTCCGGAGACATCCCTCCTGTTACAAAATACTTTGGTTGTAAGAACATTAAAATACCGGCATGGGTTTCTGTAAGGTCGGGATATAGGTCCTATCAATGAGCTTACACATTGATAAAATAACCAGCATCTGAAAGGCATTTTACTGTAGTACCCATAGGTAGGAGAGAACGGAAACTGTCGCAGTGCAAAATGGAAGCCAGCCCACCGGCTGAACAGCCAGAGAGAAGAGCCTGCAGGGAGATGACTGGACAAGTTACAGAGAAATTTCTGTCAAGAGAGGAAGATGAAGACGGATCTGCAAATGGATCTTACGTTTTCAGCATTTTTCAATCCTTTAGGTAATAGATCCTCAATGACAGCAAGCCAGATCCTAGCTCCTCTGAAGTGAAGATTAGTAGCCTGATCAAATTGTTTCTGATTAAAAATGAAACTATGAAATGCTAAAATGGTTCACTTCTTTTTCTTATCAACTTACAGGATTAACTGCCTGCACATCACCAGTAAATGACGACCCATCACAGTATCTGATCTTAACTCTGTTCCAATTGTAAAAATCTGCGAATTCAAACAAAACTAGTCAACAACCTCGAGAATCGAAGTCTACGAAAACCGTGGTATTCAAATTCAATAACAAGATCCCAGATAATGAAGTATTTGGCCACACCAGGATTGAATGGCCGCTTGTTGTTCATAATCCCTGAGAAAGCAATTTGCTGTCCCATTAGCTTCGATGAGCCTAAATGAGTTTTCTTACGGGAAAGGCAGTTTGTGACATTGTTGCACCATCCTCCTCCCTTCAAATCACAAGAAAAGGGCATATTAAACAAGATGAAATGAATAATTAACAGTTCCCCAGACGCATAAAACTGGATCTCCTCAATCTGTCTCATATTATCTGATTCATACAACTGAATGCTCATGATGTCCCCTTCATCAAAAATCAAAACCAACTTGCCTGCAATCAGGCCCCTAACCAATAACAGCTGCGTTTTATTGGCGAATGAAATTATCAAGTGGACCAAGACAAGAACACAAACCTCAAAATGTATCAACCAACTATTAATGCCTGTACCAGACCCTTTATCCCAGTGGTAAGCCGGCGGGCTTCCATCCAAACAAACTGCAGAAACAAATATTTTTTTCCAAGTGGACAAAAACAATTATAAATCTGTAACTGAAAAAAAGCAAATCAATAAAAATTTGAATTCAATCAGAGTTTGATAATTCCTGACCAGCTCCTTTGGCCACTGCACTCTTTACATAAGTAATCCCTACATAAAGCCCTTGTGTTTTCAGCAATAACAGCAGAGAAACCACAAGTTTTAACCACTGGCCTAATCTTGAATCTACCATTCTGCGCATACAGTTACACAATATAAGCACAGGTTGATACAAAGAAGTGATGCGAAGAGAAAAGGAAGCCAGAAGCAAAAAAAGAAAACAGAGATGGCAGTGAGAATTATCAAGGAACAGGCATACGATTATACAATAATACAGCATAATCTAGAAACAACATAACCTCGCAACAGAAGATGGAAATGTGAACTCACATGATCAGGGATCTTTGTGTAATAGAAAAGAAATCACAGGCTCTGTCATTTTTAGTGCTAAGATTTTAAAAATAAATGAACAAGTCAAAAATAGAATGGGGCAACCTGACAAACAAATACAAACCAACCAGCCCATATGCATTGAATGTAAAGAAAAAGACACCGCAAAATCTAGTGGCAACCAACAAAGTTTCAATCTTTTCCATTGCTTTCCGCTTTACAATTTCCGGACCACCAATGATTCCCTCGAGAAAAAAGAATATAAAAAGAAAATAACCATGAATGCAAAATATACCATGAACAGATCAAGAACCACAGTTCCCACTATTAGAATCAAAACTGCAATGTCGAATCCCTCCTCTCTTCCTCAACAAAGAGTAAAGCTTTCATGAGTTTTTGGAGTTCAACACGGTTTATATTCATATCACTAAACAGTCACAAGAAGTTCGAATCTCGTTACCGCAATTGCGGCTGTATTGTTTTTATTTAATCTAAAAAGTAAAGTGGTATCATTCCAATGACAAAAAAGAAAAAGCAGCAGTAGTGATCGTCACTAACCTCTGCTGTTTGGCGGGTGATGAGAGAAGCAAAGAAAAGAGAGAATGTGAGTGAAAGGAACCCAGCAAGCAGTTCAGTAGAAGTGCGTTGGCTCAAGAGAGGAGGGTTGCTGAAGTCAACTGCTTGGCCTGAGAAAGCGCTTCCTCTGCTGCTACTTTAGTTTATTGAGCAGAGAACACAAGGCAGGACAGCCAGCCGACACTCATTCGACTTCAAACATTAACTTCCACAAGGAATTTATATAGGGATAAACAAAGAGTAAACTGCTCTTTAACCCCTTGCAGTTTTAAAACTGAGCATGTGATTACCTTCTTCTGGCTATTAACTAATAAAAGATGCTCTAATAGAAAAATCTATGAAAACACAAGGGCTAACGTGAGCAAACTTGTGACCAGTAGGACCTACTTGAGTGGATTTTAATTCTATAGGACGAAACAAATATATAAAAAAGCAGTCCCAATTAATTAATTATTTTAATTTGGCTTTGTCACGGGTCTTGATGGGCAACAAGCCGGCTCGAAAATTTAGCGGCTTAAACGCATCTAATGGTGTCTCAAATCTTATCGGATTTCGTGCTTCCCTCCAAAATAAAAATTAAATTTTCCTTTTCTATCATGGTTTTATTTATTTATTATTTTATTTTATTTGGAAAGTGTTTTATTTTGTAAATATTCATTGTATATTAAATACGTATGGCAAGTGTTCTTTTATGAGACCCGCGATAAACTTTTTATTTTTAAAATATTTACGTTTCAGAAAGTGAATCAATTTAGAAAGATTAAATCATTAAAACTAACGATTGGAATTAAATGTTTTTAGAAAATCAGAAATAAGTAAATCATTGATGAACCATATTTTTAAAAATAAAAATATTTAATTTTAGATAATATGTATAATCTTGCATAATATATTTTATTATTTTATTCATTGAATGTTTTTGTTGACTTCTATTATTATTTTTTTGAACAAAAAATATTGCAATTAAAAGTATTCAGCAAGCATAACCGAGTAAATATATTACCTTACAAGATTAAATATTTTGATTTAATTATGCCCTTTTTTTTAAAGATTATATGTGAAAATATATTAAAAATGTGGGTTGGATAACTAATTAAACCAATTGTATGTTATCATTGGCTTCCATCAGATGAGTGACGAGCCTGTGTGGAAGCAAGAATGTGGGGGGAGTTTGACCCCGCCCTTTCTCGACACGTGTTGCATTATCACTGGTTAAGGCTTGCTAATGAATTTTGTTTACCTTTAATTTGTCACTTGAATGGCCGTGATCGGCTCACAGTGGGACCCAAGTTGGTTCCATCGCTTTATAATAAATTAATTAAAAAAAACATACTTGATAAAGTATCTCAAAATTTTAATAAATCATTACCTCTCAAACAAAAACAAATCTGTTCTATTATGTGTTTTGTTTTTCTTATTTATTTTTTTAAAATTATTTTTAAAATCAACACAGTAAAATAATCTAAAAACATTTAATATCAATTTTTAAAAAATACTTTTGAAATTCAATTTCAAACTATCAGCGAGCTGCTTGGTTGTAAGGCAATAATAGTGCTAATTAAATGATTTTAGAAATGCATGTGTAAACTATTCCAACATAATTGCGTGCTCACTAAAAAGTCAACAATAGGACGATGTTTTCTTTTTTTTTTTCAATTTCTATAGAATATGTTCCCTTTTTTTTTATTGCTCACCGCCCTAAGAGGAACTCATGTGCTTGCCTTTAGTACTCCATTAAAGAAGAAAGAGGCCAAAAATAAATAAATTCAAAAGGACCTTTCTAACTCGTGATCATGAACAAAGACATGGCATCATCACTTGTACCCTCTCAAATTTTATTGGATCAGCTTTAATACATGTCAAGTTTGTGTTTTTTTTGTCAAACCATGTAAATGGGCTGTTTGTAAATGGCGTAGAAGTGATCCAACCAAGAATATGGTGGAGAATTATCATTATCTTATGATAAATACTCCATCTTTCAAGGAGTTTATATAAGAAAATGCAGAGAAAATGGTGATGGAAACAAGAACATTGATTGAAGCCGTCGCTGCTGAGTAATAATTGCGGAAGCTAAGAGCATGAGGAGATAAGATGAGCGAGAGAGGGTTGAACCAGTTGGTGGAGAAGCATTCGTCAATCACCATCCCGGCATGGGCCATGGCCGCAACGAGCTTAACCCCTCGGTTTCTTTCTCTTTCATGCATGGTCCGGACATCCAATGATGCAGAGGGAAACCTAACTCCGCACGACTTCAAACCAATATTTATTTATATGATGAAAGAGGTTTCAAGCTGGGTGCGGTGTCACGTCACCATTTGAGAAACTATTCCCATCCTTGATTTCAGAGCTTCAAGTGAAATGACAAATGCCCTTTTCCTTTCCTTCCCACACACGTAAACACCAATATATCTTTTAATTCTCACATTTTGATAGCTCTTGATTGTGAATTTTGAGCGGACACCAGTACAATCCAAGAACATAGAGAGAGAAGTCATGATTATTGACTCCAACATGCATGGATCGTATAGAATATTGTATTTTTCTGATATAAAATAACATATTTATAACTAGTACATGAATGATAGGTATCTAGAGAGAGACGTGCATGTTTTATTGAATGACTTCATCTTCATCCGTATCTTGTCATACTTTATATACACATTAGACTCTCGTTGTTATCTTGAATTAGCTGTTCATGGAATCCCCTCCCACTTTAAATTCCAAGTTTATTGTACATTTTCACAGCACAAACAAGCTAAGGGCTTGCTCACACACAATCTTCGGTTGGTAAAAACAAGGAGGAGGTAGTTCCACAACCCGTGTTCTTAATCATGATGGCAATGGAGGACTCTTTTAGCTAGTTTCAAACTTGAATTTCTACTCTATTGACTTGATTTTTTCTAGTTTTGTAGGCAAGTGATTGTCAGGAGTTGGTTGCCTTTAATCTGCTTAGGTTACCAGCCGATCAATATATATATATAGAAATGATGCTCAACTTGAAGTCTTGCACGAAAATAATTGAACTAAGTGTGACGAGATCTAATCCACTGAGTTTACTTTTGAAAGGGAGGGAGAGAGGGTCAGAATATTTTATAGTCTAATAAATTAGGAGCCGAAATTTATAATGATTTTGACCATATGAAATGAATAGTTTAACATTGATAATTTTAATTAAAGATGTGGAACATTGATAATTTTAATTAAAGATGTGGAGTTAAGCCACGTGGGCTGCCCTGAATTCATGCAGACATAACTCCTACTATTTCATCACACACACACATCACCCTTACAAAAGTCTCGATTAATAATAAATGAGTCCAAGTTTTTGAAAAGAAAAAGGAGAAAAAACAATGAGATATACTTTAATGGAATTTCAATAGCTGGAATCCCTGCTTTCTTTCTGTGAAGCTCAACCACTGCTATCCTAATCATGCTCCTCTCTAAAGTCAGCACGATTAATTAAGTGGAGCATATGCTTATTTCCTATTTTTCTTCTTTTTTTAATAAATAAATAAATTGATAGTAGTTAAATGGCCTTTCTGAAGTTCTCTTAGCATTCAAATAAATGTTTCTATTTTTAATATTACTCTTAGACCATGTTTGGAATACAGGTAAGAAGCATATTTTTAGTGGTTGTTTTAGCATTAAAACAGGTGTTCATTCTTGTTATCTTATTCCATTAATCTTCGCCTATGTTTGGAATGTGAATTATTATTATTATTATTATTATTATTTATTTCCATATGTTTTTAAAATATCATTTTTAAACACACTTAATTACTTAGTATAAGCTTGTCTTATTTTCTTAATAGCTATGGATTATGTTTTATTAGCACTCTAAAGGGGCTAAAGGCCCTTTTAATACCAGATTGGAAGCCCAGGTAAAAGTATTTAAGCAGGCTGTCCTTCGTTTTTTCGTGAGCTGAATCCTAAGACTTTTCACCAAAGCAGAACATGTCTGGAAAATATTCAAGTGTTTTCCAGAAAGAAAGATTGGAAATAAACACAAATTGGGGGCGCAAATGAATATTTAAAGAGTGACTGAACATAACACCTCAAATGCTAAGAAATGAAAACAAAAAAGGAACACAGGACCCAGTCGGATCCAAGGAAAAAAGAATTGTTTGAAGTGGTGATGCTAAAACAAAAGCTGCTTTAGCATTTTTCCATTTAGCATTACACATCTGGAGACTGAAAAGTCAGCTGCCAGGCATGGAGTTTATGGATTCACTCTGAAATAAAATAAATCCATGAAAGAGAAGGGGTGATGTGGTGAGCACTAATTTGGGATCATCTGGGTGGATGACTTTTCTTGCCTTTACTTTTCCACTGGTCATTTTCCCACTCCCCCATTGATTATACAGAAAAGAAAAGAAAAAAAAAAGAAGCTAAATCGTGTGGGAAAAGCTATGATTTCACAGAATGAACACTGGATTGCTACGGTGAGTTGCCACCTGCATTAAAAGCCTGAGTAGCGGACCAGCACCCAGTGCTGTGCCTTTACAGTTGACCTTCAGGGCAGGCTGCAGGATTTATTATTTTTGCTTCTACTTAAATGCCTATCAAAATCAGATATTAGTCATCAGGTGACAGTACCAGGTTAGTAATCAAGCCTCAGCCGAATACAATATTGAGATCACACAAATTAAAACCCCACCCCTGCAAAGTAATGTATCTTGTATCCACCTCTCCATCAAAACAAAAACACAAAAAAACTATTTATCATTAACTAGTTTTATTAAGAATATCAATAATAACAAATTTTATTACCATCCAAACAATTATAATAATTTTCCTTTTGTCATTTAATTTTATCTTATTTTTTAAAATTATATTATAATAATTGGTTGATTATTTTTCCTAAATATATTGCATTATAAAAATACTCCCATTTTTAACATTTTTTTTACATTTTTTTTTTATATTCTAACTGAGGCAAAGAGCAGAGCAAATGAGTCATTACACTCTATTTTAGTATCCTCTCCGCGCACACCTGTTCCTTCCACTACGAAGGACAGAATATATACTATATACATCATTACTCTATTTTTTGCTTTACCAGAAGAGCATCTATGCAATCCAATTGGCCAACTAGCTCAAATCACGCAAATAGAACGACACTGACAAAAGATATCCGATTTTCCAAGTGAATGAAGAAAGATATCCAATTTTCCAAGTGAATGAAGGACGGGGGGAGAATAATAGCATGTGTCCAAGGAAAAAGACCATCCAAGGACAAGAATCTACATATATAATGCGCCAGGAGTGTTGACAAATAAGCACCAAATGGGATGATTGAATGATGAGAGAGAGAAAAAAAAGGATACCTTGACAATTTGGGCAAAAACACATCAGCAGAGACACAGCGTGGCAACCCTTTAGAGTAAGTTCAGGCTTTTCACATTAGATTTTCTCTGTTGTAAGAAATAAAGTCATCCATGACCCCATTCCAATCAGTAAATGGAGCTTGCTAGCAGGAGTTACAAGCTGCAGAATTGCCCATATTGAGATTGGCTTGGCACTGTACCCTCTGTTTGACTGGTATAATTCATCAGAGATGCTGAAAATGAAAGCATAATGATGCTTATTTTGGCTATTCTGTTCCGAATGCAGAGCATGAAAAGATAGTAGAGGGAGGTTTCCTCAAATATATTCTCATGAATCTCTTTTTATCCCTAAAATGGTAACGAAGATGAAAATTGAAATACTAATTGATAGCAGAATAGAAACAACTTCCCCGTCGCAACATATTATCCATATTTCATTTCCTTTCTAATTAGAGTACACGACGTGGCAAGTTTCAATATTTTATGGCCAGTTTTATTGCCATTATTCCACAGTAAGAGCACAGCAGTTCTGCCACTACTGGGGAAACTGCGGCAAGCCATTAAATACCAAAATACCATCTTGTTCTATACAAAATATCAAGGACTTCATGGCAATTGGCAACTTGATCCTTGAGTCATGCATATAAACCCCCCGTAGAAGAAGTTACGTGGAAAACGGAACATAATGATATAAGGGATCAAAAACCTGGAAAGGTAAAGCTGAAGACTCCGGCATTCTGCCTGCCAGAAGAACTATTTATCTGTCAAATTACCAGAGAATTTCTCAATAAGTTAAATTCAACATTCTACAGCATGTTTTGTGGACTCTCTACTTTTGTTGATACACGTCACTCATTTTGTATTATTCCACAAAATGTCAACGTTATTAAGACTTTCAATGCAGAAAAGAAGAGTTCATGAGCTCCAAATCATAAATCATTCAACAAAACCGGGTCCTTTCCCATAGAGAAATGGCATGTGTAACAGCAAAAGTACCAGAGCTGCCTGTCATTGTAATGTTCCTCACTTCACAGCAAAGGACTAAATTAAGGGCAGACTATATATGTTCTATTGAACGCAAAAAGTTCCGATACATACTAAAATAAGAGAGGGCGAGCAGCTGCTGGCATTTCAGTCTTCAGAGTACCAGTAAGCATATAGATGGCTTTACTAATTGTAGTCTCTCATACCTCGTTTCCATCCAAAATACACTCTTGACATTGAATCATTATCTGTGTATCACTAACCGAAACTATTTTTTCCAGAGCTGCAAAGTACTAGCAGATATAAATTATGAGCAGGTTCATATTATAACAGCCATATCATTTCACTTAAAACTTTTCACTACATGTATTAGACACAAGCTCAATTAGCAACTATTCACTGAACAGATAAAGTAATGTCAATGATTCAAGCAAGTTTTAAACAACTTGGAATAAAAGTAAGACTTTATCTAGTAGATACCTCCAGCATTAGAGGTGAAGGATCAGCATTTATTCCCAGGAAACTTTTGGAGAAAGAGGTACATTTCCAGAAGAGGAAATGGAAACTTACTTTCAACAAAAAGCTAAACTTTTCTAAATGGAATAGTTAAGAGGCTGGTCCAAAAATGAATTAAACAAAGCATAAATTCTTATGATATTGAAGCAACATAAAAAAAAGAGCATAGGAGAGTGACACCAGAGTAGAGAATCAGATATTTATCAGCAACCTCTCTCCCCATCTTCTCCCCCAAACACCCAATCACCACCTGCATAGCATTTTCCATGCACTTACAAAATTGTGGCCTGCCTAGAAAGCAAAAATTCCTTGCAGGTATTTTATGTAAAGGACATATTGAATATGAGATTTAGCTTGAGGGCCTTTTTCCTTTTCAGATCATAATCTCAGGAATGTACTTCTCAAAGCCATCTATGATAGATCGGCAGATTTCCAAGGAAACATTTTGAACTTGTTTAGCTCCTCCTTACACCCAAGATACAAAACAACATTTCTACATTGTCATTAAATTTTGTTCATACAATTTATTTTTTTTTTGAAATTATACCCACAAACATCTGGGAATTATATAAGATCTAATTTACAATAAAATCCCTAATTAGACATCATGGAAAAATCACATACTCGCCGCTCATGCCAGGATGCTAACACGATAGACTGAAAGGACTCAACACGCTTAGTGATATTTAATAAAAGCTTGACTTTTCAAAATAAAATTAACTTGTTAATTATGACTTGAGAATGAGATTTCTAACCTAAAATCGTAATTTAAATTAAAACAACCAAGAAGCCAAGATCTAACTAAGAGCAACTACAATGTATTCGATTCAATCACAGGAGAGCCAAGATCTATTAAATTAGTCATCAAAATAATAAAAAAAAGATTTTCTCCTTTTCTTATAGTAAAAGCATGTGAAGACCTGGGATCTGATTGAGATATAAAGAGCACGCTTTAGAGATCTAGCGCCGCTTCCCTTGCTTCGGCGGCGGCGGCTGCTTCACCGCGGCCTCCGATTCAGTTGATGCAAGGCGGGATCCAATTCGCTTTCTTTTTTATAGTTTGCCTCAACACCAATCGTGTTTAGCCATCTGGCAATCAGATCGCTGAACCAGTTCCCGACCTGCACCAAGCGAATTAGAGACCGCTGGTAACTAAATCCTCTCTCCTTCTCTCCAAGAAATAATTTTAATTTCTTTTCCGTAAATAACCCTAGTTATATACTACTTGCTTAGGAGTGCGTAGGTATTGGTGAGGGATTAGGGTTATTTATAGTGGGCACAGACGAGCATGATTTCGACACGTAGCCTCCTACCGACTTCCCGTTCCTTGTGGCGGCAACTATAAGCGGGATGTGGTTTTCGTTTGGCCAAATTATAAAAAGCCCCCGTGAACTTTCGTTCAAAGCAAAACACGTCCTCGAAAAATATATTTTTCCATCCTAGATAATATGATATTTCAATTTTAGTCCTCAGCTATGTAAAAGCTTATAAGAAAATCCTCTCAGCTTCTCTCTCCCCCTCTTTCTTTTCAGATTTCAATATAAAAATAAATAAATAACCCATCTTTTTTGATGTCCAATTAACAACAGTTTTGAACATGTATTTTTATATTTTGCTTTCTTTTTTCTTGTCTTTTTGACGAAAATCAGGGATTGTTTTTATCATGTTTCTTTATTTTTTATTTAAAGTTCAGGAAGGTTCTTACATTTTGGCTTTTTATTAGTTTGTGGCAACCACTGACATGAAAATAGGGTTGGCGTTTGTGAAAATTACGATTCGTGCCATTCTGATTGCCGGGGTCCTACGTGGAGCTACTGTAGATGCAGGCGCGCGTGACCTTTAGCCTCCGTGCTAATTTTTAAAAACAGTTGTAATTTTATCTTTATTTTCGTGTGTGAAGATTTGAATTCATCAAAAACTATGTTATCACAGCTCCATATATCATGATGATGTTTTTGACCATCGACGATTTTTTTATATATATAAAAAAAAAAAATTAATGATGGTCTGGTATTGCAATCGAGATGGTTTAAAAAAGTGTTTTTTTTTATTTATTTATAATTGTATTAAATGATATTTTTATTTTTAAAATTTATTTTTGACATTGATTTAAAAAACAAAATAAAAAATCATTTTTCTTAAAAACACTTGAGAAACACGAGATTGAAAAAAAGAAGAAGTTAGGCACAGAGCTTTTACTCTTTTTTTTTTCTTTCTTTCTCAAGAACATCTATTATTTAAAGATCAGTACTTTTGCATTAAACTAGATTTAAAGGAATCTTAATTAAAACATTAACGTGACATCGACTTTCACTTTCCGTCCATTTCTTTCTTTGGAATCCATTAACAAAGTTAATTTAATTCTATATCAGTTCTTTCATGACGCTTTAATGAAAAACCCAGTAGACATTGAACTGTTCTTGACGCTTTCAAGGGTGGGTTTCGAACTCAATCTCTGAGTTTAATTAACAAAAACCATATATGGAAAGGGAGATAATAAGTTGTTAGAGAACAATATAAATTATATTCTAAAATCTTATTTAATAGTTTTAAATTTTTAGATGAGATGGTTCCTTCACAAAACCAAATCAAAACAAGTGGCGTCCTTAAAAGTTTGTAGACAGGAAGAAGCATCTGTCAAGGGAAATCGTGATGCTTGTCGCCGGAAATGGTCTCTGAAAAGGCGTGGAGAACATGGCTGGCCGGCTATTTTTCTGACGCCCACGGAGCCCTCCATTATTATTATTATTATTATTCTCGAACCTTGGTTCGATGGACCAAAGACAATGTCGATTTTTCCATGGAGGGGGCCCTATGCACAGAAACTCCATGGACTTTCTTAGCTTGGTTTTGACAACCCAGCATATGAAAAAGTTGTTGAAAATTGAGCAAGTGGGGTTTTGGTCTAGTGGTTGAAGAAATCTCTGCACCAGGTTCAAGTCCTACTATGCATGTCTGTCACCCACGCGGTGCCTTACATGCTCACTGGGTTTGCAGGATATTCAGTGAGTTCGGAGATTAGTTGTGGTGCGTGTAAGCTGGCCCGGACACCCTGATTATCAAAAAAAAAAAAGTTGTTGAAAATTTTGAGATCGAGATACAGCGACAAACACTGCACCAATGAATAATCTAATTCGATGTTTCCTCTGAAAAATAAAAATTAAAACTTTGTTGAAAATAATCTTCTTTGTTATATTCACAAATTAAGTATAAAATAACCCGATGAACTTACCCACATCATCAACCTAAGACACTGTAATAACAACAGCTGTGTTTCAGCACGAAGAAAGACACAGAAAAAGTCACATTACATGCTGTGATTGCACTCTGAGAGTATTCTTTATGACATTTCAAGATGTTTTTTTTTTCCTTGTGGCCCCAGATAGCAGAAGCTTTTCTATCCAGAAGGTCACATGATTATGGCTTGTCTGCCCCAGGAAACTTGTTCTCCACCAGATCGACCACACTTTTCCGATACCCTATTCTCAATAAAATCACAGGGTGTCACCTAAAAACCATAGCCCTTTCCATGTAAATCATTGCAGTCACAAGAGAAACGAGGGACTCGAAAAAGGAAAAAGGTGCACTCTGCATGCATGATCAAGAAGAGAACTGATATGAACCCTCTAGCTAATCTGATGATGCGAATTCTCATCATAATCACTCACTCCACTTGGATAAACAGGAACCTGTTTCAAACTCTCATCCCAAGTAATAAACTAAAACGGACAGCACAGATTGCATCATTGGACCTATTGTGCGATCCATGAACCGGAGACATGATGTGTCCTAGCAAATGATGGCACCACACAGCTGAAAGGAAAATATGTCTCGACGTTTAGACAGACACTTGCTTCAATGGATGTTCCACGCTGAACCATCATTGATAAAGTGGCTACTTGACCGACAGAAAGGTGTTTCCACAGAATTCTTTCAGCTGAAGAGCTTTTAAAACCACAGAAGATTGGAGCTATCCAATGCGTACATACAAACAGCTTGATGTGCGAGCGATGCGATTAGAGATTCAAGAGATTGAATTTTCCACTCATCCCACTCACTCAGGCTCATATTTAAAGAGGATATTGTTTTACAAAACTGCGATGAGTCGTTATTTTCCCTGGTTGGGCCCTGAACACTCACTGGCACCACAAGTCCATTTCCCACTTGGATAGAACAAGGTTGAATGTACGTAGAAGACACAACCAAGCATGATCCCACAAATATATTCCTGCTTAAAAATACATGGAAGAGATGTAAAGCCAGGCTCTTCCGTCCTTTTTTATTGAGCCCACGAACCGCAAGTGCAATTCTACTTTATTGACGTGAATTTAAAGATCATTCTCACAAAAAAAAATCCTGATTCTAGACAAGTCAAATTCATAACCTTAACCAAGCTACATTCCTAGCCAGAATACTGTTATCAGACATGAGATCAAGGTCATTTAAATGAGATTAGACTAAATCTTGTACCGACTGTGTCGACTGACACCCGAGGAAAATATGTTTGGTTGACTATAACCATTCATAACATCAAGATTCGTGTCCTTCTACCTTTTATTTAAAGAGAAACTAGGGCAGAAGTGGAAAAGAAGTGATACTGCCCTCTCTTCTGAAAGTGGAAGAGCTGTTCAATAGCGCGCATATATATAAATATATCTGTGAAGCTGCGTGGCCATCGTTGGATACACCGCATCAAATGGGATTTCTTTAAGTTTGTGCTGTGCTGATCTCCTCCATCTACTTCTGAATCCTGCATCACTTTAAAAGTCCCAGGTAACAGCATGCCATGACTGCTTGCCCTCTAGAGGTGAAAAATATGATAAAGATAGGCACTGAATTCAGGGGGAGGGGGGATGCAGAAAAGCCACATAGACGATAACACGATCATAACAAAATCCCACACTTGTAATACTTCCTGTTTAATTACAAGGAAAATAAAAGGGAGTTCACAAGTTCATAGCAGAGAGAAGGAAAAAAACACAAGAAAAGCCTTCGCAGTACAAACTATACAACGAGTTCACTACCACAAAGAAAAACTCAAAAAAGACTGATGGCCTTACACTACATGGTTCCATACTGTACTTCCTACAGATACGTAGATTGTTCATTTAACGGGAAGACATACCGAGCCAGCTCACTGTCCGGTCCAATAAACTCAACGTCCATGGAGCCAGAATATGAGCTACCCTTGGCAGTGTTGGGTAAGTAAGCGTGCCAAGTATGAACCAGTTGATGCTTAGGAGAGCAACTGCATCAGAAGCAGGTTTGTTCTTTATAGTGGAGAAAAACTGAACCACACTTTTCAGTGACATGCCAACAACAGTGAACAGTGCCACCACAAGGGGCATGCAAGGATCTTCGGCTTCCCAGATGATCATTCCTACCAAAAGTGATAGCACAGCACTGAAAAGTGACTGAGAAAGTGCAGCCTCCCTGCTATGTTCCAGAGCCTCATTTGTCTCTAAATTCCTTGAGAAAATACCCGTTGTAACTTGGTGGATGGGTACACTATCTGTGGATCCAACTTTCAAGTAGTTGACAAATTCTGCTTTTCTCTTGCAGTTTCCCTCCCATCCCTCTCTCTGCATCACCAGGTCTTGGAATAGGATTTCAGTTCCTCTGTAGTCAGATTTCCATGACTGGATACCAGAGGAAATGCCATAGTTGTCACCAGTGATATTATGGCCATTGTCTCTGTGATCATGATCTTTAAAGCTCCAACGACCTTTACCCAGATTTTGCTTCAGTTGAGCATTTTCAGCCTTCAGATCCTGCAACTGTTGGAACCCACACATTTTTTCATTTGCACAGAATACAATCACAATGTGTAGGCGAAGCAATAGCTTGGACTAGCTTTAAGGCTCAACTTATGTAGCTGCACAAGTTGTAAAAGTTATGGGAAATTGACAGAAACTTAAAAATACAGATCCAAAATCTAACCTAGATTAAGCAATTCCTTGACATTATTTGTTTGCGGTATGCCCTATATCTAACTTCTTGGCACTTCAAGTATGATTTTGACAATTCTTTCCACTTCCAAATTTGTAAGCATTGCTAAATTGCTATTTTCAAATTGATTAGGAAGGTTGGGAAAGAATGGTATCTCTACCAGGTTGTCTGTTCATGAATCAAAAAAACAGCAACTACTACTTTAGAGCACAGCTTTCAGATTTTAAAGAAATTGCTTCGACATCAGATCATGGTGAGAAATAGGACAGTTAAATAAGATAACAAGATTGGTTATTTATTATGCTAAGACCTGGAAGGATGAACCAATCAATCTAACATATGCAAAGGAAAAGGGAGGTTACGATAACCAAACTAATACAGGTTATCTAAGCTATTAGGCTGGCCACATTGCTAGACATGGCAATCTTTCTGGCAACACTATTTCAGCAAACTTCTTATCGAAACTTCGATCCAAAGGCTGATACTCTGTAAATCATTATGAACAAGATAGTCCAGGTAAAAGGTTATTATGCATTAATAATCAATGCTGATACGCATTGTCTGTCATCTTTTTCCACTAAAACATATGCCACCATGATAAGCCATGGCTGAAAAAACTATAAATCTCAATGATTTGGACTACGGGATTCTCCCTTTTAGAAGAACTAAGCCTGCAACAGGTTACTGCTTATTTTTACTATGTTCAAGAAGAGAGTCTTCAAGTGCCTGTTTATTAGAAGTCAGTTCAAAAATAGAAAGTAGACTGATGTCTACAATTAAACGAAAGGATTAGTCTACAGGTCAGGTCACAATAAAGAAAATTGATTATTCAAATAAAAGTTCAAATCGAACAATCCTCTCCATTTTCTTCCTGGTTGGACAACCAAAACATGTCACAATAACAAGGGAAACAATTTCATAAAGGCACCTGGAATGTGTAATCTAAAAGTATGACATTGTAATTGACCTCACCACGCATTAGATGATTGAAATCACAAATTTACTTAGTCAATCAACTCAATTTGCTGAAGGGGAGAGCGCTTACCTCAACCTTTAGCAATTCAATTTTGGCAATGGCCTTGTCATTTTCCTCTTCAACTTCTGCTAACATTGATCCCAAAATTCTAATTTCTTTAACCGATGTCTGGAACTGGCCATGAATTTCCTTCCTTTCCCAAATAAGATTGTCCATTTCGATCTGCATCTGAAGCAAATGGTCTTCCAACTGAAAATCATAAAAGCAAAACAGCTAAAAAACGTATCAAATGCAAACGTAGCTCCAATTTACCATTAACATGCAGGTCCTAGCAGGCTAAGAAACCAAAAAATACGAATCCTCACACAATGGATAGCCCATCAAGGTTAAAAAAAGAAGAAGAAATCTTATCTAGGAAAGCCATAGAAATCAAAGAGTAAACTAACCATTTTCTCCCTTGGTAAGGCAGTCAAAACCCGAACAGGAAGAAGTATAAGACCGGTAAAGCAAACCATGGCCTTCCGGAACATATTCAGATGAAAATTGATTGTGACAACCAGCAGCTCTATCCAAGTGTGAATCGCAATAAACATGATTTTGAGAGAAATCATGATGGCCAGTTTACATAATGAAAATGGCCTAGTCACAAAGATTAAAGCAGTAGCCATTGATTCCGGAAATAGCACCACTGGATCCATTATGATTGACCAATTTAGTTCATTTGTTGCTCAATTACGACACGTCCACGAGCGCTGCGTAGAGGCTTAAAGCAAAATATTAACAAAATATTCATAGCTATTATATGATTCAGGATCAGTCCAAGAAATGCTGTAAGCAGTCACTCCATTCAGGAACATTTTAGGCAATGATGAAAAGAGAAAGAAAATGTCAAAATGCTACTCTGCACTGAACATATTCAGGCATTAGTATTGAGTATTGACAGATAATGAACGATCCTCGAAATAGCTTGGTCTTAAAAGTAGAGAAATATGAAGCATGCAAGAAAGCAACGAAATTTGGCTTAAAGATAGCAACTTTTTGGTAAGAAAAACAGCTGAACCAAAAACCCATTAGCCCAGCTCTTTCGAAAGGGAAATTGAGATCGTTGGAAATGTACGAGCTTGCAGATTCTGTGATCTCTCTCAAGTGGCAGCACCAGTATTCAAGAAGCATCAAAGGAAACGTAAAACATTCCACAAGTACATGAAGAGAGAGGGAGACTTACTCAGAGATGAAATCAATGCAATCGAGTGAGGCAGCGAGATTTGACGATGAAAGCTTGAATTTTTTTTTGGAGAGGAAGAGAGCAAAAGACAGGCACGTAGAGGGAGAGCCGAGCGAGTCAGAAATCGTAACCAGTGAGTAGAGGAGAGGAGAGGAGGTGGCAACGAGAGAATTGTCATGGCTCACACGTGGCTGCTGCCTGTAACTTCTATCCACGTGTTCTCGTTTATAAGAAGATACTACCAAAAATAACTAAGATAGATATTTATCCACTTCATTTTTAATTTTAAGGAGATGATTTAAAATTATTAAAAGTGGAATTTGGACACAAATGGAGCTTTTTGTAATATTTACTTAAACTTGAAAGGTTTTTTTTTTTTTAATTCACACATATTATTTTCATAAATCTTTATTATTAAATAATATCTACAGATTAATTATTTCGTGTTAGAAAAAAACTATTTGATCTATATGACAGATTTTACTTTTTGTTTATTTTAAATTTCAATAAGGTGGCTTGGAATTTGGAGCATAGGAAAGGCAAAAGCTTCAGAATACAGGAGAGCTGATGGCACGAGGAAGTAAATAGAAAAGAACATTAATCACAATCCTAATTAAAAAGTAATCACCAAATTAAAGATGTATCAAATTTTCTTTTTCACAAGGTTGCAGGCAGAAGTAGATGCTTTTTGCTGGTTTTAAAGCTCCATCCATGGCTACTTTTTTCTCAACATCATACCGGCCGCAGCACTACCTAGCTAGGCTGGTGCTGAAAGCTCCATGCATGTAAAAAGTTTGTGCTCCCAAATGAATTCCACTTCTCTCTGTACGTCTTTTTCATCTTTTTAATTCATCACTAACCAAGTGTTCATAACTAGGTTTTTTCAATCATTAGTTTACTCCAGATCAAGACCTAACAGAGGAACGAGAAGAAGAAGTAGAAGATAAATACTATGCAGCTTGATAATTAAGGCTCATGTTATAGGCTGGCTAAACTTGTTAAGATAATTAATAAGGGTATTGTATTTTATTATTTATTAAAAGTTATTCTATATATAGTGTCTTTGTATTTAATTAAATAATTAATTAAGGTATTTATTAACGAAACCGTGACCTCCTCTCTTTTAAATTTGTTGTTGCTGTTTGATAAAATGAATCCGGGTTAAGATAATATTATTTTGATTTATTTAAAAAACAAAAACGATAAATTTGTTGTAGTTGTTTGATAAAATGAATCCGGGTTAAGATAATATTATTTTGATTTATTTAAAAAACAAAAACGATACTGCTTTAGATTTTCTTTAATAAATATCAAATTGATTTTTGAATTGTTATATATATATATATATATGTGTTGCCCGTCGGCGTCGAGTCGAGACGTATCAATTCCAAGTCTCAGATTCAGAAAGATGACGAAGGGCGTCAAAAGTTGTGTTTTTTTGAGCACGTACACACCCAGCCAGCCTAGAAAGCAAGTCAGCCGGGGCTCTGAATGACCTGTCCGGTCAGCTTTAACAGCAATGATCAGTAGAAGTAATCATATTCGTAGGAGAAAGCAAAAAACTCGTAGTTTGGTTTGTATTGATTTTTTGGAGCTTATGATTGCAAACCTATACCTAAACAAAGAAAGGATCAAGGGAGGAAAACCCTGGAGAAATACACGATAAATTATGGAGAAATAAGAAAGAAGAGAGAGATCCAATTCCAAAACCAGAAGATGAGCGAGGCAATCACTTAGACCTGGAGGAGCAGCGTCTTGGGATGTAGCTTCCATTTGATGAATGAAACTGCAGCCGACAATTCAAGTGACATAAGAGCTTGATTGAGCCAAGAACCCCGACTTTCCACTGAGCTCTCACGCCTCCTTTCAACTCAAAACTCACTTGATCCTTCTTAAGGGATTCATCCACATGATTCATCTGGGAAGGATTGAGTGGTATGGAATCCGAGGTGTACTCGTAGTTAAAATCAACCGAGCTGTTCTTCTTCACCTCATACGGGGTCGCAGTTGACAGTACTGCAATCCGATTCCCGTCGAAGAACAGCTCGAGATTGAGATTTGAGAACCTGGCATGAGCCTTCCTGTTGTCATTCTTCGACCTTACCAGGATGTTTACCTGCATCACGAGCACTCCGGCCTCGTCGTAATTGAAATGAGGGAGATAGGCGTCGACAACGCTGATGACCGGGACTCTGGGGTGAATGACCATGTAGCCGATGAAGATGACGATGCCGGCAATGATTATTGCCACCGTAAGGATGGTACATAAGATGGCAGCAAGCCACCATAGAAAATGGGTTCGAGGCGGGGGAGTGGACACTAGTGGCTTGGACATAATTAGCGGTGGTGGTGACGGATAATAATTGGCACTCCAGGAGTGACAACATCCGGCTTCCGGTGTGTTGTGGCGATTTTTATGTCGTGAAGAAAGGTGACTTCTTAACAGGAGTAGAGATAGGCAGCAAGGTAAAGAATTTCTTGGCGCTCTCTGATGGGGAAGGTTAGGTATCTTCTTTCCCTAGTTTTAAAGCTTTTTTTTGTCCAGGATCTCCTGTTATTGTAGCAGTGTACATGGGGAGCTAGCCTCTTTAATTTCTTCTCGACGAAGGAATCTTTTTAAATAGCTTGGGCAGCCACACCTTCCTGCGTTGAGCAAATATATTCTTAGCTTGCATTTCAATTCAAATTAAACACCACCTTGTTTTTAATAATCTCAAATTAATCTATTGGTGGATCCCCACTAAAAAGTGTACCTGCATGCTTCTTGCCATGCTCGAAAGTAAGGGATCATTAGACGTAAAACATGATCCGGGGTTGACCCGGGACAAGTTTGGAGAGAGACAATCCGATCTTCTCCTTCTTCTTTCTTAAAAAATTAGAATTAAAATGATATTTTTCCAACAATTCAATGACGGATATTGAATTCACTTTTGAGGCTTTTTAACCCTTTCATCCAATTCAGCCAGGAAATTAAAGTGTGTGAGTTTGATCAACACTTTTAGTTGACTAAATCCGACTTTCCAATAGAGATTTTGAGGAGGCGTCGGGGTCAGAGTTTTCAGCCGCAGCCTCCATAGTTTGTGGGATTTGGTTGGTTTTAACAAATTAAGAGGAGAGTGTGTTCATTACTGCTATTGCTATCCTAAAAATCCAGTCTTTTCCACATGAAGAGAGAAAGACAGACAGAACCTGTAGTGTTGATGGCTGCCGGAGAGAGGAGGTCCGTCGGATGGGAACATTGAGAACTCACGTGCGGCCCAATCCTGGCCCCTTTGAAGTTTATTTATTTTCAAGGGAAACCTCAATTTACCCCTTCAAATATTATCTCATAAACAATGCCAGCCTCTCCATACACCAGCCTATTCATCTACCAGCCGGTTTGCTACGTTTCAAGCTTTAAAAGCATTAATATATTTATATTTTTAGTTGGAAATGCAATCTTCATCAGGTAGACAAACGAGCCCTGGTGTTCTTTAGAAGAGTCCATACAGTTTGTATATTATCATTAGTTACTCATTCAATTAGCAAATATAAGCCTCATATGCCACAAAACACAATTTTAGAGTAGAATAGTCTTCTAGAACATATTAAAACCTATTTCGATGTCGAAAAGTTAGATGAAATCTCTTAACTGCTGTGACACCAAATTGTTAAAGGTTGATACTGTTTACTATTGGCTACTGTTTGGGATAAAACTGATAAAATCAAAAGTAATTGAAACTGGATTGATAATAGTAGTATATTAAGAGGGCTAAAATGAGGTTTCCCTCTCTAATTTATACAGAAATGCACACAGACAAGTGAGTGTTTGGGTTACAGTTTAACTGTTTAACATGCTTCCAAGTTCCATGCTTTTATTGGCTTAAATTTTTAAAAACATAAAAAGAAGAAGAAGACGAAAAATCTAAACTTTAGTGGATTTATGTGGTTCCAGTTTCCGTGAATCATCAATCTTGCTAGCAGGTGCATGCACTTCCCCCCTACCCACCATCCTTTTCACTCAGTTAACTTGGTGCCTCCAATTCACTGTACCTATCATTCATGCCAAAAAATCTCTTCTTCCATCCAACATGAACCCTTCCCGGCCCATGATTTCAAGACCTATCAAAACACCACCTTTCGTGCTCAAGACTTGTAATTTGAGTCCAAATTCTGAAAGGGTATCTGGGTTTAGCCCGCATGGACACGGTATTGGATTCTCACCTACAGTGACCAAATGTTCAAGAGCTCGTGATGTTCATTTAGCAGCAGCAGAAGCTACACGATCTTCTTGCTCTTCATCTCGTGCATCCCCTGTAATTGCATCAAAGATACTCGACTTCGAATCTATAGAGGAGAACATCGAGAAGGTATATAACAATAACTAAGAAATCCTTTTGTTTGTGTGTTTTTTATATCATCATTAATATTAGCATTAATTAATTTTGTTTGAATGATGTGAAGGTTATTTATCGATGTCGGTTCTTAGCGATTCTTGGGGTTTTGGGCTCTTTAATTGGATCATTTCTCTGTTTCATAAAGGTACTGCTTCTCTTAATCTTTCTTGGGTTTCAATAACTAAGTTTTCCTTTCTCTGTTTCATAAAGGTACTGCTTCTCGTAATCTTTCTTGGGTTTCAATATCTAAGTTTTCAGTTCAGGTTTCATGAAATTAAACTAAAATTCTCGTTGTTTTTCCACAATATTGATGCAAGTGTAAGCATTAAGTTCAATCATGCAAGCAATAGCAACAATACCTGCATGCGATTTCAATTTGTCAATTACATGCCATCAAGGATGACTCTTTTGAGCTCTCAAGTATAGTACTTTCAATTTGATCATTTCATTGTTATGGTGTATTAATCATTACATCATTTACTTTTATGTGCAGGGCTGCACGTATGTTGTGTCAGCTTTCATGCAATACCTCGTCAATCGTAGCAAAGTGATTATGTTGCTGGTCGAGGCCATCGGTGCGTGATTGGGAATAGTTTTCAGTATTAATGACTATGCCTTGCTCATTATTTTAAATTAATTGAACCCACGACTGGTACACAATGCTCTTTCTTTTGAATAGGTTATAGCATTCCATCAAATTAAGCCTTGTATCATGTATGTTTTTGCAATGTGTTAATCTAATGCTTTGTAATGCGATAGTTGTGGGGCAAGTAAAACTAGTGCTTGCATCTCCCTGGTAGAATTCTGGAATTGATTGATGCCCTGCAAAAGAAATCAGAACCAAGATAGAGGATCTGGCTCATGTATACTTATTTTTCAGCTTGATGAGTAGGTCACCAGACTACTTGAAATTACTAGATATATATCAAATCAGCATAAATACATTTGCTGAAGGGGCTGGGTTCCACTTTTGGAAGTCTTTTTTCTCTGTGAACTTCCAACTCTTCATTCTCCATCTTCAACAGTTCCTGCTTTGTTGATGAAAAGCTCCCTATATAGAAAATTAATAAAGACTGTTTTATTGGATCCCAGATGTCTATCTTTTGGGAACAGTGATGCTAGTCTTTGGAATGGGTCTATATGAGCTCTTTGTTAGCAATCTTGACCTTGCAAAGCAGGTGTCAGAGGGGAAAGCACCAAGCAGGTCAAGTTTATTTGGCTTATTTGCCTTGAAGGTATCGTTGATTCTCTTAAACAGCAACGGTTTTCATTCTTCAGCAATGCATGTAATATGATGCAGCAATGTTTCATAGAAATCGTAGCCTTCTTGATGAGTGGGAAAATATTTATATTGCCTGTTGCTTGGGACTTGTACCCTTTAGCTTCTCATAACCAAATGATATCTTATTTGACACTCGACCTTCCTAAGAGTAGAACAACGAGAAAAATTATATTTGCCATTCATGGTGTTTATGGAGGTTAATTGAAAATTTCTCATTTTACCTTTTCTGGCAGGAACGACCGAAATGGTTAGAAGTGAAAACTGTTAATGAGCTGAAAACCAAGCTTGGCCACGTCATAGTAATGCTTCTTCTGATCGGCTTCTTTGAAAAGAGTAAGACGGCGATTATACTCTCTCCCATTGATTTACTCTGCTTCTCAGCTTCTGTCCTCCTTTGCTCTGGTGGCCTCTTCTTGTTATCTAAGCTTGGCGACACCAAATGAATTGTATCATTTCCCCGAGAGTTTAAATGATTAAAAAACGCGCTGTGTATAGAGAAAGTGGAAACTAATGTGAACAAGTGAGGTCAAAGAGCTCGTTCCATGGATCTGGGAGTGGCATGTAATGGAACCTTAACCATTTGTTCACTGCAATAAAATCTTGGTGCCTGCATTATATAAAAATGATAAAACAGAAGATGTGTTTTGCTGTGTTCATGATTAACAAGCATCTTAGTTTTCCAAACTATAATTTACCGTATCTTCCTTCCTCTATTAAGAGCTCCAAGCTTGCTTTGCTAACATGGCAGTGTTGAAGAGATTAAAATCTTCAATTTTCGGCGAGGGCTTACACCATGTAGCTTCTCCTTTCCGTGGCTAGAATCCCACCAAAACCTTACAATGATTGGATTGATATCATCACAGAAGGTTTTTGGAAGCCTAGAACAAGTCATCGTGTGTGAAGGCATCGCAGCCAGAACATGTTTTATCGTTCCATCTTGACTGGTAAAAGCTTTCCTCCCCAGATTAATCTGGACCTTGCGTTCCACCCTTTCCTTCAAGTAATTGAGAAATTCACTTTTATATACATTCCCACCTATAATTTCCATGTTCTTTTATGTACAACTTTCTTTAAAATATAAAGAAATTGCTGATAAATTACCATCAGTTAATTAATCTATAAACACCATCAATTTTTTCATCACGTCCAAACTAATTAGTAATTGTTTTTGATAAAAAAAAAATACAACCATATCCTGTTTTACACATGGCAAGTTATCATCTCGCCACTTGTCATTTTGTCTCACTTAAAAGCAGCTTCTTGTATAAAGAATCATAGCCTACCATACTTTCCTGGTTCGCTGAATAAATGGTGGGTATTTTGTCAAATTTACCATCCAAACTTATTCACCTATGTTCAACAATTTAAATAAATAAAAAGAGGAGTCTACGGTTTTATAATGAATAACTTCAATAATAATTAATCAAACCCATATATAAAAAGATGACATATAGGTTAAAACGAAGAAAACCAAAGACTATTCTACACTTAATAAATAATAAGACAAAGTAACTCTATATTCTTAACATCTCCCCTTAAACTCATGATGCGAAAACTATAAGTATTGAGAGTTTACAAGTAGAGAACAAAAGTGAAAAACAAGATGCGACTTGATAAAAAAAAATCTGCAATCTTTAAGAAAATAAAATAAAATTGTGAGCAATCTGAAAAGAACTCTAGTTGTCACAATATATAGGAGTGAGATGAGAAAGAAAAACTATCATACCTATAAGTAATCATGATAACCAAATAATTTCTTTGGTAGTGGATGTCATAACATGATACTTTGTTTCGGTTGGAGATTGGAAAATAATAAATTGTTTCTTACTTTTCTAAGATATCAGAGAATCATCCAAAAAGATACATAAATCAATAACAAACTTGTAATATATGGAATTATTGCAATAATCAGCACTGAAGCATGCACGCAACTCAAAAAAAAGGTGGATGAAAGTAAAAGATTTTAAAAGACTGTATGTTGAAGATATCACAAGATACAAAGAATAATTGCCTAATAAATGAAAGTTTGAGAAACAACAAACTCACTAACAACATGTATGATTTATGCAATGTTTGGATGAGTAATAGTGAGATATATTAGGCTCCCAACTAATATAAAGTTTTTGTTGTATACAAAATATAAAGTTTTTCATTCATAGCTTGTTGTCAAAGAGGATAACATTTCATAGGAAGAAAACTTATAGAGATAATGAATATAAGCTAAAAAGGAACAAAATAGTAAAGAATAACAAGAATAAACAAAATTTGATAACTTTGTGGACTTACAAATGTGTATGGATTAGCGTAAAGGTAGATCCACAATCTTAAATGAAGCTAAAGAGACCGTAAAGGAGAATGAAGCTTCAAGTATGCTGGAGAGTAAAATGTCAATACTTGTAGAATGAATGGAATGAATTGGTTGAGCATAAGGAGGGGTATTTGAGAAACTAGAAACATGAGATGATAAACTATCAAAATTCTCAAAAAATAGATTTATATGAATAAGATCAGGTCCAATCAAGCTATGAATATGGATAGAATAGAAAGGAAAGATATATGCTTAAGAAAGACAACATGATAGGATACAAATTTTCCTAGTTATGGGATCAAAATAACAATACCCTTTTTTACCTTCACCATAACCAAGAAATACACAAATAATAGATCAAGAGGACTACTTACTACATAGGGACAAAACGAAACAAGTATAACAAAAAACTCTAAAGAAAGAATAATAAGGGGTATACTCATAAATTTTTAAAAGGACATAAACTTGAAATATGATAGGATAAAATTATATTAATTAAACTCATAGCAATAATAACAACTTCATCCTAAAACACACTACGAGCCGAAGCAAACAGGAAGAGAGAACGGGTATTTTTAATAATATATCTATGTTTTCTTTCATCAACGCTATATTGCTTATGAGTATATATATACAAGGTTTGGTGAACAATTCTATCTAAGGTAAGTAAATCATAAAATTTATTAGAGGTGTATTACTCATCCAAATCATACATAAAACATTTTATAACAATATAATATTGAGTTTTTTTTACAAGAGCTCGAAAAACTATATATATCTCAATGAATTCATAATGATATTTTATAAAAAAAAGTCAACAATAACGAGTATGATCATCCATAAGAAAAAGTAATATTGAGACCCTTTTCTTCCCCACTGTAATCAGAAATATTATAAACTTTATGAGGCTATTATGGATGCTGAAAACCTTAAATAAGAAGAAAAAAATGACCTAAATAAGAATGTCATAAATAAAAACTAGAAAAGTAAGGACTCAATTGAAAAGAAGCAAGATTCAATATGATGTTTGGAATGAAATAAACATTAAGGAGAGACACATGAAGTGTGATAAGAAAATTATCACATGCTAAGGGCATAAAGGTGTCATCAATAGTCATGACATGAATAGATTACGAAAGAGACTTAGACATAAAAGATGAAGCATCTTGAGACAGAATATGACACACCTAAAGAATTATGAGGTTGTTGATCTACAAAAAAAGAAACAAATATAGCTTGTGACTATAAAGAGAGAAACTTCTAAAATTATTCAGTCAAAGTATTAGGATCGATAAATGAATCTGATGAGAGTGTCGATGCATTATTATGATGTGATAGCTTGTAACCATGAGGTGGTCTATGAGTATTGAATTGTGATTGACTGTTAGATTTTCAAGTTTCATTATGTTGTCGTAACTTAGAAAACTGAACCTTCCAATTACCTTTCTACTTATAAAAACCTCACTTGTTGATGGCAAACCTTGTATAAAGCTTATTTTAATTATTAGATAACAATTTGGAAGATGTTATTAGCATACAAGAGTTAGAGGTAAAGATAATTACCTTTTTATAATAAGAATGAAAATGTATTTCTTCAGCCAATAACTCACTGACAACTAAATCAACTAAGAAAAATAGAGAACAATGCATAATTGAACCTTTAAGCCCTTCAAAATCATTTTGAAATGTTTTTAAGAACATAATCAATCGTATTTCTCCAACAAATAACTCACTAACAACTAAATCAACTAAGAAAAATAGAGAACAATTCAAAATTGAACCTTTGAACCCTTCAAAATCATTGTGAAATGTTTTTAACAACATAATCAATCGTTGATGCTCTCTATGATCAATATAGACACCACATGCTTTTAATTCTACTGATTCACAAAACTCTTGTTTTTAAGTAAAAATAAATGTTAGAGATATAAAGTAAGTTAATCTTGTTTTTTTAAAACATAAATAAACATTTTCTTTTACCTCAATTATCTTTACTTTAAAATAATCTCTCTCTCTCTCTCTCTCTCTCTCTCTCTCTCTCTCCATATATATATATATATATATACACACAGACATATAGCAAGATTTTCCCATTACTATCTCAAAGAAATACAGTAAATATAGTAATAATAAATAGTCGAAACAAATACTGGTGGGGTAGGGCACCGACGATAAATCTGGGTTTAGGTATATATTACCAATCTCATTCTTTAGGTCGGGACACCAATAAACTATATGTGCTCTGCATGAAAACCATAAAGATACATTTCTTACAACTGACAAGCAATCAGTACTAGATTTTTTTATATAGTCAAATTGAAAATTAACAACATTCAAAACTTCTATCAATGAAAATCTTCATCGATTTCCCATTTGTACATTGTTAATGATCTAGCTAGAACACGCGTGCCTTTGAAAAACCTTCTTCACTCTCTTGCAAGCATATATAATTATATCACTCCAAACCCTAACCCTACCAAAATGAAAACAGCATGCACTCATTATTCTTGTTATTTTTCATGCATGCATAACATCTTGTCCGTATATCATCACCCTATCTTAAGCTGCATGTAGCACTGCTTTCAAGGAGCAGGTGGAGGTTCTTCGTGACCAACACCAGGGCTATGGCCTGGAGTCGTTGGCCTGAAAGCGTCTGACTCCATATTCTTGTAACGATTTATACGATACCAACTATCATGAACAATATCCGCAGGCGGAGGTTTCGGGTTTCTTAAGGAGCCTGGGCCAGGGATAGCTGGTGAGTGAATGTCTAGTGGCCTTGACGCTGCTGTCAAGTCGAAATGCTGGTGCAAGAGGAGAAGGACAGCAGTGAAGAAAGCTAACGTGAAGCTGCGGGTCTTGTCCGCCATGATCAAAACAAAAAGCTTAAAGCTCTTATAGATTGATCAGAGGCAAGCGAAGAGAGACCAGGCTTTCAAGCTAGCTTCCCCGAATTATTTTGCAATCTACTAATGAAACGTTATGATTTGATGGGTGAAGGTGGTGATAAGTTCGAGTGGTATTTAAGGAGATGTAAATGGCACCAAGTGAAGTACAACTTGAACATAAAATAGGGTTCTTGGTGCACATGGTAGGGTTTGGGAAGCCATTAATGTAATGATTAGTTGGGAAAAGTAAAGCATGCGAATAATTTCTAAAAATGGCAAGTTTAGCGATCTCCAGACACTCCAATTCAAAGACCTTTCTTACGACCATTCGTTGAAAATGCATTTGATAACTTAAAAGGAAAGAGCATGGATGCGATTAGACAACACCATTTTCACTTTGCTTAAAGATTTCTGTACTGATTAGTAGCTTCCAGGAGACTGAAGTTAGCAACAACAGAAAATGGAAATGCTCTGAGCTCATTACTTCTTTTTTTTTTTTAAGAAAATGCCTGCTCCACTAAACTTTTCTTTTTATATATATATCACGTCTATATGATTATTTTCTTGAGGAAAAAACAAAGGCTCGCACGATTTTTAACTTGTCTTGAACTACGAAATCCTGGCTAGCTAGGTTTGGATCTTCTTGGCTGGCACATTAATTATCTGATAGTATACTAAGGCAATTCTTACCGGTTGTGCTGTAGAAATAATATTTTTGACTGTGAGTTTATCAAGATTCGATGAACAAGGTGATCAGGGTCATGAGAAGTTGTGATTATGTTTTATCTATCTTGCAATTACTCAATGCCACCTCTTTTTCAAAGGTTCCTTAGGATCTAGCTAGTTTCTTAGCTGTTTAAAGATGGTCTCTATAGTGATTTAATTAGTGCATATAAGAGATGTTCGATTGACTGTGACAGTTGCACAGCTGCTTGTTTTGGAAAGCTTTCCAAATGAATCCATATTGAGAAATGTACTGATTACATTACTGCTAATCTAAGTTGGGAGATGCTGATCTCGTTGGAAATATATATATATATATATATATATATTTATTTATTTATTCTGTCTGTAATCTTCTTCTTTCTTGCGTGTATTGCACTAGCTAGCTATACTATACGTAGTGTGAAAGAGAATATAGGTGGCCGCAAAATGTCGGCTCGGCCATGGAAGGCAAAATATGGCACTAACAAGTTACTCCCCAACTTGGCTATTAAAATAGGATATGCGGGGGTGGTTTTGTGGTTAATGGTGTTTTGCTTTCTTCGTTGATTTCATGGGTTTAATTAATAGTGGGATATATCATTAAAATCTTTCAAAAAAGGATTAAATTTCGATTGATATGCAAGTAGATACCCTTAATTTAAATATAAATATTTAGAGAGCCCCAATCAATTGGCTTGATTTAAATGTTGATTGTTGATGTGGGATATCTTTCCAAACAATATTCCATGTCTGCTGAGGGCTCTACCCTTCCCTTAAATAATTTATATATACATGTGATGCTCCTTCCCATGCTCCTTATTTAAACAGAAAACTTCAATCACAATCAATTCCTTCCTCTCTTTTTTCAAGTTTAAGGAAATCCTAACCTCAAATCTTAAAGTGGCGTATCGTACTATGTGTCTCTGCTTGACCATTCCCATGTTAAAAAATATTGAAAAAATATTCATTTCAATACGTGTATAGAGCGCATTTAGGGACGATGACTGAAATGTATTCATTATATATTGAAATGACGAGGTAGCTAGGCAGCCAGAAGAAGAAGAATGTAGCAATACACCATGGGGTTTCTCTTTAATTTCTCTTTTGATGCCCTTAATGCATTCTTGAAGATGTTTGCCTTCGCATGACCAAAAAAGAAAAGGGAAATTAAGAATAGAAAAGGTACAGTTATCTCTCTAGCTAGGATCTGCAGCAGTAGCCCACAAAGTATCTGAAACCCATCTCTCATGAACCTGCACTTTACAACAAGGCATTATATATATATCTTCCTTGAGGAATATAATCAAAGAAATTTAGATAATATTTACTAATACATACGCATAGAGGTTTGTCTCCTGGACATGGATTCCCATATTATATGATTTCCACACTTGAAAAATCCCGTTAATTGTAATGTTGTTCTTGAGGAAATATTCCCACTCCGGTTCTGAGCTCAGCAAATAATTACTAGTGGAGTTTTGTTTATTGATGCACTCTTAGATTATGTCTGAATAGAAATACGGAAAGGAGGTTGTAGATAATAATATAAATTAAATCTATTTTATTGTAGTTTTAAAAATGATTTTTGTTTTTTCATTTGAAAACAAGAAGGATAAGGATCCTATCCTGTCCCCTCCATCTTTATTTATAAAATAGTTTACTATTTTAAACACATGATATTATTATACACTTATTTAATTAGGATATAAAAATATTTAGTTATTAAATATAATGTTAGATTTATTAAAAATCCTGTTATGATAATCTTTTTTACCTTATTTTCGGCAATCACACAATGTCTTGCTACAATTGACCACCTTAATTGTTTTGCACTACCAATTTATTTCTTCTCCTTGATAATTGGTTATTTTGACTTTTGAGTCTAAACCTCCACTCTAACATAAAAATTGATTTTAGTGGTCATGAGGTGGTAATTAGTCAGCATGGCAAACTAGCAAAGGATATTTTAGATGTAACCTATAGCTCCATGCATAATCTAAGAGCCTAAAATAAATTAACTTAAACGAATAAGTAACCAAGACCATTATTTTTAGAACTAATAAATAAATTATTTTTATAAATTTATAAGTTTTATTTTATTTTAAGAACATGAAATAGAAGGAGTGTATTCTCTACCTAAATTTTACATATTACTGATGGGTTGTTTTTTCGGTATCTAGAAACTGATTCTATTGAAAAAAATATTTACCAAAAGCATCACACATGATTACTGTTCATCATAGAACTTATTGTATGTGATTTTTTTTATTTTTTTTTTGCCATTTCACTGGTAATATAGAAAAAAAAATGCCAAACAAAAAGACTTTACTAGTATCATTTTATTAGTATTATCATTAGTGAGTATGCCATATCATCAACAATGAAAATCATTTGTAATATCATTGGTGATTTATTTCATGTTATCAACGGAGTTAAGCCATTAGATATTTACATATTGTCATTGATGTTGCCTGCAATCGTTTTTTGAACTTTCTAGAACTTCCCAACAAACTTAGTTCATCGGTGATTTCATCTGTAATAGTTACCGACACTTAATATGATATGTTTTAAACTCTTTGGAACTTGATGTATTTAGTCTATTGATAATGTCATCAATAATGTGTTTAATATTTAAAACAAAACAAAACAAAGAGGACATAAATAAATAAAACTAAAATAAAAAAACCAAATATTTATTACAAATTTAAAAATTATCAATTTGAATACAATTCAACTAGAGGACAAAAGCTAAAGGAATAGGAGGAGAAGGAGTTTGCTCTTCTTCAGGACTAGATGGACCAAATGTAACATCCATGTTTGACAACAACTTCATGTACAATTGTTAGAGTTTGATCATTTTCCCAATAAGTCGTTCTATCTTAGCAGTAAGTTAGGACATCTAAACTACAACTTGCTCTTATACAATTGCTTGGAAGTTCAGGGACTGGGAGCCCAGGATTCATAGTGAGAAACCAAATATCAATACGCAATAGCCCATCGATAAATCCTTGGTCGTAGAGTTTGAGATATTGTAAACCTGATTTCTATTTAGTCCATCAAACAATCTAGCCTCCAATCATAAATCTAGTTTGATTTATAGATGGGTAAAAAAATCATCGTCGTAAATAAAAAAAAAACAATAACTTAACAAAACAATTGTTGATATCTAACTTGCCACAAGCTTCTAATCACACGCAGAGATATATATATCTTTTAGCTAGTTGTCTCACATTAGGAATAGCTATTTATAAATATCATGTATAATTTATCTAGATTTGCAAAAAAAAAAAAAGAAATTTATCAATGATGAGAAGTTCATTGTTATAGACATTAAGAAAATGGCTAAACAAAATGAGATTTAATTTTCTCTATTAAAACCCACAAAACAGAGCATAATTAAAACTATGAAATTGAAAAAACTAAATCCATATAACTAAATTCACTTATTTGACCAAATGATCAGCGACATACCAAACTTCTAAACCTTATTTAGTGATGATCTTTCATCAAGACGATACCATGGTCTCCACTATGTGCTGCTGCTGTTTTTGAAGAGCAGGTTCAGGTTTTTTTTTTTTTATTTCTCCCTATTTTCTTGGTCTTGATTTCATCATCCATTTGAGAATGTGGATTGTAGACGTACTGCCACTATCTTTGTGCCTTGATTTTTCTCTTGTTAAAGTAATATAATGCTTCTGAAAAAAATAATTAAATATTTCAATCCTAAAATGCATGATTACAGCTCTCTCAGTATGCGATTTGCATGTCTCTAATTTTTACTCAAGTTCAGTTTAAAGTTATTTCATACATTAAATTTTTAATTTAATTATGATTATCAAAATTGATATAAAATTATTTAAAAACCAAACACATTTATATTTTATAAACACTAAGATTTATTTCATTTATAAGTATTTTAAAAAATAGTAATTACTATAAATTGATTAAATAATAGCAAATGAGACTCTTTTTATCCTCTCCATAAGATTTTGCATTTCCCTCATGATACTGGTGGGATCCTTAAGCTCATAATTCTTTCTTTTTTTTTTTTTTTATAGGGAGAAGATTTGTCTTAGGAAATAAAAAGACTACTAACTTTTATCTTTCTTTCACTTTTACTTGTGAATTCTAAAATAATAATTGCTTTTTTTGCAAAAAAGATCCCAAGTCATCTCATTTTTAATTTTCCAACCCATATGGATGGAGAAAGACAACTCATAAAGGCTATGGTTAGGAAGAACAAGTCTTGAGGAAACTAGCCTTGGATATGTTATGGGCTCCTATAGCTGAATATATTTTATGTAGGGTCCATGTGAGTACTAGAGTTTACCTATACTGGTTCTGAGATCTATCAATGGTTCTAAAATATTTTGAATTAAAACTAACTCCAAGAATTCTTTAGGTCAACCTCAAATATTTCAAATATGATGTTGTTAATGGGTCAAGTATTTATCATAGTATTTCTCTTTTATTCTCATGAATTAATAAAAGATTGATTAAAATACTCTCAATTAAAATTGATGCATAGTTAAAATAACTATGATAATTTTCAGGTTTGATCATTGATATTTTAAATATCAACCTACTAATAGGTTCAATATTTTAATAGAATACTTACTCATTATTCTCATGAATTAAAGAAAGATTGATCATTTTTTTTAATTTTTTCACTAAATTCTCATGGATTTAACCCGAGATGTAAGTAAGACCTTTTGTTTTAGCTAATCCTTAAAATTAGGGTTTTCTGGTTTGAGAATTTTCAACTGCACCCTTACGCTTTCGATTTGTTGAATTATACATTTCGTTACTTTCAAACTTTGCAATGTCACCCCTTGCTGAAATCCCGTTTCAGCACTTTATTTAAGTGTCCTTTTCACTTATGTCCTTAGTTTTTGATTTGACCAATTTAGTCCTTGATCGGTCAATAAGGCTTTGTTTTTCTTCAAATAGATCTTTAATGACTTGAGTCCTTGAAGCCACGTGTATTCCATAAATTGGTCTTTGATCTTGAATTTGTTCACTCAAGTCCTTAGTTGCCTTTCTAATTTTGAGTTTTATGCAATTAAATCTCTAACTTCAACAATTTAGCTTTTAAGTTCAATTTTGGCCACCAGTTCTTGAAATTCTAAAATAACACCCGAATTCTCCGCAAAACCACAACATGATATTTTATTAGAATGCTTTATCTTTTGGATCCATCACTATTGGGGAAAGCTGCACAAAATTAGTTTGACAATCTTCAACTCATTCTCAGCAATATTCACCAGCAACATTCAAGCTATTGTTTCCTTATTCAGCATTCACTAGCCGTTGGAAATCTTTCCATTTACTGTACAAATCATTCATTTGATTGTACATTTATTCTTCCAACGTTACACTATGATTCAATGTATATATATAGTCCTCTACTGATCAATAAAGATTATGGCATTTTTCCATTGAAAATCTGTGTAAAGTCATTATCTTATAATCACGGCGTTTAGCTAATCCACTGGTAAGTTAGTTTATAGCCACTGAGCTTCTTCTTTTTTAATCGATCTACAGTTAATGTTCGTCACAATCGTCAAAATAAAACTCCAAAATCACCAGTCACCTGCACCAATTGCGATCGTGTATCAGAAAATCAAGTGGAAACACAAGTAGACATTAGAGAAATAGTTTCATCAATAAATTTCTGCTGAGATTAAAACAAAGCATGCTGTGATTAATATTAATGAAGAGAGACTTCGGATAATAATTACAAGGTGACTGGGAAGCTAACCACTACTAGCTAACTCTAACTAATAAGAGCTGATGAATCATGGATGATCAAGGATTAGTTACTACACTGCATGCAAGCAGCTTTCTCCTTGTCTTTTCAGCAAGATTAAGGGAAACTCAAATTGTCAACGCCGATAATAAATTAGTAGGTGTTTGGCGAGCAATTAAATTAAAGACTGTTTGAGAAGCTCTGTATCAGATTTTGTAATTTCTATCCATACACTTAAATCAATACATTTATATATAAAAAATATTTAGATTTTGAATACCTTTATCATTATATGTTGCATGGAACTCGCGTGTAAATTAACTCTACAATTAACACTTAACGTCTCAAAAAAAACAGAGACGATTTAATGTTAGGCAAGAATAAAATAGTCGTAATAAAATTAATAGAGAGATAAGAAAAGGTTTAATTAATATAAATATATGGTTGATTGTTGGATCAGAATCGGTTGGCATTAATTAATTTGTGGGATAATTGAATTTTGAAATTGCCGACTATCATTAATATTATAGCTCTTGAATCGTGAGGCACCTGGTGATGATATATATATATATATATATATATATATATATATATATATATATGTGGTGTGAAGTGAAGAAAACAATTAATTAGTTTATATATATATATATATATATATATATATATTGTGGTGTGAAGTGAAGAAAACAATTATTTAGTTTGAGACGCAGACCCTACTTCCTGCAAACCTAATTAACGTCCATGGACCCTGCCGATTTCTTGTATGTGTCTGAACATTAATGTGTGATTATATATATATATATATAAACAACACATTCATAGGACAACTACGCTTCTAAACTCTCTAAAAGCACAAAAAGAAAAGACAAATTAAAGGGAAAATATGTGTTATTCAATCTAATTCTAAATTAATTTAGAGACATTAGCTATATATTTCATATGTGTGTCAAGTGTTTATCTTTTGATACTATAAATATTGCTATACGGGACCCACGGAATAGCTTTCCGAGCAATAATGTCCCAAAAAATCAAAGCAACTTGGATGCAAGAATTATATCTTGGATTAATCTCTTCATTCTAAAATTATATATATATATATATATATATATATATATATATATATATATATATTTTTTTTTAATGTGGGATGAACATCCTTAGTTCACTTTGCTTGGTTGCATCAGCAGTTTTTTACCAGTCTATAATGAATATTACTCATTTGATAGTATGCTCACAAGAAATCTTGCAATTTAAATCCTTAATTAATGTTATGACTTATGTATTTGTGTTATGCTCAGAAGGATGATGACTTTCCCAGTACTGTTGTGCGGAGGTGGAATTGAGGGATGATACTATTAACTGCTGGTGGGAGTTAAAAGGAGACGTTGTTGGTCGTGGGTATGGTTGATGATGATGATGAGGTATGTGTTGATGTTGTCACAGAACAAAGGAATATTGGGTGAGAAGATGAAAAAAAATGTGTGTTGATGTTGTCACAGAACAAAGGAATATTGGGTGAGAAGATGAAAAGAGAGAGAGAGAAATATTTTTTCTTTCTTTCCTCTCACCTTGAAGGGATATAAAGTGATTGTTAGGAGTGAAAGGATCAAGATGGTTTTGAGAGATATAAAAATCAAAGAGAGAGAAGATTGAATTAGAGAGATAGCATGTTGGAATGGCCAACAATTTTAATGGGTAGTGAAGCCTAAGGTGACTGGTAATTGAGAGATAAAGGTTTATGGCAATTGTGTTATTTTTTAAAATTGTATTGAGATTTTGATGACTAAGCATGCATGTGGATAATAGTTTTGATTAAGGGTTATATTTCAATATGATGAAAACAAATTTTTGATGTTTTATAAAATTGAATGCTTTTTTGTGAAAATTATTAAACATAAAGTGAAATTCTATTGTATTTATGCTTGTAGTTGTGTTTATAACTAAACTAAGATGGAATGGGGATCATGTTCATATATATACAGCTAAAATGATATAGAAAGAGAAACGAATTTGGTTATGGATCCATAACCAAATGGAATTACAATCAGTATATATTATGATGAATAAAAAGTGTTTTTGTATACAATAATATGAATCAATTTGAAAACCTATTAGTGTAGGGGATACTATCGAATAAATATACACGTTATATGTGAGTTGATTGGTATTTGTTAACAAATACAAGATCGATTGATAACCAGGATGAGTTGACTAGATTATTGGCTTTCTAACGGGAATGCCAAATTAATTAGCAACCAAGATGAGTTAACCGAGTTACTAGCTTTGAAACAAGAATACTAGATTGATTGGTAGCCAAGATGAGTTGAGTATATTATCAGTTCCTTATGAAAATGCCAAATTAATCGGCAATTATGATGGTTTAATGGGTTATTGGCTTCTGAATGAGAATGTTGAGGGTAGACTAGATTTATTGGTATCCAAAATGAGTTACCAAAGCCATAGGTGTTAAAAAAAAAAAATTGAAGTGTTGGTTTCCATATGGGAATGATGAATGCCATGGTGAATCTCAAGAAGAGATTGTTAGGGAAATGAGTGAATAAATGAAATGAGAAGATTTAGATATTATAAGAGTGGTTTAAAATAATAAAAAAATATAATATGTTAGAACCCTCTAAATTTAATTTAATAGAATATCATGTTTGGAATTATTTGAAGTGTCAAGAATTAAATTCTAAATGGAATTAATCTTTAAAAATAATACAAAAGTAACCTTTCTGATTTTTATACAGATGTTAATATTAAAACTAGTTCTTAAGAAAACTTTCACCTCTTTTTTTTTTTTTTTTTTAAAAAAAATGAAGATAATGAACATTAATTGTATAGAAAACAAAATAGATTGAATACTATCTTTTTCAATATAAATTAGATTTAAATTAAACACTCCAATAAAATAATAAAAATAGAAACTAACTTGATGATATTTCACCATCACACAGAGAAAGAAGAATGAAAAGGCAAGTTGTGTGGCTGTAGGTGCTGATTAAACAGGGGACAATTTATTGCTGGCAGACGGCTGATAGCATTTTAATTTGTTGTGTCGTTGTAATAGCAGAATTGAATTATCAAAAGTCCAGTTTGGTTGATCATGTCCTCTACGCTTCCACGTACCCTCTCAAATCTTCACCTCTACTTCTACTTCTACTTCTCTTCGTATATATATGTGTGAAGCTACAAGCTTTCTTCATGCTCACTCGCTATGTGCACTTATAATAATTACTATAAGCTTGCAACTTCAGTATAGTAAACTACTCTTAATTACAGCAGCGAAACACATTTTTCTGCTCGCTTAATTGTTGCTATGGAGGAGGTGAACAAGGAGCAGCAGGAAGAAGGCTCGATGGTGATTGATTTGGGGAGCATTGACACACAAAGACTGTTTGTGGGGGGAGAGAATAAGCAATCCTTGTATGTCAACTCGCTCTCTTCCCGAGAAATGGAGTCCCTCACTGCTATCTGCGACACCCTTTTCCCGTCCGTTTATGGTAGTAACATGATGGCCGCCGCCGCCGATGATGGCTACACCAACAGTATCTCTTCTTTTTATCGATCTTCTGCTTCCATGGCCGGAACTCCACAACGTGTATGACACCCTTTTCTTAGCTAGCTACCAACCCGTATATACGTTTTGCAACTTTTAGAAGAAGAAAAAAACAAAATATTAAGGAGCTAGAGAGAGAGGTTTGAACTCTCTGGCGCCATGCATGGTTACGGAAAGCTGAAGTAATTTTATAAAATAAATTATGCTGTGATGAATTAGAACATATATATATATATATATAGCGGTTGACGTAGCTGTTGGAGTACGGTGGTGCAGGTAGGAGGGCTGTTTTGTGAAAGGGTGCAGCATCCAAAGAAGTGGCTGATAAGGCTGACGCTGTATGTGCTGTCTACGTGGATCGGCACCTTCGTGCTGTGTGGATTTGCCAGCATGTCACCTTCCTTTCCCTTCTTCCTGAGATTTTCTCAAATTTCTCAGCGCAAAAGGGAGCGGATATTGCTTTCTTGGTCTACCAGCTTTTTCTATCTCCTCAGGATGCTCTTCAAATCCATCAAGCTCGTCATACCACTCGTTTTTTTCTCCCAGGTATAATTATATAATACAATCACTAAGTACAATATCTGATGTATTTTTTAATCTTCTATTCTGATATATATATATATATATATATATATATATATATATATATATATATATATATATATATATATATATATATATCTGTGTGTGTGTGTGTGTGTGTGGATTTGGATATATACTTTTAATCGGCCTTCTTGCTTGTAATTAAATTAAAATATTAACTAATGATATTGTCCCTGCTTCGGAAAGGTAATTAATTAAGGGCCGGATTCAATTCAGTTCCTTATCATCACAAGCACGGAATACTCGAGAGTCAAACATGTATTTAATTCCTTATATGTATATATATATATACACATTAATTTATCAAATAGATAGATATATTCACTGTGTTTAACAATAAATCCCTATATCTATACATAATATATTGTATTTGATTATATGTGTTATATAGTAAGTAAATAAATAAAGGTGATAAATGTTTTTTTAGACCATATGTGCTGGGCCGAAATCAATTTTTGATTGTTGAAAAGGCCCGAAAAAGCCTTAGAGAAAAATCCAAAAAATAAATATAAGGAAAAATGTTGATTTGGGCTACTATTGAAAGTGACTGGGCTTGGCTTGGGTTTGTGCTTGCACTACCCTTAACCCATCTCTGTGGGCTGTAATATTTCCAGTTATTTTATTTTTTTAGCTTTAAGCCATTTTTCTTTTCCCAATATATATATATATATATATATATATATATACAGCCTTACGATCATAGTTGTTAATTCCGTTCCGTTCCGGTCAGAACGGCCGGAACGTTCCGTTCCGTTCAAAAATCCGAGACAAAACGATGTCATTTTCGTCTCAGTTTTAACTCCGGTTCGTTCCGGAAATTCCGGCCAAATTCCAGCCGGAACGTCTCGGTTTCGTTCCGGACGTGCCGTTCCGGGTTCAAAATCTATTTTTTTTATTTTTTTAAAATTATTTTTGACATCTATACATCAAAATAATTTAAAAACACCAAAATATTTTAAATAAAAAAGAATTCAAATTTTAGTTATGCTTGTTAAATTAATATTTTTTTTTATATATATAATTAATTATATATGAACAGTACAACACCGAAACGGCACGCTGGAATGCTCTGAAACCGGAACTTTCCGTTCCAATTAAAAAATCGAAACAGCGACCGAAACGGTATTGACAACTATGCTTACGATTATCCATTGATTTTCAGGTGGATGAAGAGAATGAGAACCTGACATGGAAAGCCATAGGCTATCCAGGGCCTGACCCAGCAGCGCTCAAAAGACAAACACAAACCTGTAGGCTGCCAAATACAAACCTGTATACAAGTCTCAAAAATGATGACGACGACGATGAGCATGGCTGCAAAGAAGAGCATCTCTTTGGACCACTTTACCGAGGCCTCATTAATCTCAACCTTCCAAGGGGTAGAGTTGCAGACTCCCTGCGTCAGATTGGATTCCCAGTCTCCATTCGTCGCGGGAATAACATCAGCTCTTCACGGGACTTTTCTTCCAGCAATCCTAGTTTAGTCATCAAATGTGATGCAGTGGTAGTTGGTTCTGGCTCTGGCGGTGGTGTGGTTGCTGGGGTTCTGGCAAAAGCTGGTTATAAAGTGGTTGTGTTGGAGAAAGGAAACTACTTTGCAAGAAACAATCTCTCACTTCTTGAAGGACCGTCAATGGATCAAATGTATTTAGGTGGAGGCATGTTGGCAACCGATGATATGGGAGTGATTGTTCTCGCAGGCTCTACTGTTGGTGGAGGTTCCACAATCAATTGGTCAGCTTCATTTAAGACCCCGCAACATGTGATCAAGGAATGGAGCGAAAGCTACGACCTTGAGTTATTTGACAGTAAATTATACAAGGAAGCATTGGATGCTGTGTGTGAGAAAATGGGAGTTCAATCTGATTTTGATGAAGAAGGTTTCAATAATGCTGTTTTAAGAAGAGGGTGTGAGGAATTGGGCTATCCTGTAAACACTATTCCTCGAAATTCTGCACCGGATCATTACTGTGGCTGGTGCTGTTTTGGCTGCAAGGATGGAACAAAGAAGGGCACCTGTGAGACATGGCTGAAGGACCTGGTGGATTCAGGTAATGGTGCGATTCTTCCTGGATGTGAGGCTATTAAGGTCTTGCACGAGCGAAAGAAAGGGAAGGATCGAAGAGCTGCATCGGGAGTAGCTTTTGGATTCGAAAACAATGGAGTGAAAGAGTTGTGCGTGGTTGAGTCCAAGGTGACTGTTGTTGCCTGCGGTGCTCTCAGCACCCCTGCATTTCTGAAAGCAAGCGGCTTAAAGAATGCCAACATTGGCAAACACCTGCACCTCCATCCAGTCACAATGGCATGGGGCTACTTCCCAGAAGCACCTCATTCAGCCACGGCGTGGCCGGAGGGACAGAAGAAGAGCTATGAAGGAGGGATAATGACAGCCATGTCAACAGTGGTTTCAAATGCTAACAAGTCTGGATACGGGGCAGTGATACAGACACCAGCACTGCATCCTGGTATGTTCTCAGGTCTAATTCCATGGGTTTCTGGAGCTGATATGAAGAGGAGAATGTGCAGGTTCTCAAGAACTGCCCATGTATTTGCTCTGGCAAGAGATAGAGGGTCGGGAACCGTGAGTTCGCCAAGCTCAATAAACTACAGAATGGATGCTGAAGACGAGAAGAATCTGCAGAAAGGACTAGAGAAGACACTGAGGATACTGGCAGCTGCGGGGGCTGAAGAAATCGGAACCCATCATAGCACAGGGAAGAGCTTAAATGTGAAGGCAGTGGGTTACCGTGAATTCGAGAGGTTTGTGAAGGAGGAGAGTGCAAGACCATTACGAGACTTAACAGGGCAGATATGTTCAGCTCATCAGATGGGGAGTTGCAGGATGGGCGTGAATCCAAAGGAGTCAGTGGTGAACCAAACTGGAGAGACATGGGAAGTAGAGGGACTGTTTGTAGCAGATACAAGTGTGTTTCCAACTGCTCTAGGTGTCAATCCAATGGTCACAGTCCAAGCCATCGCTTACTGCACTGCACAGTCAGTCCTTCAGCTTCTTTCAAGGAAGAGAACTACTCATCACTAACTTGTATCACTCTTCATGTATGTCTGCTATGTGCTCATCATTTAATAAAGTTGATTTCTGCAACTCTCGAAGTTTTCCGTGTTATTTATAGCCAAATGGGTTTAGATGATTATCTTATTTAATAAAAGCCTAGATCCAAACTCAATTTGGGCCTTCCATAAACGTGACAACCATTACAGGAAAGAACAATTTTAGGACAGCATGGCCTTCTTCCTCCATCACTCTCTCTCTCTCTCTTTGTCGTATTGCAGGACAAGCAGGCGACCCCTAACTCCCGACAGAATACATTCTATGCACACGTATCCCCGCCGATGCCAAGGCCGAAGTCAAGATTTCTCCGCGAATTGAGCCGACGTTTTAGAATTGCCAGCAACAAGGGGCGATGTCATCACAGCTTGAAGGGACTAAAGAACAGTATCTTGGACCACTAGCTTCTTCCGTAGAATCCACGGTGAAAAAGTATCTTGTAATTAAAGTCAAAAGTTTGGACCCGGAGGAACCTCAGAACACGTGTTGAGCTGATGGAGCTTTCAGATTAGGAATGTGAAAGCCAAGGGCTGTCCAAGCAACAGAAGAGTTGTGGTGAAAGTAAAAATCATCAGGAACAAGTCCCAGCATGTAGTTTTTACCACCTCAAGTAAGGATCGAAGAGTGATTGAAGCCATGTCGCAGAAGCACACCTAAACCAGATTGGATTGAGTGGAAAACAGACCATCCAAGAAAACTATCTCTATCCAAGATGGATGCTTGCGACCTAACCAAGTAATTAAAAGCCCAGATGCATTGCATTTTTTTAATGGGATAAAAAGAAAATGGAGGACTTTTCAACTTTAAAGAAAATTCTTACGAGACACATGAAACTTGGTGTCAAAAGATATCTAATGCTACCTTCCCTGGATCTCCCTCTCCCTCACACCATCCTTTAGCACTACAAGAGAGACTGTAGATGTATGTGATAGGAATCATGTATGCAACTTGGGTCATATAAAAAACAATAATTATTTTATATTAACAACTAAATGATTTCTTTTCAGTTTCCACTGACAGCCAGATCCAGAAAATTTTCAAGTGCATGGAGGTCTATGTCCTCCCTGTCTCGTTAGGGATCGATCTGTCAAATTTTGGCATGGCTAGCAAGCCAAAATGAAAGCAGTTGACCAGCTCCATGGCAACGAAGGAGAGGTTAGCTAGAAAAGCTATGTATATAAATAAATAAATGAATACAGTTCGGAATGGTATCTCTCTTTCAAAGCAATGAAAGAAAGCTTCAACTACTTGGAGGGAAAGATGACGACAAGGAGGAGGGCCGACAATATCAAGAGAACACCATTCTCTCTTTCTATTCCTTGAGTAAGCTCAAAGCATCCAATCCTCTTATTCTTCTTTTATACCACCCCTTTTTTAATTTCCCATAAAAAAATAAAAACAATATTTCTCCACCATGGCTAAACATCAATACGGGCTCTTGCTATTTTTCTCCATCCTCGTCTCCCTTTCCCTCGTCTCTTTTGTTTCTTGTATTCTTGCCGAGTCGAAGAAAGCCAAGGTACGAGTTTGTTTTCACCTTTTTTTAAATGTGTTTTACTGTGAAACTAAAGCTAATTCATTAATTTCCTAATTGTTTTAGGGTGTTTGATTTGCAGAAGGAGGATCTGAAATTGAGCAACAAACTGTGTGAATTGCATCAGAGCCATGCCTTTGGCTTTGGTATTGCAGCTCTAACATGGCTAGTCATTGCTCAAGTCGTCGGAAACGTGATGATATGCGCCCATTTTCGGCACACAGAGAGCAGCAAGGCTATGAAACCAAAGATTGCAACGGGACTCCTGGTTTTCTCCTGGTGGGTGCTCTCTTGTTTGTGTATTAATTGCTGCCAGCTCGGCTTTCCAAACACGCACAAGCATCCTAGTTCCTCCACATATAAGATTATCTCAGTTTTCTAAATTAGGGGAAAGTTGGTAGATGGAGTGATAGGGAGAATGTTTACCATTCATGATTCCACTCCCAGGAGAGCGCCTCTTCTTTAGTGGATTACAGAAATTTTTATGATTCCACTCTCAGGAGAGCTCCTCTTCTGCTAACAAATTCGCCTCTTAGATCTCGTTTCTTTTTTTTTCTTTTTTAAATTATTAATATGTCATGTAACATGGGTGCACTAAAAAACAAACTAATTTAATTTTGACGGTGGTTTAATTTAGGAAATTATGGGTTTGATTTTGAAAAGGAAAAGATACCCTACTATTATGGATTTGATTTTGTAAGGTAGAGGTTCAATGAATCTATAAACCATAATAGAGGACATGTCACAATTATTCATAAAAAGATATAGTGACAATGAAATGACATTGTTTTTAGGGGGGGGATGGCAAGGAACTAACAGAGTAACGCGGGGCACCGTGTGTGGCCGGCTCCTAGAATGATCTCAGTTATTATGAGCCTCTAAAGAACATGGACAGCTCGTCATGCCAGAGTTTCTTAAACAGAAACATGGTCTTAAAATAAGGAGACATGGTTATAATTAATAATGGAGTGGATTTGGCAGGGTCAGCTTTGGAATTGCAGCTGTTTTACTGAGCACAGCCACCAGCATGAGCAGAAGGCAGGCCTATGGGAAAGGATGGTTGGATCATGAATGCTACGTGGTCAAAGATGGAGTGTTTATTGGCTCAGGGGTCCTGATCCTGGTCACCACAGCCGCCTTGCTTGGCTCAGCAATCTTTACACAGAGAGGCGGCAGACGCACAACAAGGTAGAAAAATGCATGCACAAGTTGGATAAATAACACAATCAAACAGGATGAAAATTGAAACATATCAACACAGTAACACACATAGAATCAAAAAACACTGCCACGGTGACATTTGTGTACAAGAATAAATGGAGTCGATCTCCCCATACACGTGCCAATAAGTGGGAACATCTCCACCATGTAACAGGTATAGATGAAGAGAGAAAAAAGTGCAGTGGCTGAGGGAAGAGGATTGCCATTCTTTTGTGTGTGGATGGGACGATGAGATGAGGAAAAGAACAGAGGCATTCTGCAAAGGCTTCGAGCCCCTTTCTATTGTTCAAAAACAGTAATTTTCAACAAAAACGATGGAGACAGTTCATTGCAACTTTTTTTTTATAGTTTTTACTGATCGGAACAAGTCAGCTAAGCTGTTGAGCAACCACAAAATGCAAGTTAATCCAGATAGAGGGGATAAACCGAGATCTTTTAAGAGGAAAAATTCCAGTGATGTGAATAGCAAATTGTAGTTTCAACTCGTAAAAAATCTATATAGCATTCTACGTGTCAAGCAGAACTATTTCACAGATTACATTCCTGTGGAAATGCAGATGGATCCGATGTTACTCAGCAGAATACGTTTCCTGCGATTTAATGCCTGCCTTCATACCAGGAAAGCCCGTCCAGGATTACAATGAAGATGATGGGTAAAATGGATCTGTCAGCACTGACAGACACAACTGGTCTAACTAGAAAAGAAAGCACAAAAACAGTAGGCTCCTAAACATCCAAGATCAATGTTACTTATGGTGGTAAAAGTGAAAGGCTGGCTGATCGGCAAAAAAAAAAAAAAAACATGAACTGGCCACCAGTGTTCATACCTGAAGTTCATAATTGACAACTCCACTGGATATTAGAGGAAAAAGGTCCCCCATGGCCCCATATCCTTTTACCACATAACCCGTAGATGTCAGCAGTTGAAAAAGAGGTGAGCCAGAGATTTAATGTACAGAAGCAAATGGATCTCTTGAGACTAATGGCATCAAAATCCAATTTACCCACGCCCCCTCCCACGATAACCATATCCCCTTCCCCGACCACGTGAGGTGTGATAGGTGTCACCACGTCCAGAACCGAGGCCTCTATGACCCAAATTAGGTCTGAGATGCAAGATGCCAAAAGTCTGATAAGAGAATACTGTCAGAATATCAATAAATCATCCAATCTTAAGTGAATTATTAGCACAAATTAATAATCATTTCTTGAAAGCAAACCTCAGTATCCAGCTTCATTCGCTCAGAGAAACAGTTCTGCCCATTCCACCGCTGAGTGCGTATGTTGCAAGAAATTGAATCAAAGAATTCATCCTTCTTGTAGGCAGGCTGAATAGAGAATCAATAATGGTTTTAGCATTGAGAAGGGAGGTAATATAATTTATAAATCTTCGACTGCTGAGAGTTAGTAATTTAAAGTTTCATAAATGTGTCAAGCTAATGAGTGAAAAAATTCAAAGACCTACCTTCGGATCGAGATTAGGCACCACAGCAAGGGCCTCTTTGTCCACCATGCTTTGATCAGTTGTGTTATCCTCCATGCCTTCAATTTTCTCTCTTTGCTTTGCCTTTCCAAGATAACCCCAAACCTCATCTTTTTTAAACTTCTCATTCATGGCTTCAAAATCAAATTCTTCAGTAAATTGTGAGGTCAGGTATTTATGCTGCAGTAAAAGTCGACAAAAAGACAACAGGAAAGCACATTCAGAACTGTTATATAATCATATATTTTCGCAGGAGAGACAATATATGTAACAAAGTTGTACAGAACTTTAATAGAAAGAGTGAAAGGGGTCCAACCTGTTGTACAGAACCTGGCAATGGTAATAATGGTGGTTGTGATGCTGGAGTAGAAAGCAAGGGTGGAGAAGTTGATGATAAAGGAGTCAGAACAGCTACATCTTTCTGGTCAGGGTACAGCTTCTGTGGGGAAGAAAGCACTGGTGGCCTAGACTGTAAAAAGTGATGAGGACTTAAAAGAGATGGAGGTGGTGTTAACACGGAGCTAGAAGTAGAACCAACATAGGATGGCATGAGGTAAGGCGTAGATTGGGCAGGATGCATAGCCATGGGGTGTGCAACAGCTAGAGTTTTAGTTGTGTTGATGTCTTGACTAGACACAGGAATCGAAGACATGGTTAATCTATGAACAGGAAGAGATGTGGCGTGAGAAGGAGTAGGTGTCTTCAGAGAAAAGAAAGATGATGTGTCAGGAGAAATTGCATATTGTACTAGTGGAAGAGAAGATGAAAAATTAGGATTTAATGGATTAGCTGCAACAGTTGACTCAGGAGTGATACATTCTGAAGGACTTTTCAATCCCATAACTGGAGATTCCTGCGATCCAAAAACCTGCATAGGATTCTGAACTATTAAGGGAGATGAAACCATGGACTGCTGGGAAGTTATCCCATGGTATCCTTGTGAATGCATTGGCATGGAAAGAGATGGACCGGCATTTTGAGTAGCCAGGGAAAGATTTTTTAAGACAACATGGTTTGCAGGCTGAAACGAAGGCAATGCACCAGAATGGGCTTTGGTCGTCAAAGCAGGTGTATGTTGTGCCTGAACGCCAACTGCGGTTGAAGAACTTAAAGCAGAATGGTTCTACAAAACACAGGAACAGAATAATGAATAAAAATAGACTGAATTTCCTGATTTTCATAATTCCTCAATGTAAGCCAAATGACAAAACCTGGATGATAGCAGGATCATTGTAAATCTGTTCCTCCGTTTGGGCAGGTGGTGGGGACCGCACTTGCAAATCCTGAAAATATTAGTGATTGATTACAGTAAGAACATTTACATGCACAGCATAAAACAGTGTTCCTACACTTCGCACAGGAAACAGAAACTCTATGTGTGACAGCATCGCTTTGAAATATAAAAATTCTTAAAAACTCTTAGATGGTTACTTAGTGAGTATGAGAAGCATCGTTATCTATAAATCATACAACAAATAATGGAAAGAAAAGATGAAACCTAACATCTTCATTTCCGAACAGGAATACGAATGAGAATTAATGATGCTAATCAGTTACTCAAGTTCCTTAAAAAATAACTGCATAAGGAAACCATTCAATTCTTAAAGCGCAGAAGTAGTAACGACATGGAGCTAGGACAAAGGCGCAGACAAAAAGGCCACCGGAAGAGAAAAAAACTCATACAAGAGGCAGCTAATTATCGCCGGCTTACCTTAATATCACTTCCACGAAATAGAATACATTCATACACCTTATCACTGGGGGGGATTTGTGGTCCATCCTTCTTACGACCCTCTGTTCCGTAAGACCTCACTGCAGCATAACTTATAAGGTAACATTTTGCAAATAGATAAATAAGTCCAGATATTGCATAAAAACAAAGAAAAATGTAAATCTCCATATCAAACAATAGAGCACAATGGTTTATCTACATTGATATTATCTTACCACAAATAACAACACACTAAGAGCAAATGAATACGCATTGTATTGCCAGAAATGAATGCAGAAAATTTATTTTCAATATTCACTCTGAAAATTAAATCTATTGGACGAAAATAATAAAAATTTAATGAAAACTCGTAGAGCTGATATCTGCAACAAAAATTATCCAGTAAAATCGCTAAGAAAAAGGAAGATTAGCGAGCTGCATAACAAAATTTATCACTAAAAAAAATTACTCAGAGACCACAGATTCATTGATTAAAACACAGAATCGACCAACAGATTATTATTAGTTATTCCTGTAATGTACTTTCAAGTGCATATTTATCGTGATAAATAAGAAAACGGAGGGAGACAACGGAAGATTATAAAAGCACACCGTCTTTTAGGCCAATGGTGGAGTCTTGTGAATTGATGTGATAAAGAAAGCCTTCATAGCGAATCTCGTATTTGGAAGTGATGCTAATTAGGCTTCCTATGTACGATTCTCCAGCTTTTGAAGAAGATGAAGACGCCATATATCTTCCTAGGGTTCTCTACTCTCTCGCTCCCCGATTCGTTTCTCTGTGACTGATCGGTTGAGGCGGTTTTTTTGTTTTTTTGTGGGAAATGAAATTAAGAGTTAAGCGGGGAATGACGGAATTTATGAACGTGAGGGAGGGAGGGAGCGAAGGAGGGCTGAGGATTATTAATAATGGGCCGGGCCAGATTTCAGTTACTAAACCCGGACATTCAAGGGGGTGGCTCGTGTTTTGTTATGGATAGGGTAAACTGTGTTTTTAGCCCTGTAAATATATCAGTGTCCCGCTTCTATCCTTATACTTTCCTTTGTAATAATACTACCCCTATATATATTTTATAATGTCTGGATTTTACTCTGACACTAAATTTGTGATCGGTTAGTAAGACTAACATTTTTCATATTTTTACTGTATTTCTCCTCACCTTTTCCTCTCAAGCTAACATATTTGTTATAATATATTACAGAAACAATTAGAAACCTGCCTAAAATTATATATATAAAACCATGAAGCTAATATCCAGTGAAATTTATTAAGTTCTTTTGAATGAATGAGGCCCGTATTAAAAATATATCTTGAATTACTTGTTTAAATAATTAGTTTTGATTGATGTATAAACTTGATTTATGTAGTAGATTATAAATTAATTAGTCCCTTTTCTTGTCTTAAAAACTAATTATTTTGTCAATCAAACTTAATTTAAATATTACATTATATCAAAAAGTATCCTCATCTTTTTTCAATAATATTTTCATAATATCTATTTTTTATACACTGTTTAAAAAATAAAATAAATAGAGAAATAAGTCAAAAAAAATATTGAATAAGTAGTTTTAAGAGAAGAAATTCACCACAATCCTTCTTGTTTATTCACTTTACCTCGAGCACAGCAAATCAAAAAATTATATTTTTATTGATGATTAAAAAATTCTTATAAATGTTTGCTAGTTTCGGGTTATATTCAGCAAATCCATCCCAACAATTTATCCTCAACAAAAGAAAAGCATTGCAATACCCAATAGATTTAATTATGCAGGCTTGATACCACGAAGAGTGTAGAAAAATAAATATTGCAGATTTCGTTGCCTGAATTAAAAAATCACTTTAAAACAGATATAAGCTAGCAAAATAAATAAATAAAAACTAAATTATAGGAGGGTGAGGGTATTAAAAAACAAAACAAGGACTATGTAACGTGTTCCTCAAGACTAGAGGGACTTAGTTATAATTTTGTCCTTCCGAGCTCGGACGACGACACCTCTATCGAATTAGGAATTACTCACAGTCGTATTTCTTCGTCCACACTCTCTGCTCTCAAACACAAAAATAAAAACTCATTTTTCACATTTCAGATCTCATCAAAAAAATATCAATCTCTTCTTCTTCTTCTTGCACAAGAAAAAAGAAATCAGGGAAACTGGATGGAGCAACTAAAAACAATAGGAAGGGAGCTGGCGATGGGGTCCCAGGGAGGATTCGGCCAATCCAAAGAATTCCTCGACCTCGTCAAATCAATCGGCGAGGCTCGATCAAAGGCCGAAGAAGACCGAATTGTCCTTCGGGAGATCGAATCTCTAAAACGACGCATCGTCGAGCCCGGCATCCCCAAGCGCAAGATGAAGGAGTACATAATCCGTTTGGTATACGTCGAGATGCTCGGCCACGACGCGTCGTTCGGATACATCCACGCCGTTAAGATGACTCATGACGACAATTTGGTCCTCAAACGGACTGGTTACTTGGCCGTCACTTTGTTCTTGAACGAAGATCATGATCTCATTATCTTGATTGTCAATACGATACAGAAGGACTTGAAATCGGACAATTATTTGATTGTTTGTGCGGCTTTGAATGCCGTTTGTAAATTGATCAATGAGGAGACCATACCTGCTGTGTTGCCTCAAGTGGTTGAGTTGTTAGGGCATTCTAAGGAGGCTGTTCGGAAGAAGGCCATTATGGCTCTTCATCGCTTCTATCACAAGTCTCCCTCCTCTGTCTCACATCTCCTTTCCAATTTCCGCAAGGTATGTATTCGAATGCAGAATTTTCTTTTTTTGTGTGTTTAAAAAACAATATTATTGCTGTTGAGAAGCTGTTATTGATGGCTTAGCTGTGGTAATCATAAACTATTTACGAGCACTATAAAATAGATGAACCCTAATTTTCGTTTTTTTTGTTTTGTTTTTTGGGATCACTGTAGCTTATGACGCATGTTTCTGAGATATAAATAAGCAATGCTGAAGGAGAGTTTATGTTATAAACTCAATAAGAGATGTTAAGTTGCTTGAATTCATCAGAGTTTATGCCTAAAGAAAGAGATGTATGTATATTCAGAACAAGATGATAGTGAAAGATTATCATAATGCGGCTTCTTTTGTTGCAGAAGCTTTGCGATAGTGATCCTGGCGTAATGGGTGCAACACTCTGCCCACTTTTTGATCTTATAACAAATGATGCAAATTCTTACAAGGATTTAGTGGTCAGCTTCGTCAGCATTCTTAAACAAGTAGCTGAACACAGATTGCCAAAGGCTTATGACTATCATCAGTTGCCAGCTCCGTTCATTCAGGTATTTTGCATTATATTATTTTGTTCCTGTTAAACTTCCATTTTTTGGTGTCAGTGGAGATGGGAGAGGGGGTAAATTTTGGTCCTCGTGTATTTTTTGGAGTATGAACACTTCATACTACAGCTCCAGGGGTAATTATGAACTGGCCTTTGTGTAAGCTGTTTTTTACAAGACAAGCCATGAATAGAAACATGTCATTTATTTCAATTCTAATAAGTATTTAAAAAAGATTTAATATGAAGGGCATTTTCTTACTGTCTTTGGTTTCTTACCCTAACTTTGTTTTTTTTGTTGTAAGCACTTGCAAATTTAAGTTTGCATAATGAACCATTTATTGCACTGGGCCCTTTCTTGTGATGTGTGTGCTTTGTGTGCTGCAATAGAACCATTTATTTCTACATTACACTATAGCCTAGGACATATGGCATGGGTTGTTTGATTTCTTTGGGGACTTTGATGTTTACGGTGAAGGACTTGCTAAACACATGCTTTGTGTGGGTTCTGATTTGGAAGATTGTAAGTTTTGTATGGTTGCACCATCTTTAACTGTTATATGGTCCACTGGATGGAGTGTACTTGTAGAATCTTTTAGAACTAGTATACCAAGAGTCTGCAAATATGTGAGTCATTTTTGTGGGATATGATTCTTCTATGCAATTTACTCATGCCATGTGATTCAAAATAAAGTATTCAGTATCTTATTTCTCTGTATGCACCTGAGCCATTTAGTTACCTAAAGGATGTGCAAATACAGTCACTGATCCACCCCTCCCCCAATGTGCACACCGCTGGCACCTTGTTTGTTTTGTTTTGCATTGTGGAATTACATGATGTTAGCATGTGAATCTATGATTTTATGCTCCTTGGTTTGGTCTCAATAGTGTGTAGCATAAAATGTCTCCCCTCCATACCTAAACAAATAGTTGTGTTAAAACGAATGGAGTTTGCTATCCTGGAGCGAAAATGAGATAATTGTTAAGATGTTTTTGATTTGTTTGTCATTTTCTTCTTGTAATATATTTTTAGGTCATGTTTCATTTGCATCATATTTTAACTCTTGCAGATCAGGTTGCTGAAAATTCTAGCCTTGCTAGGAAGTGGTGACAAGCAAGCAAGTGAGCACATGTATACTGTTGTGGGTGACATATTCAGGAAGTGTGACTCATCTAGTAATATAGGAAATGCTGTCCTTTATGAGTGTATATGTTGTGTTTCTTCTATACACCTTAATCCTAAGCTATTAGAAGCCGCTGCAGATGTGATAGCAAGATTTTTGAAGGTTTGCCTCCTGCAGCTTGTGCATTGCTTTTGAACTTTTAGTGTGAATGGATTGTTGAAGCATTTTGTTGATACTATACTGTTCACATCAAAACATTGTTATCTTGTTGGCACAGAGTGACAGTCACAATCTGAAATACATGGGCATTGATGCCCTTGGTCGATTGATAAAGTTAAGCCCAGAGATAGCGGAACAACACCAATTGGCTGTGATAGATTGCTTAGAGGTGAGACTTCTACCATTAAGTGCACATGATACAAATCATTCTGTTGGGGTCTGCCAAGCTATTGGCTTATGCTCTACTCTGACATCCTCACTGTCTATGCTTATTCTGTTGTTTCAAAATTTGGCTTTCAAATTAGATGTCTTTCCGTGATTGCTTATAGAACAGTGCTCAATGTTGGTGCATGACACAGGATCCAGATGATACTTTAAAGAGAAAAACATTTGAGCTTCTGTATAAAATGACTAAATCCTCTAACGTGGAAGTGATTGTTGACCGCATGATTGATTACATGATTAGCATCAATGACAATCATTACAAGACTGAAATAGCATCTCGATGTGTTGAACTTGCTGAACAATTTGCACCTAGCAACCACTGGTTTATTCAGGTGCATATCATCTTGTGTTTTCCAAAAATTGATTGTCTATTTGAGATTTTTTTTTTTCAATATGAACTATTTAGTTACCCTGAAGTGTTTATTCCACAGACCATGAATAAAGTCTTTGAGCATGCGGGGGATCTGGTGAATATTAAGGTGGCACATAACTTGATGCGCCTGATTGCCGAGGGATTTGGGGAAGATGATGATACTGCAGATAGCCAGCTAAGATCATCTGCTGTATGTTGTTTTGGCATTTGTACCTGGTCATCAATTATGTGCATGCACTACTTTTTTTTATTAATATTATAGGTGCGTGATGAAGCATCATGAACAGGCTAAAAACATCATAAAAGTCAGGCAAAAGCACTTCTTATAATTTATTAAATAGAAGTATGAGTGAAGAATTATAAAGACCAGGACCCATATCAGTAGTCAATACCAAATTGTATGTGATATAACACTGATTTCAAAGTCAATTTTTGGAATTTTGACCACCATGATACATCATGTTACCCCTAACTTGAGGGGAGCCAAATCCAAAAGAGAGTTGCATGCTTGTTGGCAATGCAAAGGTCTAAACTCTAAATCTTTTTCCAATTTTTTCATGTAGAAAATTGTTGAATGTGATATATTGATAAGGAGTGGAAATCGTTCCTGGATATATGCATAGAAATAGCACTCTTATCACATAGAGCAGTTGTTTTGTTGATGTTCCTTGTTTATTTATTAGAATTTTTTAACATGATGCAGGTGGAGTCATATTTGCATATTATTGGGGAGCCGAAGCTTCCATCTGTGTTTCTTCAAGTATGTTTTTTCCAACTATGATTTATCTTTTCTCTTTAAATATGTATTGCATATTAGTGCTGCTCTGAAACATCCTCCTCCTCCTTCTACCGCCCTGGGTTATGATAACAGGTCATTTGTTGGGTCTTGGGGGAATATGGAACTGCTGATGGAAAGTTCTCTGCTTCATACATCACTGGAAAGTTGTGTGATGTGGCAGAGTCTTATTCAAGTGATGAAACCGTCAAGGTATCCCTCGCATTACAAGACATCTTAAGTATTATTTTTTCTGTGGAATATTTATTTTATAATTGATTTTATGTTAAACTACTTAACATTGGTATTTCAACCCATCAGTTTCTTATCCCTTCTAATTGCTTTATTCATGTTGCATTACTATAGCTTATGCCTGAGCTGCTTAAATGATTGTTAAGATGCTAGATTGGGTTATTTTTGAAGCTATTGTTGATATCTTGCATCTAAAAGCTGAGCTCTTGTATCATTTGAGGCACGTTTATTTTGAAATGAGAATGACTCTTATCTAAATTTTGAAGGGGTACGCGGTTACAGCGCTCATGAAAATATATGCATTTGAAATAGCTGCCGGAAGAAAATTGGATATACTACCTGAGGTAAGCATTTTAAACCCTCAAGTGCAAAGTTCTTCCTTCTATCAAAATTGATTTCTGTCTCTGGATTGTAGTTGAAGCACCTGTCCTAATGCTTGTAAAGTGCAATTGGTATATTGAGACTTCTGATATATTTAGTCATGTATGCAGTATCTATATTGCAACTTTTGATATAGCAATTTTAGCAATTTTGACATGGTTCAGTCATGCATTAGTCCTTGAAAACTTCAATTTGCTCTTATACCCAGCCTTCCCTCTTTACCAGAATTCTGTCATATGGCACATGGAAGTATGTCCTTTCATTTTGATTTTATATCACCATTCAGAAGACAGTTTTTTCTATGACATATAGCTAGCTTATATCCTGAATCGTTTAAGGATTTGTATTCTGGTAAATCTCACTTCCTTTTGTTGCAGTGTCAATCTCTGATTGAGGAGTTATCAGCTTCCCACTCAACAGACTTGCAGCAGCGTGCATATGAACTGCAAGCAGTCATTGGCTTAGATGTGAGAGCAATTGGATCTATTATGCCATCAGATGCAAGCTGTGAAGATATTGAGGTCATTTTATTCTCATCATATTCATTTAACTTTCTTTTAAGGGTCAAAAGGCATGTCCTTGGTTTAGAAGATACATTAATTCCATATTTCCCAGCTCATGTATCTGTTTACTTTTATTCAATTTTTTTTATATAAAAAAAGTCTGTTTCTTAGACATATGCAACACTATCACCTGGCTTATTTGGAGCATTTTTTGTTAGTCAGTTCCAAACTATTAAGAGTGGTGGATATCATGATTTCTGATGGACTTCTATACCTTTGTAGGTGCAATTTCTTTGCAATTTTTGTTGAATGAAAAATAAGTTGTTTGAGGCTTGGAGCCATCAACTATCTTCTATCACTTCAACTTATTTTGTTGATTCTCCATGTTTCCCTTTTGTGCATAATTTCAAACCTGTGATTTGGTGCCCACTTCATTTGGTGCCCACTTCATCTTACTGCTTTCAATCTCAGAAAATGGTGCACTGCTAGATTACTGACATCTACCATTTTTTTTTCATTGCAGGTTGATAAGAGTCTTTCTTTTCTTAATGGTTATGTTGAGAAATCACTAGAGAAAGGAGCTCAGCCTTATATTCCAGAGAATGAACGTTTTGGAATGGTAAATATCAGCAACTTCAGAAACCAAGACCAACTTGAAGTTACATCTCATGGTCTTAGGTTTGAGGCTTATGAGCTTCCAAAGCCCTCAGTGCAGTCAAGGACTCCACCTATATCAGTGGCATCCTCAACCGAACTTGTCCCGGTTCCTGAGCCATCTTATTATAGAGAGACCCCACAAACAGCACCAGTGCCATCTTCATCTGATACAGGGCCATCGGGACTCAAGCTGCGACTTGATGGGGTTCAAAAGAAGTGGGGTAGGCCGACTTACTCCTCTTCTTCAGCTTCTACTTCAAATTCTTCTTCACTGAAAGTGGTGAATGGGGCCACACAAGTAGATGGGGTGAGCTCTGGAAATTCAAAAACACATGAAACATCATACGATTCAAGGAGGCCGCAGGTTGAAATCTCTGAAGAAAAACAGAAGCTTGCTGCATCATTATTTGGGGGTTCATCAAAAACTGAGAGGAGATCTTCTACAGGCCATAAGGTTGCAAAGGCAAGCAGCCATGCTTCTGAAAAGCTCAATACTTCAAAGTCCACAACTATCTACAGCACTGACAATGCAGTGGAAAAACCAAATCTTGTTCAACCACCTCCAGATTTGCTTGACTTGGGCGAACCAATTGTTGCAAGTAGTGCTCCGTCAGTAGATCCATTCAGGCAACTGGAAGGATTGCTGGACTCAGCCCAGGATCCTGGTACCTTTGGGGGTACCAAAGCACCTGATTTTATGGCATTATATGCAGAGACACCTGCAGGTGGCCGTAGTGCTGGTGTTGCTCCTCCCTTATCATTGAATAGAGATGGAGACAATTTAATACCCGGACTGTCAAATGCAAGTAGCAATACTGTTCATGGTGGAACTACAGTCACAAACCCCTCGCAAATTAGCAAAGGTCCGAATGTCAAGGAAGCCTTGGAAAAGGATGCGCTTGTAAGGCAGATGGGTGTGACACCATCAGGTCAAAATCCCAACTTATTCAAAGATCTTTTCGGCTAAAAATGGACATACACTTGTGAGTTTGAAATCTCTAATCTTGAGATCGGTTGCCATGTCATTTCCACATGGTTATTGCAAAGACTGCAGGTTGGCTTGATGATTTCACTTTTAACTTGTAACGAGCAGAGCTGGATCCTCCTTAGAATGGAGCCAGTGGCCTCCTGGAGTCTTGTAAAAATCTGGTACAGGTTTCAATTTGTTGTACGGCCAAAGTATGTCTTAAACTTTTTTCGCAAGTATCCGGAACAGAGTTGGGGCACACGGGGTATTTATTCCTTTTTGAGTGGTGAACCAGTGTAGAGCTGCTTTTCAGCGCCTCTGAACGTAGGCGCTTTGGGTGGACGAACGGGTCGTGCAATTCATGTTTGATTGGTTCTGCGTCGGATGAGTTTTATGAGAGTCAAAACCTGTTATAATAATCTGCAACAATAAGTTCTATGTGTGGTCTTTGTCCTTTTTTATTCAACTTTTGTGTTCCGGCACCCATTTTGTTTACATAGCTGACTGTTTTGCTGCAGGCATGACAAGGTTCTCCCTCGTATTGTACTTCCTATTGGTAGTTTTTTTCTAACTTCCTTCGATTGGAAGCTGTGATGATTTCAGTTGGGTTCGGTTCGCAGAGTTTGTTGCGTTCCATATGACATGCCCAACCTATCATGATTTTAACTTGTCAGTCCCCCCACCATTAGCTTCGGTTAAAATCCTTGTATCCATATTAAGTGCTGTGCATGTTACCTTAGTTTTTGTGTGGTCGGATTATAAGAATCCAAAAAAAAAGAAGGTGAAAATTCATTTGGGGCCGACTCTTGATGGAAAGGAGTAGGAAATGAATGCCATCCATCGTGGAAGCAAGCATGAGCATGTTGGGTTGGGGGAGCAGAGCTAAGATAGAAGTGAATTTAGCTTTGGTAGACGTAGTTTCTCTGTTTTCAACTTCTGTTAGTTAGGACTTAGAAGAGGCATGCAAATTATTAAATGTGATCGTATATATTAAAGCTGACCTGGAAAATTTAACACTAGAGATTGATTCGAGCTCAGTTTTTTTACTGAATATAGCAGCAATTCATGGATTTGATAAATCTAGATCTTGTTTATCAACATTAAAATAGTAAACCACCCCTTTTATAAAAATAATTGGCTTAGATTAGTTGGTGAACCGCAAATTAATTTAGATGTTGTTTGATAGGGTTGTAGTGGTAGTGGTTGTTCTTTTAAAGATTTTTTTATTTATAATATTTTTATATTAATTTAAATTTATTTTTTATTATTAAAAACTCAAATAAAAACAAACATTGGAAGGACTCAAATAAAAGTGTTTTTTTGAAATAAATTGATTTTTTAAAATAATTTTTTATAGTAATTTTATATCATTTTAATGACAAAAATAATTATTAAAAAATAAAAAATATATTATTTTAATATATTTTTAAATAAAAAAACTGTTTTTTTTTTTCAAAAGAAACATTATTTTACCGTTACCCAGCAACAGTAAACCATACTTTTTCCCGATGAATTCCCGAATTAGATACGATAATTCAAAAGAAAGGACAAGAGGACCATAACGTCAATGTAAATAAAATTGAGCGCCGAAGGTTACCGCCCTCCAGTCTCTTTTAAGTACTAAATTAAAATTCAAATAGCAAATCCAAAACAAGAGACGACGACGTTGTTTACAATCACATCACTTTACATTACATGCTGCTGCTTCTCCAATCTATTCATTTGTATTTGTTTTCCGTTAGATCTAGGGTTTACTCTTCTTCTTTTTCTTCTTAAATCGAGATATATGGAGAAAGCAACTAGTAGTGCTGCTCCTGCTAAGATAGAAGGAGGAGGAGGGGGGGGATCAAGGAGGCAATCCGATCTCAACAGATCCTTCAAGCTCGCAATTCGCTCTCTCCTCACTTCCTGCTCCAAGCAGGTCAATTACTCTTTCCTTTTATGATTTCTTATTTTAATTTTATTTATTTATGATTACTGCAATTTGACAACCTCAGATTTTGGAGACTGAATTTTTTTAATGAAAATGAAGGAGTTGGCAAAAGCATTTTCCAATTTTAGTAATGCAGAGCAGGAAAGTCTTCACCGTCTTTTTATCCAGGTATTTTTTATTTTTACTTTTTTTTTTATCTATTTTTGTATTTCATGTCTAAAATTTATAATTAAAGTATGATATATATATATTTATTTTCAGGTTATTACTTCTTTGCATAAAATGGTAGAGGTATGTATGCATGCATTTCTTCTGCATTTTCTCCTCTGATATATTCTTCTTATACAAACTACTTGATTGCTTTCTTACTCCCATCCAAATGGTTGATGCCCGTACTCTCTCTATGTGGCAACTGTGTAAATATTAACTATGCATTTGAAGAATGTGAGAGGCAGATACGATAACATAATTTAGAAACATAATGAAGTTCAATTTCCACAAGTTTGAAAATTTTAGTATTAATATACAATTAAAAAGAAGATCACAAGACTAGTAGAAACCGTAGTACGCAAATAATGGAGTTCAATTTCCACAAGTTTGAAAAATTTATTATTAATATAGAATTAAAAAGAAGATTACAAGACCAGTATCCTAATTACCATACCACTTTTTAGGTGATAAACCACCTCTCTGCAAGGGCAAGAAATTTTCAAAATGAAACCTGTATAAAACCTTTTATTGCTAGCTAGCTTTGTATTAATCACATATCTGAACCCTAATCTTGTCTCTTTTAAATATTACAGGATGAGTTCGAGTCTCTATGCCTCGAAACACAGGTAAATTTTGTTGTTACAACAATAATTGCTCTTCTTATGTTTGTAAGAGTGTTTGCCATAGAAACATATTAGACTCTTGTGAATTTAGAATGTGGTCTCTTGTATCCCATATATTTGTTGGAAATCAATCTTTGTAGGATGTACAGCATTATTGATATATTTTCCTTTTTAACCAAGAATGCGATGGAATTTTCATTTCGATGCCAGTATCCTGTTTCGGGCAAAATCCAAAATAGAAATTATTATTATTATTATTATTATTATTATTATTATTATTATTAAGTTCTGATAGTCGTGACTAATATTAGAAGAGGAGCTACAAAACCTTCAATAAAACATTTGCAAAAATGACAAATCAAGGCTGAACTAGTAGAGTTACTATTGATTTTTTTTTTTTTAAAAAAAAACCTTTTAACTTACTACACTTCTTGTGAATTCAATCTGTCCTGGCTCTAATAATCACCTAAAGTTGTCCATATAGAAGCAAAGCGTCCACTTCAGGTGATCTGGTTACATGGAAAATATGACCCTTTTAACTGGCGGTTTAATGGGTTTGCAGGTTAAAAGCTGTTTTTTTTTAGACTCTGCTTCTACACTCCTATATTCCACAACATCCTAGCTTTCTCAAACTTTGAAGTTCTTGATCTTTCAGTCTACAAAGGCTAGTTTCAATGCTCTTTTTTGGCGGTAGTGTTCTGTTTGATCCATGTGTTCTGTTATATTTAATGTTATTTGTGTGGGTATGTAGTCATTCTCTTGTTCCATCACTCATGGTCTAATTATGTCCTTACTTCTACTTTGCAGGTGGGAACCGCTCTTGAGACTGTGGAGCAACTTGTAGAAGAGAAAAATTTGGACCCTTTATTCTCAGAAAAGTAAGCATCATCTAGTTTTTTGATGACATCTGAATATATATTGGTTCATTGATAGTCTTGCTACAGGAGGATAGTTATATTTACTTTTTTATTTCGTGGCATTGGGATGCAGGGACAGTAGTGCAACAAAGAAAAAGAAATTGTGAAGTAGAAGGAGGATAGTTATATTTACATTTCCTCTTGCTCTGTTTCTCGGTCTAGGTTTTGGCAATGTCAATTTGTTTCTCATTCTCGGCATGGTTCCTAATATATAGGTGATCCTAGGGGTAGAACTGGGAGGCTTGTTTACGAGAGCAGCTCAATCATGCATTCCTATGATGAAACATTTTTCTTTAATTTGGAAAATGCTTGCAGGAGGATTAGTTGGTCATCTCAGTAGGATAATATTTATAACGTTTAGGAAGATATTTATCAGTTGTCTTCAAAATATGGGGTGTTTCTGCAGGGTTTCCCAGTGTCATGTTTGCCAAGGAGGTTGCACTGCATTATGCAGGGTTTAATTATATGAAAGTCTTTATTTGCAGGTCTAATATAATGGATGCTGTGCAGAATCTATCAATGGCAAAGAGAAATGAGATCCACTATTTGATGGGTATGCTGGAAAAGGTGAATATAGTATTGTTGTAAAATCTCCCCATTTAAATCTATCAGTATTAATAAATGGAAAGATGCGAATTCATAGAGACTGTATCATACTGAATCCTATTTCCAAATTCTAACTTTGTGATTTAACCATGTTGGTGGATCTAAAGTAGATGTACAATCCAAACGGTCAGATCTCTAAAGGTGTCTAACGCACTGTGATTTGCTATCCAAGCTGTCTGGCTTTTAATAATAGATAAGGATGTTCAGTCATATCAGAGGCCATTAGATTTTCAGTCCAGGATTGCTCCTGGGACATGCCCGGTGATACTTTTAGTCCATACATTCTGTAGCAGTTGTGTTTCATGCTTTGGCCCGGGTGATTTCTGCCCATGTAACTTTTCCTTGTAACTTGGCTTAGTCTTAATAAAAGTTATTACCTATCATACAGATAGCTGGGGGTTGAAAAGTCAAAAAATGGATTGACAGTATAAAGGATTGCTAGTTGTCTTAAATTTTGGTATGTGTAATGCTACTTGTGTGTTTATTAGGCTGAAGAGCAGAATCGTTGCCTCCAGGATCGTGTTGAACTACTCAGGCAAAAAATGCCTGATGACTCAGGCATCTCAGTTGTCATGGAGAAGGTTTGAATTTCTTTCCGTGACCTTTCTTTAAGGATCATGATAGGGCAAAGAGAGAAGTGAACACAGTTCCCTGTCTACTATCTTAACTGTGTTTCTCCAACATATAATTTCTGCAGTTCAAAAGTGGCATTTTAAGTTATGGAACATGCAGTGATGGAATTTAAGACACCACCAATGGAGTAATATATTTATTCTGGAATTGATGAGCAGAGCTTCATGGCAAGAAAAAGGAGAAAGTGAAAGCTCATTAAGGCGTAGGTAAAGTTTGTTTTGGACTTGGTAATAGATGTTTAAACTGCGTAGGATTCTTATTGTGGTCCCGATACTTTCTGTTTAAAGTGAAATGCGAATCAGAGAAATCTTACTTCCCATTTTTATTAAAGCATGAACAGGTTGAGCTTTTGTATATGGCTAAAGGTGTCGAGCATGGAATTGGGATTTTTAAATTTGTAGGTCTTCATTAAAGCACTTGTGCAATCAAATTGATGGTATACGCTGCTTATCAGTGCATTCCAAAATTATGCACCTAGCGGTGGTCACATTGCGTGAGGTTAGACTGTTTTAGGAACCATAATTTGTCTAGGTACGTAGCTGGTTCATGTGGGTTTGATTTCTCTCTTTTCATCCGATGCATATACATGCAGAGAAAAAAAAAAAAAAAAACTTGTGCCCACACCATTCTCTTGGAACTCATTTTTTCTATTTTGCTCTGCGAAAATGATTTTCATCTCATGCAGATATATGTGCAGGAAAAAAAAAACATCTTTGGTCTGACCTCACCATGATCATGAAACTCGTAGCTGGAAAGTGGTTGCTGTTCAAGGACCACAATAGCACCTTTAGCCAAACTCGTAGTGAATTAACCTACCATTATATGTTAGTGGCAATGAGTTGTCTTGAAAGGGCAGGGTTTTTTTTACACTAAATTAGCGGGAGGGTCTACTGCTCCCTCCTTTTGATCAACCAGTGGAACTTTTCTGAAGTGGGCAATTTGATTTGGAATCTCCAATTTAAGAAGCCCACTTAAGAAAGGCTAACTGGCCTAGTAGACTTCTGATTGTAAAACGTTGTTGCCTGCCCACAAGGCAGCCGCTTGTCCGACCTTTAATCTGTAGGAGTTTTTGCAAGAATCTTTATTCAGATTCATTGTCTTGTCACCTTATAACACCGAGAAGTTGTCTTTTGCTAGCTGTGCTATTCCCTGAACCGCACCTTTCTACCTTGACCCCAGATTTTGATCAAGTGGCACCATATCTCCAATCAGTGGCTAAATATGTAAAAGAAAAACCCGATATTGACGTGTCCTGTGAAAATATATATATATATATATAGGTGAGAGGGGAGGGATAAGGTCTAATGGGGGGCAGTACTTTTCCATGTCCAAAACAAGTGTCCACTGAGATTATGACGTTGAGAGCAAACCAATATTATTCATCCATGAATCACATGTAGTAGCTAAAGAGTTTGTATAGAGACAGATTTCCTAATTCTATATTGACATTCATGAAAGACACCGGCAACCCATATCATGATATTTTATAAAAAAAAGAAAAAAAACGAAACAACATATCAAGTAGAAGTCTACTCTGCTAGTTGCTTGTTTTGAATTGTTAGCTAGAATTTCTTCGTTTTGATTTTTTTCTATTGTTGATTTAAATTTAGCCTACTAAAAACTTGCCCCGTGCCTAGCCTCATAGATCATGGGTGATGTAATTTTAAAAACTTTGCTATTAATATTATGATGCTGATGAAGATGATGGTGTCATTTTTTTTCTGAAACAACACTAGGTTGCCATGTTTATGGATTTAGATTTTTTTTTTGTACTTGTAAAGAATAATGACCGGTCAAATTATAACTTAATTACTAATTTTGAATTTGATGGTCTGAATGAGATGATAAAATAAAGGAGTCAAAGTTATTGTTTTTACTTTTTATCGTATATTAAATCATGCTCATTTAATAATTAATTGAAAATTAACTATTCATGTCATGATCCCATTATGAAGCTAGATTTGCCGGTCTCTTTTGGATGTTAAGTTTGCCGTTTCCAGTTACTCTTATTCTCATCTGTTTGCAGTCCTTGACGAATTCGGAATTAACTGGGCTAATTTCATCAAAACCATACAAACATGGAATTTATGTTTGATCATTTTATTTTTTGGATTTGGAAACTGAAATCAAAATCACTACACGAGCATTTGCTTGAATGCTGCACATTTTTTAGGGTTCAGCTATAAATCGGTACTTGTAAAAAGAATGGAAAAAAAAAGAAAAAGTGGTGGGTAAGAAAAGTTGCTCTACTATACCACTACCACTACCACTACCACTACCATTATCATTACATTAATGAATACAAGAGCATAAAATGCTGATGTAAAATAGCAATTCCTTGATGAGGGTTGCTAGTAATAGCAATGCACATTGAACTAGGGCTCATCTTGTTGCCTTGCAGCAATGATTGATCAGCTAGTCTGTATAGATGGGAGACATGCATGCATATAATTGTGTCAATGCGTGCATGGAAATTAAGTCAAATAATAATAATAATGTTTGAATATTTTTTCATTAATTACAAAGGAGTACTTATTAGTACAGTAGCACTCTCTAGCGCCGTGGGAAACATGAATTTCTCGGATCACAGCAACGTTGAAAGCATCCTGCTAGGCCGACACTGATACAAAGAGACGAAAACTGAGGGAGCCAGTATATTGTTAGGCCGACACTGATATATATTTATTTATATCATGCGTGCTTAGAAGTGTGGTGTAGTTTTTATTTTGGGATACACATACCCATTTGATACTCGAAAGGCTGCCATTAAAATCAAATTTTACATCTTTTTTCTTGTGTTATATGGATACAAAACTAAAATAAAACATACACACGCTCATTATGCAGTTCGTGTTTCTTCTCCTAAAATCAAGACCCAAAAAAATAAAAAATAAAAATGAAGAAAATATTTATATATAGATTGCAAGGAGTTTTTCCTCTTCTTTATTTCTTTTGCTATTATTAGACTATTCTGTACACTCCGGGTTCGCTTTCTGTATACGAATCTTAAAGCAATTCCTTCCTTGGAGGCGTGTCTTATCTCTTGAGGTCAAAACAGTGGTCTTCTCTTGGAAGACCAGCCCTTTCTCTCCCACTCCATCAATCTTCTGATGAAAGCAGAGATCATCGTCGTATCTTTGAAGGTGGCAAGCTAGCTGAGCTCGATGCTCCAGCTAGCTAGCAGTCCTCCTGTTGAGAAGGAGCTCGCTCCCCTTTCATCCAGCTATCGTGGCTTGTTGGATAAAATGATGGGCAGACCATTCTGGGGGAGGGCAAAAGGGCCGTACTGAATCCCAGTATTTGCACCCACAATAGACCACCTGCAAAAGTTTTGCCAAATTCCCATGTCAGCCAGGACCCCATACTTTCTATATATATATACATACATGTTTCTTTGGTTGAGCATGCTTTCTATATTTAGCAACATAAATCTTCTGTTTTACCACCTCAAAAGGGCAAGTGGGTAACTAAGTAAGTACTGGCCAGATTTACCAACCTGTACTTGGTGGTTAGGTGATGGAGTAGCACCAGAATCTCCAGCTTGGCCAACTCATTCCCAGGACAGGAGTGGGTCCCGTTTCCAAATGGCATGAATGTATTGGGCTTCGGTGCAACCTGCTCAAATCATTAGCTTGGCTCAGCTTTACATTATTCATTCCTTCCTCCAGATTTTGATGAATTCAAGTGTTCAGAAGGAACTTCTCTGCTACGAGTTCTTACCTCAAATCTTGAAGGATCAAACTTCTCAGGATCTGGGAACAGTTCTGGGCTGTGGTGAATGTTTCTGAAAAGTGGCAAGACTTTCCAGCCCTTAGGGATCAAATATCCTGTAAAAGAACACGCCTGTTAGCTATGGCAAGCAAAGAGATAAGAAGATGGCAACTTGGTCAGATTGGCTTTTTTTGGAGTTCTGACCTTCATATTCAACATCCTCCACCGCCTCTCTGAAGGTAAAAGATAAAATCGAGGCAACTCTTAAAGTTTCTTGAATAACCCTTGAAGTTATTGGCATCTTCTTCGTATCTGCCCAGTTAAGGAGCTTCTCCTCATCACCCTTTTCTCCACTCCTCATTATGGCTTCTTGCTCTTCCTGTAAACCCAAAAGGCAAGCACACAAAACCAGGTCATTGGAAGAACAATCATTTATTATGTACAAAATAGTGCTAGTAATTGATCACTACTTACAGTGACAGCTTGAAGAACACTTGGATTTTCTCCAAGGTATTTAAGAATCCATGTCAAAACACTAGCTGTGGTGTCGCGAGCAGCAAAGATTACTCCGATAATGTTGTCGGCAATCTGATCATCAGTGAGGCCTTCTTTGTCACCCATGAAAGATCCAAGTAAGTCATTGTGGTCAAGCTTCGTTTGCCTCCTTGTGGACAAGATTTTTGCCAAGATCTGAGCCAGCTCTTTTCTTGCTTTCATTGATTTGTTGAAGAGTGTTCCTGGGAGATTAATGGGCATTGAATTGTATCCCTTCTCAAGAATGTAGTAGCACCTCTTAAGATCTTCTCTGTATAGAACTTCATCCTTCCCAAATATTGAAAGTAACGCAACATTGAATGTGTACTGCAAGGAAAAACATAATTTGATCAGCAACAAACCAAAAATATTTAGAAGACATGCCACCCATTTTTAGTCATCTAAGGGTTTTGGCAGTCCTGCGTGCAGAGAGAAACAGGGGAAGGTAAAACAGAGTAGCTCTGCTTTGAACCAGGGAAAAAAAAAAAGAACAAGTAGAAGCTTACTGATTTCATTTCCTGGAAAGTGTTAATTAATCTTCCTTCCCAAGATAGAAGAGAGTCCTTGGCAATGCTTTGAATATCAGGGACAATGTTTCTTATTGCCTCAGGCGTGAAGGCACGAAGAACAAGCTTTCTCAACTTCATGTGGTACGCTCCTTGGTGAAAAAAGATGGCTTCTTTGCCTAACATCCTTTCTTTACTGGCTGGAAATGTTGGCTTGAAGAGATGAGATTTGGTTACGAGGACAAATTTTGCAGCTTCAGGGCTGGATATCATGACACAAGGACAGCCCAGGATGTGGGTCTTGAAGATAGAGCCATACCTCTGTCTTTTAGAGGCGAAGAAGACGTTGGGGTCCTGAGAGTAGAGCTGGAATGTTTCGCCCATGTAAGGCCATCCCATGGTGCCAGGAGGGAGTGGGAAATTCTGAGGGCGGCGTTCAGTGGCGAAGAATTTGAGGAGGGACCTGAAGAGAAGGCCTCCTCCCGCAAGCAATAAAATGGAAGCAAATGATAGGAGAAACACAGAGGGGGAGAACTCCATTTCTGTTGCCTCTTTTTTTATCTGTGTGTAAGCAGTGAAGAAACTTGTGTGGGGAAAACAAGTGAAGAGGAAGAGGTATTTATAGGGTATTGTGAGTTGTCAGCCCCCACAGTCCAAAATAGTTGTAGTGAGAGAAGAAAACAATAAAAAAAAGAGAGGATGAGAGAGAGAATACAGCTTGAAATACCATACACGGAATCTCCCTCCAGCTCATTCATGGTTTTGGTCACACATTACCCTTTCCTGCCTGCTTCCTTCCTTGGAGAGTTGGTCTTGAGGGAGACTGTTTGAGATTTTGACCAGAAAGAGGATTTCGAGACAGATAATATGAGGTCTTGAAAGGCTAGAGGCCATTTTCTTCTACTATTCTATTAACAAGGCAAACCGGTGTCGAGCTCGGGTCTGTTCAGGCTAGCCGTGGTGGTAAAACTGAACCGGAGTCGACCCGGGACAAAATCCGGGTTATAAGTTGAGAGAGATTGATAGCCTCAAAGTGAGGGGGGGAGGGGGGGAAGGCCCTTCGTCTATAGACAAAAGGGGGTTTTTTAGGTTTTGCCTTTTTTATTATTATATCATCATCATGCATTCACTCACTCATCATTTTTAGGTCCGTACCACATCTCCCAACTTCTCTCGACTCGATGGTACAGTTGACATTTTTCCACACATACATACATACATCCATGCATGCATGCATACGACCACAAACCGCACGCTCGAGAACTCACCAGCAACCTCCTCTCCCCAGCCAAGATGCCATAAACAATTTCCTTGACTCGAATGAATGAAGGGCCACGCAGACTACTCAAAGAGGATTCATAATTATATTCAACCCAACATTTAATATTCTATGAATCATAACTACGACTCCTTTGATTTTTTTGGCATATCTTGAATTGAGTTTTAAAATAATTAACTTGTCACCTTATAAAATCTATTTCATAGATTTTTAGAGTCATTATCATTTATATTATTCAACTTTAACCATTTTATTTGAATCAAAGAATAAGACAAAAATCACAGGTTGGCTGATTTTCTTGCACAGCAACACAAACTATCTCAACTGCATTACAAATATGGACGAAGCCTGTTCCTCCAGTCATATCAAAAGTCAAAGTTTAAATTCCATTTTTCTTCAATGGAGAAATGCTTTTCTCTTTATTCAAAGGTTTAGGTTAATATATATATATATATATATATATATATATATATATATATATATATATATATATATATTTTGGGAAGCTTTCAAATATTAATAAATACTAGTTTTACTTTTGCAGCAACTTCATGTGGTGCAATTAATTAAATGCATTGACCAAAAATATAAAATTAAATGCATGTGTGTAATTAATAAAGAGATTGGAGCTGAATGAAATCGTATTACCAGCTCCCGTAGTCAAAGACTTGTCAGCAACCGTGCTTTTGATTTGAAGATCACAAAAAAATGGGACCTTGTGCTCCATGAAATCCATGACACCCACCATAATTCCTTCCTTGATCGTGTCAACTCCCATTGTTCAAAATGCTAAGCCTTGATTTCTTTTTTTCTTTTTCTTTTTCTAATTCAATATATAATCCCTCTCTCTCTCTCTGTGTGTGTCAAAAAGAATAGGCAGCTTCATGTATGGTGGGGGCAGCATATATTCCAATCCTGATCAAGCTACAAGTATTAAGAAAAACATTAATGTACGTACATTGTCTATACTGGTGAATAGAGGATTGAAGAACATTCTATATATATGAAAGTTAATTTCCTGTTCAGATGGAAAACATTTTTCAAGCTCAATTGGGCTGATTTCTTCCCACTCCATCACCTACATGTCCACACCTTGCTTTGCATTCTATATATATTATTATGCTTTCTTGTTTTGTTTTTCATCTTCATATCTTCTTCAATTTCCAAAAATGAAATCTAGTAGATCAGGTGATGACCACATAAAGAAACCCAGAGACAAGGCCCTGTGCAGCAAAAAAAAAAAAGATTTGAAAGAGAGACGCAGAGGCACTGGCAGACAATTTGACAAAAGGGTGGGTGCCATTGATCATCAACTTTATGCATTAATGAAGAAGGGAAAGCAGTCTCCCAAACGGGTCACATATATAGCCCCACGATAACAGAAAGCTCCTTTGATAAATGCTAGAGAAATTAATTAGCTCGAATAATATTCGATGAGTTGGTCCATCTTTCTATTTTAAAATTAAATTATTAATTGCTCGATTGCTTTGTCATGCCCTTAAGCTCATCTTCCTCCTTTCATTGGCAGCAGAGGGATCAGAAACGCGGGAACTACGTGTGTGCTGAGAGTGTCAATAATTGAGACCTCTCTCTCCAGCTTAAGGGATTGGGAAAAACATAGGAAGCTGCTACGTGTACATCTCTCCAGTAGTGAAGTTGACTACACTATATATGGATCCAATTCTTTGTCAAAAACTGGCCATGAACTTTAAATTAGATTTCTATCCATTTACGATGCTGGGTTTTTCAGTTTTATGGACGGACCTCCTCCTTCTACCCTAGCATATGCATGCTAGGAGTGTATGCAGCTTATTTTCGAGTATCAATAATCAAATCATTGTTTTTTGAGACATCTTTGAAGGAATTATATATATATATATATGAAGCACAGGAAAGTTTTAAATTTTCTCAAAACCTCCTCTAGTTTTGGTAATTTGTCAAAACAATTACATGGTTGGTCCTCCTCTGCAAGTACAATCATACAATTGATCAGGCCCTGATGATTCAAAACTCAAGATCCAACTGGTGACACGAGAGCTAGGTTACGAGCCCTACTCTCTCTCTCCCTCTCTCTCTCTCTATCTATATCTATATATCTATATATATATTGACAATTATAATTGACCAAAGGCTTCCTCCTTGATTTGTCGTAGTCTCCGATGATTATGAAATGCAAGTGGACCAACGAACGGTATGATATAGTACGTACGTAACCGATCAGTCAAGTTTGATACCCAAAGAAATTTATTTTTTTTAATTAATAATGAGGACACAATAGTAGGGCACTTGGACGTATCAGAATCCGCCACCATCCCCACCCCATCTCATAAATATAACCCATCCACCCCCCCTTGCCACTCCAACCCTAAGAAAAGAAAAGAGGATTAAAATGAATCATAAGAATACATGGATTTATTTTACATCTTCATCTTCGTTTTTTTAACTAGATTTGTTTTGTTATTTTGAGATATTAAATAATAACCAATCGCAATGCAAAACAAGTACATACATATATAAAATCCAAGTGAGGGGATCGGAATCATGACTCGATGAGCCAGCCATACAATTAACTAGGTGGAGAATTGGGGATTACAACGCATGCAGGCACGGTTAGATTTTATATTCCGGCCAGTCTGTTTATCGTTGTCGTCATCGTCTTCTTCTTCACGGATCGAAGACAAATACACACACCAAGAACCAGAGAATATTGCAGAGAAGTAAATACTTTTTTGCTTGTCTTTTTCCAGCTCCACTCCGCAAATGTCTTTTCCTGGCTGTCTTGGTTTGTTCCTAGGCACGGGTCTGGTTTCATAATTTCATATATATATATATATATATATATATAGATGTAGGGTCCCCTAAGCGGTGGGAATTCTTTGTCCCCCGCTTCTCTAGATTTTTAGTCGCTTCTCTGATTCGTGTTAATTATACTCTTTAGCAATAATCACCCAGTTCCTTCTATCAATTATTTTCTTTTAATTTAATAACATGTTTTTTTTAATTCTCTCCATGCCGAGAGAAAACTTGCATTGATATGAGGTTAACAAAGAAAATATGAACAAGATTAATTATATAAAGCCTGAGCCACGTGTTTTTCATGGACATAAAATCTAACATTAGTTTTTATTCAGAGATGACACAAACAATACATATAATGAGCAAGGTGAGAATATAATAATACAATCAAATCACTAAACAATAATGTAAATTGCGGTATACGTATTAATAATTACTTGTTTTTCACTCAGAAACTCATGCAATTTAAATGGTGATGCGTGTAAAGAAAGAAAAAATAAATTAATCTTTAAGCATATATAGAATCACTCCAGTGCTTGGTCCATTTCGTAGGATAAGATCTGTGATCACTTCTTTTTCATGGAAAAGTATGTATGCAATCTTCAAAAAAATGCATAGTTTTGTCTTCTTTTCTATTTCTGCTATTATAAACGAATGCATCAGTGCACACATCATGTATATATGCTGATAATAGATAATTAGAAGATAAAAAAAAAAAAATAGAATTACATATACGCTTTTCGACATATGCGTAGACTTGCTGAAAATTCCATCGATCTCTCAAGTCGTACGTACAAATCTATTATATATAACTTACACAAAAGCTTTGAGCCAGGTCATCCTATATGACTTGTAGATGAACCCATGTTAAAGCTTTTATTTTTCAATTTTAATAATAATGCTGTTTTGGTGTAAGAAAAAAAAAATCCATCTTTCATGTACTGCAAATCAAGATGCCAATTCATAAAAAACAAATCTGACTACATTAAAAACAAATCACATTTATCATCGCGCGTTAAACTTAGATAAAACAAATGGACCGACCACATTTAAACTTCATGTTACATGAGTTCATTAGCAAGCCAATTAAAGTTTTTCAAAAAATACATTTTGAAAACAATATTGTTTCTGTAAAACTAATGTGTAACAAAAAAGTTTAATAAAGATCATTAACTTTAGGGTACTAATTGCTCTCATTGCATGGCTAAAGTAAATATATTTTCAAGATATAGCAAGGTCTCCTACTCGTAAACAACGATTTCTATAAGTTTATTGAGAAGTTATGGTTTATTTATCATAAATATAAACAGATCTAGAGTTAATACAGAAAAATTAGGGAGAAAATAATATTGTTTTCTAATAAATTTTTTGTTAACATCAAACTATTATGTTTTATATAAAAAAAATAGTACCCTTTTAAAAGACAAGTACTCTTTATTAAAATTAATTGAACAACTTAGCAGAAAGTATCATTAACTAATGAACTTAACCAATTAATTCCAAAAGTAAAAATAAAAAAAGTTATTTATGTTACATGATGTCGAGTAACTTTCCCTCCAAATCTTTCATCCAGCACTCAGATTTATTGATTTGTTATCCCAATAATTATAAAATGTGACAAAACCCTCACTAAAATTCCCTTTAACTACCTAATATATCCTAGTTTTATTTGTTGAAAAGCCAATCACATGTTTCAACTGCTACAAATCAAGATGCCAATCCCTGTAAAGTCCAAAAGAGAGAAAAACCATACACTTTGATCGAACAACGAGATCACATTCGTGCTTTGACTTTTTATAGTCGAGGTACGTACGTGTCAAACAATTCTAACAGAAAAATAACAACAACGTATGATTTAATTAAACTACATGTCCTAGCTTTTGACTTTTCAGGATATAACAATTAAGCTACACAGCTGTGCATTAATTATATTTACAATTAAGTAGCCCTCTCGCTTCCAACTCCTAGGTTTCATCTCCTTCCATGTGCGCATGCAATAGCTGTTGATTGCGGGAGTTCTTATACTCATTTGAACGGCTTGAAAATTTTAGAAGAAAACAAGCGAGCGATGTGGGTTTTAAGACACTATTATACATGGAAAATAATGACGTAAATGAAAAGGTTATTATTGAAGTGGAGGGACATCTGTTTGTGTTTTCACTTTTTCAAGATCAGTACTTGGTTCCAGCTATCATTTTGTCTTTCTCAGGGGAGTTTATCTATAGATCGATCGATGATCTTGTCCAAAAACTGTTGGATTTTACTCATGGGATCTCCATGATCTAGAATGACGGATGGAGCTGTGCGAGAAGATTACAATCCTTACATGCAAAGCCAAAAGGGATATCACTTCTTTCTCCTTTACTAGAAAGTTGCTCCTGACATCATCGATCTTCTTTGCTTGATTTTATTCTCGATCAAATTCTGTTATTGTCATATTCATTGCTAGCATGCCCTCGATCCCCACTAAGACCACCTCTCTCTCCTTTATTTAGGGTTTCGTATTAATTCTCTAACATGGACTGGCTTTCTTTTGACGACTTACTTGTTGCTTTAAGGATCGAAGAGAAACATCATCAGCAAAACTATATTTTTCAGGCCAAGGCACATGTTGTCGAGGGTTCTTTCAAACCCATGACTAAGAATTTCAAGAGAAAAAGGTTTGATATTAGAAATAAAAATAAAAACTTTTATAGAGCAAAAGGTAAATATATAAGTCAAAAAAAGGGTACGATATGTTGGGTTTGCGGCAAATACAATGATCATGTTCCTAAGGATTGCAGCAATCATCGCGGTCAAGCATCTAAAACTTCAGGATCTCATTGTCTTATTTAATCAAGTAATAATTATCTTATTTGCTTGCCTTATCTAAAATACCTCTGATTTTTAACTCAAATGATTAATGGTGGACTTTAGGGCTAATGTTCATGTGCGTGCATGCTGATATAAGATTATCTTCGTCTTCATTTTGAAAAAATTTAGTGAGTGCATCCTTGTTGGATCAAAATGGCTCTACCCTAGCTTGTTCTAGGATCTAACAAGATAGTTATAAGTAGGTTTGGTTCTTTATGTATGTAAATGTTATCTTTTTGAATAGTCTTTTATTTGACAAGGTTTTTTTTTAGAAGTGCTTTTAAGATTAAAAAAACATACAAGGGGGAGATGCTTGGTTCCAGCTTTGATTTGTGTTTTTTAAGGATGAGAGAGAAGAGTTCCACCAGCAGGAACATGATTGATGAGGAAATGAAGTGGGCAGTCCAGTTGATGTATGGAGGTGGATTTGACTTTTGAGTCACCAGAAGGAAGGACTCATAATTAATTCCACAATGATTGACAAGGTACCATGATCTCGAGGAGAGGAGAGGAGAGGCCAGGCCATGCCCATGCCCATGCACTGCTCTCCTTCCGTTTTCTGTCTGGTTTTGGATCTATTTTTTTCACTCTTAATAAATAATATAATCCTGTGTTCGAAGGGGTAGATAAACTTAGTGTAAGAATAGGATGCATCAGCTAGTGATGTAGAAAATTATACGTATATTCTATGGGCCAGATGAAAACCAGAGTGGGGAAGACATGGTTTGGGAGAAACCACGCTTTGACAAAACCAGGGCCACTCCCAGTTTGTTGCTAGCTAGGTATATTGCTGGCTAGCTGGTCCGTTGGAATCAAGGATAAGTTCCAGCTCTTGGGATGCTCCATGGGTCGTAGCCTTGTCCCCTTTTCATACTTTAAGATTAAAAAACACAACCCATCTCTCTAAGCACACTAGCTAGCTAGCTAGTATCGCTCGCTCGGAAGATGCATTTTACCTCAACCGTCCACCAAAAAAATTAATACCCTCTCGATCATACATGCATGCACTTGGATTCGCGTTTCGCTTAATTTGAATCCTCACCTGGTATTTTAAAAATAAAAAAAATACTTCTTTTTTTAACTATTCAGACCGGATTCGAGCTCTATATATACGGGGGTGTTCTCGTCAGTTTGCATGAAAACAAAACTTCCTAGAAAGATAATTCAAAAATAAGAATACACTGAAATATTGTTTTTTGTTACTTTTTTTTTAATTTATAGGGAAAAAACAATAATAATAAAATAATGCCACTTGAAAGTTGAAACAGCCTGCTAGCAAGGTAGATATACTGGAGCGGGACCCATTCCTAATACAAACAAACAGTACTTTTAATTATTTGCTGTCCGAGGCCTCTAATATCTTTGAATGGATGGGAAGTGGGAGTCAAAGACGACTCTCCAGGGATGAATAATTAGAATCTTCCCACAAGATTGGTGAAATTAACTCTCATGTACACCTACATGCATCTTCTGATCGAATGGCTCTGAATTTTTCTCTTAGTTCATCTTTACTTTTTTCGCTCAAGAACATCAAAATAAAATGCAGTGATTTTCGCTCACTCTCAATCAAACTTTTTACAAGTTTGGATAAATTGTTGATATATGGATTATTATTAATATTATGGGTTTATTATTATTATTATTATTATTATTATTATTATTATTATTATTATTATTATTACTATTGATTTATGGGTTTAAGGAATAAGGAAGCAGATATTGATTAAAGGCCTGTCATCATCGGCCCCCCTCCCATACTTTATTTTGATAAACTTTGATCGGAATTATACACGTTTATCATTTTACTTCAAAATTGGCACGCCACCGGCATACATTGTCTACTTTGTGGGTTTTCTGGGAGTTGTATTTTAATTATTTGGCTGGCTAGAAAACTTGAATCTCCCTGTATTTCTCGGAGATTCAAACTTCTTTTTGGTTTGGAGGGTTTTTTAGTTTATAATTTATTCGTGTGAATAAATATAACTTTTTGAATATGTTATAGGTTCATGTATCTTAATAAATTTTTATATGAGTAAATCAATGCAAATGCTCTTATAAAGTTCACCTCTCATGAACCAGGGTTGTCAATTAAAATTTGTGAATATTCAAGATAACTCTAAATTTTTTTTGGATAAATTGATGTTTTCAATATCAACTTTCCCATAAGTTCAATATTCATTTCAAAATATTTACTTTAAACTCTCATGAATTAAGATAATCTCGATTAAAATAATTTCAATGAAAATTAATGAATATTTAAAATAACTCTAAGAATTTTTTCAGGTTAATCATTAATATCTTATATAATAACAGTCTACTAATAGATCCGATATTTTATTAGAATATTAACTTGGTATTCTCATGAATTAAAGGAATATTGGTTGTTTTTTTTTTTTTTTGAAATATTGACCTAATTCTTAAGAAATAATAAAGTTATTATTTAAATCCCGAGATGTATGCAAAAACCAATAAAAATAATCTATTTTATATGAAAACATGAATTTATTTTTGAAATATTTGGTCATATAGAACACACAATTATTTATTTATTTATTTATTGATTATTATTATTATTCTTTTGGTAAGACCATAAAAAAAAGGAGCACGAATAACATTGAAATTGAAACCCAGAAACGTGGAGATTGATTCAGGCCAGTTTCCTAACAAAGAGATGCACACATGCATCTCCGAGAAGGTGTTGGGAAATACACCTATCTTTGAAATTGATTTCGTGTTGCTGGGAACAACATATATTACATGCTCATGCTTCAATAGTTTATTTGACTGCACGACGGTGTAAAATGTGTTTGAAACAAATTTTATTCACAAATTTAAATACAAAAATATATGTACGCAGTTTGCACCATGTAGCCAAGTAAAACTTGGAGCATAAGTGGTTGTGTGTATAAATGCAAATGTAGATGACACGTCGTCCATATCCATCAAGAAAGTGAAAATAAATTATTTCTTGTTCCATGATAATGTATTTTTGAAACTTCTTACTCATAATTTATAGAATGCTCCTGTCTTAAGAGCATCGGTTTCTAAACTAATAACGGACACATAAGTACATTAATCATCTAATTATCATAGAGTCTTAAACCACTTGAACACAAAACCAATCCACGTAATTGGGAGCAAAATCATTAACGGAATCATTTGATTTCCTCATCATATAATAAATTTGGTTTAGTTTCCAACGTTAGTTGACATTGGTGGGCCAATTTCTTAAATGAAGTCACCAAAAACCAGAAATATTAAGCCAATTGAGCAAGGAATTAGAGATTAAATAACTCAAAACTAATATAAATAAATAATTGGTAGAAATGCTCAGTTTTGATACCAAATCCAAGATCTCAAGCCTCTACGCTCTTGGTCAAGGAGATAATAAACTCCCTGTTGGGCAATGTGGCTTAAAATTAAAGAGCCTTGTGCATATCTTAATTGGCGTAGAGTTACAAATTATCTTGCAAAATACACTTTAATAAAGAGAATAATTTATATATATATATATGTGTGTGTGTGTGTGTGTGTGTGTGTGTGTGTGTGTGAAACCTTGAAGTCTCTCTTGTCTTTTTCCAAGATGTCCAGCCATGCGCATGGTTAATAAAGACAAACTGATCTATTCCATGCTACATAACTAAAAGCAAAATACAGTGTCCAATTTTTTATTCAGAGATGAGAGTGTATTTAGACTAACTTATGTATTAATTAAAATTAAAAATAAATAAATTATTTATATAACAACGCTAAGATTTAAACTTAAAATGTCTTTATGAAATAAATTAATCTCTTCTTAGCTCCACGAACTATACACTACGTAATTAAATATTCCCCGGTTGCTCACGATCGACCTGTTCCTTCTCATAGGTTGATGGCATGCGTATATAATATATGCTATTATGCTCCATATAATAATTAATTAATAAATAAACATGTTCTTCGTCTGAAGGTTTTTTTTTTTACTTTATACACACACATATAAAGGGATACACGTGCTTCGATTTAACTTGGCGTACTTACGTACACATACAAGTACGTAGAATATAGGTGATTGAGGATTAATTAAATATCAATAAGAAATGTATAAATGATCATAGAAGAAACAAAATGACGTGGATCATACTATGCAAAGTTAATTGACATTCGAGGAAGGTGCTTCAAGCTCAAAAGTGTATACATATAATAATACCATGAGTAATTAATATTTAATCAATTCTTAATTCAATAAGATGAGTCAAAACCCAGACAAAGCCAGATGGATTCGGGGGTGCTCTAATTAATTAAGTAATTAATCTATCACGCTAATAATAGCTAGCAGCCACGATTTTTTTACTTTTTTCTAGGATGAATAGGCTAAGAATATATAATAGATAGATTAGGTTATTTACTATTCATTAAGAATAAAATAATTCTTCTGTTTTAGTTTATATATAGTTTTTTTTTATATTTAGTTTAAGTTAAACATGTATTTCTTACATCATTAATTATTATGAAACCCTGAACTTCTTTTTTTTTAATTTTCTTCGAATCGTTTCCATACTTTAACAAATTAATTTTTTTTTAGGGTTTAAACATAGTGATTGAAGAACAGTGCTGCTTTGATTGATTTGAAAAACAGTACCTGCTCTGATTGATTTGAGCCCTCGATTAAGCCGAGGAGTGGGCCAGTTTTGGCTAGCATATCCGTTCATATATATATATTCACATTTATTTTTCTTATACTCTTATGGTAACCTTTCGTGTGTGTTTTTTTATACAGTCCGAAATCAGGTATGAAAATGATAACCTGGCTCACTTTTTGAACAAGTAAAAATTCTGTGTTTTTTTTTTTAACACAATTAGCCCTTTGCAGTAACATATATAATATCTTTAGTGAGAGTTGTCTTATCATTTTTACGATAACGTTGTTTATAATTTATGTTTATTGGGATTTACTTTATTTTTAAAAAAAAAGTGGACATTTGATTATTATAAATTGTGCTGTCATGAAAATGAAAAGAGTGCATTCACTTGCAGATATTCATTATATGAAAGCAATAGTATCCAGAAAATTTAGCCACGCATATAAAAAGCACTAGGAAAAACCAATGTTAGAAAGATATTCTATTCTTTTATTAATATATTAAGCTGAAATAGTTTTCATTTATATATATTTTTCTCAAATCATTTAAAGCAACTGTAATATGAGTGTAAATCTATATACGTGGCTTAATTTAAGTGGAGGTAGCATCGAGTGATGGGTTGCCATGGAGTGCTGGAGTTGCTCACTCATGACAAGGTAAAAAAGAGGCTATTGTTTCTGTTTTTCCAAGGAAGCAAGTATGCAGATATTGCTGAACTCTATTAAAATAATACAAGAAATCTCCAGTAAAATAATAAAGAATGTTCGGATAACTTCATGTATAAGGAGAAGATTTAGATCACGATAAAAATAAAAAGAGCTGAACTGAAGTTTTTGTCGTGTCCATCTCAAATCATTGACTTTAAAAATCAAAATTTATTTATAAATTCATATTAAATCCTCATACAAACAAATGGTTGTTCTTGGACATGGAGAGAATCAGAGCTCTGTTTTTGGGATCAAATCGAGCACATGTTATATTGCCCCAGTTAGGAAATAGGGTAACGTTTGAATCTGGATTGCCTGCAAGAGCTAGGCGCTCTCAAATGATCGATGATGATAGCTAGAAATGAAGCTGTCTGCATATCACACGGCACAGTTTGAAGAGGCAAATAAAGCAGGGGAGAGCAATCGATCCTATCTGTATCATGTGGTGATCCCTGTTGATGAGGATAGAGATCATCTTTTCCTCGCATGCAGATCGTCTGATCAGGATATTTGTTACAGATTCTTCTACGGAGCCTGTTCATTGATTGAGAATCTGAGTTTCAGGTCCACTGTCATAAGAAATGTACGGTGCTCCTTCATTTATTCTAACGCCATCAAAGGATTGTAAAGAATAGATAAAATTAAGGCAGTGAAGAAAAGCAGAGTGTATGCATGGAAGGTGTTATTGCTGGTAACAAGTGGGGATGGGGGTGGCGGGGAATTCTATCTTCAATCTGCCCCATTTCTGGCCTCCCTCTAATAGAGCCCAATTGGCTATATATTCGGCTGCTCCAAATTCGCATCCCCACTAAGTTCTGGATCCAATAATTTAGCCCAAACTTCTACATCATCACACTTCCCCTCCACTCCTCAGTCCTTTCTTCATAGAACCCTGTGATGAGTAGGCCTGTAATTACTGTTGCTTGGGACATACTCCTCTTAATTTTGGGATGAAAATTGTTCAGGCCGAGCAGAAAAGGATTTTAAATCTTGGGGAGAGTCGGGCTCAATCTAGAAGCTCAGATTGTGACACTTGTGGACCAATAAGAGCCCAGGGGTCTCTCAAATGGCTAAATCAAAGCAACGTGGGTCAACACTTAGAGCTGCGTGGTCAACCCAAGGAATTTATATATTTATTTATGCATGTTGAGGTGATCACCACATACGTAAAGCCCAAGAGTGGTCATCGCATGCGTAGCCGCTCGTTAGATGACATACAGCTTAACAATTACGTAGTATGGAAATGAATCTATAAATTGTCCCAACAATTATCTCGCTAAGCATCACACAATCTCTATTACCTCCACCCACAATGGCACAAGTACTTCCAACCAAAAGGCACTTCTTTCTTACCTCAACCTCTACGATATGTGTTAGACTCGTCGAAATAAGAACTGATTAACTTCATATTCTGATAACATTTTCTTTTCTGAGATTTCAGGATTGCAGTCGTCACGGGTGCAAATAAAGGGATTGGGTTAGAGATTTGCAGGCAGTTGGCAACTAAAGGGGTTTTGGTGGTTTTAACAGCTAGAGATGAAAAGAGGGGTCTTGAAGCTGCTAAGAACCTCCAAGTTTCAGGTTTTTCTGACGTTGTTTTTCATCAACTTGATGTGATGGACGAACTCAGCATTGCTTCCTTGGCCAATTTCATCACAAACCAATTCGGAAGGCTTGATGTGTTGGTAATACATTCTTTTCTTCTTGAGACTTTTTTATTATTATTATTATTCTTGATAAATCTATATTGTTCCTGGCACCTGTCTACAAGTTCTTATAATATGCTTAGGAAACCACAACAGGTGAACAACGCAGGCATTGCTGGAATCGAAATTAAAGCAGAAGACTGGAAGAACTTAAGATTTGGTGTTGAAGATGTAAGTCTCTCAATGTAATATCATCTTCTTATAAAATGATTGTGATGGAATTCTGAGATTGGAAAAAGAAATACAAGTAAATATGTTTTCAATCTCTAACGTTTTGCTGAATTGGATTATTGATCAGATTATAGGTGCAAATGCTGCATCACAAAGAAAATTTATGAAGCAAACTTATGAAATGGCAACTAGTTGCCTTGGAACAAATTATTATGGAATCATGCGCCTAACTGCAGCACTGATTCCTATCCTCGAACAGTCCAATTCTGCAAGAATAGTCAATGTCTCCTCCTCCTTTGGTAAGCTAGAGGTAAAGACGCCACATCCATCTCTTTCAGGCACTAGATGAAGTTTAATTAGCTTACATATATGTATGGAAAAAGTTTACTACCAAAATTTGTTTCTCCTGCAGTTTATTCCTAATGAAAAAGCCAAAAAGGAGCTAGGTGATGTTGATGGCCTCACTAAAGAAAAAGTCGGGGAGCTGGTGGAAGAGTTCCTGGAGGATTTTAAGAATGATTCACTGGAAACCAAACATTGGCCTACCCTTTTTTCAGCTTATAGTGTGTCCAAGGCTGCTCTCAATGCCTACACCAGGATTCTGGCAAAGAAGCACCCTAAAATTGCAATCAATGCAGTTTGTCCTGGTTTTACTTGCACAGACTTGAATGATAACAGTGGGATCTTTACTGTTGAAGAAGGTGCACGAGGTCCGGTTGCGCTGGCTCTGATGCCTGATCATCGGCTCCCTTCTGGCTGCTTCTTTTCTCAGACAGAAATGTCAACTTTTTGAATGATATACACCAATGAGCTTGCGGTATATGCATGCTGTGTACTAGGAGAATAAAGGCGGGGAGAGTTCGACTCTCCATTGATGGGCCATCTCTGAAATGTGTAAAAGAATCAATAAATTAGTTCTCTTCAAATCGTTTCTTCTTCTCTGTTTGGATTGTATTTAATCAACGATTTCACCTGAATGCCCATCTCAGTTGGAATTTGTTTACCAGATTAATTTTCTTATGTGCGAGACCCTTGGAAAGGCAGCAAGGAAGAGAGCATGTTTATGAGAGCAGAAAAAAACATTGTCCTGGCACATGAAAAATACTTAACAGGACAAGTATATAAATCTTTCCTGAAGAATGCCTGATAATTATAGATAGCCAAGAGATTACAATCAATGTCGTGAACAAAAGCAGAGTATGTGCATGCAAGGTTTTATACTGGAAACGAGTGGGCATTGGGTCGAGGCTCCATGCAGCTTAGAATTCTATCGACGATCTGCCCCATCTCTGGTCTCCATTAGAGAAGAATTGGCTACACTGATCAATACACATAGCTGCTCCAAATCCGCATTCCCATTGAGTTTTGGATCCAATGGATTAACCCAAACTTCTACATCATCTCTCTTCCTGCACTCCTCCGTCCATTCCGCGAGTGTCGCGGTACCTCGTGTTGATTTGAGGCCTGTGATGAGCTCAAGTAGTCGCACCCCATGGCTATAAACATCATTCTTGGGCGTTGCAATGCCTGTATTGAGGTAGTTAATGTCAATGTAACATGTTGTTTTTTTGAAAAAAAATATATTATATTTTTATTGGTCATCCAAGTTGTTTTTAGACCGATTAAATTAATCAATTTACTTTAAATTAGCTCTTGAATATTTTAATTAGAAACTCGAGCCAGACATGAAACCAAATTAGTAGGAGGTAGGTTTCAAGATCACACTACTTGAATGGATTTAATAAAAATACTAAATTAGTTTTTATATTTTTAATACTTTTTATAAGTTTTAAAATACAATTAGTTTTACCTTGTAGCGTGAGGAATTTGCAAATGCGCGCGCGCGTGTATTTTATATGGGTGTTTTTATTTTACCCATATTTTTCTTTTATTAAGTTTGATGGTAAAGGATCAGCCAAATGGTGAAGCTCAAAGGTGTATATATATTAAAAATGATTTTTTTCTCTATTTTCTTTTATTAAGTTTGATGATATGGTGAAACTCAAATATATATATATATATATATATATATATATATATATATATATATATATTAAAAATGACATTTTTCTCTTGAAGATGAATGCTTTATTGAGGTAAAATGTAAATGCAAAAATATATAAATGAAGGACTCGTTGGTGAGATTGCATAGTAGAATTAATAAAGTATGAAGTGAAAATAATCTACCAAACAAATAATTTAATTTAATGTGAAAATTAGTGAATAATTATAAACACAAGTAATATACGACCGTAGTTCTTCACTCTTCGCGGGTGTGGCGAGAAAGTGAGAAGGAGATTCGGGGTTGCATTTCTCTCTCTAATTTGTTTCTATGGAAATGTGAAAGGTAATGATTTTTTTTCTTTTATAGGAAGTGGAATAGTTCTTACATTCAAAGAGCATAAACAACTATGATTAAATAAATTAAATACGAAAATTAAAACCCAAACAATGATTATCAAATATGGAAAAGTCTTAGGAAATCTGTTTTTAACTTATCAATGCTTGGGTGAAATCGAAAGGTCTTGACACCACGAGGATGAAAATATATTTTATTAAATGTTAAAAAAAATGAAGCTTTCTTCTTTTTGTCAGGAGAAAAGAACTTTTTTGTAATATAAATTGTTTTGTTTTGATTTTTGAAACTATTTTCATAAGAAATAATATAAAGTTTTTAAAGAAAATAAAATTTTTATAATGATTATGCATACACTTATTCATTATCTATCAGTTATTAAATCAATTCATGAAAAAAAGCATTAAATATAAGACAAATGGAAAGAGAGTGGGAGCGTGGTGAGTTGACCGCGGCCGCCGGACAGGACACGCTAATAGTCTATAGGGAGGGAGGGGGGGAGGGCAGGTGCAGGAAGCCACTTGCTAAGCAAGCACAGACTGCAATATATATAATTATATATATATAAGTCCAATACAATAAATAATAATAAATATCAGTATTATTATTAATAATAAAAGAAAACGAATAGTCTAAGTGATAGCCTGGATGTGGTTAGGTTTGGCTTTATTTTGATATTGAAATTGAATCGATCAAAATTAGTAATGGCGTGGGTGAGTTTGATTGAATTAACAAATAAACTCAACTTGGAGTGCTAAGAAGAAGAAGAAGAAGAAGAAGAAATGGTGGGAGGCGGGGGCGGAGGAGCATCTTCTACATGGAGGAATGCGTACCAGGAGATTGCCAACTCCAAGCCTCTCTTCGTCGCGATCTACGCCACTGTCTTCCTTGGAATCGTCTTCTCTTCCTTGTATGTTTTCTCTGCAGTATACTCCGCCAATTCCTCCTCCTCCACTTCATGGCTCTCCTCTCCTCCTTCCATTCCTAGAAGTATTGAAAATACTCGTCGTAAGCCATCTCCTCTCCCTACTTAAACATAGCTTCTTCTGTTATTTACTTAGTTACTGCAAATCAAATCGAACTTAGTGATTGTATAGTTTTCTTTTCCTCTTCTCTGAATTGCAATTGCATGATGAACCTAACCACCGTTGACTTTTCCGCCATCCTTTGAATAAATGGAATGAATGAATAGTAGTTTGTTTTGTTTTGTTTCCATTTCAAATTCGGAGGCTAAGGTAAAATCCACTGAATGAATGTATAATACTGTAAAGCATCTTCCTTTCTTCTTCTGTTGCTTCTACTACTAGATTGATTGATTGCACTACACACATCAGAGCGTGTTTCAGATACTCTTACATCTATAAACCCTAACACAGATTAATTTCCATTTTCTGTTCTCCAATAATATCAATCATTTTAAAATCAAAGAGTTATTATTAATTATAAAAATTGATTTTTTTTCATTCTCAACTACTCAATTCCCATCTTTAATTTTCTACTTATCTCAACCAATTTATTTATTTTCAGATGCGGATCAATCTTCCAATTTTTCCAAACCAACAACATTGGGTGCAGGTTCATTGCCGCCCACATCCAACCCTCAAATCATGCAGATAAAACCAATTTGGGAATCTCCTCCACGTAATACCAGATTCCCGCCTTTAAAGACCTTTAGACTCACAAAACAGCTGGTTCAGCAAAGGGTGAAAGATAATGTTATTATAGTCACCTTTGGTAACTATGCTTTCATGGATTTTATCCTTTCCTGGGTTAAGCACTTGACTGATTTGGGCCTTTCCAATCTTCTTGTTGGTATGTATTGCTATCAAACCATTTTTAGTTTTTCTCAGTTTTCTACCTTTCTTAAACTCCAGAGTAAAAAAACAAAACGAGACTTTTACCTTGGATCTTTTTTCTACCCTGTTAATAGGTGCTATGGACACCAAGCTGTTGGAGGCTTTGTACTGGAAAGGTGTTCCAGTTTTTGACATGGGAAGCCACATGAGCACCGCAGATGTTGGGTGGGGCTCACCAACCTTTCATAAGATGGGAAGAGAAAAGGTTATTTTGATAGATGCAATCCTCCCTTATGGTGTTGAGCTATTGATGTGTGACACAGACATGGTCTGGTTGAAGGTACTGTTACATGATTTTTTTTGGGGTGGATGTAGCTGTTATGTTGCATCATTTTTCTTCTATTAGTAGCATCTAAAGATATTTTGTTTTATTGTATTTACTGCATTACTGGAATAGGACCCACTTCCATATCTTGCACGTTATCCTGAAGCAGATGTTTTGACTTCAAGTGATCAAGTTGTGCCCACAGTCGTTGATGACAGCTTGGACCTATGGCAACAAGGTGAAGATTGTATTAGAAACTAGATGTGTTTTTCATGTCAATTTCCTTAACCTCTGTTATACTTGATGATTACTGATACCTCTTTCTTTCTGCACCAAACTACAAACAGAATCTTAATCCTCACTTGTATAGTATATAAAAAGACTGCAATCCTGTCTACCCTTTCTGATCTTGGTTGGGCACTCCGAATGGACTTTGCCTTTTTTCAGTTAATAGTAACTGGTTTTGCAACATATCCTATCTCTTTGGAACCTTCATCACCATCACCATTGTAGGATGGCTTTCACCAATGCATTTTCTCATTTCTTATATGCGACTAGGAACTAAGAGGTGTTTGCCTGTGTTTTGGTTAACAGCAAGAATTGACCCCCACCCACACACGCACTCTCATACTTATAGTGCTTATATCACCGAGTTAATAAAGCTTGGACAAGAGGAATGATACTTTTTTTTAGAGGAACCATAACCAATAAAAAGCTTTATTTTCTCACTTATTTTTATGCTCTATGATATATCTTTCTATTTTGCATGTTTTCTTCACTACTACAACCCTCCTAATAAGATTTTTTTGTTCTTCACATTCAACAGCTGGTGCTGCCTATAATATAGGAATTTTCCACTGGCGACCAACAGAGTCATCAAAAAAATTGGCAAGAGAATGGAAAGAAATGCTTCTAGCTGATGATAAGATATGGGATCAGAATGGATTCAATGATATTGTGCGCAGGCAGTTGGGACCATCTGTTGATGGGGACAGTGGACTTGTATACGCTTTTGATGGGAGTCTCAAACTTGGAGTTTTGCCAGCAAGTATATTTTGCAGTGGACATACTTATTTTGTCCAGGTAGGATTAAATTGTAGTTTTAACACTACTTTTAACATGCCTATCAATTTTAACTAACTGAATGTCATATGGCGAGTATCAAGCATATCCTGAGCCTTAGTAATGTTTCTGCAGGCCATGTATCAACAACTTCGACTGGAACCTTATGCAGTGCATACCACATTCCAGTATGCTGGTACGGAAGGGAAGAGGCATCGATTGCGGGAAGCCATGGTTTTTTATGACCCACCAGAATACTATGATGCACCAGGTAATCTGGTATTAGATCGATGATTTCTGAAAATTCTATGTTCTTGAACACCTTATTGAAAATACCAACAACAATTGCCTTTTGTATTTGCTATCATAGTGACCATGTAGAAACTTAGTGTCCATGAGACCTGCAAGCGTATTCTGCATCTGAAGTTCAATCTAAACTGACAGACATTTACTTTCTAACAATAATAGATACAACAAACTCTACATATCAATGCATGTGATACAGAGCCAACTTTCTGTTAATGGTTGAATCTTATTCTTTTTAGGTGCTTCCAACTTCATAGCTCCTGCAAGTATTTTTCATATTTTGTTTTATTTTAACAAATGGAGCAATGTGAATCTTCAAAGAAACAAGTGAAATATGTTGAGAGTATATTAACATATATGAGTTTAGACATATATGTAAGCTGGAGTGTACCTAATTAGGTTGCTCAGCCTTCATGTTGTATTAATTGCTGGAACTGCTCTTAGTACTTTGGAGTTTATCCTATCTTAACAAAAATTGCCACTGTGTAATGTCTATTTGGAACCCATGTGCAGGAGGTTTCGTTTCATTCAAGCCATCTATTCCAAAGAGTATGTTGCTGGATGGAGAGCATAACCTTGAAACACACTTTTCTCTGATTAATTATCAAGTATGCATGTATTGATCTAATACCACTAACTTCTGCCACTTACCTGGAAACTACATTGTTGAATCTCATAATTCAACTCTTATAACTTTGTTCAGATAAAACAAATAAGGACTGCACTGGCAATTGCTTCGTTGTTAAAACGTACGCTGGTGAGAATAATACCAACCTTGGAAATTTCCATCCTCTTATTTTTGTGGCAGTTTTTTTGTTTATATTTGACCATCATTGTTGTATTTGTAAATCCTTTAGTCTATATCTTGATCTCTTTTCTGTTCTTTTATTTGTAAATTTCAGGTCATGCCGCCTCTATGGTGCAGGCTGGATAGACTATGGTTTGGCCATCCTGGAGTTCTGGTTGGATCTATGACCAGGCAACCATTTCTATGCCCTTTGGACCACGTATTTGAGGTATTTCTGATATTCTGACCAAAATTCTAGTGACTCTGATTTGTGGTTTACGTTACATTTTGAGTAAACTGTGTCTGTAAAGAGTGTTGGTATCTTATTTATGTAAAATGACACTTTTTTTGTGGTAAAAACCAAAGAAAATCCTCCTGCATTCCATTTTACCAAAGAGAATTTTCCAAGAGCAAGCAACTCCCTAGGGTTTTCATCTGTGCTGTCATTTCTGTGGCAAGGATGAAGAGACCTCACCTCATATAACCTTCTCTGTTATTTTACTTTGGAATCCATATGTTGTGAAACTGAGGAATGTTTTGTGCACTAACCTGAAGGTGAATACCATGTTGAAAGAGCAGCCAGAGGAGTTTGGTCCTGCAATCAATTTCAGAGAGTACTCTTTTTTGGATAATCCATCCTTGCCTAGACATGTAAGCAAGCATCATGGAATTAGGTTCACTTTTTCATTATTTAGAACTTTGAGGATTAATTAGTCTTTTGGATGCTTGCAGGTGAAAGAGTCGTGGCTTGATGTTCAGCTTTGTCAAGAAGGAGCTGAAGATTGTGGTGCCCCAAACAAGACAAGTCGGCCAGGAATACTCAGATTTCCGAAACGCAGCAATGAAGAAATGGTAATTGGAATCATTACAAAAGCTTGTGTCTATTATCAAATACTATAAAGTTCCAATATTTAAGGTCCTTATTAAAAAAATACCCTTTCAATCAAAAACAGACCAGCAAATCCTTCCAAAAAAGAGGGAAAATGTACATTTTCACTTTCTTGACGACACTTCAGATTTAATTCTTCAGTTCAGTTTACACAGAAGCTTATCTGCTGTTCTTTATCATGGTTAAATGAGTTTTTCTTTCACATGCAGTTCAAGACCACATTCTCATCATTCAAGGATGTCAAAGTCATTCAATTCTCTTCAATGCAAGATGCTTTTGTTGGCTTCACTGACAAGGCAAGTTCTTTTTTTTAAAAAAATAAAAATCTTCCTGGCATACAGTGTAAGGTACTTGTCTAGTCTTCAATGCTTGGTGGTTCATGTGCTAATGATATTTTGAATATATGCTCAGAGAAGAGAAGAAAAATTTAGGAATCGCGTGAAACGATATGTTGGTATATGGTGCTGTGTTGAAAATCACGATCCTGGACACATATACTATGACATGTACTGGGATGAGAAATCTGATTGGAAACCGATGCCACCACAATCTGCAGAGGATGACCACCCACCTTGGTAGGGACTGGCTGCTAAAATGAGGCCTAAGTTACCAGAAGAATTCCCAGGGCAAAGAGAGGATGACAAGAGTCAAATGAGAAAGTAGGGTGCTGCTGGCTTAGGAAAGTGACGTTAGAAGAGAGCAGCATCCCGCAGCTGCTCTGCTTCCTTTTAATCCAAGAGGTCCTGTGTTCTTGTTCGGTAGATTGGGAATATAGTTAGACCCTCGAGGATTTGATATTTGAAATAGAGGAGGCACAGATGTATCCCCCCCCCCCCATCTAGTAACATTTTCTAAAGTTTTTGTTATTTAATTTTTCACTATGCTAATAATAACGAAATGTACTTTCCAAAAACCGCAAAAAAATATTGTTATTTTTTAATCATATCTTTAATTTCTATATATATATATATAGTTGTAATTCATTTTTTCGTTGTTGTTATCATCATCTCATCTTAATTATAAAATTATTTTAGCATTAAATTATCTATCCTAGGTTCAACATTACTAATTAATTTCTATTTCTTTAATAAACTTGAAGGGAAAAAATAGAACACAATAAAAAAAGCAAGCAAACAGGGACTAAACCCAGGTTGAAAATAACTGTTTCAGATCGATTTGGCCCTCGTCTAAATGATCGAACAAGGGGGAACTAGCTGGTGTTTTTAATCCAACTTCTCGTTACACGCTGCCGTATCTATCCTGCCGTGACCACACATGAATCAAGGATTATTTGGGGATATGCTTGTATTTTTTTTTTATCAATCCTCCCATTCCGCATAAGTTTTACTTCGAAAAAAAGAGGCAAGCATTCAGCTCTTATGCAGTGCTATCGTAGGCAAAATAAAAAAGGGAGCAGAGCTAGACAGACTAGACCAGTTTAATTAGCATGCTAGAATTGTTAAAATAAATAAAAACAGATACAAAACACAGTCAAGGACCCCAGAAGCTCAGTTTGCCCCCCCCCACCCCTTTTTTCTTTTTGTTTTTTGCTCTAGTCAAATAGCAATACTAGAGCAGAAACGGGTAACACTATGATTCACTTAACTAATGTCTGTAAGCAAAAATGGCGAACACAAAACTCACTTCAGGAGAAATATCATAAAGCTCATCATAAGCAGCCAACAAACTCATTTAGGCAGAAAGATAAGCCATTGCTTCTTCGCAAGCACAGGTAGTCCAGTCATATTTGTCAGCATACTGCATTTGACTTCACTGGGAAGGAAAAATTAACCATATCCATGCTGACTTGACCAGGTTACAAAATTTATCAGATTGATGCCGTTGAATTCTGCATGATTGCCAACAACAAAATACAGTTAAAACAGGTCCTTTACCCAGGTGGGAAAAAAGAGAGTCATGTATCTACGCTTGCTGCAACAGACTACATGAAATTAGGACAGATGATGCCGACCTGTGTCAATTGTTACATCAATCATCCAGGTAATAATACGACCCCGCAGCCTTCTGCTCCCTATCCTTGGTGGATTCCAATTTGTTGATTCTTGGCCGGTAATTAGTGGGGTCTCGCCTAAATGTGATATCCAGGTGCTGCATCGGAGCAAAAGAAACATGAAATATTAGTATTTTACTCAGAGGGACAGTAAAACAGGCCTAAAAACATGGCAGTTTGTCTGGGATGGAGTTGACCAGGGGGAAAGGGTGAACTAATTAGTTAACCTTGTTTGAGAAAATGCTTGAATAAGAGGGGAAGGGGAAATTTTTACCACCCTTCACCCTACTTTCTATTAAAATGTCTCCCCATACCCCAAATTGTGGGTGGGGATTGAAATGTTATGGACTCGAATTTATGTTTATAGTCTCTTATTTATTCATGGAATTCTATTCAAAAGATATAAATGTAATCTGATACCAAAAACTCTAATTCTCATATCCTCTATCATACAAGGTTACAAATCCAAACAAGGAGGCCCCTCCCCTCCCCTCCCCTCCTAAAAAATTCTCACAAATCATAAATGCCAAATTTACAGCAGTACAGATTCCTCAAGCAACAGCACAATGTTCTGTTCAAGCAAGCTTGGTTTGATTTCATGTGAAGCATTACTGGTATCAACAGAGATGTTGCTAGGGAATATTTTTAACAGATACAAGTTCATAATTAAATCTCATTGACTTGGCTTCATTAGTGGTTTCATTTTATTTCCTTTTTTTCTCTTTTACACGAGCAATAGGGAAGAGAACACAGGACTTACAGATAAGAAGAGATTCATCCCAGTTAACAATGACTGGGGAGAATTTGCTGTACAATCCACAGAAGGCTGTCCCTCATACACAATAACTCTATCAGCCAGGTATGATGCCATTATAAAATCATGCTCAACCACAAATGCAGTCTTCTTTGCATGTAGGATAAACCTCTTGATGACTTTCGAAGCAATGATACGCTGCTCAGAATCAAGATATGCACTCGGTTCATCTATCAGATAAATGTCAGCTGGCTGCATCAAGAAAACCACACGCCTGACCATAGTTAGCAACTTTAGAAATTTTAAAAAGAAATATGGAAGAATGCGAAAAATAACAAGCCATTCAATCAAAGAAGATATCCAACCAAGGACTAAATTGCATGAAATAGTGGGGTAAATCAGAGGGGGTAAGCATGCGCAACATGTAATTAATCATCAATGTATAGTGAAAAAATTGACTGACATTAACCTCTCAAAAATCTAAAGCCCAAAACCACAATTTAACAGGCCAGTTACATTTCACAAGACTGCTCAGCAATTGAAGCAGGAGATTCAACATACTTTAAGAAATCAGTATCATGAATTAAAGCATCAACAAAACAACTCCAAACATCAATCTTCTTTCAGCACAGATGATAGCAGACCAGATAAAATTTCTTTACCTTTCCGAGGCAAAGACATAAAGCAACTCTTTGCAACTCTCCACCAGACAGATTTACTACTTCTTGATCCATCAGTTGCTCAATAAGAAGTGGCTTCATGACATCTGAAACAAACTGAGGATGCATATATGAGTCACGTATTTTAGAATGCAGTAACTGCCTGACACTGAATTGAAATTTGGGACTGATCTTCTGAGGCTTGTAAGAAACATTGAACTCAGGTATCTCAGCTTCGGAACCTTCTACAGTATCAGGTTTCAATAAACCAGCCTGCACGTTTAGCCAACAAAATAAGTCATTTACAGGCTGAAAATCACATTGCAAGAAAAGAAAAAAAAAAGGATGAAGAGAATACCAGCATACGGATAAACGTTGTCTTCCCTGTCCCATTCTCGCCTAGCATTACTACAATCTGAGAGTCAGTAAATTCACCCTCAACGACACGAAGTCTAAAATTTCCCTGAGTTTTACTCATGGTTGGGTATTTGTATCGTGCATATGTTTGAATCTCCTCCGCGTTCTCCTGTGGAGTCTCAGCAACCTAGGAAAAACACCAAATTAAATGACAAAAATGCAGAATGAAGGGAAGTAAATGTGTAGAGAATTAACTAATACCTTGAAGGTTAAAGATTCATCCCGGAATCGTAGATTTTCTGTAGGAACAAACCCAGACAAGAATATATTGATACCTTCTCTCACAGAGAAGGGAAGAGTTACCACTCCATATGCACCCGGTTTCCCATACAAGCAGCAAATGAAGTCAGATAAATAATCCAGGACACTAAGATCATGCTCCACCACAATTACATAGCTGAAAGGAAGACATAATCATTGTAACCTATGTTCTCAGTACAAAGTACAAAGCAATGCTAACAAAGAAAAGAAAAGAGGTCAAACCTGTTGGCCCTGAGCAAAGATCGGATAACTTGGGCAGCTTTGAGCCTCTGTTTGACATCAAGATAACTTGAAGGTTCATCAAACATATATATCTCAGCATTCTGTATTGCAACAACAGCAATGGCAAATCTTTGAAGCTCTCCACCTGATAAATCCCCAACATTACGATCTATAACCTGGTTCAGTTCAAGATCATGACAAAGTTCTGCCTTCTTGTCCCTCTCATCTTTTTGATCAAGCACTTGCCCAACATTGCCTTGAACTGCTCTTGGAATATGGTCAACATACTGAGGCTTTATGATGGCCTGGGTACGAAACAAACATGATTTTAGTAGGAAGACATGGATGGAAAGTAAAATAATCATGATAAGACATCCAAGAAGATTTCACATCATAACATTCTCTAAGAAAACATCATTTCATGATTGTCTCCATAGAAAGGAAAGGGAAGTGATTGCATGCTAAAGAATGAATTATGGCATGCACGCTTACATGACAGTTCACATAAGCATCATACTGTAACTAAGCTATCAACTTAACGATCTAGGTATTACTAGTATTCATGAAAAGGTGAAGGAACCCTAACAGAAAACTTGTCTGAATGACATGGTAAAAGTTAATTGCATGTATAAAGGAAAATGCAGAGCCATGATCATGATAGGTGAAAGGAATCAGCACCATGGCTCCTATGTTAGTGTGTCAGGTAACTCCCACAAAAGGGAATGATAGTAATATAAATAGCAGTAAGCAAAGTTTTAAATGCAATCGAGCATGCCCAAATAGATAGGCTACCTTCAAATTATCCTCTAGGATACGGGTAAAGTAATTCTGAAGCTCAGATCCTCGGAAGTAAGTCAAAATTTCCTGCCAATCAGGAGGGTTCTGCAACGAAAAAAGAAAAATGAGAATAGGGTAACTAACACAAATGCATTGCGTAAGTTAGAAATAAGGGAAAGGATGCAACAAAATGGGGATGTTTATCACATTGAATCGGCCCAAATTAGGTTTGAGTTTTCCAGCCAGAACTTTGAGAGCAGTGGACTTGCCAATACCATTTGTTCCAACCAAGCCAAGAACTTGCCCAGGCCTCGGGACTGGTAGCCTGCAAATACATGATTTATTTTGTATTGAATTTTTGCTAGACAAAGCATTGATCAAGTAAGTAAAGGCAGGCAGGCAACCAACCTGTGCAATTTGAAGGTATTAGGGCCATAACGATGGGTTGTGTCTTTATCCAAATCCTTGGGCAAGTTAATGATCTGAATTGCTTCAAACGGGCATTTCTGCATCACAGGATAAAACAATCACCAAGTCAGCGATCTAATAATAATAGTAAACTCGAAAGAGAAGAACATGAGCTTGCCTTAACACAGATACCGCATCCAATGCACAACTCCTCCGAGATAAAAGCTATCTTCGAAGCTGGAGTTACCTCGATACACAGCTTCCCTATAATTTGGATGTATTAGATCACACCATTTCTTGTGGTTTATTTATTTATTTTTAAATACCCTAATTTCACAACCATAAGATTATCAATAACAAAACCTAATACTCCAAATTGACTGTAAGAGAGCTTTCTAATCACGGACTAAATAAAACAGATTCGAGCGAATAATTACGAGAATGAAACTAGATCGACGAGATTTAAATTAAGTAATTGATTTAAGAAAAAGTACCAGTTTTGACGACAGGGCAACTTTTCTTGCATTCTTGACGGCACTTCTTAGGTTTGCATCTGTCGGAGGTTACTATAGCTATACGCGTCAATCGATCTGACATCTCTCTATCTGTTTTTCTTTATTTGATTTTGATTCTAAAGATATATTAAGAGGAAGAGAGGAGAGGGGGGGTTCGGAAGATACGCGTGCTGGGAACGCTTCCCTCTCTGTGCTATTGTCTTCCAGTGAAAACCCCCTGCCAAAAAAATAAATATGAAAATGAAAAGACTACTAGGGTTTTCCATTTTCTTCCGCCGCCGTTTTATTTTTTCATTTTCCGGTTAATTTATAAAAAAGTTTTAAAATAATATTTTTAATGTTTTTTGTTTTATTGATAGGATGACAAAGAAAATTCTAAAAAAAATAAACTATTTTTAATAAAAAAATATTTTCAAAACCAACATTCATTGCTCTCTTCTACCTTCTTTCTTTAATTCATACCCATTGAAATATGGTTAGTCGAGTCAGGATCAATATGTTCCAAAATTCAAGGCTAATACCCCCTCAAACAAGCCAGTTCAATCATGCTCGAGGAAAAATGTTATTACCCATAAAATTTAAGCCTAATACCAACTAAAAAGGGCTTGGTTATCACAATACCAACTAGGTCAGAAATTGAAGGCTAATACCCATTGAAATGGAGCTAGTCGAGTCAGGATCAATATGTCTCAAAATCCAAGGCTAATACACCCTCAAACAAGCCAGTTCAATCATGCTTGGGGAAAAAGTTTATTACCTACAAAATTTAAGGTTAATACCAACTAAAAAGGGCTTCGATATGATAAGACCAATCAGGTCAAAAATCGAAGGTTAATACCCATTGAAATGGGGCTAGTCGAGTCAGGATCAATTTGTCCCAAATTCCAAGCCTAATACCCCCTCAAACAAGCCAGATCAATCATGCCCGAGGGAAAAGGCTATTACCCATAAAATTTAAGCCTAATACCAACTAAAAAGGGCTTGGATATGACAAGACCAAAAAGGTCAGAAATCTAAGGCTACTACCCATTGTAATGAGACTAGTCGAGTCAGGATCAATATGTCCCAAAATTCAAGCCTAATACCACCTCCAACAAGCCATTTCAATCATGCTCGAGGGAAAAGGCTAGTACCCATAAAATTTAAACCTAATACCAACTAAAAAGGGCTTGGATATGACAAGTCCAAAAAGGTCAGAAATCTAAGGCTAATACCCATTGAAATGGGCCTAGTCGAGTCAGGATCAATATGTCCCAAAATCCATAGCTAATACCCCCTCAAACAAGCTAGCTCAATCATGCTCGGAAGAAAAGTTTATTACCCATAAAATTTAAGGGTAATACCAACTAAAAAGGATTTGGATATGACAAGACCAACCAGGTCAGAAATTTAAGTCTAATACCCATTGAAATTGGGCAAGTCGAGTCAGGATCAATATTTCCCAAAATCAAAGGCTAATACCCCCTCAAACAAGCCAGTTCAATCATGCTCGGAAGAAAAGTTTATTACCCATAAAATTTAAGGGTAATACCAACTAAAAAGAATTTGGATATCACAAGACCAACCAGCTCAGAAATTTAAGTCTAATACCCATTGAAATGGTGCTAGTCGAGACAGGATCAATATGTCCTAAAATCCAAGCCTAATACCCTCTCAAACAAGCCAGTTCAATCATGCTCGGGGGAAAAATTTATTAACCATAAAATTTAAGGCTAATACAAACTAAAAAGGGCTTGAATATGACAAGACCAACCAGGTCAGAAATCTAAGGCTAATACCCATTGAAATAGGGCTAGTCGAGTCAGGATAAATATGTCCCAAAATCCAAGGCTAATAAGCCCTCAAAGAAGCCAGTTCAATCATGCTCAGGCAAAAACTCTTTTACCCATAAAATTTAAGCCTAATACCACCTAAAATAGACGTGGATATGGCAAGACCAAAATCGTAATAACTATTGAAATGGGACTAGTCGAGTCAGGATCAATATGTCCGAAAAACCAAGGCTAGTACCCCCTCAAACAAGCCAGTTCAATCTGCTCGGGGGAAAAGTCTTTTACCCATAAAATTTAAACCGAATACCAACTAAAATGGGCCTAGATATGACAAGACCAACCAGGTCAGAAATCTTAGGCTAATACCAATTGAAATGGGGCTAATCAAGTCAGGATCAATATGTCCAAAAATCCAAGGCTAATACCCACTCAAACAAGCCAGTTCAATCATGCTCGGGGGAAAAGTTTTTTACCCATAAAATTTAAGCCTAATACCACCTAAAAATGACTTGGATATGACAAGACCAAAAAGGTTAGAAATCTAAGGCTAATACCTATTGAAATGGTGCTAGTTGAGTAAGGATCAATATATCCCAAAATCCAAGGCTAATACCCCCTCAAACAAGCCAGTTCAATCATGCTCGAGGGAAAAGACTCTTACCCATAAAACTTAAGCCTAATACCAACTACAAAGAGCTTAGATATGACAAGTTCAAAAAGGTCAGAAATCTAAGGCTAGTACCCATTGAAATGGGACTAGTCGAGTCAGGATCAATATGTCCCAAAATCCAAGGCTAATACTCCCTCAAACAAGCTATCTCAATCATGCTCGGATGAAAAGTCTTTTACCTATAAAATTTAAGCCACATACCAACTAAAAAGGGTTTGGATATGACACGACCAACTAGGTCAGAAATCTAAATCTAATACCCATTGAAATGGTGTTCGTCGAGACAGGATCAATATGTCCGAAAAACCAAGGCTAATACCCATTGAAATGGGGCTAGTCCGATCAGGATCTATATGTCCCAAAATCCAAGGCTAATACCCCCTCAAACAAAACAGTTCACTCATGCTCGGGGGAAAAGTCTTTTACCCATAAAATTTAAGCCTAATACCACCTAAAAAGGGCTTGGATATGACAAGACCAAAAAGGTTAGAAATCTAAGGCTAATACCCATTGAAATGGGGCTAGTCGAGTTAGGATCAATATGTCCCAAAATCCAAGGCTAATACCCCATCAAACAGAATAGTTCAATCATGCTCGGGGGAAAAGTCTTTTACCCATAAAATTTAAGCCTAATACCAACTGAAAAGGGCTTGGATATGACATGACCAACTAGGTCAGAAATCTAAATCTAATACCCATTGAAATGGTGTTCGTCGAGACAGGATCAATATGTCCGAAAAACCAAGGATAATACCCATTGAAATGGGGCTAGTCCGATCAGGATCTATGTGTCCCAAAATCCAAGGTTAATACCCCCTCAAACAAAACAGTTCACTCATGCTCGGGGGAAAAGTCTTTTACCCATAAAATTTAAGCCTAATACCACCTAAAAAGGGTTTGGATATGACAAGACCAAAAAGGTCAGAAATCTAAGGCTAATACCCATTGAAATGGGGCTAGTCGAGTTAGGATCAATATGTCCCAAAATCCAAGGCTAATACCCCATCAAACAGAATAGTTCAATCATGCTCTGGGGAAAAGTCTTTTACCCATAAAATTTAAGCCTAATAACACCTAAAAAGGGCTTGGATATGACAAGACCAAAAAGGTCAGAAATCTAAGCTACTACCCCTTGAAATGGGGCTAGTCGAGTCAGGATCAATATGTCCCAAAATCCAACGCATATACACCCTCAAACAAGCCAGTTCAATCATGCTCGGGGGAAAAGTCTTTTACCCATAAAATTTAACCTTAATACCACCTAAAAAGGGCTTGGATATGACAAGACCAAAAAGGTCAGAAATCTAAGCTAATACCCTTTGAAATGGTGCTAGTCGACTCAGGATCAATATGTCCCAAAATCCAAGACCAATACCCCCTCAAACAAGCCAGTTCAATCATGCTCGGGGGAAAAGTCTTTTACCCATAAAATTTAAGCCTAATACCACCTAAAAAGGACTTGGATATGACAAGACCAAAAAGGTCAGAAATCTAAGGCTAATATCTATTGAAATGGAGCTAGTCAAGTCAGGATCAATATGTCCCAAAATCCAAGGCTAATACCCCCTAAAACAAAACAATTCACTCATGCTCGGGGGAAAAGTCTTTTACCCATAAAATTTAAGCCTAATAGCACCTAAAAAGGGCTTGGATATGACAAGACCAAGCAGGTCAGAAATCAAAGGCCAATACCCCTTGAAATGGCGCTAGTCGACTCAGGATCAATATGTCCCAAAATCCAAGGCTAATACCCTCAAACAAGCCAGTTCAATCATGCTCGGGGGAAAAGTCTTTTACCCATAAAATTTAAGCCTCATACCAACTAATAAGGGTTTGGATATGACATGACCAACTAGGTTAGAAATCTAAATCTAATACCCATTGAAATGGTGTTCGTCGAGACAGGATCAATATTTCCGAAAAACCAAGGCTAATACCCTCTCAAACAAGCCAGTTCAATCATGCTCGGGGGAAAAGTTTATTACCCATAAAATTTAAAGCTAATAAAAACTAAAAAGGGCTTGAATATGACAAGACCAACCAGGTCAGAAATCTAAGGCTAATACCCATTGAAATGGGGCTAGTCGAGTCAGGATCAATATGTCCGAAAATCCAAGGCAAATACTCCCTCAAACAAGCTAGATCAATCATGCTCAGGTGAAAACTCTTTTACCCATAAAATTTAAGCCTAATACTACCTAAAAAGGGCTTGCATATGACAAGATAAAAAATGTGAGAAATCTAAGGCTAATAAGTATTGAAATGGAACTAGTCGAGTCAGGATCAATATGTCCCAAAATCCAAGGCTAATACCCCCTCAAACAAGCTAGTTCAATAATGCTAGTAGGAAAAATTTATTACCCATAAAATTTAAGGGTAATACCAACTAAAAAGGGCTTGGATATGACAAGACCAACCAGGTCAGAAATATAAGGCTAATAGCCATTGAAATGGGGCTAGTCGAGTTAGGATCAATATTTCCCAAAATCAAAGGCTAATACCCCCTCAAACGAGCTAGTTCAATCATTCTCGGAAGAAAAGTTTATTACCCATAAAATTTAAATACAAACTAAAAAGGGCTTGAATATGACAAGACCAACCAGGTCAGAAATCTAAGGCTAATACCCATTGAAATGGGGCTAGTCGAGTAAGGATTAATATGTCCAAAAATCCAAGGCTAATAAGCCCTCAAAGAAGCCAGTTCAACATTGCTCGGGGGAAAAGTCTTTTACCCATAAAATTTAAGCCTAATACCAACTAAAATGGGCTTAGATATGACAAGACCAACAAGGTCACAAATCTAAGGCTAATACCCATTGAAAAGGGACTAGTCGAGTCAGGATCAATATGTCCCAAAATCCAAGGCTACTACCGACTTAAACAAACCAGTTCAATCATGCTAGGGGGAAAAGTTTATTACCCATAAAATTTAAGCCTAATACCACCTAAAAAGGGCTTGAATATGACAAGACCAACCAGGTTAGAAATGTAAGGCTAATACACATTGAAATGGGGCTAGTCGAGTCAGGGTCAATATGTCCCAAAATCCAAGGCTAATATCTACTCAAACAAGCCAGTTCAATCACGCTCGAGTGAAAACTCTTTTACCAATAAAATTTAAGCCTAATACCACATAAAAAGGACTTGGATATGACAAGACCAAAAAGGTCAGAAATCTAAGCTACTACCCATTGAAATGGGGCTAGTCGAGTCAGGATCAATATGTCCCAAAATCCAACGCAAATACACCCTCAAACAAGCCAGTTCAATCACGCTCGGAGGAAAAGTCTTTTACCCATAAAATTTAAGCCCAATACCACCTAAAAAGGGCTTGGATATGACAAGACCAAAAAGGTCAGAAATCTAAGGCTAATACCCATTGAAATGGGGCTAGTCACGTCAGGATCAATATGTCCCAAAATCCAAGGCTAATACCCCCTCAAACAAAACAATTCACTCATGCTCGGGGGAAAAGTCTTTTACCCATAAAATTTAAGCCTAATACCAACTGAAAAGGGCTTGGATATTACAAGACCAAGCAGGTCAGAAATCAAAGGCCAATACCCCTTGAAATGGCGCTAGTCGACTCAGGATCAATATGTCCCAAAATCCAAGGCTAATACCCCTCAAACAAGCCAGTTCAATCATGCTCGGGGGAAAAGTCTTTTACCCATAAAATTTAAGCCTAATACCACCTAAAAAGGGCTTGGATATGACAAGACCAAAAAGGTCAGAAATCTAAGGCTAATACCCATTGAAATGGGGCTATTTGAGTCAACATCAATATGTCCTAAAATTCAAGGCTAATACACCCTCAAACATGCCAGTTCAATCATGCTCGGGGGAAAAGTCATTTACCCATAAAATTTAATCCTAATACCACCTAAAAAGGTCTTTCATATGATAAGACTAAAAAGGTCAGAAATCTAAGGCTAATACCCATTGAAATGGGGCTAGTCCAGTCAGGATCAATATGTCGGAAAATCCAACGCAACTACACCCTCAAACAAGCCAGTTCAATCACGCTCGGAGGAAAAGTCTTTTACCCATAAAATTTAAGCCTAATACCACCTAAAAAAGACTTGGATATGACAAGACCAAAAAGGTCAGAAATCTAAGGCTAATACCCATTGAAATGGGGCTAGTCAAGTCAGGATCAATATGTCCGAAAATCCAAGGCTAATACCCCCTAAAATAAAACAATTCACTCATGCTCGGGGGAAAAGTCTTTTACCCATAAAATTTAAGCCTAATACCACCTAAAAAGGGCTTGGATATGACAATACCAAAAAGGTCAGAAATCTAAGGCTAATACCCATTGAAATGGGGCTAGTCCGATCAGAATCTATATGTCCCAAAATCCAAGGCTAATACCCCATCAAACAAAATAGTTCAATCATGCTCGGGGGAAAAAGTCTTTTACCCATAAAATTTAAGCCTAATACCAACTGAAAAGGGCTTGGATATGACAAGACCAAGCAGGTCAGAAATGAAAGGCTAATACCCCTTGAAATGGCACTAGTCGACTGAGGATCAATATGTCCCAAAATCCAACGCATATACACCCTCAAACAAGCTAGTTGAATCACGCTCGGAGGAAAAGTCTTTTACCCATAAAATTTAAGCCTAATACCACCTAAAAAGGGCTTGGATATGACAAGACCAAAAAGGTCAGAAATCTAAGGCTAATACCCATTGAAATGGGGCTAGTCAAGTCAGGATCAATATGTCCCAAAATCAAAGGCTAATACCCCCTCAAACAAAACTATTCCCTCATGCTCTGGGAAAAGTCTTTTACCCATAAAATTTAAGCCTAATACCAACTGAGAAGGGCTTGGATATGACAAGACCAAGCAGGTCAGAAATCAAAGGCCAATACCCCTTGAAATGGCTCTAGTCGACTTAGGATCAATATGTCCAAAAATCCAAGGCTAATACCCCTCAAACAAGCCAGTTCAATCATGCTCGGGGGAAAAGTCTTTTACCCATAAAATTTAAGCTTAATAACACCTAAAAAGGGCATGGATATGACACGACCAAAAAGGTCAGAAATCTAAGGCTAATACCCATTGAAATGGGGCTAGTCGAGTCAGGATAAATATGTCCCAAAATCCAAGGCTCATACCCCCTCAAACAGAATAGTTCAATCATGCTCGGGGCAAAAGTCTTTTACCCATAAAATTTAAGCCTAATACCACCTAAAAAGGGCTTGGATATGACAAGACCAAAAAGGTCAGAAATCTAAGCTACTACCCTTTGAAATGGTGCTAGTCGACTCAGGATCAATATGTCCCAAAATCCATGGCCAATACCCCCTCAAACAAGCCAGTTCAATCATGCTCGGGGGAAAAGTCTTTTACCCATAAAATTTAAGCCTAATACCACCTAAAAAGGGCTTGGATATGACACGACAAAAAGGTCAAAAAGCTAAGGCTAATACCCATTGAAATGGGGCTAGTCGAGTCAGGATCAATATGTCCCAAAATCCAAGGCTAATATCCACTCAAACAAGCCAGTTCAATCACGCTTGGAGGAAAAGTCTTTTACCCATAAAATTTAAGCCTAATACCACCTAAAAAGGGCTTGGATATGACAAGACCAAAAAGGTCAGAAATCTAAGGCTAATACCCATTGAAATGGGGCTAGTCAAGTCAGGATCAATATGTCCCAAAATCCAAGGGTAATACCCCCTCAAACAAAACAATTCACTCATGCTCGGGGGAAAAGTCTTTTACCCATAAAATTTAAGCCTAATAGCAACTGAAAAGGGCTTGGATATGACAAGACCAAGCAGGTCAGAAATCAAAGGCCAATACCCCTTGAAATGGCGCTAGTCGACTCAGGATCAATATGTCCCAAAATCCAAGGCTAATACCCCTCAAACAAGCCAGTTCAATCATGCTCGGGGCAAAAGTCTTTTACCCATAAAATTTAAGCCTAATACCACCTAAAAAGGGCTTGGATATGATAAGAACAAAAAGGTCAGAAATCTAAGGCTAATACCCATTGAAATGGGGATAGTAGAGTGAGGATCAATATGTCCCAAAATCCAAGGCTAATACCCCCTCAAACAAGCCAGTTCAATCATGCTAGGGGGAAAAATCTTTTACCCATAAAATTTAAGCCTAATACCACCTAAAAAGGGCTTGGATATGAGAAGACCAAAAAGGTCAGAAATCTAAGGCTAATACCCATTGAAATGGGGCTAGTCGAGTCAGGATAAATATGTCCCAAAATCTAAGGCTCATACCCCCTCAAACAGAATAGTTCAATCATGCTCGGGGGAAAAGTCTTTTACCCATAAAATTTAAGCCTAATACCACCTAAAAAGGGCTTGGATATGACAAGACCAAGCAGGTCAGAAATGAAAGGCTAATACCCCTTGAAATGGCACTAGTCGACTCAAGATGAATATGTCCCAATATCCAAGGCTAATACCCCTCAAACAAGCCAGTTCAATCATGCTCGGGGGAAAAGTCTTTTACTCATAAAATTTAAGCCTAATAATACCAAAAAAGGGCTTGGATATGACAAGACCAAAAAGGTCAAAAATCTAAGCTACTACCCATTGAAATGGGGCTAGTCGAGTCAGGATCAATATGTCCCAAAATCGAAAACAAATACACCCTCAAACAAGCCAGTTCAATCACGCTCGGAGGAAAAGTCTTTTACCCATAAAATTTAAGCCTAATACCACCTAAAAAGGGCTTGGATATGACAAGACCAAAAAGGTCAAAAATCTAAGGCTAATACCCATTGAAATGGGGCTAGTCAAGTCAGGATCAATATGTCCCAAAATCCAAAGGTAATACCCCCTCAAACAAAACAATTCACTCATGCTCGGGGGAAAAGTCTTTTACCCATAAAATTTAAGCCTAATAGCAACTGAAAAGGGCTTGGATATGACAAGACCAAGCAGGTCAGAAATCAAAGGCCAATACCCCTTGAAATGGCGCTAGTCCACTCAGGATCAATATGTCCCAAAATGCAAGGCTAATACCCCTCAAACAAGCCAGTTCAATCATGCTCGGGGGAAAAGTCTTTTACCCATAAAATTTAAGCCTAATAACACCTAAAAAGGGCTTGGATATGAGAAGACCAAAAAGGTCAGAAATCTAAGGCTAATACCCATTGAAATGGGGCTAGTCGAGTCAGGATCAATATGTCCCAAAATCCAAGGCTCATACCCCCTCAAACAGAATAGTTCAATCATGCTCGGGGGAAAAGTCTTTTACCCATAAAATTTAAGCCTAATACCAACTGAAAAGGGCTTGGATATGACAAGACCAAGCAGGTCAGAAATGAAAGGCTAATACCCCTTGAAATGGCACTAGTCGACTCAAGATGAATATGTCCCAATATCCAAGGCTAATACCCCTCAAACAAGCCAATTCAATCATGCTCGGGGGAAAAGTCTTTTACCCATAAAATTTAAGCCTAATAATACCAAAAAAGGGCTTGGATATGACAAGACCAAAAAGGTCAAAAATCTAAGCTACTACCCATTGAAATGGGGCTAGTCGAGTCAGGATCAATATGTCCCAAAATCGAAAACAAATACACCCTCAAACAAGCCAGTTCAATCACGCTCGGAGGAAAAGTCTTTTACCCATAAAATTTAAGCCTAATACCACCTAAAAAGGGCTTGGATATGACAAGACCAAAAAGGTCAAAAATCTAAGGCTAATACCCATTGAAATGGGGCTAGTCAAGTCAGGATCAATATGTCCCAAAATCCAAAGGTAATACCCCCTCAAACAAAACAATTCACTCATGCTCGGGGGAAAAGTCTTTTACCCATAAAATTTAAGCCTAATAGCAACTGAAAAGGGCTTGGATATGACAAGACCAAGCAGGTCAGAAATCAAAGGCCAATACCCCTTGAAATGGCGCTAGTCGACTCAAGATCAACATGTTCCAAAATCCAAGGCTAATATCCCTCAAACAAGCGAGTTCAATCATGCTCGGGGGAAAAGTCTTTTACCCATAAAATTTAAGCCTAATACCACCTAAAAAGGGCTTGGATATGAAAAGATTAAAAAGGTCAGAAATCTAAGGCTAATACCCATTGAAATGGGGCTAGTCAAGTCAGGATCAATATGTCCCAAAATCCAAGGCTAATACCCCCTCAAACAGAACAGTTCAATCATGCTCGGGGAAAAAGTCTTTTACCCATAAAATTTAAGCCTAATACCACCTAAAAAGGGCTTGGATATGATAAGACCAAAAAGATCAGAAATCAAAGGCTAATACCCATTGAAATGGGGCTAGTCGAGTCAGGATCAATATGTCCCAAAATCCAAGGCTAATACCCCCTCAAACAGAATAGTTCAATCATGCTCGGGGGAAAAGTCTATTACCCATAAAATTTAAGCCTAATACCAACTGAAAAGGGCTTGGATATAACAAGACCAAGCAGGTCAGAAATGAAAGGCTAATACCCCTTGAAATGGCACTAGTCAACTCAAGATCAATATGTCCCAAAATCCAAGGCTAATACCCCTCAAACAAGCCAGTTCAATCATGCTCGGGGGAAAAGTCTTTTACCCATAAAATTTAAGCCTAATACCAACTGAAAAGGGCTTGGATATGACAAGATCAAACAGGTCAGAAATGAAAGGCTAATACCCCTTGAAATGGCACTAGTCGACTCAGGATCAATATGTCCCAAAATGCAAGGCTAATACCCCTCAAACAAGCCAGTTCAATCATGCTCGGGGGAAAAGTCTTTTACCCATAAAATTTAAGCCTAATAACACCTAAAAAGGGCTTGGATATGAGAAGACCAAAAAGGTCAGAAATCAAAGGCTAATACCCATTGAAATGGGGCTAGTCGAGTCAGGATCAATTTGTCCCAAAATCCAAGGCTAATACCCCCTCAAACAGAATAGTTCAATCATGCTCGGGGGAAAAGTCTATTACCCATAAAATTTAAGCCTAATACCAACTGAAAAGGGCTTGGATATGACAAGACCAAGCAGGTCAGAAATGAAAGGCTAATACCCCTTGAAATGGCACTAGTCGACTCAAGATCAATATGTCCCAAAATCCAAGGCTAATACCCCTCAAACAAGCCAGTTCAATCATGCTCGGGGGAAAAGTCTTTTACCCATAAAATTTAAGCCTAATAATACCAAAAAAGGGCTTGGATATGACAAGACCAAAAAGGTCAGAAATCTAAGCTACTACCCATTGAAATGGGGCTAATCGAGTCAGGATCAATATGTCCCAAAATCGAAAACAAATACACCCTCAAACAAGCCAGTTCAATCACGCTCGGAGGAAAAGTCTTTTACCCATAAAATTTAAGCCTAATACCACCTAAAAAGGGCTTGGATATGACAAGACCAAAAAGGTCAAAAATCTAAGGCTAATACCCATTGAAATGGGGCTAGTCAAGTCAGGATCAATATGTCCCAAAATCCAAAGGTAATACCCCCTCAAACAAAACAATTCACTCATGCTCGGGGGAAAAGTCTTTTACCCATAAAATTTAAGCCTAATAGCAACTGAAAAGGGCTTGGATATGACAAGACCAAGCAGGTCAGAAATCAAAGGCCAATACCCCTTGAAATGGCGCTAGTCGACTCAGGATCAATATGTCCCAAAATCCAAGGCTAATACCCCTCAAACAAGCCAGTTCAATCATGCTCGGGGCAAAAGTCGTTTACCCATAAAATTTAAACCTAATACCACCTAAAAAGGGCTTGGATATGATAAGACCAAAAATGTCAGAAATCTAAGACTAATACCCATTGAAATGGGGCTAGTCGAGTCAGGATAAATATGTCCCAAAATCCAAGGCTCATACCCTCTCAAACAGAATAGTTCAATCATGCTCGGGGGAAAAGTCTTTTACCCATAAAATTTAAGCCTAATACCAACTGAAAATGGCTTGGATATGACAAGACCAAGCAGGTCAGAAATGAAAGGCTAATACCCCTTGAAATGGCACTAGTCGACTCAGGATCAATATGTCCCAAAATGCAAGGCTAATACCCCTCAAACAAGCCAGTTAAATCATGCTCGGGGGAAAAGTCTTTTACCCATAAAATTTAAACCTAATACCACCTAAAAAGGGCTTGGATATGATAAGGCCAAAAATGTCAGAAATCTAAGGCTAATACACATTGAAATGGGGCTAGTCCGGTAAGGATCAATATGTCCCAAAATCCAAGGCTAATACCCCTTCAAACAAAACAGTTCACTCATGCTCGGGGAAAAAGTCTTTTACCCATAAAATTTAAGCCTAATACCACCTAAAAAGGGCTTGGATATGATAAGACCAAAAAGGTCAGAAATCTAAGGCTAATACGCATTGAAATGGGGCTAGTCCGGTAAGGATCAATATGTCCCAAAATCCAAGGCTAATACCCCTTCAAACAAAACAGTTCACTCATGCTCGGGGAAAAAGTCTTTTACCCATAAAATTTAAGCCTAATACCACCTAAAAAGGGCTTGGATATGACAAGATTAAAAAGGTCAGAAATCTAAGGCTAATACCCATTGAAATGGGGCTAGTCGAGTCAGGATCAATATGTCCCAAAATCCAAGGCTAATACCCCCTCAAACAGAACAGTTCAATCATGCTCAGGGAAAAAGTCTTTTACCCATAAAATTTAAACCTAATACCACCTAAAAAGGGCTTGGATATGAGAAGACCAAAAAGATCAGAAATCAAATGCTAATACCCATTGAAATGGGGCTAGTCGAGTCAGGATCAATATGTCCCAAAATCCAAGGCTAATACCCCCTCAAACAGAATAGTTCAATCATGCTCGGGGGAAAAGTCTATTACCCATAAAATTTAAGCCTAATACCAACTGAAAAGGGCTTGGATATGACAAGACCAAGCAGGTCAGAAATGAAAGGCTAATACCCCTTGAAATGGCACTAGTCGACTCAAGATCAATATGTCCCAAAATCCAAGGCTAATACCCCTCAAACAAGCCAGTTCAATCATGCTCGGGGGAAAAGTCTTTTACCCATAAAATTTAAGCCTAATACCAACTGAAAAGGGCTTGGATATGACAATACCAAACAGGTCAGAAATGAAAGGCTAATACCCCTTGAAATGGCACTAGTCGACTCAGGATCAATATGTCCCAAAATGCAAGGCTAATACCCCTTAAATAAGCCAGTTAAATCATGCTCGGGGGAAAAGTGTTTTACCCATAATATTTAAGCTTAATAACACCTAAAAAGGGCTTGGAAATGACAAGACCAAAAAGGTCAGAAATCTAAGCTACTACCCATTGAAATGGGGCTAGTCGAGTCAGGATCAATATGTCCCAAAATCCAACGCAAATACACCCTCAAACAAGCCAGTTCAATCACGCTCGGAGGAAAAGTCTTATACCCATAAAATTTAAACCTAATACCACCTAAAAAGGGCTTGGATATGAGAAGACCAAAAAGGTCAGAAATCTAAGGCTAATACGCATTGAAATGGGGCTAGTCCGGTAAGGATCAATATGTCCCAAAATCCAACGCAAATACACCCTCAAACAAGCCAGTTCAATCACGCTCGGAGGAAAAGTCTTTTACCCATAAAATTTAAGCCTAATACCACCTAAAAAGGGCTTGGATATGACAAGACCAAAAAGGTCAGAAATCTAAGGCTAATACCCATTGAAATGGGTCTAGTCTAGTCAGGATCAATATGTCCCAAAATCCAAGGGAATACCCCCTCAAACAAAACAATTCACTCATGCTCGGGGGAAAAGTCTTTTACCCATAAAATTTAAGCCTAATACCAACTGAAAAGGGATTGGATATGACAAGACCAAGCAGGTCAGAAATCAAAGGCCAATACCCCTTGAAATGGCGCTAGTCGACTCAAGATCAACATGTTCCAAAATCCAAGGCTAATATCCCTCAAACAAGCAAGTTCAATCATGCTCGGGGGAAAAGTCTTTTACCCATAAAATTTAAGCCTAATACCACCTAAAAAGGGCTTGGATATGACAAGAACAAAAAGGTCAGAAATCTAAGGCTAATACCTATTGAAATGGAGCTAGTCAAGTCAGGATCAATATGTCCGAAAATCCAAGGCTAATACCCCCTAAAACAAAACAGTTCACTCATGCTCGGGGAAAAAGTCTTTTACCCATAAAATTTAAGCCTAATACCACCTAAAAAGGGCTTGGATATCACAAGATCAAAAAGGTCAGAAATCTAAGCTAATACCCATTGAAATGGGGCTAGTCGACTCAGGATCAATATGTCCCAAAATCCAAGGCCAATACCCCCTCAAACAAGCCAGTTCAAACATGCTCGGAGGAAAAGTCTTTTACCCATAAAATTTAAGCCCAATACCACCTAAAAAGGGCTTGGATATGACAAGACCAAAAAGGTCAGAAATCTAAGGCTAATACCTATTGAAATGGAGCTAGTCAAGTCAGGATCAATATGTCCGAAAATCCAAGGCTAATACCCCCTAAAACAAAACAGTTCACTCATGCTCGGGGAAAAAGTCTTTTACCCATAAAATTTAAGCCTAATACCACCTAAAAAGGGCTTGGATATCACAAGATCAAAAAGGTCAGAAATCTAAGCTAATACCCATTGAAATGGGGCTAGTCGACTCAGGTTAAAAATGTTTCAAAATCCAAGGCTAATACTCCCTCAAACAAGCCAGTTCAATAATACTCGGGGAAAAAGACTTTTATCCACAAAATTTAAGACAAATACCAATTCAAATGTGCTTGGATATGACAAAACCAAATAGGTCAGAAATCTAAGGCTAATACCCATTGAAATGGGGCTAGTCCAGTCAGGATCAATATGTCCCAAAATCCAAGGCTAATAACCCCTAAAACAAGCCAGTTCAATCATGGTAGGGGGAAAAGTCTTTTACCCATAAAATTTAAGCCTAATACCACCTAAAAAGGGCTTGGATATGACAAGACCAAAAAGGTCAGAAATCTAAGGCTAATACCCATTGAAATGTGGCTAGTCCGGTCAGGATCAATATGTCCCAAAATCCAACGCAAATACACCCTCAAACAAGCCAGTTCAATCACGCTAGGAGGAAAAGTCTTTTACCCATAAAATTTAAGCCCAATACCACCTAAAAAGGGCTTGGATATGACAAGACCAAAAAGGTCAGAAATCTAAGGCTAATACCCATTGAAATGGGGCTAGTCACGTCAGGATCAATATGTCCCAAAATCCAAGGCTAATACCCCCTCAAACAAAACAATTCACTCATGCTCGGGGGAAAAGTCTTTTACCAATAAAATTTAAGCCTAATACCAACTGAAAAGGGCTTTGATATGACAAGACCAAGCAGGTCAGAAATCAAAGGCTAATACCTATTGAAATGGTGCTAGTCGACTCAGGATCAAAATGTCCCAAAATCCAACGCTAATACCCCTCAAACAAGCCAATTCAATCATGCTCGGGGGAAAAGTCTTTTACCCATAAAATTTAACCTTAATACCACCTAAAAAGGGCTAGGATATGACAATACCAAATAGGTCAGAAATCTAAGGCTAATACCCATTGAAATGGGGCTAGTCAAGTCAGAATCAATATGTCCGAAAATCCAAGGCTCATACCCCCTCAAACAAAACATTTCACTCATGCTCGGGGGAAAAGTCTTTTACCCATAAAATTTAAGCCTAATACCACCTAAAAAGGGCTTGGATATAACAAGATCAAAAAGGTCAGAAATCTAAGCTAATACCCATTGAAATGGGGCTAGTCGACTCAGGATCAATATGTCCCAAAATCCAAGGCCAATACCCCCTCAAACAAGCCAGTTCAATCATGCTCGGGGGAAAAGTCTTTTACCCATAAAATTTAAGCCCAATACCACCTAAAAAGGGCTTGGATATGACAAGACCAAAAAGGTCAGAAATCTAAGGCTAATACCTATTGAAATGGAGCTAGTCAAGTCAGGATCAATATGTCCGAAAATCCAAGGCTAATACCCCCTAAAACAAAACAGTTCACTCATGCTCGGGGAAAAAGTCTTTTACCCATAAAATTTAAGCCTAATACCACCTAAAAAGGGCTTGGATATCACAAGATCAAAAAGGTCAGAAATCTAAGCTAATACCCATTGAAATGGGGCTAGTCGACTCAGGTTAAAAATGTTTCAAAATCCAAGGCTAATACTCCCTCAAACAAGCCAGTTCAATAATACTCGGGGAAAAAGACTTTTATCCACAAAATTTAAGACAAATACCAATTCAAATGTGCTTGGATATGACAAAACCAAATAGGTCAGAAATCTAAGGCTAATACCCATTGAAATGGGGCTAGTCCAGTCAGGATCAATATGTCCCAAAATCCAAGGCTAATAACCCCTAAAACAAGCCAGTTCAATCATGGTAGGGGGAAAAGTCTTTTACCCATAAAATTTAAGCCTAATACCACCTAAAAAGGGCTTGGATATGACAAGACCAAAAAGGTCAGAAATCTAAGGCTAATACCCATTGAAATGTGGCTAGTCCGGTCAGGATCAATATGTCCCAAAATCCAACGCAAATACACCCTCAAACAAGCCAGTTCAATCACGCTAGGAGGAAAAGTCTTTTACCCATAAAATTTAAGCCCAATACCACCTAAAAAGGGCTTGGATATGACAAGACCAAAAAGGTCAGAAATCTAAGGCTAATACCCATTGAAATGGGGCTAGTCACGTCAGGATCAATATGTCCCAAAATCCAAGGCTAATACCCCCTCAAACAAAACAATTCACTCATGCTCGGGGGAAAAGTCTTTTACCAATAAAATTTAAGCCTAATACCAACTGAAAAGGGCTTGGATATGACAAGACCAAGCAGGTCAGAAATCAAAGGCTAATACCTATTGAAATGGTGCTAGTCGACTCAGGATCAAAATGTCCCAAAATCCAACGCTAATACCCCTCAAACAAGCCAATTCAATCATGCTCGGGGGAAAAGTCTTTTACCCATAAAATTTAACCTTAATACCACCTAAAAAGGGCTAGGATATGACAATACCAAAAAGGTCAGAAATCTAAGGCTAATACCCATTGAAATGGGGCTAGTCAAGTCAGAATCAATATGTCCGAAAATCCAAGGCTCATACCCCCTCAAACAAAACATTTCAATCATGCTCGGGGGAAAAGTCTTTTACCCATAAAATTTAAGCCTAATACCACCTAAAAAGGGTTTGGATATGATAAGACCAAAAAGGTCAGAAATCTAAGCTAATACCCTTTGAAATGGTGCTAGTCGACTCAGGATCAATATGTCCCAAAATCCAAGTCCAATACCCCCTCAAACAAGCCACATCAATCATGCTCGGGGGAAAAGTCTTTTACCCATAAAATTTAAGCCTAATACCACCTAAAAAGGGCTTGGATATGACAAGACCAAAAAGGTCAGAAATCTAAGCTACTACCCATTGAAATGGGGCTAGTCGAGTCAGGATCAATATGTCCCAAAATCCAAAACAAATACACCCTCAAACAAGCCAGTTCAATCACGCTCGGAGGAAAAGTCTTTTACCCATAAAATTTAAGCCTAATACCACCTAAAAAGGGCTTGGATATGACAAGACCAAAAAGGTCAGAAATCTAAGGCTAATACCTATTGAAATGGGGCTAGTCAAGTCAGGATCAATATGTCCCAAAATCCAAGGGTAATACCCCCTCAAACAAAACAATTCACTCATGCTCGGGGGAAAAGTCTTTTACCCATAAAATTTAAGCCTAATACCAACTGAAAAGGGCTTGGATATGACAAGACCAAGCAGGTCAGAAATCAAAGGCCAATACCCCTTGAAATGGCGTTAGTCGACTCAGGATCAATATGTCCCAAAATCCAAGGCTAATACCCCTCAAACAAGCCAGTTCAATCATGCTCGGGGGAAAAGTCGTTTACCCATAAAATTTAAGCCAAATACCACCTAAAAAGGGCTTGGATATGACAAGACCAAAAAGGTCAGAAATCTAAGCTACTACCCATTGAAATGGGGCTAGTCGAGTCAGGATCAATATGTCCCAAAATCCAACGCAAATACACCCTCAAACAAGCCAGTTCAATCACGCTCGGAGGAAAAGTCTTTTACCCATAAAATTTAAGCCTAATACCACCTAAAAAGGGCTTGGATATGACAAGACCAAAAAGGTCAGAAATCTAAGCTAATACCTTTTGAAATGGTGCTAGTCAACTCAGGATCAATATGTCCCAAAATCCAAGGCTAATACCCGTCAAACAAGCCAGTTCAATCATGCTCGGGGGAAAAGTCGTTTACCCATAAAATTTAAGCCAAATACCACCTAAAAAGGGCTTGGATATGACAAGACCAAAAAGGTCAGAAATCTAAGCTACTACCCATTGAAATGGGGCTAGTCGAGTCAGGATCAATATGTCCCAAAATCCAAAACAAATACACCCTCAAACAAGCCAGTTCAATCACGCTCGGAGGAAAAGTCTTTTACCCATAAAATTTAACCTTAATACCACCTAAAAAGGGCTTGGATATGACAATACCAAAAAGGTCAGAAATCTAAGGCTAATACCCATTGAAATGGGGCTAGTCAAGTCAGAATCAATATGTCCCAAAATCCAAGGCTCATACCCCCTCAAACAAAACAATTCACTCATGCTCGGGGGAAAAGTCTTTTACCCATAAAATTTAAGCCTAATACCACCTTAAAAGGGCTTGGATATGACAAGACCAAGCAGGTCAGAAATCAAAGGCCAATACCCCTTAAATGGCGCTAGTCGACTCAGAATAAATATGTCCCAAAATCCAAGGCTAATACCCTTCAAACAAACCAGTTCAATCATGCTCGGGGGAAAAGTCTTTTACCCATAAAATTTAAGCCTAATACCACCTAAAAAGGGTTTGGATATGATAAGACCAAAAAGGTCAGAAATCTAAGCTAATACCCTTTGAAATGGTGCTAGTCGACTCAGGATCAATATGTCCCAAAATCCAAGTCCAATACCCCCTCAAACAAGCCAAATCAATCATGCTCGGGGGAAAAGTCTTTTACCCATAAAATTTAAGCCTAATACCACCTAAAAAGGGCTTGGATATGACAAGACCAAAAAGGTCAGAAATCTAAGGCTAATACCCATTGAAATGGGGCTAGTCCAGTCAGGATCAATATGTCCCAAAATCCAAGGCTAATAACCCCTCAAACAAGCCAGTTCAATCATGGTAGGGGGAAAACTCTTTTACCCATAAAATTTAAGCCTAATACCACCTAAAAAGGGCTTGGATATGACAATACCAAAAAGGTCAGAAATCAAAGGCTAATACCCATTGAAATGGGGCTAGTCGAGTCAGGATCAATATGTCCCAAAATCCAAGGCTAATACCCCCTCAAACAGAACAGTTCAATCATGCTCGGGGAAAAAGTCTTTTACCCATAAAATTTAAGCCTAATACCACCTAAAAAGGGCTTGGATATGATAAGACCAAAAAGGTCAGAAATCAAAGGCTAATACCCATTGAAATGGGGCTAGTCGAGTCAGGATCAATATGTCCCAAAATCCAAGGCTAATACCCCCTCAAACAGAATAGTTCAATCATGCTCGGGGGAAAAGTCTATTACCCATAAAATTTAAGCCTAATACCAACTGAAAAGGGCTTGGATATGACAAGACCAAGCAGGTCAGAAATGAAAGGCTAATACCCCTTGAAATGGCACTAGTTGACTCAAGATCAATATGTCCCAAAATCCAAGGCTAATACACCCTCAAACAAGCCAGTTCAATCACGCTAGGAGGAAAAGTATTTTACCCATAAAATTTAAGCCCAATACCACCTAAAAAGGGCTTGGATATGACAAGACCAAAAAGGTCAGAAATCTAAGGCTAATACCCATTGAAATGGGGCTAGTCGAGTCATGATCAATATGTCCCAAAATCAAAGGCTAATAACCCCTCAAACAGAATAGTTCAATCATGCTCGGGGGAAAAGCCTATTACCCATAAAATTTAAGCCTAATACCAACTGAAAAGGGCTTGGATATGACAAGACCAAGCAGGTCCGAAATGAAAGGCTAATACCCCTTGAAATGGCACTAGTCGACTTAAGATCAATATGTCCCAAAATCCAAGGCTAATACCCCTCAAACAAGCCAGTTCAATCATGCTCGGGGAAAAAGTCTTTTACCCATAAAATTTAAGCCTAATAATACCTAAAAAGGGCTTGGATATGACAAGACCAAAAAGGTCAGAAATCTAAGCTACTACCCATTGAAATGGGGCTAGTCGAGTCAGGATCAATATGTCCCAAAATCCAAAACAAATACACCCTCAAACAAGCCAGTTCAATCACGCTCGGAGGAAAAGTCTTTTACCCATAAAATTTAAGCCTAATACCACCTAAAAAGGGCTTGGATATGACAAGACCAAAAAGGTCAGAAATCTAAGGCTAATACCTATTGAAATGGGGCTAGTCAAGTCAGGATCAATATGTCCCAAAATCCAAGGGTAATACCCCCTGAAACAAAACAATTCACTCATGCTCGGGGGAAAAGTCTTTTACCCATAAAATTTAAGCCTAATACCAACTGAAAAGGGCTTGAATATGACAAGACCAAGCAGGTCAGAAATCAAAGGCCAATACCCCTTGAAATGGCGTTAGTCGACTCAGGATCAATATGTCCCAAAATCCAAGGCTAATACCCCTCAAACAAGCCAGTTCAATCATGCTCGGGGGAAAAGTCGTTTACCCATAAAATTTAAGCCAAATACCACCTAAAAAGGGCTTGGATATGACAAGACCAAAAAGGTCAGAAATCTAAGCTACTACCCATTGAAATGGGGCTAGTCGAGTCAGGATCAATATGTCCCAAAATCCAACGCAAATACACCCTCAAACAAGCCAGTTCAATCACGCTCGGAGGAAAAGTCTTTTACCCATAAAATTTAAGCCTAATACCACCTAAAAAGGGCTTGGATATGACAAGACCAAAAAGGTCAGAAATCTAAGCTAATACCTTTTGAAATGGTGCTAGTCAACTCAGGATCAATATGTCCCAAAATCCAAGGCCAATACCCCCTCAAACAAGCCAGTTCAATCATGCTCGGGGGAAAAGTCTTTTACCCATAAAATTTAAGCCTAATAACACCTAAAAAGGGCTTGGATATGACAGGACCAAAAAGGTCAGAAATCTAAGGCTAATACCCCTTGAAATGATGCTAGTCGACTAAGGATCAATATGTCCCAAAATCCAAGGCCAATACCCCCTCAAACAAGCCAGTTCAATCATGCTCGGGGGAAAAGTCTTTTACCCATAAAATTTAAGCCTAATAACACCTAAAAAGGGCTTGGATATGACAAGACCAAAAATGTCAGAAATCTAAGGCTAATACCCATTGAAATGGGGCTAGTCGACTCAGGTTCAAAATGTTTCAAAATCCAAGGCTAATACTCCCTCAAACAAGCCAGTTCAATAATACTCGGGGAAAAAGACTTTTATCCACAAAATTTAAGACAAATACCAATTCAAATGTGCTTGGATATGACAAAACAAAATAGGTCAGAAATCTAAGGCTAATACCCATTGAAATGGGGCTAGTCCAGTCAGGATCAATATGTCCCAAAATCCAAGGCTAATACCCCCTCAAACAAAACAATTCACTCATGCTCGGGGGAAAAGTCTTTTACCAATAAAATTTAAGCCTACTACCAACTGAAAAGGGCTTGGATATGACAAGACCAAGCAGGTCAGAAATCAAAGGCTAATACCCATTGAAATGGTGCTAGTCGACTCAGGATCAAAATGTCCCAAAATCCAAGGCTAATACCCCTCAAACAAGCCACTTCAATCATGCTCGGGGAAAAAGTCTTTTACCCATAAAATTTAAGCCTAATACCACATAAAAAGGGCTTGGATATGACAATACCAAAAAGGTCAGAAATCTAAGGCTAATACCCATTGAAATGGGGCTAGTCAAGTCAGGATCAATATGTCCCAAAATCCAAGGGTAATCCCCCTCAAACAAAACAATTCACTCATGCTCGGGGGAAAAGTCTTTTACCCATAAAATTTAAGCCTAATACCAACTGAAAAGGGCTTGGATATGACAAGACCAAGCAGGTCAGAAATCAAAGGCCAATACCCCTTGAAATGGCGCTAGTCGACTCAGGATCAAAATGTCCCAAAATCCAAGGCTAATACCCCTCAAACAAGCCACTTCAATCATGCTCGGGGAAAAAGTCTTTTACCCATAAAATTTAAGCCTAATACCACCTAAAAAGGGCTTGGATATGACAATACCAAAAAGGTCAGAAATCTAAGGCTAATACTCATTGAAATGGGGCTAGTCAAGTCAGGATCAATATGTCCCAAAATCCAAGGGTAATCCCCCTCAAACAAAACAATTCACTCATGCTCGGGGGAAAAGTCTTTTACCCATAAAATTTAAGCCTAATACCAACTGAAAAGGGCTTGGATATGACAAGACCAAGCAGGTCAGAAATCAAAGGCCAATACCCCTTGAAATGGCGCTAGTCGACTCAGGATCAATATGTCCCAAAATCCAAGGCTAATACCCTTCAAACAAACCAGTTCAATCATGCTCGGGGGAAAAGTCTTTTACCCATAAAATTTAAGCCTAATAGCACCTAAAAAGGGTTTGGATATGACAAGACCAAAAAGGTCAGAAATCTAAGCTAATACCCTATGAAATGGTACTAGTCGACTCAGGATCAATATGTCCCAAAATCCAAGGCCAATACCCCCTCAAACAAGCCAAATCAATCATGCTCGGGGGAAAAGTCTTTTACCCATAAAATTTAAGCCTAATACCACCTAAAAAGGGCTTGGATATGACAAGACCAAAAAGGTCAGAAATCTAAGGCTAATACCCATTGAAATGGGGCTAGTCGAGTCAGGATCAATATGTCACAAAATCCAACGCAAATACACCCTCAAAAAGCCAGTTCAATCACGCTCGGAGGAAAAGTCTTTTACCCATAAAATTTAAGCCGAATACCACCTAAAAAGGGCTTGGATATGACAAGACCAAAAAGGTCAGAAATCTAAGGCTAATACCCATTGAAATGGGGCTAGTCAAGTCAGGATCAATATGTCCCAAAATCCAAGGGTAATCCCCCTCAAACAAAACAATTCACTCATGCTCGGGGGAAAAGTCTTTTACCCATAAAATTTAAGCCTAATACCAACTGAAAAGGGCTTGGATATGACAAGACCAAGCAGGTCAGAAATCAAAGGCCAATACCCCTTGAAATGGCGCTAGTCGACTCAGGATCAATATGTCCCAAAATCCAAGGCTAATACCCTTCAAACAAACCAGTTCAATCATGCTCGGGGGAAAAGTCTTTTACCCATAAAATTTAAGCCTAATAGCACCTAAAAAGGGTTTGGATATGACAAGACCAAAAAGGTCAGAAATCTAAGCTAATACCCTATGAAATGGTACTAGTCGACTCAGGATCAATATGTCCCAAAATCCAAGGCCAATACCCCCTCAAACAAGCCAAATCAATCATGCTCGGGGGAAAAGTCTTTTACCCATAAAATTTAAGCCTAATACCACCTAAAAAGGGCTTGGATATGACAAGACCAAAAAGGTCAGAAATCTAAGGCTAATACCCATTGAAATGGGGCTAGTCGAGTCAGGATCAATATGTCACAAAATCCAACGCAAATACACCCTCAAAAAGCCAGTTCAATCACGCTCGGGGGAAAAGTCTTTTACCCATAAAATTTAAGCCTAATAACACCTAAAAAGGGCTTGGATATGACAAGACCAAAAAGGTCAGAAATCTAAGGCTAATACCTATTGAAATGGAGCTAGTCAAGTCAGGATCAATATGTCCGAAAATCCAAGGCTAATACCCCCTAAAACAAAACAGTTCACTCATGCTCGGGGAAAAAGTCTTTTACCCATAAAATTTAAGGCTAATACCACCTAAAAAGGGCTTGGATATGACAAGATCAAAAAGGTCAGAAATCTAAGCTAATACCCATTGAAATGGGGCTAGTCGACTCAGGTTCAAAATGTTTCAAAATCCAAGGCTAATACTCCCTCAAACAAGCCAGTTCAATAATACTCAGTGAACAAGACTTTTATCCATAAAATTTAAGACAAATACCAATTCAAATGTGCTTGGATATGACAAAACCAAATAGGTCAGAAATCTAAGGCTAATACCCATTGAAATGGGGCTAGTCCAGTCAGGATCAATATGTCCCAAAATCCAAGGCTAATAACCTCTCAAACAAACCAGTGGAATTATGCTAGGGGGAAAAGTCTTTTACCCATAAAATTTAAGCCTAATACCACCTAAAAAGGGCTTGGATATGACAAGACCAAAAAGGTCATAAATCTAGGTCTAATACCCATTGAAATGGGGCTAGTCCGGTCAGGATCAATATGTCCCAAAATCCAAGGCTAATACCCCCTCAAACAGAATAGTTCAATCATGCTCGGGGGAAAAGTCTTTTACCCATAAAATTTAAGCCTAATACCAACTGAAAAGGGCTTGGATATGACAAGACCAAGCAGGTCAGAAATGAAAGGCTAATACCCCTTGAAATGGCACTAGTCGACTCAGGATCAATATGTCCAAAAATCCAAGGGTAATACCCCTCAAACAAGCCAGTTCAATCATGCTCGGGGGAAAAGTCTTTTACCCATAAAATTTAAGCCTAATACCACATAAAAAGGGCTTGGATATGACAAGACCAAAAAGGTCAGAAATCTAAGCTAATACCCTTTGAAATGGTGCTAGTCGACACAGGATCAATATGTTTCAAAATCCAAGACCAATACCCCCTCAAACAAGCCAGTTCAATCATGCTCGGGGGAAAAGTCTTTTACCCATAAAATTTAAGCCTAATACCACCTAAAAAGGGCTTCGATATGACAAGACCAAAAAGGTCAGAAATCTAAGTTAATACCCTTTGAAATGGTGCTAGTCGACTCAGGATCAATATGTCCCAAAATCCAAGGCTAATACCCTTCAAACAAACCAGTTCAATCATGCTCGGGGGAAAAGTCTTTTACCCATAAAATTTAAGCCTAATACCACCTAAAAAGGGTTTGGATATGACAAGACCAAAGAGGTCAGAAATCTAGGCTAATACCCTATGAAATGGTGCTAGTCGACTCAGGATCAATATGTCCCAAAATCCAAGGCTAATACCCCTCAAACAAGCCAGTTCAATCATGCTCGGGGGAAAAGTCTTTTACCCATAAAATTTAAGCCTAATACCACCTAAAAAGGGCTTGGATATGACAATACCAAAAAGGTCAGAAATCTAAGGTAATACCCTTTGAAATGGTGCTAGTCGACTCAGGATCAATATGTTTCAAAATCCAAGACCAATACCCCTTCAAACAAGCCAGTTCAATCATGCTCGGGGGAAAAGTCTTTTACCCATAAAATTTAAGCCTAATACCAACTGAAAAGGGCTTGTATATGACAAGACCAAGCAGGTCAGAAATCAAAGGCCAATACCCCTTGAAATGATGCTAGTCGACTCAGGATCAATATGTCCCAAAATCCAAGGCTAATACCCCTCAAACAAGCCAGTTCAATCATGCTCGGGGCAAAAGTCTTTTACCCATAAAATTTAAGCCTAATACCACCTAAAAAGGGCTTGGATATGATAAGACCAAAAAGGTCAGAAATCTAAGGCCAATACCCCTTGAAATGGCGCTAGTCGACTCAGGATCAATATGTCTCAAAATCCAAGGCTAATACCCTTCAAACAAACCAATTCAATCATGCTCGAGGGAAAAGTCTTTTACCCATAAAATTTAAGCCTAATAGCACCTAAAAAGGGTTTGGATATGACAAGACCAAAAAGGTCAGAAATCTAAGCTAATACCCTATGAAATGGTGCTAGTCGACTCAATATCAATATGTCCCAAAATCCAAGGCCAATACCCCCTCAAACAAGCCAAATCAATCATGCTCGGGGGAAAAGTCTTTTACCCATAAAATTTAAGCCTAATACCACCTAAAAAGGGCTTGGATATGACAAGACCAAAAAGTTCAGAAATCTAAGGCTAATACCAATTGAAATGGGGCTAGTCGAGTCAGGATCAATATGTCCCAAAATCTAAGGCTAATACCCCCTCAAACAGAATAGTTCAATCATTCTCGGGGGAAAAGTCTTTTACCCATAAAATTTAAGCCTAATACCAACTGAAAAGGGCTTGGATATGACAAGACCAAGCAGGTCAGAAATGAAAGGCAAATACCCCTTGAAATGGCACTAGTCGACTCAGGATCAATATGTCCCAAAATCCAAGGCTAATACCCCTCAAACAAGCCAGTTCAATCATGCTCGGGGGAAAAGTCTTTTACCCATAAAATTTAAGCCTAATAGAACCTAAAAAGGGTTTGGATATGACAAGACCAAAAAGGTCAGAAATCTAAGGCCAATACCCCTTCAAATGGCGCTAGTCGACTCAGGATCAATATGTCTCAAAATCCAAGGCTAATACCCTTCAAACAAACCAGTTCAATCATGCTCGGGGGAAAAGTCTTTTACCCATAAAATTTAAGCCTAATAGAACCTAAAAAGGGTTTGGATATGACAAGACCAAAAAGGTCAGAAATCTAAGCTAATACCCTATGAAATGGTACTAGTCGACTCAGGATCAATATGTCCCAAAATCCAAGGCCAATACCCCCTCAAACAAGCCAAATCAATCATGCTCGGGGGAAAAGTCTTTTACCCATAAAATTTAAGCCTAATACCACCTAAAAAGGGCTTGGATATGACAAGACCAAAAAGGTCAGAAATCTAAGGCTAATACCCATTGAAATGGGGCTAGTCGAGTCAGGATCAATATGTCACAAAATCCAACGCAAATACACCCTCAAAAAGCCAGTTCAATCACGCTCGGGGGAAAAGTCTTTTACCCATAAAATTTAAGCCTAATAACACCTAAAAAGGGCTTGGATATGACAAGACCAAAAAGGTCAGAAATCTAAGGCTAATACCTATTGAAATGGAGCTAGTCAAGTCAGGATCAATATGTCCGAAAATCCAAGGCTAATACCCCCTAAAACAAAACAGTTCACTCATGCTCGGGGAAAAAGTCTTTTACCCATAAAATTTAAGGCTAATACCACCTAAAAAGGGCTTGGATATGACAAGATCAAAAAGGTCAGAAATCTAAGCTAATACCCATTGAAATGGGGCTAGTCGACTCAGGTTCAAAATGTTTCAAAATCCAAGGCTAATACTCCCTCAAACAAGCCAGTTCAATAATACTCAGTGAACAAGACTTTTATCCATAAAATTTAAGACAAATACCAATTCAAATGTGCTTGGATATGACAAAACCAAATAGGTCAGAAATCTAAGGCTAATACCCATTGAAATGGGGCTAGTCCAGTCAGGATCAATATGTCCCAAAATCCAAGGCTAATAACCTCTCAAACAAACCAGTGGAATTATGCTAGGGGGAAAAGTCTTTTACCCATAAAATTTAAGCCTAATACCACCTAAAAAGGGCTTGGATATGACAAGACCAAAAAGGTCATAAATCTAGGTCTAATACCCATTGAAATGGGGCTAGTCCGGTCAGGATCAATATGTCCCAAAATCCAAGGCTAATACCCCCTCAAACAGAATAGTTCAATCATGCTCGGGGGAAAAGTCTTTTACCCATAAAATTTAAGCCTAATACCAACTGAAAAGGGCTTGGAAATGACAAGACCAAGCAGGTCAGAAATGAAAGGCTAATACCCCTTGAAATGGCACTAGTCGACTCAGGATCAATATGTCCCAAAATCCAAGGGTAATACCCCTCAAACAAGCCAGTTCAATCATGCTCGGGGGAAAAGTCTTTTACCCATAAAATTTAAGCCTAATACCACATAAAAAGGGCTTGGATATGACAAGACCAAAAAGGTCAGAAATCTAAGCTAATACCCTTTGAAATGGTGCTAGTCGACACAGGATCAATATGTTTCAAAATCCAAGACCAATACCCCCTCAAACAAGCCAGTTCAATCATGCTCGGGGGAAAAGTCTTTTACCCATAAAATTTAAGCCTAATACCACCTAAAAAGGGCTTCGATATGACAAGACCAAAAAGGTCAGAAATCTAAGTTAATACCCTTTGAAATGGTGCTAGTCGACTCAGGATCAATATGTCCCAAAATCCAAGGCTAATACCCCTCAAACAAGCCAGTTCAATCATGCTCGGGGGAAAAGTCTTTTACCCATAAAATTTAAGCCTAATACCACCTAAAAAGGGCTTGGATATGACAATACCAAAAAGGTCAGAAATCTAAGGTAATACCCTTTGAAATGGTGCTAGTCGACTCAGGATCAATATGTCCCAAAATCCAAGGCCAATACCCCCTCAAACAAGCCAAATCAATCATGCTCGGGGGAAAAGTCTTTTACCCATAAAATTTAAGCCTAATAACACCTAAAAAGGGCTTGGATATGACAAGACCAAAAAGGTCAGAAATCTAAGGCTAATACCTATTGAAATGGAGCTAGTCAAGTCAGGATCAATATGTCCGAAAATCCAAGGCTAATACCCCCTAAAACAAAACAGTTCACTCATGTTCGGGGAAAAAGTCTTTTACCCATAAAATTTAAGGCTAATACCACCTAAAAAGGGCTTGGATATGACAAGATCAAAAAGGTCAGAAATCTAAGCTAATACCCATTGAAATGGGGCTAGTCGACTCAGGTTCAAAATGTTTCAAAATCCAAGGCTAATACTCCCTCAAACAAGCCAGTTCAATAATACTCAGGGAACAAGACTTTTATCCACAAAATTTAAGACAAATACCAATTCAAATGTGCTTGGATATGACAAAACCAAATAGGTCAGAAATCTAAGGCTAATACCCATTGAAATGGGGCTAGTCCAGTCAGGATCAATATGTCCCAAAATCCAAGGCTAATAACCTCTCAAACAAACCAGTGGAATCATGCTAGGGGGAAAAGTCTTTTACCCATAAAATTTAAGCCCAATACCACCTAAAAAGGGCTTGGATATGACAAGACCAAAAAGGTCAGAAATCTAAGGCTAATACCCATTGAAATGGGGCTAGTCACGTCAGGATCAATATGTCCCAAAATTCAAGGCTAATACCCCCTCAAACAAAACAATACACTCATGCTCGGGGGAAAAGTCTTTTACCCATAAAATTTAAGCCTAATACCAACTGAAAAGGGCTTGGATATGACAAGACCAAGCAGGTCAGAAATCAAAGGCTAATACCCATTGAAATGGTGCTAGTCGACTTAGGATCAATATGTCCCAAAATCCAAGGCTAATACCCCTCAAACAAGCCAGTTCAATCATGCTCGGGGGAAAAGTCTTTTACCCATAAAATTTAAGCCTAATACCACCTAAAAAGGGCTTGGATATGACAATACCAAAAGGTCAGAAATCTAAGGCTAATACCCATTGAAATGTGGCTAGTCAAGTCAGGATCAATATGTCCCAAAATCCAAGGCTAATACCCCCTCAAACAGAATACTTCAATCATGCTCGGGGGAAAAGTCTTTTACCCATAAAATTTAAACCTAATACCAACTGAAAAGGGCTTGGATATGACAAGACTAAGCAGGTCAGAAATGAAAGGCTAATACCCCTTGAAATGGCACTAGTCGACTCAGGATCAATATGTCCCAAAATCCAAGGCTAACACCCCTCAAACAAGCCAGTTCAATCATGCTCGGGGGAAAAGTCTTTTACCCATAAAATTTAAGCCTAATACCACCTAAAAAGGGCTTCGATATGACAAGACCAAAAAGGTCAGAAATCTAAGCTAATACCCTTTGAAATGGTGCTAGTCGACTCAGGATCAATATGTCTTAAAATCCAAGGCCAATATCCCCTCAAACAAGCCAGTTCAATCATGCTCGGGGAAAAGTCTTTTACCCATAAAATTTAAGCCTAATACCACCTAAAAAGGGCTTTGATATGACAAGACCAAAAAGGTCAGAAATCTAAGGCTAATACCCATTGAAATGGGGCTAGTCGAGTCAGGATCAATATGTCCCAAAATCCAAGGCTAATACCCCCTCAAACAGAATAGTTCAATCATGCTCGGTGGAAAAGTCTTTTACCCATAAAATTTAAGCCTAATACCAACTGAAAAGGGCTTGGATATGACAAGACCAAGCAGGTCAGAAATGAATGGCTAATACCCCTTGAAATGGCACTAGTCGACTCAGGATCAATATGTCCCAAAATCCAAGGCTAATACCCCTCAAACAAGCCAGTTCAATCATGCTCGGGGGAAAAGTCTTTTACCCATAAAATTTAAGCCTAATACCACCTAAAAAGGGCTTGGATATGACAATACCAAAAAGGTCAGAAATCTAAGCTAATACCTATTGATATTGGGCTAGTCGACTCAGGTTCAATATGTTTCAAAATCCAAGGCTAATACTCCCTCAAACAAGCCAGTTTAATAATACCCGGGGAAAAAGACTTTTATCCACAAAATTTAAGACAAATACCAATTCAAATGTGCTTGGATATGACAAAACCAAATAGGTCAGAAATCTAAGGCTAATACCCATTGAAATGGGGCTAGTCCAGTCAGGATCAATATGTCCCAAAATCCAAGGGTGATACCCCCTCAAACAAAACAATTCACTCATGCTCAGGGGAAAACTCTTTTACCCATAAAATTTAAGCCTAATACCAACTGAAAAGGGCTTGGATATGACAACACCAAGCAGGTCAGAAATCAAAGGCTAATACCCATTGAAATGGTGCTAGTCGACTTAGGATCAATATGTCCCAAAATCCAAGGCTAATACCCCTCAAACAAGCCAGTTCAATCATGCTCGGGGGAAAAGTCTTTTACCCATAAAATTTAAGCCTAATACCACCTAAAAAGGGCTTGGATATGACAATACCAAAAAGGTCAGAAATCTAAGGCTAATACCCATTAAAATGGGGCTAGTCAAGTCAGGATCAATATGTCCCAAAATCCAAGGCTAATACCCCCTCAAACAAAACAATTCACTCATGCTCGGGGGAAAAGTCTTTTACCCATAAAATTTAAGCCTAATACCAACTAAAAAGGGCTTGGATATGACAAGACCAAGCAGGTCAGAAATCAAAGGCCAATACCCCTTGAAATGGCGCTAGTTGACTCAGGATCAATATGTCCCAAAATCCAAGGCTAATACCCCTCAAACAAGCCAGTTCAATCATGCTCCGGGGAAAAGTCTTTTACCCATAAAATTTAAGCCTAATACCACCTAAAAAGGGCTTGGATATGACAAGACCAAAAAGGTCAGAAATCTAAGCTAATACCCTTTGAAATGGTGCTAGTCGACTCAGGATCAATATGTCCCAAAATCCAAGGCCAATACCCACTCAAACAAGCCAGTTCAATCATGCTCGGGGGAAAAGTCTTTTACCCATAAAATTTAAGCCTAATAACACCTAAAAAGGGCTTGGATATGAAAAGACCAAAAAGGTCAGAAATCTAAGGCTAATACCTATTGAAATGGAGCTAGTCAAGTCAGGATCAATTTGTCTCAAAATTCAAGGCTAATACCCCCTAAAACAAAATAGTTCACTCATGCTCGGGGAAAAAGTCTTTTACCCATAAAATTTAAGCCTAATACCACCTAAAAAGGGCTTGGATATCACAAGATCAAAAAGGTCAGAAATCTAAGCTAATACCCATTGAAATGGGGCTAGACGACTCATGTTCAATATGTTTCAAAATCCAAGGCTAATACTCCCTCAAACAAGCCAGTGCAATAATACTCGGCGAAAAAGACTTTTATCCACAAAATTTAAGACAAATACCAATTCAAATGTGCTTGGATATGACAAAACCAAATAGGTCAGAAATCTGAGGCTAATACCCATTGAAATGGGGCTAGTCCGGTCAGGATCAATATGTCCCAAAATCCAAGGCTAATACCCCCTCAAACAAAACAGTTCACTCATGCTCGGTGGAAAAGTCTTTTACCCATAAATTTAAGCCTAATACCACCTAAAAAGGGCTTGGATATGACAAGACCAAAAATGTCAGAAATCTAAGGCTAATACCCATTGAAATGGGGCTAGTCGAGTCAGGATCAATATGTCCCAAAATCCAACGCAAATACACCCTCAAACAAGCCAGTTCAATCACGCTCGGAGGAAAGGTCTTTTACCCATAAAATGTAAGCCTAATACCACCTAAAAAGGGCTTGGATATGACAAGACCAAAAAGGTCAGAAATCTAAGGCTAATACCCATTGAAATGAGGCTAGTCCGGTCAGGATCAATATGTCCCTAAATCCAACGCAAATACACCCTCAAACAAGCCAGTTCAATCACGCTACGAGGAAAAGTCTTATGCCCATAAAATTTAAGCCCAATACCACCTAAAAAGGGCTTGGATATGACAAGACCACAAAGGTCAGAAATCTAAGGCTAATACCCATTGAAATGGGGCTAGTCACGTCAGGATCAATATGTCCCAAAATTCAAGGCTAATACCCCCTCAAACAAAACAATACACTCATGCTCGGGGGAAAAGTCTTTTACCCATAAAATTTAAGCCTAATACCAACTGAAAAGGGCTTGGATATGACAAGACCAAGCAGGTCAGAAATCAAAGGCTAATACCCATTGAAATGGTGCTAGTCGACTTAGGATCAATATGTCCCAAAATCCAAGGCTAATACCCCTCAAACAAGCCAGTTCAATCATGCTCGGGGGAAAAGTCTTTTACCCATAAAATTTAAGCCTAATACCACTTAAAAAGGGCTTGGATATGACAATACCAAAAGGTCAGAAATCTAAGGCTAATACCCATTGAAATGTGGCTAGTCAAGTCAGGATCAATATGTCCCAAAATCCAAGGCTAATACCCCCTCAAACAGAATACTTCAATCATGCTCGGGGGAAAAGTCTTTTACCCATAAAATTTAAACCTAATACCAACTGAAAAGGGCTTGGATATGACAAGACTAAGCAGGTCAGAAATGAAAGGCTAATACCCCTTGAAATGGCACTAGTCGACTCAGGATCAATATGTCCCAAAATCCAAGGCTAACACCCCTCAAACAAGCCAGTTCAATCATGCTCGGGGGAAAAGTCTTTTACCCATAAAATTTAAGCCTAATACCACCTAAAAAGGGCTTCGATATGACAAGACCAAAAAGGTCAGAAATCTAAGCTAATACCCTTTGAAATGGTGCTAGTCGACTCAGGATCAATATGTCTTAAAATCCAAGGCCAATACCCCCTCAAACAAGCCAGTTCAATCATGCTCGGGGAAAAGTCTTTTACCCATAAATTTAAGCCTAATACCACCTAAAAAGGGCTTTGATATGACAAGACCAAAAAGGTCAGAAATCTAAGGCTAATACCCATTGAAATGGGGCTAGTCGAGTCAGGATCAATATGTCCCAAAATCCAAGGCTAATACCCCCTCAAACAGAATAGTTCAATCATGCTCGGTGGAAAAGTCTTTTACCCATAAAATTTAAGCCTAATACCAACTGAAAAGGGCTTGGATATGACAAGACCAAGCAGGTCAGAAATGAATGGCTAATACCCCTTGAAATGGCACTAGTCGACTCAGGATCAATATGTCCCAAAATCCAAGGCTAATACCCCTCAAACAAGCCAGTTCAATCATGCTCGGGGGAAAAGTCTTTTACCCATAAAATTTAAGCCTAATACCACCTAAAAAGGGCTTGGATATGACAATACCAAAAAGGTCAGAAATCTAAGCTAATACCTATTGATATTGGGCTAGTCGACTCAGGTTCAATATGTTTCAAAATCCAAGGCTAATACTCCCTCAAACAAGCCAGTTTAATAATACTCGGGGAAAAAGACTTTTATCCACAAAATTTAAGACAAATACCAATTCAAATGTGCTTGGATATGACAAAACCAAATAGGTCAGAAATCTAAGGCTAATACCCATTGAAATGGGGCTAGTCCAGTCAGGATCAATATGTCCCAAAATCCAAGGGTGATACCCCCTCAAACAAAACAATTCACTCATGCTCAGGGGAAAACTCTTTTACCCATAAAATTTAAGCCTAATACCAACTGAAAAGGGCTTGGATATGACAACACCAAGCAGGTCAGAAATCAAAGGCTAATACCCATTGAAATGGTGCTAGTCGACTTAGGATCAATATGTCCCAAAATCCAAGGCTAATACCCCTCAAACAAGCCAGTTCAATCATGCTCGGGGGAAAAGTCTTTTACCCATAAAATTGAAGCCTAATACCACCTAAAAAGGGCTTGGATATGACAATACCAAAAAGGTCAGAAATCTAAGGCTAATACCCATTAAAATGGGGCTAGTCAAGTCAGGATCAATATGTCCCAAAATCCAAGGCTAATACCCCCTCAAACAAAACAATTCACTCATGCTCGGGGGAAAAGTCTTTTACCCATAAAATTTAAGCCTAATACCAACTAAAAAGGGCTTGGATATGACAAGACCAAGCAGGTCAGAAATCAAAGGCCAATACCCCTTGAAATGGCGCTAGTTGACTCAGGATCAATATGTCCCAAAATCCAAGGCTAATACCCCTCAAACAAGCCAGTTCAATCATGCTCCGGGGAAAAGTCTTTTACCCATAAAATTTAAGCCTAATACCACCTAAAAAGGGCTTGGATATGACAAGACCAAAAAGGTCAGAAATCTAAGCTAATACCCTTTGAAATGGTGCTAGTCGACTCAGGATCAATATGTCCCAAAATCCAAGGCCAATACCCACTCAAACAAGCCAGTTCAATCATGCTCGGGGGAAAAGACTTTTACCCAAAAAATTTAAGCCTAATACCAACTGAAAAGGGCTTGGATATGACAAGACCAATCAAATCAGAAATCAAAGGCTAATACCCCTTGAAATGGTGCTAGTCAAGTCTGGATCAATATGTCCAAAAATCGAAGGCTAATACCCCCTGCAACAAAACAATTCACTCATGCTCGGGGGAAAAGTCTTTTACCCATAAAATTCAAGCCTAATACCACCTAAAAAGGGCTTGGATATGACAAGACCAAAAAGGTCAGAAATCTAAGGCTAATACCCATTGAAATGGGGCTAGTCGAGACAGGATCAATATGTCCCAAAATCCAAGGCCAATACCCCCTCAAACAAGCCAATTCAATAATGCTCGGGTGAAAAGTCTTTTACCCAAAAAATTTAAACCTAATACCAACTGAAAAGGGCTTGGATATGACAAGACCAAGCGGGTCAGAAATCAAAGGCCAATACCCCTTGAAATGGCGCAAGTCGACTCAGGATCAATACGTCCCAAAATCCAAGGCTAATACCCCTCAAACAAGCCAGTTCAATCATGCTCGGGTAAAAAGTCTTTTACCCATAAAATTTAAGCCTAGTACCAATTAAAAAGGGCTTGGATATGACAAGACCAAAAGGGTCAGAAATCGAAGACTAATACCCATTGAAATGGGGCTAGTCGAGTCAGGATCAATATGTCCCAAAATCCAAGGCTAATACCCCCTCAAACAAGCCCGTTCAATCACGCTCTGAGGAAAATTCTTTTACCCATAAAATTTAAGCCTAATACCACCTAAAAAGGACTTGGATATTACAAGACCAAAAAGGTCAGAAATCTAAGGCTAATACCCATTGAAATGGGGCTTGTCAAGTCAGGATCAATATGTCCCAAAATCCAAGGCTAATACCCCCTCCAAAAAAACAATTCCCTCATCCTCGGGGGAAAAGTCTTTTACCTATAAAATTTAATCCTAATACCACCTAAAAAGGGCTTGGATATGACAAGACCAAAAAGGTCACAAAATCTAAGGCTAATACCTATTGAAATGGGGCTAGTCGACTCAGGATCAATATGTCCCAAAATCCAAGACGAATACCCCCTCAAACAAGCCAGTTCAATCATGCTCGGGGGAAAAGTCTTTTACTCATAAAATTTAAGCATAATACCAACTGAAAATGGCTTGGATATGACAAGACCAATTAGGTTAGAAATCAAAGGCTAATAACCCTTGAAATGGTGCTAGTCGACTCAGGATCAATATGTCCCAAAATCCAAGGCTAATACCCCTCAAATAAGCCAGTTCAATCATGCTCGAGGAAAAAGGCTTCTACCCATAAAATTTAAGCCTAATACCAATTAAAAACAGCTTGGATATGACAAGACCAAAAGGGTCAGAAATCGAAGACTAATACCCATTGAAATTGGGCTAGTCGAGTCAGGATCAATATGTCCCAAAATCCAAGGCCAATACCCCCTCAAACAAGCCAGTTCAATCACGCTCGGAGGAAAAGTCTTTTACCCATAAAATTTAAGCCTAATACCACCTAAAAAGGGCTTGGATATGACATGACCAAAAAGGTCAGAAATCTAAGGCTAATACCCATTGAAATGGGGCTAGTCAAGTTAGGATCAATATGTCCCAAAATCCAAGGCTAATGCCCCCTGCAACAAAACAGTTCCCTCATGCTCGCGGGAAAAGTCTTTTACCCATAAAATTTAAGCCTAATACCACCTAAAAAGGACTTGGATATGACAAGACCAAAAAGGTAAGAAATCTAAGGATAATACCCATTGAAATGGGGCTAGTCGAGTCAGGATCAATATGTCCCAAAATCCAAGGCTAATACCCCCACAAACAAGCCAGTTCAATCATGCTCGGGTGAAAATACTTTTACCCAAAAAATTTAAGCCTAATACCACCTAAAAAGGGTTTGGATATGACAACACCAAAAAGGCATGAAATCTAAGGCTAATACCCATTGAAATGGGGCTAGTCGAGTAAGGATCAATATTTCCCAAAATCCAAGGCCAATACCCCCTCTAACAAGCCAGTTCAATCATGCTCGGGGGAAAAGTCTTTTACCCATAAATTTAAGCCTAATACCAACTGAAAAGGGCTTGGATATGACAAGACCAAGCACGTCAGAAATAAAAGGCTAATACCCTTTGAAATGGGGCTAGTCGAGTCAGGATCAATATGTCCCAAAATCCAAGGCCAATACCCCTCAAACAAGCCAGTTCAATCATGCTCGGGGAAAAAGCCTTTTACCCATAAAATTTAAGCCTAATACCAATTAAAAAGGGCTTGGATATGACAAGACAAAAAGGGTCAGAAATCGAAGACTAATACCCATTGAAATGGGGCTAGTCGAGTTAGGATCAATATGTCCCAAAATCCAAGGCTAATACCCCCTCAAACAAGCTAGTTCAATCATGCTCGGGGAAAAAGTCTTTTACCCATAAAATTTAAGCCTAATACCAATTAAAAAGGGCTTGGATATGACAAGACAAAAAGGGTCAGAAATCGAAGACTAATACCCATTGAAATGGGGCTATTCGAGTTAGGATCAATATGTCCCAAAATCCAAGGCTAATACCCCCTCAAACAAGCTAGTTCAATCATGCTCAGGGAAAAAGTCTTTTACCCATAAAATTTAAGCCTAATACCACCAAAAAATGGCTTGGATATGACAAGAACAAAAAGATCAGAAATCTAAGGCTAATACCCATTGAAATGGGGCTAGTCTAGTCAGGATCAATATGTTGCCAAATCCAACGCAAATACCCCCTGAAACAAGCCAGTTCAATCACGCTCGGGGGAAAAGTCTTTTACCCATAAAATTTAAGCCTAATACCACCAAAAAACGGCTAGGATATGACAAGACCAATCAGGTCAGAAATCAAAGGCTAATACCCCTTGAAATGGTGCTAGTCGACTCCGGATCAATATGTCCAAAAATCCAAGGCTAATACCCCTCAAACAAGCCAGTTCAATCATGCTCGGGGTAAACTCTTTTACCCATAAAATTTAAGCCTAATACCACCTAAAAAGGGCTTGGATATGACAAGACCAAAAAGGCCAGAAATCTAAGGCTAATACCCATTGAAATGGGGCTAGTCGAGTAAGGATCAATATGTCCCAAAATCCAACGCAAATACACCCTCAAACAAGACATTTCAATAATGCTCGGAGGAAAAGTCTTTTACCCATAAAATTTAAGCCTAATACCACCTAAAAAGGACTTGGATATGACAAAACCAAAAAGGTCAAAAATCTAAGGCTAATACCCATTCAAATGGGGCTAGTCAAGTCAGGATCAATATGTCCCAAAATCCAAGGTTAATACCTCCTCCAACAAAACAGTTCCCTCATGCTCGGGGGAAAAGTCTTTTACCCATAAAACTTAAGCCTAATACCACCAAAAAAGGACTTGGATATGACAAGACCAAAAAGGTCACAAATCTAAGCCTAATACCCATTGAAATGGGGCTAGTCGAGTCAGGATCAATATGTCCCAAAATCCAAGGCCAATACCCCCTCAAACAAGCCAGTTCAATCATGCTCGGGGGAAAAGTCTTTTACCCATAAAATTTAAGCCTAATACCAACTAAAAAGGGCTTGGATATGACAAGACCAAGCAGGTCAGAAATTAAAGCCTAATACCCATTGAAATGGGGCTAGTCGAGTCAGGATCAATATGTCCCAAAATCCAAAGCTAATACCCCCTCAAACAAGCCAGTTCAATCATGCTCGGGGGAAAAGACTTTTACCCAAAAAATTTAAGCCTAATACAAACTGAAAAGGGCTTGGATATGACAAGACCAATCAGGTCAGAAATCGAAGGCTAATACCCCTTGAAATGGCGCTAGTCGACTCAAGATCAATACGTCCCAAAATCCAAGGCCCATACCCCTCAAACAAGCCAGTTCAATCATGCTCGGGGGAAAAGTCTTTTACCCATAAAATTTAAGCCTAATACCACCTAAAAAGGGCTTGGATATGACAAGACCAAAAAGGCCAGAAATCTAAGGCTAATACCCATTCAAATGGGGCTACTCAAGTCAGGATCAATATGTCCTAAAATCCAAGGCTAATACCCCCTGCAACCAAATAGTTCCCTCATGCTCGGGGGAAAAGTCTTTTACCCATAAAATTTAAGCCTAATACCACGTAAAAAGGTCTTGGATATGACAAGACCAAAAAGGTCAGAAATCTAAGTATAATACCCATTGAAATGGGGCTAGTCGAGTCAGGATCAATATGTCCCAAAATCCAAGGCCAATACCCCCTCAAACAAGACAGTTCAATCATGCTCGGGGGAAATGTCTTTTACCCATAAAACTTAAGCCTAATACCAACTGAAAAGGGCTTGGGTATGACAAGGCCAAGCAGGTCAGAAATCAAAGGCTAATATCCATTGAAATGGGGCTAGTCGAGTCAGGATCAATATGTCCCAAAATCCAAGGCTAATACCCCCTCAAACAAGCCAGTTCAATCATGCTCGGGGGAAAAGACTTTTACCCAAAAAATTTAAGCCTAATACCAACTGAAAAGGGCTTGGATATGATAAGACCAATCAGGTCAGAAATCAAGGGCTAATACCCCTTGAAATGGTGCTAGTCGAGTCAGGATCAATATGTCCCAAAATCAAAGGCTAATACCCCCTCAAACAAGCCAGTTCAATCATGCTTGGGGGGAAAGTTTTTTACCCATAAAATTTGAGCCTAAAACCAACTTAAAAGGGCTTGGATATGACAAGACCAATCAGGTCAGAAATCAAAGGTTAATACCCCTTGAAATGGTGCTAGTCGACTCAGGATCAATATGTCCCAAAATCCAAGGCTAATACCCCTCAAACAAGCCAGTTCAATCATGCTCGTTGAAAAAGTCTTGTACCATAAAATTTAAGCCTAATACCAATTAAAAAGGACTTGGATATGACAAGACCAAAAAGGTCAGAAATCTAAGGCTAATACCCATTGAAATGGGGCTAGTCAAGTCAGGATCAATATGTCCCAAAATCCAAGGTTAATACCTCCTCCAACAAAACAGTTCCCTCATGCTCGGAGGAAAAGTCTTTTACCCATAAAATTTAAGCCTAATACCACCACAAAAGGGCTTGGATATGACAAGACCAAAAAGGTCAAAAATCTAAGGCTAATACCCATTGAAATGGGGCTAGTCGAGTCAGGATCAATATGTCCCAAAATTCAAGGCCAATACCCCCTCAAACAAGCCAGTTCAATCATGCTCGGGGGAAAAGTCTTTTACCCATAAATTTAAGCCTAATACCAACTGAAAAGGGCTTGGATATGACAAGACCAAGCAGGACAGAAATCAAAGGCTAATACCCATTGAAATGGGGCTAGTCGAGTCAGGATCAATATGACCCAAAATCCAAGGCTAATACTCCCTCAAACAAGCCAGTTCAATCATGCTCGGGGGAAAAGACTTTTACCCAAAAAATTTAAGCCTAATACCAACTGAAAAGGGCTTGGATATGACAAGACCAATCAGGTCAGAAATCAAAGGCTAATACCCCTTGAAATGGTGCTAGTCGACTCCGGATCAATATGTCCCAAAATCCAAGGCCAATACGCCTCAAACAAGCCAGTTCAATCATGCTCGGGGGAAAAGTCTTTTACCCATAAAATTTAAGCCTAATACCACCTAAAAAAGGCTTGGATATGACAAGACCAAAAAGGCCAGAAATCTAAGGCTAATACCCATTGAAATGGTGCTAGTCGAGTGAGGATCAATATGTCCCAAAATCCAACGCAAATACACCCTCAAACAAGACAGTTCAATCATGCTCGGAGGAAAAGTCTTTTACCCATAAAATTTAAGCCTAATACCACCTAAAAAGGGTTGGATATGACAAGACCAAAAAGGTCAGAAATCTAAGGCTAATACCCATTGAAATGGGGCTAGTCAAGTCAGGATCAATATGTCCCAAAATCCAAGCCTAATACCCCCTCCAACAAAACAGTTCCTTCATGCTCGGGGGAAAAGTCTTTTACCCATAAAATTTAAGCCTAATACCACCTAAAAAGGACTTGGATATGACAAGACCAAAAAGGCACGAAATCTAAGGCTAATACCCATTGAAATGGGGCTAGTTGAGTCAGGATCAATGTCCCAAAATCCAAGGCCAATACCCCCTCAAACAAACCAGTTCAATCATGCTCGGGGGAAAAGTCTTTTACCCATAAAATTTAAGCCTAATACCAACTGAAAAGGGCTTGGATATGACAAGACCAAGCAAGTCAGAAATCAAAGGCTAATACCCATTGAAATGGGGCTAGTCGAGTCAGGATCAATATGTCCCAAAATCCAAGGCTAATACCCCCTCAAACAAGCCAGTTCAATCATGCTCGGGGGAAAAGACTTTTACCCAAAAAATTTAAGCCTAATACCAACTGAAAAGGGCTTGGATATGACAAGACCAATCAGGTCAGAAATCGAAGGCTAATACCCCTTGAAATGGTGCTAGTCGACTCAAGATCAATATGTCCCAAAATCCAAGTCCAATACCCCTCAAACAAGCCAGTTCAATCATGCTCGAGGGAAAAGTCTTTTACCCATAAAATTTAAGCCTAATACCACCTAAAAAGGGCTTGGATATGGCATGACCAAAAAGGCCAGAAATCTAAGGCTAATACCCATTGAAATGGGCCTTGTCAAGCCATGATCAATATGTCCCAAAATCCAAGGCTAATACCCCCTCCAACAAAACAGTTCCTTCATGCTCGGGGGAAAAGTCTTTTACCCATAAAATTTAAGCCTAATACCACCTAAAAAGGACTTGGATATGACAAGACCAAAAAGGCACGAAATCTAAGGCTAATACCCATTGAAATGGGGCTAGTTGAGTCAGGATCAATGTCCCAAAATCCAAGGCCAATACCCCCTCAAACAAACCAGTTCAATCATGCTCGGGGGAAAAGTCTTTTACCCATAAAATTTAAGCCTAATACCAACTGAAAAGAGCTTGGATATGACAAGACCAAGCAAGTCAGAAATCAAAGGCTAATACCCATTGAAATGGGGCTAGTCGAGTCAGGATCAATATGTCCCAAAATCCAAGGCTAATACCCCCTCAAACAAGCCAGTTCAATCATGCTCGGGGGAAAAGACTTTTACCCAAAAAATTTAAGCCTAATACCAACTGAAAAGGGCTTGGATATTACAAGACCAAAAAGGTCAGAAATCTAAGGCTAATACCCATTGAAATGGGGCTAGTCAAGTCAGGATCAATATGTCCCAAAATCCAAGGTTAATACCTCCTCCAACAAAACAGTTCCCTCATGCTCGGGGGAAAAGTCTTTTACCCATAAAATTTAAGCCTAATACCACCACAAAAGGGCTTGGATATGACAAGACCAAAAAGGTCAAAAATCTAAGGCTAATACCCATTGAAATGGGGCTAGTCGAGTCAGGATCAATATGTCCCAAAATTCAAGGCCAGTACCCCCTCAAACAAGCCAGTTCAATCATGCTCGGGGGAAAAGTCTTTTACCCATAAATTTAAGCCTAATACCAACTGAAAAGGGCTTGGATATGACAAGACCAAGCAGGACAGAAATCAAAGGCTAATACCCATTGAAATGGGGCTAGTCGAGTCAGGATCAATATGACCCAAAATCCAAGGCTAATACTCCCTCAAACAAGCCAGTTCAATCATGCTCGGGGGAAAAGACTTTTACCCAAAAAATTTAAGCCTAATACCAACTGAAAAGGGCTTGGATATGACAAGACCAATCAGGTCAGAAATCAAAGGCTAATACCCCTTGAAATGGTGCTAGTCGACTCCGGATCAATATGTCCCAAAATCCAAGGCCAATACGCCTCAAACAAGCCAGTTCAATCATGCTCGGGGGAAAAGTCTTTTACCCATAAAATTTAAGCCTAATACCACCTAAAAAAGGCTTGGATATGACAAGACCAAAAAGGCCAGAAATCTAAGGCTAATACCCATTGAAATGGTGCTAGTCGAGTGAGGATCAATATGTCCCAAAATCCAACGCAAATACACCCTCAAACAAGACAGTTCAATCATGCTCGGAGGAAAAGTCTTTTACCCATAAAATTTAAGCCTAATACCACCTAAAAAGGGTTGGATATGACAAGACCAAAAAGGTCAGAAATCTAAGGCTAATACCCATTGAAATGGGGCTAGTCAAGTCAGGATCAATATGTCCCAAAATCCAAGCCTAATACCCCCTCCAACAAAACAGTTCCTTCATGCTCGGGGGAAAAGTCTTTTACCCATAAAATTTAAGCCTAATACCACCTAAAAAGGACTTGGATATGACAAGACCAAAAAGGCACGAAATCTAAGGCTAATACCCATTGAAATGGGGCTAGTTGAGTCAGGATCAATGTCCCAAAATCCAAGGCCAATACCCCCTCAAACAAACCAGTTCAATCATGCTCGGGGGAAAAGTCTTTTACCCATAAAATTTAAGCCTAATACCAACTGAAAAGGGCTTGGATATGACAAGACCAAGCAAGTCAGAAATCAAAGGCTAATACCCATTGAAATGGGGCTAGTCGAGTCAGGATCAATATGTCCCAAAATCCAAGGCTAATACCCCCTCAAACAAGCCAGTTCAATCATGCTCGGGGGAAAAGACTTTTACCCAAAAAATTTAAGCCTAATACCAACTGAAAAGGGCTTGGATATGACAAGACCAATCAGGTCAGAAATCGAAGGCTAATACCCCTTGAAATGGTGCTAGTCGACTCAAGATCAATATGTCCCAAAATCCAAGTCCAATACCCCTCAAACAAGCCAGTTCAATCATGCTCGAGGGAAAAGTCTTTTACCCATAAAATTTAAGCCTAATACCACCTAAAAAGGGCTTGGATATGGCATGACCAAAAAGGCCAGAAATCTAAGGCTAATACCCATTGAAATGGGCCTAGTCAAGCCATGATCAATATGTCCCAAAATCCAAGGCTAATACCCCCTCCAACAAAACAGTTCCTTCATGCTCGGGGGAAAAGTCTTTTACCCATAAAATTTAAGCCTAATACCACCTAAAAAGGACTTGGATATGACAAGACCAAAAAGGCACGAAATCTAAGGCTAATACCCATTGAAATGGGGCTAGTTGAGTCAGGATCAATGTCCCAAAATCCAAGGCCAATACCCCCTCAAACAAACCAGTTCAATCATGCTCGGGGGAAAAGTCTTTTACCCATAAAATTTAAGCCTAATACCAACTGAAAAGGGCTTGGATATGACAAGACCAAGCAAGTCAGAAATCAAAGGCTAATACCCATTGAAATGGGGCTAGTCGAGTCAGGATCAATATGTCCCAAAATCCAAGGCTAATACCCCCTCAAACAAGCCAGTTCAATCATGCTCGGGGGAAAAGACTTTTACCCAAAAAATTTAAGCCTAATACCAACTGAAAAGGGCTTGGATATGACAAGACCAAAAAGGTCAGAAATCTAAGGCTAATACCCATTGAAATGGGGCTAGTCAAGTCAGGATCAATATGTCCCAAAATCCAAGCCTAATACCCCCTCCAACAAAACAGTTCCTTCATGCTCGGGGGAAAAGTCTTTTACCCATAAAATTTAAGCCTAATACCACCTAAAAAGGACTTGGATATGACAAGACCAAAAAGGCACGAAATCTAAGGCTAATACCCATTGAAATGGGGCTAGTTGAGTCAGGATCAATGTCCCAAAATCCAAGGCCAATACCCCCTCAAACAAACCAGTTCAATCATGCTCGGGGGAAAAGTCTTTTACCCATAAAATTTAAGCCTAATACCAACTGAAAAGGGCTTGGATATGACAAGACCAAGCAAGTCAGAAATCAAAGGCTAATACCCATTGAAATGGGGCTAGTCGAGTTAGGATCAATATGTCCCAAAATCCAAGGCTAATACCCCCTCAAACAAGCCAGATCAATCATGCTCGAAGGAAAAGTCTTTTACCCATAACATTTAAGTCTATTACCAACTAAAAAAGGCTTGGATATGACAAGACCAAAAGGTCAGAAATCGAAGTCTAATACCCATTGAAACGGGGCTAGTCCAATCAGGAACAATATGTCCCAAAATCCAAGGCTAATATCCCCTCAAACAAGCCAGTTCAATCATGCTCGGGGGAAAAGACTTTTACCCAAAAAATTTAAGCCTAATACCAACTGAAAAGGGCTTGGATATGACAAGACCAATCAGGTCAGAAATCGAAGGCTAATACCCCTTGAAATGGTGCTAGTCGACTCAAGATCAATATGTCCCAAAATCCAAGTCCAATACCCCTCAAACAAGCCAGTTCAATCATGCTCGAGGGAAAAGTCTTTTACCCATAAAATTTAAGCCTAATACCACCTAAAAAGGGCTTGGATATGGCATGACCAAAAAGGCCAGAAATCTAAGGCTAATACCCATTGAAATGGGCCTAGTCAAGCCATGATCAATATGTCCCAAAATCCAAGGCTAATACCCCCTCCAACAAAACAGTTCCCTCATGCTCGGGGGAAAAGTCTTTTACCCATAAAATTTAAGCCTAATACCACCTAAAAAGGACTTGGATATGACAAGACCAAAAAGGCATGAAATCTAAGGCTAATACCCATTGAAATGGTGTTAGTCGACTCAGGATCAATATGTCCCAAAATCCAAGGCTAATACCCCTCAAACAAGCCAGTTCAATCATGCTCGGGGAAAAAGTCTTTTACCCATAAAATTTAAGCCTAATACCTATTAAAAAGGGCTTGGATATGACAAGACAAAAATGGTCAGAAATCGAAGACTAATACCCATTGAAATGGGGCTAGTCGAGTTAGGATCAATATGTCCCAAAATCCAAGGCTAATACCCCCTCTAACAAGCTAGTTTAATCATGCTCGGGGAAAAAGTCTTTTACCCATAAAATTTAAGGTAATACCAACTGATAAGGGCTTGGATATGACAAGACCAAAAAGGTCAGAAATCGAAGGCTAATACCCATTGAAATGGGGCTAGTTGAGTCAGGATCAATATGTCGCCAAATCCAACGCAAATACCCCCTGAAAGAAGCCAGTTCAATCACGCTCGGGGGAAAAGTCTTTTACCCATAAAATTTAAGCCTAATACCACCAAAAAATGGCTTGGATATGACAAGAAAAAAAGGTCAGAAATTGAAGGCTAATACCCATTGAAATGGGGCTAGTTGAGTCAGGATCAATATGTCCCAAAATCCAAGGCTAATACCCCCTCCAACAAAACAGTTCCCTCATGCTCGGGGGAAAAGTCTTTTACCCATAAAATTTAAGTCTAATACAACCTAAAAAGGGCTTGGATATGACAAGACCAAAAAGGCCAGAAATGTAAGGCTAATACCCATTGAAATGGGGCTAGTCGAGTCAGGATCAATATGTCCCAAAATGCAAGGCCAATACCCCCTCAAACAAGCCAGTTCAATCATGCTCGGGGGAAAAGTCTTTTACCCATAAAATTTAAGCCTAATACCACCTAAAAAGGGCTTGTATATGACAAGAACAAAAAGGTCAGAAATCTAAGGCTAATACCCATTGAAATGGGGCTAGTCAAGTCAGGATCAATATGTCCCAAAATCCAAGGCCAATACCCCCTCAAACCAGCCAGTTCAATCACGCTCGGGGGAAAAGTCTTTTACCCATAAAATTTAAGCCTAATACCAACTGAAAAGGGCTTGGATATGACAAGACCAAGCAGGTCAGAAATTAAAGCCTAATACCCATTGAAATGGGGCTAGTCGAGTCAGGATCAATATGTCCCAAAATCCAAGGCTAATACCCCTCAAACAAGCCAGTTCAATCATGCTCGGGGGAAAAGTCTTTTACCCATAAAATTTCAGCCCAATACAACCTAAAAAAGGCTTGGATATGACAAGACCAAAAAGGCCAGAAATCTAAGGCTAATACCCATTGAAATGGGGCTAGTCGAGTAGGGTTCAATATGTCCCAAAATCCAACGCAAATACACCCTCAAACAAGACAGTTCAATCATGCTCGGAGGAAAAGTCTTTTACCCATAAAATTTAAGCCTAATACCACCTAAAAAGGGCTTGGTTATGACAAGACCAAAAAGGTCAGAAATCTAAGGCTAATACCCATTGAAATGGGGTTAGTCGAGTCAGGATCAATATGTCGTTAAATCCAAGGCTAATACCCACTCAATCAAGCCAGTTCAATCATGCTCGGGGGAAAAGTTTTTTACCCATAAAATTTAAGCCTAATACCAACTAAAGAGGGCTTGGATATGACAAGACCAATCAGGTCAGAAATCAAAGGCTAATACCCCTTGAAATGGTGTTAGTCGACTCAGGATCAATATGTCCCAAAATCCAAGGCTAATACCCCTCAAACAAGCCAGTTCAATCATGCTCGGGGAAAAAGTCTTTTACCCATAAAATTTAAGCCTAATACCAATTAAAAAGGGCTTGGATATGACAAGACAAAAAGGGTCAGAAATCGAAGACTAATACCATTTGAAATGGGGCTAGTCAAGTTAGGATCAATATGCCCCAAAATCCAAGGCTAAAACCCCTTCAAACAAGCTTGTTTAATCATGCTCGGGGAAAAAGTCTTTGACCCATAAAATTTAAGGTAATACCAACTGATAAGGGCTTGGATATGACAAGACCAAAAAGGTCAGAAATCGAAGGATAATACCCATTGAAATGGGGCTAGTCGTGTCAGGATCAATATGTCGCCAAATCCAATGCAAATACCCCCTGAAACAAGCCAGTTCAATCACGCTCGGGGGAAAAGTCTTTTACCCATAAAATTTAAGCCTAATACCACCAAAAATTGGCTTAGATATGACAAGAAAAAAAGGTCAGAAATCGAAGACTAATACCCATTGAAATGGGGCTAGTCGAGTCAGGATCAATATGTCCCAAAATCCAAGGCTAATACCCCCTCAAACAAGCCAGTTCACTCATGCTCGGGAGAAGAAATTGTTTTAACCATAAAATTTAAGCCTAATACCAATTAAAATGTGCTTGGATATGACAATACCAAAAAGAACAAAATCTAAGGCTAATACCCATTGAAATGGGGCTAGTCGAGTCAGGATCTATATGTCCCAAAATTCAAGGCTAATACCCCCTCCAAGAAGCCATTTGAATCATGCTCGAGGGAAGATGCTATTACCCTTAATATTTAAGACTAATACCAACTAAAATGGGCTTAGATATAGCAAGACCAACCAAGCCAGAAATGAAAGGCTAATACTCATTGAAATTGGGCTAGTCGAGTCAGGATTAATATGTCTGAAAATCCAAGGCTAATACCCCCTCAAACAAGCCAGATCAATCATGCTCGGGGGGGGAAAGTCTTTTACCCATAAAATTTAAGCCTAATACCAACTAAAAAGGGCTTCGATATGACAAGACCAAAAAGGTCAGAAATCTAAGGCTAATACCCATTGAAATGCAGCTGGTCGAGTCAGGATCAATATGTCCCAAAATCCAAGGCTAATACCCCCTCAAACAAGCCAGATCAATCATGCTCGAAGGAAAAGTCTTTTACCCATAACATTTAAGTCTATTACCAACTAAAAAAGGCTTGGATATGACAAGACCAAAAGGTCAGAAATCGAAGTCTAATACCCATTGAAACGGGGCTAGTCCAATCAGGATCAATATGTTCCCAAATCAAAGGCTAATACCCCCTAAACAAGCCAGTTCAATCATGCTCGGGAGAAAAGTCTTTTACCCATAAAATTTAAGCCTAATACCAACTCAAAAGGGCTTGGATATGACAAAATCAACCAGGTCGGAAATCTAAGGCTAATACCCATAGAAATGGGGCTAGTCGAGTCACGATCAATATGTCCCAAAATCCAAGTCTAATACCCCCTCAAACAAGCAAGTTCAATCATGCTCGGGGGAAAAATCTTTTACCCATAAAATTTAAGCCTAATACGAACTAAAAACGGCTAGGATATGACAAGACTAAAAGGGCCAGAAATCGAATGCTAATATCATTTAAATGAGGCTAATCGATTCAGGATCAATATGTCCCAAAATTCAAGGCTAATGCCCCCTCCAAGAAGCCATTTCAATCATGCTTGCGGGAAAATGCTATTACCCATAAAATTTAAGCTTAATACCAACTAAAATGGGCTAGGATATGAGAAGACCAACCAGGCCAGAAATCAAAGGCTAATACCCATTGAAATTGGGCTAGTCGGCTCAGGATTAATATGTCCAAAAATCCAAGGATAATACCGCCTCAAACAAGCCAGTTCACTCATGCTCGGGGGAAAAGTCTTTTACCCATAAAATTTAAACCTAATACCACCTCAAAAAGGGCTTGGAAATGACAAGACCAAAAAGGTCAGAAATCTAAGGCTAATACCCATTGAAAAGGGGGTAGTCGAGTCAGGATCAATATGTCCCAAAATCCAAGGCTAATACCCCCTCAAACAAGCCATTTCACTCATGCTCGGGGGAAAAGTCTTTTACCCATAAAATTTAAACCTAATACCACCTAAAAAGCGCATGGATATGACAGGACCAAAAAGGTCAGAAATCTAAGGCTAATACCCATTGAAATGTGGCTAGTCGAGTCAGGATCAATATGTCCCAAAATCGAAGGCTAATACCCCCTCAAACGAGCCACTTCAATCATGCTCGTGGGAAAAGTCTTTTACCCATAAAATTTAAGCCTAATACCTTCTAAAAAGGGCTTGGATATGAGAAGACCAAAAAGGTCAGAAATGTAAGGCTAATACCCATTGAAATGCAGTTGGTCGAGTGAGGATCAATATGTCCCGAAATTCAAGGTTAATAACCCCTCCAAGAAGCCATTTCAATCATGCTCGAGGGAAGATGCTATTACCCTTAATATTTAAGACTAATACCAACTAAAATGGGCTAGGATATGAGAAGACCAACCAGGCCAGAAATCAAAGGCTAATACCCATTGAAATTGGGCTAGTCGAGTCAGGATTAATATGTCCGAAAATCCAAGGCTAATACCGCCTCAAACAAGACAGTTCAATCGTTCTCGGGGGAAAAGTCTTTTACCCATAAAATTTAAGGCTAATACCAACTGAAAAGGGCTTGGAAATGACAAGACCAAAAAGGTCAGAAATCTAAGGCTAATACCCATTGAAATGGGGCTAGTCGAGTCAGGATCAATATGTCCTAAAATCCAAGGCTAATACCCCCTCAAACAAGCCAGTTCACTCATGCTTAAGGGAAAAGACTTTTACCCATAAAATTTAAACCTAATACCACCAAAAAAGAGCTTGAATATGACAAGACCAAAAAGGTCAGAAATCTAAGGCTAATACCCATTGAAATGGGGCTAGTCGAGTCAGGATCAATATGTCCCAAAATTCAAGGCTAATACCCCCTCCAATAAGCCATTTCAATCATGCTCGAGGGAAAATGCTATTACCCATAAAATATAAGCCTAATACCAACTAAAATGGGCTAGGATATGAGAAGACCAACCAGGCCAGAAATCGAACGCTAGTACCCATTGAAATTAGGTTAGTCGAGTCAGGATCAATATATTCTAAAATCGAAGGCTAATACCCCCTCAAACGAGCCACTTCAATCATGCTCGGGGGAAAAGTTTATTACCCATAAAATTTAATGCTAATACCAACTAAATAGGGCTTGGATATGACAAGACCAACCAGGTCAGAAATGTAAGGCTAATACCCATTGAAATGGGGCTACTCGAGTCAGGATCAATATGTCCCAAAATCCAAGGCTAATACCCGCTCGGAAAAGCTAGTTCAATCATGCTCGGGGGAAAAGTCCTTTACCCATAAAATTTCAGCATAATACAAACTAAAAACGGCTACGATATGACAAGACTAAAAGGGTCAGAAATTTAAGGCTAATATCCATTCAAATGAGGCTAGTTTATTCAGGATTAATATGTCCCAAAATTCAAGGCTAATACCCCCTCCAACAAGCCATTTCAATCATGCTCGAGGGGTATTGCTATTACCCATAAAGTTTAAGCCTAATACCAACTAAAATGGCCTTGGATATGACAATAGAAAAAAGGTCAGAAATCTAAGGCTAATACCCATTGAAATGGGGCTAGTCGAGTCAGGATCAATATGTCCTAAAATCCACAGCTAATACCCCCTCCAACAAGACATTTTAATCATTCTCGAGGGAAAATGCTATTACCCATAAAATTTAAGCCTAGTACCAACTAAAATGGGTTAGGATATGAGAAGACCAACCAGGCCAGAAATCGTAGGCTAATACCCATTGAAATGGGGCTAGTCAAGTTAGGATCATTATGTCCCAAAATCCAAGGCTAATACCCCCTCAAACAAGCCAGTTCAATCATGCTCGGGGGAAAACTTCTTTTACCCATAAAATTTAAGCCTAATACCACCTAAAAAGGGCTTGGATATGACAAGACCAAAATGGTCAGAAATGTAAGGCTAATGACTATTGAAATGGGTCTAGTCGAGTAAGGATCAATATGTCCAAAAATTAAAGGCTAATACCCCCTCAAACAAGCCAGTTCAATCATGCTTGGGGTAAAGTCTTTTACCCATAAAATTTAAGCCTAATACCAACTAAAATGGGCTTGGATATGAAAAGACCAACCAGGTCGAGTCAGGATAAATATGTATCAAAATCCAAGGCTATTACCCCCTCAAACAAGGCAGTTCAATCATGCTCGGGGAAAAAGTCTTTTACCCATAAAATTTAAGCCTAATACCACCTAAAAAAAGCTTCGATATGATAAGACGAACCAGGTCAGAAATCTAAGACTAATACCCATTGAAATGGGGCTAGTCGAATCAGGATCAATATACCGTAAAATCCACAGTTAATACCCCCTCAAACAAGCCAGATCAATCATGCCCGAGCGAAAAGGCTCTTACCCATAAAATTTAAGTCAAAAACTAACTAAAATTTGCTTGGATATGACAAGACCAACTAGGTCAGAAATCTAAGTCTAATACCCATTGAAATGGTGCTAGTCGAGTCAGGATCAATATGTCCCAAAATCCAAGGCTAATACCCCCTCAAACAAGCCAGTTCAATCATGCTCGGGGGAAAAGTTTATTACCCATAAAAGTTAAGGCTAATACCAACTAAAAAGGGGCTGGGATATGACAAGACCAACCAGGTCAGAAATCTAAGGCTAATAGCCATTGAAATGGGGCTACTCGAGTCAGGATCAATTTGTCTCAAAATCCAATGCTAATACCCTGTCAAACAAGTTAGTTCAATAATGTTCAGCGGAAAAGTCTTTTACCCATAAAATTTAAGCCTAATACCACCTAAAAAGGGCTTGGATATGACAAGACCTACCAAGTCAGAAATTTAAGGCTAATATCCATTAAAATGGGGCTAGTCGAGTCAGGATCAATATGTCCCAAAATCCAAGGCTAATACCCCCTCAAACAAGCTAGTTCAATCATGCTCGGGGAAAAAGTCTTTTGCCCATAAAATTTAAGTCTAATACCACCTGAAAAGGGCTTGGATATGACAAGACCAACCAGGTCATGATCTCAGTATTTACGCAATAATAATGATAATTTTTGTGATTGGTTTTTTATTGTTTTTTTATGAAAACTCTTTTCCTTTTTTTTAAGATTTTGCTGGGTAATTTAATTATTTTAATAGTAATGTTGATAAGAATTTTAGATGTTATAGCGATGATAATAAAAATAACATCAGGATGAATTTTCAATTTATGTTTCTGTCTTTTTGTCGATAAAAAATTTACTTATTTTTGTTATTTGATTATTACAGGTCTTTTCACAATTTATATTTTTTTCTTTAATCTTAATTCATTCATTTATTTATTCTTTCATAATATTAATGATAATGATAATGATAATGATAATGATAATGATAATGATAATATTTTAATTGTTTTTCTTGCTTCCTATTTTGTTCATGCTTTTTTTTTCCTTGTTATAATTTGATAATTTTTATTGTTTTAATAGTAACAACAATAATAAGTTTAGATGTTAAGACTTCGATGTTGCTATTATTATAGTATTTTAAATCAATATTGCTTCCTTTTTCCCTTTATTTTTTTTTTTAATTTGCTCTTTGTATTAAATGATTTTTATAATTTTACTATCTGCACAATAATAACAATGATTTGTGATTAATTTTTTATTTTTTTCTTATTAAAATATTTTGCTCTTTTTTTAAATGTTAGTTCACGCTCTTTTGTGATCTTTCATGACGTAATATCTACATTCTAAAAGATGTAATCTATGCTTACGCAATAAACTCTACTTAAATAATTTTACATGTTATCTCCTAATCTATAACTTTTATTTAGTTATATCATATAAATTTATCGTTGTGGATTTAATTATGTTAAATTATATACAAAAAAAATGCTCACGGAAACACACGGGCAATATATATATATATATATTGTTGTTATTTAAAAGTACAGAATGTTGAATAAAAAGAGTCAAGAAAGATCCCTCTAAATTAGCTTAATTAGATACATGGTCCTGGCAGTTTGTTTAATGGACTAATTTATCGGAACCTTTTCTCCTATTTTATCGTGCAAATTGAAAAGACAATTCGGGGTTTTTACATTTTCTTTAATGAAATGATTTCCTTTTTTCCTTAATCAAGTGCAAAAAATTAAAAAATCAAATTTCAATTTCCGAGTGCATTTTTCTTCTTTTATAAACGAAACCAGGCCAGATTTAGCACACCTGTCAGGCATCGAGTGCAACAGTAAAAAAGTGCTGGCATTATTCCATGGAGGGCCTTGACTGTCGACAGAATTAGTCATAAAGAGGGAAAGGGTCACTTAATCCTAAATGCCATCCGTTAGAGTACCAATTGCCTCGAAAATAAGGGAGGCTAGACGCTCATCCCGGGCACTGATAACAGTCCTAGTTGCCCTAACCTCAATCAAGGCTTTGCTTGGTTCATGGATGTGTACGATTCCATCGCTTCCAGATTCAGCATCACTCATGCATTCTTCTACGGATCCTTTTACACCCATCTTTGACAACGCAGCAAGCAGCTTCTCCACATCTGGAAACCCCCAGTGCAGTAATGGCTTATCTGATACCTTGTTGCCTGATAGTACCAGATGCTTGCCACGATCTATGAATAGCTGTCCTCCTAGTCTTGCTATATCCATGTCATCATCATGATCCAACTTTCTCCAACTCAACTGTGTAGCCAAGTTTGATGCAATCTCTAGATCCACATTGCCTCTCGATTTTGGTACATCTAATGTTTCATTTTCAGCATAGTAGAGTACTGGGAATGAGTGTGAGCTTGAAATATTGATTTGTTCCCTCAAATCCTCTGGGAACTATGTCGTGCGAAAACCAGCAAGACAGAATTTAGTATAAAGATGGAAACAACGTCAAATAAATACATAAATAATAAGCAGGCGGGGGGCAAGAATGGGGAAGAGTTATTACCAGAACAACTTTTGGCCGCAATATCTCCAACAAAGGTTGAGTTTTTTGTAACCTAAAACAGAGCCAAAAGCGATGAAGTTCTTGTGTATATATTTTTTTTTTCAAAAAAAAAAAGCAGCACACTTGAACTTTGTTTTTCCTAAAAAAAATAAAAATACAGCAGCTTGGTGAGGAAGCAAAGGAAACAAGCAGACAAATTTCAGTTAATAACATCCCTCAACACTCAACATACATTAAGCTGAGGAAAAAGAATCTTTTAATCCAATTCAATTCTGGACAAAAATATCTCCATGTGTTAAGTAATGCAAGGCCAGAAAGTGTTCATTTACATTACATAATCCGAAAAACCTTGGAAGCCCAAGATAAAAAAATTGTTTGGGCAGAATCATGTCCTAAATTTTCAGAAAATGGATGTCTTGTAAGTGGGACCTACACTATCATAGAAACAAGACAGCTTACCTTATTCCAGAAAGGAACGAGCATTGAAGAACTTTCATTGCCATTGGCTTGAAAGGCAACAGAGCCATATCAGTATCCAGTCCATCCTGCAATTAGTACATTCAATTAGCCATTTCATAAAAGCAGCCCCAACTAAACTACAAAGAATGGACCCTTGTTTGAGTCCAAATGAAATTGAAGTGAACGCAAGAGAGATTCAATTCAGAAGCAGATAAGATAATTCATATAATGTTTGAGCACCTCCAAAACAAGCAAGGAGTTTTCATCCCCACGCCAACGTCGAAGCAAATGAACAACTGGACCAAGCCGCAGACTCCAATGAGGAGAAAATATAATGCATGGTTCCTGCCACCTGGTTCTAAGCACATGATTTCAGTTTGTGGAGAGAAAGGAATGTTATGTAAATTCATCAAAATCTGCTATATCACAAATAGCGCTTTTTTATATGATAAATCTTGCTTTTTGAATGAAGGGTAACTAATCCAAAGCTAATTAGAGGAAATAATGGCAAAGATATTAAAGATACAAAATGTTGGAAGAAACTTTCAATGTAAGGGTATCAATCCTAATCATTCTTATGGGAAGAACAATGTCCAAGTGTTTCAAAAGAAAGAGCTACTAGTGTTTTTGCACTTTAACAACCATCATGCCAAATAGTATCTATTATTTTTCTGGGAATTCCACATAATCTATATGTAGTTTCAATATGAATTTAAGTCCAACTACAAGTCTACAAGTCCAGCTTAATGAGCAATTCTACCAAACCATAGGAAATGCTAAAAGATTTTCATCGACAAACACACAAAGAAACAAGAAGGGATATTCCTGAGCCAAGTAGGATTTCAGAACACCAGCTTTGCTTTATTGAACAATACTGAAAAATTCCTAACACTGAAGTGCAGATTGAAAACACTGCCACCCAAGTTTGCATTAGTAAAAACTTTTACATTATCCTGTCACAGAGTCACCAACAAAAGATATATTTGCACGGCAACACTAGTAGTATCTTACAATAGTTCTGGGGAGTTAACATCAGGAAAGACGTAGAGTTTCTCTCCTTTCATGAGCTCCGGGTGTGAAAACAGTGGCTCACCAGAAAATAGCTGCCAGACCATCAAAAGTGAGAAAAATTTAACTTCGCCTTGTTTTATGGTAACACCATTCATGGAAAGCTCTTTGCAACCAAACAATGAAAACTCTGAACTCAGGTACCTTCTCTTGCCGCTCCTTGCATAACCATTCTGGTATGATATTGGTGAATGCCAGAAGTTCTGCTGCCACAGAAGAGATGACATATATTGGAACCTAAAGGATGATGAATACTTTGATTAAAATTTAAAAGAAGGCATAGAAGACTGGATTATTCAGATAGTGATGGAGAAACAAATTGCTAGTTGCTCCTATCAGGTCTTTTGTGCATGTAGCCCCATCGTTGAGTCCCAAAACCTACGATTCCCACCCTAAGAGGAAGAGGATGCTTCTGCATCAGATAGATAACGTCTTATGCAATGCCATAAATCTTCCTAGCTCTATTCAGACATAGAATTCCCAAATAATGTGTTTTCCCATGATAGGCAGCTAGATACTTCATGAATCATGATACAAGGCATATAAGCCATTCATTAAGTTAAACCTATAAAAGATGCATATCCAGCAAAATAATGGAGTTTAGAGCCTAATAAAAAGAGGAAGGGATGGATTAGTTAAAATCACGCAAGCAATAGCCATATTGATTTTCTTTTTTTTTTGTGTACAGAAAAATTATCAATGATTGATGATAAAAAAAAGTTTCATGGAGCAGGCAAGATGGATGGCATAAACCTCTTGTCATCCAAACATTGCGCATCAATATTTACTTAATAATATCATGTTTTTTTTTGCCAAAGTTGCACTTTGTTGCTCTATTTATGCGGGATCCTAAAGCCCCTTCATTGCGGATACATCAAACCAAGAAATTGAAAGCAAAAGCACAATTGAAGTTTAACAACAATTGTTTTACAAGTTCAGGACTTGTATTAAACTTTCTAAGTTTCAGCATTTTATTCATTATGTATAAAGCTTTCACATATCTATTGAAGAAATATGTTTTCATGGATTACCTTCATAGCTGAAGATTCAAGGTACACCGGTATCTGTTCCAACAGCTGCAGGACAATTCCAAGTTGATTTAAAGGAATAATGACAGAGCCACCAGCTTTTACAGAATCTACAGCGCATGAACAGATAAATGCCACCTTCTCCCTTTCCTCTAAACTCTCCTCATTACGCAATAAGCATTCTTTCAGTATCCGATCATCATTATCAGCACTGCAATCCCTGTTAGTAAAGCGCATCGTTAATTTGAGCATTCTAGTAACTACAGCATTATGGACTAGATGAATTCCTAAAATACAAGGATCACAGTAAAGAATCTGGCTGATATTCCATCCAATATTCTATAGTAAGGGTGTAGGGAGATATTACCTGGTAGTTGATGAGTTGTAGGTAGTTGAAGCAGGGAAGTTATTATAATGTTCATCATTTGTTAAGACACCCTCAGATGAGAAGTCTGAATATAATATCAGATCATTACCTCGCAGAGCATGATAATCAAACTCCATTGCATGAACAGGGTGAAATTTAGAGCCTGAAATATATGCAACATTTCTTTTTGGACTATTTATAGTCCAATTACATGATCCTATTTCTAAGCCCGAGCTGAATGCTTTAATCAACAATGTCCCATTGTACCAGGCTTCCTCTGCATATTTAAGTGTTTGAACTTTCTTCACACAGTCCTCCACATCTGCAGACCTAAACAACATCCTCTATCAAAATATATTTTAAGTTTTATACGCAACATACCTAAGCAGTATGCAAATTAAAATGGAAGTGGCATAACTGAGAAGACGCCAGTAATAACCACTTAATGTAATGAAACGTCAAAAGGCCATCCTAAGGAAATGATCAAACAACATTGTTGATTTACCGGGGATCTGTAGACCTATGATCCATTTTACCACACAAACTTAAAAATACCTATCCACTGCCATGCAGCTCTCTCTTATTTTTTAAGATTAAAGTTTCCCAGTAATTCCTTTCCAAATAACGACAAGCACGAATCAACTTAGTATCAAACAATAGAGTAGAATAGCACATGCAAAAACAGGTCAGAAGAACTCCCAATCATCAACATGTGTTATGCTGTCAGGCAAACTGAAATTTTAATAATTTCCTTTGATTGTGCCAAATGTTCACCATATAATTATGTAAACATAAGTGCAGTACATATGAAGGGAAAAAAGCGATTTATGGAAAGACTCAGCGCCAGTTTCCCATGAAAATAGATTAATCATAAAGCTTTACAGAAACAATAACTTCAGTGTCAAATACCTGTACAGGGGCATCCATCCACCCAACTCTGTTCCATCTTTGCCTAGAGCTACTTTTCTCAATGCAGGTGAAAGCAGTTCAAGCTCCTCCCAGCTCATCCATTGAGGAGAGCCAGAGTTAGATCCATAAAAATGTTGGAATTCGTTATGCATTAAAACAAGATCCTCCATCATAAGCTGTCCAAGCCTTGTTGTTGCTTCAGTTGCATATATCTAAACAGTCAAACACAAAACTTGAACAAATTAAAAAGCAAGAAGGGGGGGATTTCAAGCAAAAATATAGAAATCTGCAGTTACCTTAGCAGAAAAACCCTTGGTTTGAGTAAGAAAAGGGAGGGCAAGCATCCCCATTGTGCTTGAAATCAGTACAAGATCAATGGAAGAAGGATCCCAAAGGTGCAAATTATTGGGAGTTTTATACCAAGGCTGAGCGCAAATCAAAGACTTGAGAATTTTCTGCCTCTTCCTCATATCCAAACAATTGTTGACAGCAAAATCATAAGTTTGCTCCTCCTCCTCCATTTTGGGTGATGGAGAAACAGGAGAAAAGATTGTGAGAGCAGAAAGGTCCAAAGGGCAATCAAGTAATATCCTGAATCCACTCACATCAAGAATGTGACATGGTGGAAAATGGAAACCACTTCCTTTGCTCAAGCAAGTCTGCAAATAAACACTAATCAACTCTATTTTTCATTAATGAACTAACATAAAATCAGAATATATCTAAGAAACACACACAAATAGGGACTTACAACTTTCATGATTAAGAGAAAATACAATTAGGGTTTTGAGTTCACCCTAACCGTCACCCTGCAAGAAGAAATTGCAAAAACCACGAAAAATATGTCAGTAGGTTCGAGGTTATTTCTATCTTTGCTAGAAATTGTCAATAGCAAGGTCTAGGATCCTATTTTATATATCAGTGCCTGATTTTCCTCAAACAAATGGATTTGTTTTAAGATTTCACTTATTGTTTAGTAATACTCAAGCCTTCATATTTAGGATTCCAAGTACAACTTGGTTACATATATTTCAAGTCAATAAACATGTTTGTGATCTATAAATTCCATCTGAAAGTTCAATGAAAAAAATCCACAACATTTTCCTCTTCCCCACAAAATATCACACTTTCTTCCAGGGAATGATCTGAACTGAGAGTTGTTTTCATTCCTTTTCTTCATAAATCAACCAGAAATCAAATTTTCAATCAATCTATAAGATTCCTTTACCAATAATCATCAAATAACCTTATAAAAGCAACAGCGTGTTATGACCTGTTTTCTTACTCTTGCATGTGTCCATACACACAGCATTGTGGATTAAACCTTCCCCTTTTTTTAATCCAGACAATTTCGTTTTTCTCCTCAAATTATATAGTTTTTATCAAACCCCACCTGAAAATTTGATCTATCAAATAGTTTGATTGTATATTTGATATTTCTCTGTCTTTCTTTTTGCCATGTAGATCTAACCATGTTCCACTTCTATAGTTTAATGTTTATCAAGTAAATTGTGAAATTGAGACTTTTTAAAAACTAGGATAAAGATAAAATTACAATATCCTAACACATGGTGTACAAGGTAAACATGAATGGAAGTTCGCCCCCCTCACCAAGAAAACATGAAACACAAGTTCCTTAGATGGCGCAACTTGATTGTAGGAATAAGCAAAATTCTCAATTTAATCCTGAACTTTTGAAGAAAAAAAATCACAAATATCAAATTGATACAAAGTACGGTACCCAATCTTAATCACCATGTAAATACAAACATGGCATCCAATTGACGCTGTCAATAGCGTATTCTTTTTCTTTTTGAAAAAGACCTCCTATCTCCAATGATCACCGAAATGGATTTGGTTGTGCATTTTGTTTTCAGTTTATCAATAAGAAATTAAAATAATGTAATTCAATTTTTTTAATTAAGAGATATAGCAATGTTATTATATGAGAATATGCAAAATAGCACTGTAATTTCCAAAAAAGCAACAACTAATTTAATACAAATTAAATAAAACTGCCAACAATAATGGAAAAGAGACATATAAACACAATCGCACCAAACCTGAATCCCTATTTAATTATATCGAAAATGCTCATTCCGAGCAGAACTAGACTGCAAAACCAGATACCCCTAAAATCTCGACCAGGCCGTTTATTTCAATAATAACAATAAGAAAACCTAATTCTCCAAATTGAAAGTAAGAAAGCTTTCCTAATCTCTAATGACAGCCTAAAAAAAAAAGATTCGCGCGAATAATTAAGAAAATTGAAATGGATCGGTGAGATTTAAATCAAAAGTGAAGTCAATTAAAGAAAAATACCAGTTTTGACGATGGGACAACTTTTCTTGCATTTTTGACGGCACTTCTTAGGCTTGCATCTGTCGGAGGTTACTATAGCTATACGCGTAAATTGATCTACCATCTCTCCCTGTTTATTTTTTCTTCTTTATTTGATTTTGATTCCAAAGAGAAGTTAAGAAGAAGACAGGAGAGAGAGGAGATGGATCCGAAGAAGACACAGAGAAGATATGCGTGCTGGAACGCGCATTATAATTATAATTTTAATAATTTTTTGACACCTCGAGAACTTATAGTAATTTAATCAAAATAATTTATCAGCTTCGGAAATGATGGAGGGCATAGGTTTTATTTTAGATATTTTTTAAATTGTATATATTTATTAAATTGATATTTTTTTTGGTATTTTTTATGATTTTACTAAGTTAATATACAACAAATATATAAAAAGTAATTTCAATATATTTATATATATAATACATTAATCACAATATCAAATATGCATAGAATAAAAATAAAAAGAAGAATTAATGATTAAAATAAAAAGTGTTTAAAAAACATACAAAACAGTATTAATAAATAATATTTTGTAAGGTGATGACTATTAAATTCATTTTTTTAACTATAACAAAATGCATCATCACTTTTAGTATAATTATAATATATTACGAGGATCCTTCTTCTTCTTCTTCTATGATGATACGAGGTTTTTTACAAAAATAAAATTTTTTTTTTTTTCTTAATTACTTGTGAGAAAATCCAATTTCATTTTCGAAGTGCCTTTTTTCTTTCACAAATGAAACTGGGCCAATGTGCACACTTGTCATGTAAATCGGTAGACATTGAAATAGATGGAGGGGCTTGACTGTAAACAGAATTTAATCATTAAGAGGGGCTTGATTGTGCAATAAATCATGATACAGGGATGATACATGTAAATTCTCTCCCGTGATTTGTTCTGGATGAATGTCCTTGTTTCCTTCTTTGTTCTTGCTTTATAAAGCTTGAAGATATCAAATGCTTCTGGCTTTTCAGCCATCAAATAAATATCAAATGTTTCTGGCTTTTAATGATGCCTTTCTACTAAATAGTCTTCACACATTTTTTGAGAGGCTGTACAATGAGGTGGCCCTTTCACCATGTTCTTTTATTGAAGTATTTTGAGTACATTTCAACTGAGATGTCCATATCAACAATGTCAAAGGTTCATCTGATTTGTGGGTAACGAGGAGAAGCATTGATGGTCCCTTGGTGAGCAACGCAATCACTATAAACATCATTATATGTGTGCTAGTTTCAATTATTAAACCTTTCTCATGGCGAAGATTTTGCATTTTCCATGTTGAATAAATATTGCATTTTTTTTTCCTGCAGTTGATTGATGTTTAATAAATTGTCCTTCAAATATGGTACATAAAATACTTTTGTGATCATAAACACAATTTAATGTACCTTTAGTTGAATCTTGCCCTTTCCTTGTACTATAAACCTTGAATCATTTTCCAGCTTCATTGATTTTCTAAAGTTGTTATTAAGATCACTGAAATAAGTTTTTGTTGCCACACATATGATTACTACACTAAAAATATAAAAACCAAATATGCTTAGATGTTGTCTCTTTGGAATCCACAAGAGCCATTAACAACATCTTTTTTGCCCAAAATCATGATATTTGTAGCACTCTATGTCAGATATGTCAAACCCAATTCCGCTCCTCCCTCTCCCTCTTCCATGATAAGCACTTCGGACTCTACTACCTCCTTGTTACGGTCCATGACGGATTTGAAAGGCATATTCATCTACCACATTGTTAAATGATTCGTTGTCGTGTACTAAAAAATTGCTTGGAAGCTCATCTATGGACAAGATGTTAAGATCATTTAAGTCTTCAATAGAGAATACAACATAATCATATTTGAAAGTCATAGATATACAAAAATCAATAATTACCACCTTACACACACACACACAAGAATTCTCATCTTGTTAGCTATGATGAGAGTTCTTAAAAAATAGTCATCAACTTATTCTTCAATTTTCATGTGCAACACTTCAAACTTCTTACGAAGTGCTTGCAGTTGAGCATGTTTAACAAGTGTTGTGTCTTGATAATTTCGCTTTAAGGAATCTTAAATATCCTTTGCAATATCCTTCTTCAAGATTATCTTCAGTATTGAACGATCAATAGCTTAAAATAGATAATTCTTAGCCTTTATATCTTTAAATTTTGATTATCAATGACCTTCTTTTGTGACTCACCAAGATCATTGTCTTCTGCTGCAATAGTGATTCTCATTTTTATCCGGTTCCAACATTCTTTGGAACACATAATGTTTTTCATTAGTATACTCCAATGATCAAGTGACCATCAAACCATGGAATATTCTCTAATGCCATAACGATTTTATCCTTGTAATGAAAGCAGTGATTAGGCTTTCTGAAGTTATGATACCAAATGTTAGAGCCAAAAAAGAATTCATAATTCTTGTTTATTGAATTGCTACAATGACTAATAAATAGTCTTACACTGAGATAGAAAATGAAATAACAAACTCTCATTTTTATAGGATGCATTCGTGACTAACTACTTTAAACAAAGAGTAAAAACTTGTTCCTTGAGCACATGAGGAATTATTCAACATAGCTAGAACTGATTCTAAAAACAAGGAGAACTTTTATCATCCTCAAGTTATCCTCGGCCCGAGGAGGTCTTTTGAAATTTAAACCATTTTTTTTTTAATGATTTGTGTGTTAATTACTTGTGTAAATATTTGTAATTGTACTAATGCTTGACTAAAATATACTAATACGGTAAAAAAAAAGTATGCTTGTGCTTTTAGATATGTTTGTGAATGTTTAAAATAAAAAAGATTAAAAAAATAAATGTTTAATTGTATATGGTCAAATATCTTAAGAAACAAAAATATATATTGGAGTCAAAATAATAGTATCGGTTTTTTTATAGGATTTTGAATATGTCTAGGGATTTTCATAATAATTATTAAAATCTTGAGATTCTGTCTACAACTTTAAAAATCAATAGTTCTTTTAATCCAATAGAATACACAAGTAAATATCCCGATAAATATATTGAATCTCTTATTATGTTGATATATAAAATATCAAAGATTAATTAAGAAAAATTATCAATTATTTTGAATATTCATCAATTTTATTTAATAGTATTTCAACCAAAATTCATGAGATAAAATATTGGATTTGTTAGCAAACTTATATTTGAAATATTAAACATTAAAGGTTAACCTAAAATATTCTCACATTTCAGATATTCATCAATTTTGATTGGAAATATTCTACAATTAGTAACTTTAATCCATGACAGGTAACTCTATCAGAGTATAATTTAGACGAATCTATTCATATGAATAAATTCCAAGCCAAAACACCTATTATGAAACCACTTAAATATCTAAACCATACTAAACCCACAAAGAAATTTATCTTAGACAGACCATGTTAGATAATATGTTAATATTTTCTCTAATTATATTTAGTCTCTTACCTTTTAAACAAGGTTGTAAAATCCGTTCCGGGTACCGTTCCGGTTTTTTGTTTGGAACGGAACGTTCCGGTTTCGGTGCATTCCGGCGTTTCGTTTCGGTTTTGTACTGTTCATATTTAATTAATTATATATATGAAAAAAATAAAATATTAATTTAACAAGTATAATTTAAATTCAAGATAAATAAACTTTAAATTATACAATACAAACATAATCTCAAAATTAGAAACATCTCTAAAATTCCAAAATATTATGAAAGTAAAATGTTCTAAAATAAAAGAAATATACATCAAACATCTTCTACATTATATATATATATATATATTTCACTCTATATATATATATTTATATATATATATATATATATATATATATATATATAGGGGGAGGCAGGGATGGCCTGGCTTAATATATATATATATATATATATATATATATATATATATATATATATATATATATATATATATATATATATATATTAAGCCAGGGGAGGCAGAGATGGCCTTATCCCTTCATCACAGCCTATCAAGAATCACATACTCTATCGACCTAGAATCACAGCCTCCTCAGCTATCTCTCGACCTTATCCCTTCATCACCGAAGGAAAACCCATCAACCCCATCAAGTCTTTCACTTAAGTCCTCGACCAGTTTTCTCCCTCTTCGAGAACTTCTCCTTCTCTCACCATCTCCTTCAAGAAAATCTAGAGCACGTCTCGCAGACCGGGATGAGATGACAGAGGAGGGTGGTTGTGAGCAAAATGGGTCTAGAAGGAGATGCAAAAGTAGAGGATCTCAGACGGGCTCTATAGGTTGTGCTTCGCCGAGGAGTAATAGAAGGGAGAACAAGTGTATTTTATTTTGCATCGTCAAAATGAATCCGGAACGGAACGCCCGGTACGGAACCGGGGCGTTCCGGGCGGATTTGCCGGTACTGACCGGAATTTTTACCGGAACAAAAACGTCACCGTTTTGTTCCGGATTTGCTTCTGGAACGGGGCGTTCCGGCCGGAACAGAACGGAACTTACAACACTGCTTTTAAATCCTTGAAAAAGACTAGAATATATAGATGTCTTAGCAATCTTAATGAAATAATTAGATGATGACTCTTTGAAACTCTCGATGATGATGATGTCGGGCCCAAGACAACAGTAAGAATTTGTTTGAAAGCGTTGCAAATAATTTTTTTTTTAAATTTTCTTAAATTGTTTTAATGCAGTAAAATCAAAAATAGTTTTTCTAAAACATAATGCATGATGATTGTTTTTTTAATTATTTTAAAATAATATATATATTAAAATAATATATTTTAAAAATAATTTTTAATATTAGCATTAAAAAAAACTTTTAAAAATTTCAAAATCTCATTTTTAATTTTTAAGGTGTACATCATACGTATTGGAAGCACAAGTCAAACATATATATAATTAAATATTGGACAAGCAATGTAATTACCAATGACAGCTAGAAACGTTAGCTGGAAATGGTAAAAAGTAGATTTATTCAGAGAAACCAGAATTTGCAAATGCCAATAAAGACTAAATCCAGCTGACATGCAGGATGATCACTTCCACTTCTTATATTTCCCTCCTCCGTGCTTCTTCCCATGCTTCCCTTGCTTAAACTTGCCGCCGTGCTTGAATTTTCCATGACCACCACCATAACCACCGCCATGGCCTCCTCCGTAAGCACCATGGCCTCCTCCGTAACCACCATGGCCTCCGCCGTAACCACCCATGCCCCCGCCGTAACCACCATGGCCCCCGCCGTAACCACCACGGCCCGCACCTTGAAGCGCATGGGCACCATAAGCAGCTGCAGCTGCAGCAGCCCCCCCAGCAATCAACCCCCCAAGGCCGCCACCGCTATGTCCTGAAAACATAAAAGAAAGAGACTCACCAACATATAGGACCACGTAACATGCCCAGTTGACAAAAGATAACGTAGAATATCCAGGAAGTAAATAAATTGAATACTAGGCCTAGAAGTTTCATGGCAAGACGTGTACACAACGCAACCATCACGCCGGCGACAAGAAGATTAGAGAATTATTAAAATTAAAACAGCATTCTATATTCCTCTCTCTCTCTCTCTCTCTCTCTCTCTCTCTCTCGGCAGTTTAAAGTATTGCAAAAATTGAGGAAATGAACAAGATACCTGATTGGTGGGGACCAGATGGTCCAGGAGGATAGCCAGACGGTGGGTATGCACCGGGAGGGTAGCCAGCGGGAGGGTAGCCCTGTGGAGGGTAGCCCTGTGGAGGGTACCCCTGGGGAGGATAGCCCTGTGGAGGATAGCCCTGAGGAGGATATCCAGGAGCACCATGACCGTAACCTTGACCATGACCAAAGAGACCTTTGTCCTGCTCGTCACCGTACTTGTCCTTATCTTTTCCACCTCCCATGTTTTGTCAGGGAAGAAAAACAAATTGTGCCTGCATATTTTTGATACACAAATTTGATTTAAAAAAAAAAATGTGAGCTTGTCTGCAGATATCTTAGATCACGGGGATTGAGTTATCTCCTTAATTAGATCAAATACAAGCTATTAAAAATGATCATGGATGGATAATTGCTAATTGGCGTTAAACAGCAAATTAAATCAAATCTCGAAAGGATTGAAACGAGAGAGGGTGAGGAGAGAAGGGGAGGGGAGGAAAAGAGGGTTAGATGCATAATCGTACCGATTGGGATAGCGTTGTTGTTGTAAATTGTAATTGAGATCCAAGACACAGAAACTGTTAAGACCTTGCAATGCCTCCTCCTTCTATATATACTACTTATTTAGGTTCATAAATATTGACAAGTAATAACGACACGTCTCATCCACCCACTCCTCTTCTCACGCGTTTATTTGACGCGGAGCTGACACGTCTTTCATATATATATATATATATATATATATATATATTATATTCCTATTTCTAAGCTTATCGAAGCACAGCACCGCACTTTTCCAACCCATTCACCCATCTCATTTCTTCCTTTCCTCCTCTCGCATGCACTGTACACCCATGCACACATACATGCGAGGATTCCGCTCCTCCTTTTTTTTATCTACTTAATTTCATACCTTCTGTCCATTTATTCTCATAACTCTTTTGATAAATAGTATGAGATACACATATATATATATATGAAAACACGAGATCAACTTTTTGTTTAAAATATTTCACTTTAAACTATATTAAAATAATAATTTTTCTTTTACTTTTCAAAATTTATTTTTAACATCAAAACAATAGAAAAATACAAAAAATAATTTAAAACTAAAAAAATAATTTAAAAAGCACATTTCAACCACAATATCATACATGTTTTGATAACCATGATAACAGAAATCATGACATCCATTTTACTGGATCAATGGCGTGCTCCTTTCCTTTTTGACAAAGACTTCTTGTCTATAATGATAATCGAATCCAATTCGGTTGTACATTTCGTTTTCAGTTCATGAATAGAAAAAAAAAAAGGAATAATATAGTTCCATTTTTTAAAATGAAATATAACTGCAGAAAAATTACAGCCGTATAGTAATTTAAGATCAACCGCCAACTTTATTGGAAAAGAAGAAGAAGAAGAAACTAGTTTTGTTTTTTCAGAATATTTTTAAATAAAAATATATTGGAAGTTGAATATATTCTATCACGAACCTCCCACTTTTATACGTGACAATTTCAGAACACTGACCAATTCCTCCCGTCTCTTGAGCTTCATGACACAAAAGAGAAGACCATAATATAATGTACATTTACCTGTTATACTCCCACGAAATGAAAAAAGCCTATGACCAGTCATACAAACAATAGAGTATCCTAAGATTCATTTTGCATCCACCAGCCAGCTCTATCCTATAGGCTACCATTACACCACACCTACATCCTTAATTCAATTATATCACAAATGCTAGACTGCAAAACTAGACGAATTCAGCTAACATGATGTCCCAAAATTTTGACCAGGCCAATATTATTTTCCCATTCCCATATGGATCACTACGCGCTCAAGTAGAAGAATTACCAGCAGCATATTAAGGCAAAGCTAAGATGCGTCAAGCCATCCTGTAAATTTACATCAAGGCAGAGACAGAAGAAAGAAAGTGAAAGAAGAGGTGGGATTTAAGGGACAAACTCTCCCTTTGAATCAAAGGATAAAACTTCTACATACACGCAACTGTTGAATAAGCAAATCTTAAGCATTCATGCGTTCAACTGATGACATCCGATGCCATTTCCATACATTTCAGTTGATCCATCCACCTCACAGAGATCAAAGATTAGGATCAGCAAAACCTCAAAGCAGCTTCTAGTTCCTTGTCATCATCACAGTTATATCCCAGCAGATAAGCTCGTGCTGTTACATATACAAACACAAAAATGAGATCCATATACAAATAGAATTTTTACAGAAATAAGAAGCGCATGGAGCTGAGTTCAAAGAAGTTTCAATTACCAAAACGACCAGATCCCATGAATGGCTCTGCTTCATCAGTCACACCACCTTGTTGCTGGTCCTAAAAATATAGAAGGCAAACGAGGAATTAGAAACAAAGGGGGTGCAGAAAAGTATGCCACACCGCAATGTGAACAACAGACCTGTAAAATTCAGGATTGGGTTCATTTCATTTTACCCCCTTGAAATATATGGTAACTATAATTTTTTATCCAAACGATTGTTCTCTATCAAGTAACCCCTAACATTTCATCCATTTATCAATAAGGTCTTCTTTTTTTACACGGGTAAAATAAAATTAACCAACTAAGGGGTTAGTTGGTAGAAAATAAACTTTTAGGAAGAAATTGATAAACACGTACTTCAAGGGGGTAAAAAAGAAATTGATCCTTAAGGATAACCTCCTCCCACTATCTTCTGGCAGGAATGGTCTTCCTTCTCTGCCTTATTGTGGGAGTGGGAAGCTGGTGCTCTATTACAAGAGAAACAAATGTACGAGTCAGGAAAATTCTAACTTACAGGATCAGGTTCCATTTCAGATGGCAAGAGCCACCTATCAAAGCAATGCCCAGATATTGTACAGACCAAAAGCTCATTTGTAGGGTCCATAATGACTTCTCTGCATGTATCATCACACACTGAAACAGAGAAACTTGAAATTAATCACCATGCAGTGACATCATAAAATAAAAGAACATTTGCACAAAGTTAAACACAAGAATTTCCTACCATGAACATTTCCAGTTTTCTCACATACAAATACATCTCCAAGCTTGAAATAAGAGCAAGTTTCTCCTGAACAAACATGGTCAGTGACCACCTTATCGGTCAGGCCTCTGCGGCTTTTCCATATAGATACCTGATCAGCAACGGTCTTGTCAAGAATTATGCAGTCATCCTTCACCTTCACGTGGTTAACAAATAAATGAGAATATTACACAACAGAGCATAACTTTTCCATAAAGTTGCATATCGACTACAAAGCAGATAAATAACCTACTGTCAGGCTTGCACATCTCCCTTATTAGATGCTTATTTGATGCTCATACGACAGAGACCTCAGAGCTAATCTAGAATTTGTAAATGATAGCTGCTTCACAAACAGGGTGGCCCTTAAAATATTATTGATAATAATAAATTAAAAATTAGTGTTATTCTACAGTCTATAGAGGTGGTCTAAGACTTTTAACTTTTAGGATATTTTTTTTATCAGAATAGTATAATCTAAAGTGTATTCATAATAATCAATTTGTTCCATAAAAAATAACTAAAGGTTGGGAGCAACATCAACAAACAGTAACAAACTCCTTCTTGACATTAGAGAGAGAAAACAAGAAGAAGAAAAAGGTTCAAGCAACAACATGCTTGTTACCTGTGAAGGAAGAGGTGCTTGGCTTCTCTTTGCTGCATTCATTTGAACATAATATTCTTTAAACTCCGGTGGGCAATTTCTAACAAGCTTAACCATGTCCTCTTCATCACGCTGCAAAATGTAAAGGCAAAGCTTCAATAACACTGCTACCCTAGCTTTAACTCATTGTGGGGGTGATAAGATGCTGAAAAGTAACAATAGAAATATCCTAAAACCTAAACTGCTGAGCATCTTTTAACACGATGGAGGAATCTATGTTGATTTCTTAGAGCTGGAACTGGATTAATACTCAAAACATTGATCATGGATGAAATGTTGGACACGTTTAAGAATTGCAAGCTTGAAGGATTTAAGGTGGTCAATATCATATAGCTATTGAGTTTAATTTTCATTTTTAAGATTCCCACCAGCAGTTAACCAAATGAAACGAGAGTTTTGCACTGCTATTGCTTCAGATTCAGACTTTTGAGGGAGTTATTTGTCAAAGATAAGGAAATGAAGGACATAATCACTTGCAATGGAGGAGGTTTCTGAGATAACTTTTTATTTAGTTAACTTTTACATGAAGAGAAAATTGAAAGAACCACCTGAATATAAAGCTTCTTCCATGCATTCTCGCATAACTTTGTAGCAGGGGGCAAGAAACCCCATCGCATGCAATACCTGCCAAATTTTGGGAAATGCAAATATAAATGAAGAATGCATGGCTTAAGCACAAAATATATCAACAAGACCATAGAGGAAAACTGATTGAAGCAGGAATAGAATTGCAAATCTTATCATGTTAAAATTATACTCATAGCTACTGGCGGGGGGCAGGAAAAAAAAATCAAGTCCAAAGTAAAGAACAGGGAGCGTTGATTGATTACTGAAAAGAGAATGCCATCATTTGAAATCAACAATGAAAAAAAGTAAAAAACTTTGGTAGCACAAATCAGAGTACGTGGTGGTTTCTCTACACTCGCAGGAGAGATGTAAAGGAAATATGGAGAATCAATAGCATTGTTTTTATTTTTTAAAAATCATATTCCTATAAAATCTTTGAAAAGAAGTATGGAAACCACGGGTTTATAAAAACCCCAAGTCAAAGTGATAAAGAAAGAAAATACGAGGGAAAAGAGGACCTGGATGCTAAAATTCAATCAATGTGAAACATGAAATGATACGACACTGATAATACTATGGGGGGGGTAACGGAGAGAAGGAGGTAGTACAGACAGGCGACGCCATAAGGACTCATCAGATGCTGCGAAACTCAGAAATCTACAAACTAGAGAGCAAGCTATGAGATCCTGCGAGCAATAGATATTTTGGATCATTAGCAACAAACAAACAACAAACAAATAGATAAATAAAAATAAGAGCAGGTGTTACCTCAGAGGAAAGGAATTTGAGAATGTGAGGAAAGAGCTCAGGAGGGATCTTACTCAAAATTCCACTCTTTATCCTCCTTTGCTCACCCTTTTTATCATTATTAGCTTTCTTTTTCTGATTTTGCTCCTCTTCTTGTGTTTCCTGGAAACGAACTCTCTTGCCTTTTGGTTCATCTTCTTCCTTCTTTGCCTCCTCCTGAAAATCAATGATCAGAATTTTAAAACAATCCAAAATGTCGAAATTAAATTAATCAAGGATACCTGATCTTGATCAGAGACTTCAGAGAGGACCTCCGATTCCAGGAACTTGGCCAAATTCTCGTCTTCCTCGTCTGAAATCGTCATGCGGGGACCTGCGATTGACTTGCCGGTAAATTCGCCGGCGATTGGGAATGGGTGCTTCAATGGAGTTTTTAATAATATTAATTAAGAAAAAAACAGAGCTGCGTTGCGTGATAGATACGAGGAGGATAAGCCTAGTAGCCACCAATACGAACCACCCACCCATATTGGATTATCGAGTGGGTCGGGTGTACGTTCTGTTATCTAAAAATGAAAAACGCATGGGATTGGGATTTTTATTATTTGTAAATGCACTGTTCATTATTTCATATATTATTGTTAAATAAAAAACATTGTAAAAAAATCAAAATTGGTTAAAATCGATCGGTTTGGTTTTTTAACTAAAAAACCAAAAAATAATTTCGATTTAAAAAACCAAAAAATAATTTTGTTTTTTTACTTTAACCACATTTTTTCTTTCTTCCATTTAACCAAAATAGAATTAAAACAAAAAATTTGAACAGGACCCGAAGAATATAAAAAACTATAGAATTTTTTTAAAAAAATTGAACCAATTTGGTTTTGATTTATCGGTTTTAGCATTAAAAAATTAAAAACCAAACTAGAAGTTTAAAAAATTATAATCAGTTTTTTTTAATGGTTTGATTTTTCCCGGTTAATGTTTTTTAGTTTTCTCTTTTTTATCAGTTTTTTTTTATTTTTTTGTTCACCTCTAATTATCCCCACCCCCGAAGACTATTTGTTTGTTTGAAAGAAAGAAATTGTAATGAAAAAACATGAAACATGCATGGTATGCCATGAGTTTTAAGAGAAATTTATTTTGCTCCTCAAATTTTAAAAATCACACAAATTATTCAAATTTGTTGCCTCAATATTTTTCACATACAAAAATTTATTTTTGTTATTTTTTAGTTTCTAGTTGAGAAAGGGGTCTATAGATTCATGTGGGAGAGAGAAATATATCATTAACATCGATTTAGGGCAATAAAATGAATAAAATTTATGTCAAATTATTCCATTTGACAGACGAGTTTATATAATGTGTTTTTTTAATCTTTATGGTTCATCAAAAAAATATTGGTTGATTTTATTTTTTGGAGTGTTGTTTTTTACTCCAGTGATATATTTGCCATGATTTCTAAAGTGTTTTGCGTAAAAAATAGGTTAATAACAAGTTTTTATGTCAAAAACTCTTAAGATATGATTTTTCAGCCACTAAATAAGCAAGATTTGATCAACATGAGATGATGAGTCGTCTTATATTTCAATAAAATAAATAATGAGGCAAACGACAAGTGTAGTGAGAAAAAAATAGCCCAGTTGAGTGGGCTTGCCTGATAGACTTAGCAACACTTAACCTTTTTTTTTCAATCAATGTTTTTTTATAAGAAAAAAATATTTAGATCAATATCGCTTTTATATTTTATTTTACTTAGAGAGCCTATTTTGAATGATGATGATTTTTTTGTTATGTATTTGATTTTTTAAGAGGTTTTTCCAATTCACTTGTAATTGTTTTTTATGTTTTGTGTATATAAACTATATTTCTTAAAATAAAGAGTTATTTTTAAATAATATTTCTAATATGTGTAGTCATGCATCATATTTTTATTTTTTATTTATTTTATTCAATTACTTGATTGTGTTGTCTTTTTTATTATCTTTTGATTGAGTAAAACATATAATAAACAAAGCTAAACAAATTGTTTATAATATAGATTGCATGATTTTTTTACTATAAATTCTTTTACTGTGCATCCTATCACAATTAATTGTGAATTATAATAGTGATTTTTTTTATAATTGAAAGATAGATAACTAAAGTAAAAAAACTCGGGTAACATATATGGTTCTTTATAATTTATTTGAAAAAAATATATTCTATACTTAAAGTTAACAAATATGGGGAAAACATTATTTCTTTGTACTCATCAGCATTATAGGTCACATTAGTAATCCACATTTGTTTTCATTTTGATCTCTTTTTTTACTTATTTTTTTTTTAATTTGATCCTTATATTATGTGTTTATTGGTATTTAGAGTTGATAATTTATTTTAATTTACCTTATATATTGTTTAGGAAATAAACTAGAAGATTTTATTCCTCATTCATCATATTAATTTATTATGATTTGCCTTTTATATGATTTTTTTAATATTTGATAATATACTGTTATTGTATAGTTAAATAAAAAAATGTTTAGAAAAAAATAGTTATTAATCTCAATAGAGTTCAATACCCGGTTATAGGTTTGAAGTTTTGACCAGGGCTACCTAATTCACAAGTTTAAAGGGTTTACTATCAACCCTGATATATGTTTTTTTATATTTTTTTTTAAAAAGTCAAGTTTTTATTAGTCATCCAAGTTGTGTTTGAACCTATTAAATTGATTGATTCACTTTAAGTCAGATATCAATGATTTAATTAGAAACTTGAGCTATACATGAAGTTAGGTTATTAGGTTTCAAGAGCGATCCATTTAATTGGATTTCATGATACTTCTAAAACAATATTAATGCTCTTAATTTTTTTTTTAAATAGTCCGACACATAATGGAATGCGAAAAATTGCTAGTATGGTTTTATATATATATATATATATATATATATATATATATATATATATATATATATATATATAAAACACTTTTAACCAAAAAGGCAAACTTCATTTTCACCATTATAGATTCATTAATATTCCAATACAAACATTGATATTCAAATTCTACATTTGTAATTTATAATTTTGTAATAATATCTTCACTGTTTCCAAAATACTCATTTTGATTCTTGATTTTTTATTTATTTATAAGTTCATATTCCCTTGAGAGGAGCGAATACACTTGATCTAACTATGTTGACTAAGGAGTTGGGACTCGTGCTTATGGATCTTTACCTAGAACCAAAACTCACCCTTACTTTTGATTTGGTAGTGATACAAAATCTAAAAGGATTAGAAATAAAATAAAAAAACTAATAGAAAAAAACAATGATAATTCTATAATATATATATAGAACTAACTTTTAGAACTGTCATGCACTCAATAAATGAATCATATAAACAAAATAGTTGATATTAAAAAGAAAATAGAAAATATGGTTTGAATGTGGTTAATTTGTTATATCATATATATATATAATGTAGAATCAGTCGAGTGGTTCTTAAATTGATTTCTTGCTACAATATAAGGTCAAATTATGACAAAAGGTAGCAAAATACAATAATAATTGAACATGTTTATAAGTGTAATAAATGTTATTTTTTAAAATTCTTTTTGTTTTAAAATACATTAATATTTATTTATTTTTGATATCAACATATAAAAAAATCCATACATATTTAAAAAAATCCATACATATTTAAAAAAATCCATACATATTTAAAAAAAAAATAATTAAAATATTTAAAAATAAAACATTTTCAAAAACATGATTTAACTATAAGGTTAATCTAGTGAAAGTCTAAAATGATATATAAAGTATAAACTAGAGAAGATGAACTTTTCAATTATATAAAGTAAATGGCAATAGAATAATATAAAACATTAATCTAACTACTATAAATGATTTGTAAACAATCATTTAATGGCTAGTAGATAACATTTAATGTCAAACATTTTCAACTATAAAGTAAAACAATTTCAAAAACATGATTTAATTACAAGGTCAATTTGGTGAAAGTCTAAAATGGTATATAAACTAAAAAAAGATGAGCTTTTCAATTATATAAAGTAAATGACAATAGAATAATATAAAACCATTAATCTAACAACTATAAATGATTTGTAAACAATTATTTAATGGCTAGTAAACAACATTCAATGTAAGGGAATGCCAAGTTGACAAAAATATAAATGCATATGTATGAGTGTGCACGCACAACAATATCATACACCATGTATTTTTATAATTTGACTAGATATGCATTAATTACTCAAAATACTAATGCAATATTCATTACTCGTCATGACACTATGAAGTACTTGAGATTCCATAAGATATTTATTGTAATTAGATTATTCATAAAAAAATATTTGCTATCACCACCACTACTAATATCATCATCATCATCATCATCATCATTTCTACATGTATAATAATCCTAACTCTCATAATTTTTATATTTTAAGAACATAATATCTTCTCCTACCCAATTGGCATTTACTCCAATTATATACTAACATATTTTTCTTACAAATATCTATTAGCGAAGGTGCTAGTCCGAATAATTCAAGAGATTAGTTTCTCTATTAACTCATTAATCACATAACCAAATTCTCAAATGCTTATTAACTAGGAAACCAATCTCATTGACCAAGTAATCATTATCTTTATATACCCATTAACCATGAAACTAATCCCATTAACTAGGGTACTAGTTTTTTAATTGTTTATTAATTATGATACTAGTCTTATTTATCAGGATAACTAGTATTTCATTTGCCCATTAATAAAAAAAACTAATCTCATCTATTAGGGTAACCAGGTTCTTCAACAATTTATTATTTATCAACTAGGATTGCCTTTTTATTTAAAAAAGAATTACAAACACAATTAGATAAAGCTTTAGTTGTAAGATATCAAACACTTACCTAAAGTTTAGGTGAAAAGATTTGAAACATCCTCTTCTCTTTTCTTTTGTACGCAGTCGACTTTAAAAAGAAGAAGAAGGATTTGAGGTTTTTATAGTCTTAACCCTATGTGATTAGCCCCATTAGTTAAGTAATTTTATTTTTGTCCTCATTTATTTTTCTATCAACTTGTGGTATATATGTTTTTTTTTTTTTTAATTTCATTCCTTGTTATGTAACTCTATATCTTTGATTTAAGTTAACGCATTCTATCTCTAAATTAATATTTCAATATTCAAGAAATTCCAATAAAATTTTCTACTATTCCTCTTAGATTTTGTAAGTAGGAATTCTGTTTAAGCTTCACTTGTGTTGGCCTCAAGCTAATTGGGATCTCACTAAATTGCCTTTACCTATCTCATTGACTCTCTTGTGTGTTAGTCAATGAAACTAACTTTACCCCAAAACTAGTACAAAATTATGTTAAAAAAATGAGCAATAAAAAAACTTATGATATTAGTACTACTTGTGATGTTACACGATCATATTGTTGTGTGCTTGAAAGGGTTCTCTTGTCATATTAGGAAGCATGGCAAAGTTATGGTGGTTCAAAACGAGCAGTGTGATTCAATTCACCATGATCAATCTGGTCAGGCCAACTCCTAACAGTTGTTTTTCTCTTGAAAATCCTAACAGTTGTTTTTCTCTTGAAAATACATTAAAATAATATATATTTTTTTATTTTATAAAAAATATTTTGATCATGATACATCAAAACGACTAAAAAATCTTTTTTTTTTAAAACAAATAAAAAACTCATAAACACCACAACCTCACCTCAATCAAATGCAATTTGGATATCTCACTTAGACGAGGTTGATTGTCTTTGTAACTGTTATTTTTCTCTAGAGCTTTGGCTCTCATTCAGATCGAAAAAAAGAAGATAAATTAAATGCAACATTTTCAGCCACAAGTACATTGATAGAAACTCAAGTTCCCATTCACACATGGGTACGCTATGAAAATTGGTGCTGATCAGAAATGCTCTACAACAAGCTGCTTGATTTTGAAACAACGAGTATTTTGGTGAAACATTGATGTCGCCTGATCTGTTATCCATGAAAACATTTCCAGAAGACGAGAGCAGCGGGTTTCTCAACACCCTGTTCTCCTAGTGCTTGAGTGGGGAAAGCTCTACAAACTCATTCTGATTATGAATCAGACCGATGGAAGTGGCGGTGAGAATGATTTTCACCCCTACGCTGCCTGTCAGATTTGGAATCAGTGGATAAGCGAGAATAAGATTGCTTGTCCCTGCCACTTCTATGACGCCTCTCGGAATGGAAGTGTACAGTCGAATATGAATCTTTTTTTCTGCTGCTCTTACTTCTACACCTGTCAGAATCAGATTCAGAAGAGTGATAATGTTTTTTCTTGCTCTTTTTATTCCTAAGATTCTTGTCAGAGTCGGAAACTTCAGAAGAATAAGAATGCCTGTGCTTGTTCCTTTTGGGATGCCTATCAAACATGAAATCTTCGGATGAGCTTGATTCAGAATGATCCAGCCTTTTCTTTTTTTTTCTTTTCTTCTCTTCGTTTGATCTCTTCTCCTCCTTGTTGGAAGGTGAGGATAGCCCATTTTCTTCCCATATTTCTCTACTTGGTGAAGGCTCCTTTTTATGCTTACTCCTTTTCGACTTCTTTTTCCGATCACTTGGAGAGAAGTTAGTGAGTAAATCAGGGATATTACCACCACTGAGAAACCCTAGAAAATGGATGAGATGACACTTAGAGCAAAACATCATGACATCCCAAGGTTAAATTTCACAAAAATGCAACAAAAATTCCTGCTACAGGAAAAGGCATGTACCTCCATATTCATCAAATATGTCCTCGGCAACAATTTGCTGGTTGGGATCATCCGGATTAAAACCACCACGAGGAGGACTGATTCCTGGTTTTTGCTTCAGCTCCCACTTAAGTGGCTGCAGGGAGTAATAGGGATAAATTCAGATGAGAGGCTTGATGTGTTTGTAAATGAGCTGCATGAAAGTGACTGCAGTTGAATGAAAAAATAATAAAGCATTTGCAAGCTGCCAGCCTGCCACTAATCATGCTTTCAAAGACGACACCAGAAGACCATTGTAAATTGAGTCATATTTATGCTGAGCTGTGCTGTTGTTGCTGTCAAATTGATTTGTTTTTGGTGCAAATTTATGAGACTTTTTTGTATGACTTTATATAACAAGGTTAAAATAGATTCCCACTCTAAAGGCAATTCAACTTGCAAATAAAAAGAAACCCTTTTAATTGCATATTTCCTACTGTTGTCTGTGCATGGTTCATAAATAATGGTTGTCATGAGCAAATTAGTTTTGTACCGAAGCTTATACCCTGGTCCTTATTGAGCTTGTGTGAACCAAAATTTAAATACGGGGTTGGCTCAAGTGCTTACTTAGTCTGTGTGGGTGTGGGTGTGGGTGTGGGTGTGGGTGTGGGTGTGGGTGCATGGGCATGTGCAATCAATATTAAAAACTAATGGATATCTAAATATTGTATCCATATGTTCTCCAGTTGATTTTATATTTTTAAGGCATGCTATTATAATAAAGGACTTTCTTTTTCCATATGTTGATCAAGGCCTAATTCTTCAGAGAGAAAACTCTGATACAAGATTGAGCTGTGATAACTATCACTGAATTTCTGCACAGCAAAATTGAAAACTATACCAACCTCACTAGGATCTGTTTGAGCAACGATTGCAGTCAGGGGATCATCTCTTTTCAGACGACTCTCCTCATTAGGCATTATAACATCTTTCAGTGGACATTCACGATCACCACTTTGGTGACCATACTTTCCGCATCTTAAGCACTTTACATTGCGCACTTCAATTCCAAATGGCTTCACCCTTGCAGGAACACCTGTCTCCAGGCTGAAAAACATCAGGTTAGCAAGCAAGGCCCACTACCAAGTGGCTGCATATACATGATAATTATGCAAACAATGGCACTTGTAATTAGAGATACAGCAGGCATCCACAGCACTATAGCCACAGCAATCTACTTGATTGTATATACATGACAATATGCAAACAGTAGCACTTGTAATTAGAGACTCTGTGGGCTTTTCTAGCACTAGATTAATTGGCTTCAGCCCTGGGAGAACTAGAGGTGCCTCGCTGTCTTGTTCACAGGGCATTTTCTCTGCAACATTCTTCTTCTTCTTCTTCTTTCATTTTTCATTTATCCTACTCTGTAGATTATTCAGGACAAGGATATTAGGAACAAATTTACCTTGCACTATAAGTCACCAAATCGAAAGAGTAATTGGAAATTTATTGGATGATCCTAAAAGAATTTAAGGGTTCAAAAAGCAGGGATCAGGATGATTTATATATACTATATTTACTTGGGAGAACATAGTGGGGAGTCTTGCTTTACCACAGATGAAATGTCCAAATAAGCATGAAATGGGCCACATTCCAAAATGAAAGTCCGATAACTCTCAATAAAATGCAACAATCTCAACCTCTATAGAAGCTCCAATTAGCAAAAATGCACACAGCATTAAGAAGTGGTTTCAGGATAGAACGAAAAGATGGCAACATCATAAAACGATACGAAGCATAAGCTGGTAAGTGACAGACAAGATGTGAAGGAAAAATACCGCGGAGCATTGGTGAGGACTTGAAACTCTTCTTGGGTGGGTAAAGGACGACCAAAAGCATCTTTAGGCCTTGGTTTCTTCTTGTGATCACCAGCCACTGATTCGGGATGCCTGCAAAGAAGCAAGGAGTATAACGAAATGAGGTTGAGAAGATGGTAAGTGTTGCAAGCAGAGAAGAGAAGAACAAATACATGGAGTTGGAGGATGATGAGGCGGCGGCGGCCGGGGGTTGTGAGGCATCGGCAATCTCAGCGGCCTTGGCACTTTCAGCATTGTAACCAGGAGGGCGAACATACATGAAGCTAACAGCTTTCATCATCTCTATCTGGCAGCGTATTAAGAAAGTCAAGTGAAATCTAATTCAATTAAAATTTTCTTTCTATTAAAAATTAACAAGAAAGAAAAGGGAAGATGGTAGGGTGGGAAGCACCTTCTCCTTTTCTTTCTTAGAGATAAGAGCAGTTTGCCTGAAGAATTCCTGTTCTTGAGCATACTGTTTATTTAAGCAACCAAACAAAATTGCTGTCAGTTTAGGAAAGATAATTGGGGGGGGGGGGGGGGGGGGGGGGGGGGGGGGGGGTAAATAATGAAGTAAGAAGAACCTCGCGAGCAACTTCTTCAGTACGGCGTTGGCGTTGAGCGTGGGTCTGTTCAGCGATCCATTTGCGGCGTTGATTAGGATAGGAAAGAGGATGCCATGGCTTCTGGTTCAGGTAGGAATGACTCCAGGCAGTGCCGGATTTATTCTTGTAATCGACCTCATCTCCTCCTCCTCCACTCTTCTTATTATAATCGTCGAATCTCTTGCTCAGCCTTATCCCTCCTCCTTCTTCTCCCTCCATAGTCTGATTTCTTCCGATTCACAGTAGAGCAGAACAGAAGGAACTAATCAAATCGACAGACAGCGACAAGAAGAAGACGGTGGTTGTTAGAGTTTAAGAAAAAGCTGGAGCTGCAGGATTCGTCCTAAGCCAAAGCCCGCTAAGTCCTTTCTGAGTTGGGCTAGTAGAAAAACAATCAATTAGTCAGTAAATGGATTGGGCCCTTTTTATAAGGGTGAAGTATTGGTTTGATGATTAAAAACATTTAAATAATTTATTAGATTTTTCAAAATATCAAATTGCATTTTTAGAATTATTATGAAAATGACTTTTTTTTACGATGACATGTACATAGATAACCATTGAATTTTTATTTTTATATAGCATTTCCTAAAGGAAAAGAAGCCGGTCACATTTATTACTATACTGGTAAATGCTCTCGCGCCTCGTCGCAGGCAGTATTATATTTTTTTTAATAAAAAACATATTAATTATGTAATTTTTTTATTATAATATAAATTTGAGCAAAATAATAAATTTATGCAGAAATCCTGTGAAATGCAAGTTTTCTATAAAATATATAAATTTTAAATGAATATATATTTATCTGTTTAGTAGATTTTAACGAAATAACCAGTATAAAATTATTATTATCATTAAAAAAGCAAGAAGATTCGGATATCTAAATTATTAAATTTATTGTATTAAGATAAGTTCATTTTATAATTCAATTTAAATTAAATACAACAAACAAAATATAAATTGTGAAAACACTTGCAATAATTAAATAACAAAAATAAGTAGTTCATTTTCTATCTTTAAAAAGAAAAACATAAATTGAAAATTCATCTCTACGTTACTATCATTATCATCACTATAACAGTTAAAATTATTATCAACATTATTGCCCAAACAGTTAAAATCATTAAAGTGACCTAACGAATTTTAAAAAAGCAAAATATTTTTATAAAAAAATAATCACTAAAATTATCATTATCATTGCGCAAACAAAAAACAAATCATAAAATCATCTGATCTGAAAAATAAATAAAAATAACAGAAAACACAAAAAAAAAAAAGCAAAGGGAAAAAATGAGCAATATTAATTTTAAAATGATCATCAACATAAATTAAAATTTCAGAATTGAACTGAATAAAAATAAAATCTCAATAAAAAATAAAATTAAAAACAAAAACAAAAACAAAAGGTATAAATGAATAAATACGAGAAAAAAAAACATTATCCAAGAAGAATCGAAAAAACCAAAGGAATCAATACTAAATAAAATTAAAAGAATAAGTGTCAAAATAAAAAATAATATAAATAATTAATTCCAATTGAATGACAAAACTGCAGCAAATTAAAACTTTGGGATCAAAAACAATAAAGAGATTTTTAAAAATAAAATGCAGTGTAACCAACATAAATTAAAATTTCATAACGGAACTGAATAAAAATAAAACTCCAACAAATATTAAAAAAATAAACTAAAAATATAAATACATAAATATGGATGAAAAATAAACATTGTCTAAGAAGGACAAAAAAACCCAAAGGAATTAATACCAAATAAAAAAGTAAAAGAATAAGTGTCAAAATGAAAAATAAAATATATAGTTAATTCCAATTGAAGGACAAAAATGAAAAATATCAAAACTTTGGGACTGGAAATCAGTGCAATTGTTGAAAAAAATTAAAAGAATAAGGATCGAAATGAAAAGTAGCATATACGACCAATTTCAATTGACGAATAAAATTAGAACAAATTAAAACTTGCAAACCAAAATTATTAAAGAAACCAAAAACAAACAAAAAATCAAAAGAGTAATGAATGAAATGAAACATACCATATATAATCAATTTCAACTGAAGGACATAATTGAAAATAATCAAAATTTCTATTGAAGAAATCAATAAGAAAAACAAAATCAAAAGACTAAGGACTAAAATGAAGCACCCACAAATATGAAAGACCGAACCATACTTCCAGCAGTAGGAGAGAGAAATGGGTGGGGGGAAGAAAACCGTCCACCGTCGATTACACTACCTGATTAACCTAACACACACAGTGCCGGGAGTCAGGTGACACAGCGGACGCCCAGGCTCCATCGCTTGATGACCTTGCACACGTTGCCTGAAAGACACGTGCGGGTGGAACACTAGAGACGTATCAGTACGACGCGCTTGTAGTGTTCTGGAAAAAAAATATCATCCATGTCCCTTGAAAAATTCAGAAATAACCCCCGTCTTGGGGGTTAAATTTTTTTGACCTTGAGGTAAAATGATAATTTTGCTGAAATAATCTATAGTGAACTATGTCTAGATGAATAATGAAAAATTACATTGCAAAATATCCTCGGATTTATATTTAATTATATTTGATATTAAAAAAATGTTATTTTAGTATATTTGAAAAACATTTTAAAAATCAACGCACGAAACTAGACTGCATACACCACCTGATGAGGATGCTGTCACTTCTGTCTCTCTGGCCCAGGTGTGCTTCAAATTGAACTAAAAGGACTGGACTGGGACGCAGATTTGGTTGTCATTATTTCAACTTTAATTTACGAATGAATGAAAAAGAGCACCTCCACTTTAATTTCTTCTTTATTTACTCTCATACATGTGCACTCGTCTCATTGCTTCCACCATCTCTTCCAGTAGAGTCCATATATGTGTATATATATGTATGTATATGTGTATATATATGTATATATGCGTGTGTGCGGTTGCTGCTGCTGCTGCGTTTTTTTTTCTTTCTTTCTGGTTAACTTAATTTTCAAATCCAAATATTGGTGCTGTCCTTTCCTTATGAATGGCGAGCAATATGATAATTGCTTACTACTACTACAATAATTACTCCAATTATCTTAGTGCTCTCTTCTTCTATCCTATATTTGCTTCCTTTGTATACAATCATTCTTTTCTTTTGCTCAAAGCATGTGGTGAAGAAATTCTTTTACATGCCTTTCTGCATCATGCTGTCCTTGAAATCAAATCTAACCCTCCCACCATTCATTTTTTTTATAATAATAATAATAATCAATTACTTTAGTATAATAACAAATATATATATGGTGCTCCTTATTCTGCTTTCTTCAGATCTTTCCTGTCCATCGACATCACTATCAGTTGTTGTTGTTGACAAGTGCCTTTTTTTTCCTTCTCCCTGTTCATGCACTTTCGACGACAGCAAACTATTAAACAAAAACCAATTTTTGGTTTCCGACAAAGATTGTTTCGTCTTTCTTTTATCTTCTTCAATGGGAAATGCACATCTCCTTTCCTTTGATCACTTGTTCGTATGATTCCCCCATTGTTAGATATTGTTTATTACCAGTTCTGAAGCTATAAGCTCTTAAGTTAGCATTATCTTAAGTGAAACGAAATACATCAGCTCAGTGGGAAGGGTAGTTGAACAAAATTTCACAGCCCGATCCCCACATGCTAAACCTAACATTATTCCCCGGTCGAAGAAGAAAACTCTTCCAACTGTTCTGTTTCTTGAGTAGACCTCTGCTAAAGTTTACCTCAGCTGCACGCGATGCAGTGCCAGATAAGCGACTATTCGATAACCTACTAGCATTAGGGCCATGATTGCCACGTCTACCCATAAATGGTCAAGACCCATTGATTTGACAGCAGGAAAATCTCCTACCCGGCACAAGCCTCCTCCCTTTGAGCACTCGTAGTGATCATCCTCGTTGTATTGGACACCGAGAAGAAGCTTGTAGCAGTAGTAGCTGTAACTTAAGTACTTCAACCATACTATGAAAGGAGGGATTTGTTGAACGTAGTATCCTCCGGCAATGAGGAAAACAAGAGTCGTAACCGAAGCTAATGTAGTGGCCTGTTTTACGTCCATCAGAATAGCACCAATGGCCAATCCAAGACTTTGAGAGACTAGAACGCTGTAAAGAACAACAAGTAGGGAAAGGATGAAAGTTATGGGATCGGCTTTAAGCCCACCCATCCAATAGATTATGAAGACGAATGCAGTCGGGAGCGCAAGCTCCAATGGCAGATCTCCAAAGGTTCTAGCCAGGAAGTAGGATGAGAGATGATACATTCCTGATGCTCGTTCCTTAACCAACATCCTTCTTTCTTGGGGGAATGTGAAAACCGCATTGTAGAGTGGGTAAAAGCCCCAGAACACAGAGAAGAAGAAAAGCAATGCAATCTGCAGGGAAATGCCAACCTTTTTAGCAAATATGTGGAACCAAGGGGTTGGAGTTAGTTAGATTAATTATCGGGTTTCAGTTTCTCCCAGTTTAGTATAGATGGGAAACAGACTACTGAAGACTAGCTATCATCAACACAGAGAGCATAACGTGTTCATCTTAGCTTGGAGTTTATATGAAACTCAAACCAATGTATTTTTTAAAATCGTAGCATGAATTTTAATTGAGTTTTGAGGCAATAGCAGTGTCCATAATCTACTCAGTAAAACGCTAGAAGTAAAGTTCTTACTCGGTCTTCAATGTGAGAAGTTGGTGTTTTCCACCAAAGGAGTCCACCAAGTATACTGACACTGAGCACTTGAAAAATTCTTAGCCTGTTGAAGGATTCGTACCTCCGCTCTCTCAACCCCCGCTGGAAGAGCACTTTGAACTGGTGCCACCAGCTTGTACACCATTGCTCTGACTTTTTTTCGTTTCCTGTCACAACAAGTATTTGTACTTAGCTAAATGCTAGAGCACACAGGAAGTAGAAGTGGGATTGTGTCATCGTTGCCAATATAATAGGAGGGATAAAGAGAAGGTATTGATACTTTCAGAGGCATCTTTTGAATAGTAGTAGTTATTTGGGTCCGCATTGCAGAGCTCAGCTTTCAGTCTGGTAGAAATGTTCTTCTCATAAGCAGAAATGAGATCTTCCCTCACTAACTTCTGTTCTTGTTCCATGTTCTCACCGTAGTCAGTGGCATTTTTAGAATCAGGACCAATGCCTGCAAATTTCCACGATTTGTATGAGAATATATAAGTTGTCTTTCGTCTCATTAACTTAATACATAATGCTAGCGAGTACTATAGTAAATGCGTGGACAGATAATTGCATTTCAAAACTGGAACCCTTTTCTTTAGCGGTCTGTCTCAATAAGAGATGACTAAAATTTCCTACAGTCAACCAGATTGAACACTGAAAATACTATTTTCCCCTTCTTCTATAGGGTGGGGTCTCATTATACTCTCTTGGTAAAATTAACGAGTTCAAACACCACAGACACCTTCAGTGGCCCAACAGCCAACTTACATCTCAGTCTTTTGCAAGTGGGTAGTAAAAAACAATTGATGAAAATATATAGTGGAAACAAAAGGAACTTCCCTCTGCCCCTAGAGCTCATTTAGGTTATAGTTTCGTTTGGAGAAATATATAGTTAATTATGGGAAGAAATTAGATATGCATGAGTTAGAATTTCAAATTACCATTTGCAAGATCAAGTAAGAGATCCGCGGGATTGACAGTCATGGACGTAGAAAATCCGATGGAGGAAAAATATTCCAAGGCTGCAGATGCAGGACCATAGTAGATTGGACGTCCCTCGGAGAGCAAGACTACCTTATCAAACATATGGTAAAGTCTGCTCGAGGGCTGGTGAATGGTGGTGACAACTGTTCGCCCCCCACTCGCAAGCCGTTTGATCGTGGTCAGGATCCTTTGAGCTGTTGTCGAGTCCAGACCTGACGTGGGCTCATCCAGTAGTAGCAAACTTGGATTGATTAGCATTTCTTGACCAATATTAACCCTCTTCTTCTCCCCTCCTGATATCCCTCTGAAGAGTGGGCCCCCTATCATACTGTTCCGGCACCGACTCAGTCCCAGTTCAGCTATAACTCGTTCCACATGCTGCGCTTTCTCCTCCCGGGTTAGCGTTTTGGGTAGCCTTAGCAGTGCAGTAAACAGGAGAGTTTCCGACACTGTTAGATGTGGGTACAAAATGTCGTCCTGAGCAACGAAGCCTGTGCGTCGTTTCATGGTGCCCGAAAAAGGCTGCCCGTTGTATGTGATCTTCCCGGATAGCTTGCCATTGAGACGACCTCCTAGAGCAGTAAGGAGGGTGGTTTTGCCACTGCCAGATGGACCTAACATTGCTAGGATCTCCCCTGGACAAACCATACCTGTTATCCCATTCAATATGGTCTTTTCTCGGAGTGTACTCCAAGCGCCACCCCAGCACAATCCCTTCTGATCCAGTCTAACCTTGTACACCACCTCCTCAAACTGAAAAGAAACAGATAAGATAAATAAATAAATTTGCAGGAGGTGTTAAAAGTGCTATTTGATCGATTAGTCTCTCACATAACTGTTCATTAGTCTTTCCAAATATAACTATGCGCTACTAAAAGTACCCCCAGATCAAAAGAAAGCAATCAAAGATGATTATGATTCCAGGTGAGAGACCTTCAAAGTTGTAGGATATATGGTGAGTTGGAGCACAGATTGTGAATTGGCTTGTCCTGTGTTGTTGGTTTCAGGCATCTTTGGCAGACGACCACCTTCCATGGGAGCAGTACTGTCGTGGTCTGGCTTGGGAACTATGGAGTTGAGAAGCATGGCCAATGTTTAAGGGTGATCTTAATAACTACTGTTGTTGCGTCAGTGGGGGTTGTAATGGGAGAGGGAGAGGTTAAGGAATTTCTTTTAACCTGGCTTCCCAAACTGAACTGGGCGGCATATGAATATATAATAGAGACATACAAACTAGGATTTCTCTATCCTGTGTGTTGTGGGCCTAGCCTCCATGGTGGGATCTCACCCCTTTCCTTAAAAATATTCTGCCACTAGCGCTTAATTAGTTGCGTTATAATATGCTAATTAATCTCAGCCGGAGTTTCTCTTTACCGGTCGGCATATTCACTAACTCTCTCTCTCATCCTATATATATATTTGAGTACAGTACTGGGTGCTTGACCAGACTTAAAGAGCTGTAATATTAAAGATCATTCTAATAATGATGTATACAACTCATGAAGATCATTCTAATTAATCAGTCTAACCATTTCAATGCAGCGCCTGCCAAATGGGAGTGCTCGAGCACTAATTAAGTACTGTCGTTGCTCTTAATTCGATCTCCGTTTTGGAACCGTAAATGCTTTCTTCTGGATCTGTGTACCTGTATTTTATGTGCTTGCTGTATACAAAAGTTCAGTGTATATATGTAGAACTGGAAAAATAGAAATTGTTAGGTACGTACTGCCACCCAGACAAAGGATGGTGCTTCCCACCACATCACGCACGCAAAGTACCTAGATCATGAAGCAAGTGGAATCTTAAAAGAGCTAAACATTGCTCTCCCTTCGGGTTTCAGAGTTCGTAAGCTATTTTTATTCGCTTTTCTATTTGCTTGTCGAGATAACATCTGTGATCTATACGTGTATTTTCCACACACACGCACACACGTGTTTGTGTTTGCTTATTGAGTCCAGTCAGCGGTGCTTGGAAGACATTGATGGTGCTTCCCATCACTTCAAAGAGGCATGGAACTGTTGTTAAATCCATTAATTTTTGTATTTCTATTAGTAGTCCTCAACGACGAGCTGCGTGCAGGCTCGGAATTTTCCTAAAATATCCCCATTTCAACGAGTCTATGATTGGATGGTAAATATGAGCTTTTGACCTCGAAGTTTGGTTTACTAAGTGGTCTTTTAAATTGCCTTAATTTCTTGTGCTCTTAATTAATCAGGGTTTGTTTTCCGGGGTCAAAGGGTAGAAACTTCATTTACAATTCTTTTTTTGAAACTGACATGATGGTGCTGAAAGCAGCTCCTCGATCAGCATTCTCTTTAATTTGCATTTTGCAGAGGTAGAATTGAATTCTGAAGCCTGTAGCTTGATTAGGCTTTCACTTGAGGGGTGTTAGAGAATAATATAAATCATATTATAGGGCTTCACCTATAAGCTTAAACTTTTAGGTGAGATGGTTCCTTAACAAATTAAACCAAAAGCATCTCTTATGCTCTCCTTTCTTTGCATGTGTGGCTGGCTGGCTATCCATGAAATATGATCAGTCACCACCTTCATCACTCCTCTCCACAGTTCTTCTTTTTTCCTCCTTACTTCTAACGACCATGAAATATATATATATAATCTTTTGATTCTAACATGCCCGTTCCTTCACAGTAAAAGTATATTCCCATGATCAGCTTGCTTGGTAGTCAAAACTAACATCCATTTGTTTGCTGTTTTTTCTCCGTGGAAAATTCATTTTAAAAAAGTGATGAATTGAAGATTTATTAAAGTGAAAGCACGTAGGGGGCGGTGCTTTTCTTTGTAAAGCCATCTGATTCCTATATTCTCTTTAAACTGCTAGTATTTGATTTTTACTGTAGTTTTCAACATTCGTATCACCGAAATTCGATATGACCAATATTGTAGATGATCATATACATATATTCAATTAAAAGGTGTGGTGGGGGGGTAGATGCTGAGCAAAGTCCTGCCCTAGCTAATGTTCTCTTTCTCTTCCTCTCTGTTGCTTTTCTTCCTCGACATGTTCCAGTCGAGATTATTTTCTTTTTTAAATGATTCTTGGACGATCATTTTAATGTTAATTTGAACCTTAAAGAAAAACTCTCTGTTTGATTTTTCAATGATTAAAGGGGAACCCATAAATCGGATTCCAGTTTCTGTCCATGAAAAAAATATGTTTGTTTATCGGAGCACTGAGATCAGAGTGTATGGGTCCGGATGGAGCTTGCTGCCCTTTTTCTTAAGCCTCTTGGCTACTAGGCTGTGGGTGCGCTTCATATTTTAATGCTCATTTTACCTCCCCCCCACCCCACAACTTGCATGAGAGTTTCGCAGTGCTATTCCTTTTCCACATATCCATGTCATTGTTCTTTCAAATCTATTATCTCTAGCTCCTTGATTAAGTACATATTTAATGGATCCATAATATCCTCTTCTTTTCTTTTCTGGAGATCATCCTACTAGGCTAAATTATTTAGCCAGTTCGCACCTCAGATGGTTCCAATTGCCATCGAGAACTCCCCTTTACCTTTTCTTTTCTTTGTTTTAATTTTGTTTCCGCCTTGATGAGGATGTTTATTTTTTTCATATTTATTGAGGATTGATATTATATCCTCATGCTAATTATCATATACACTAAAAGAGGTTGAGGCGACATGGGCGAGTTACTGTGTATTGTGAGACAAATTACTGTGAATTATAATAGTATTGCTCAATTTTCAGGTTGGTTTGGGTCGTTCGGTTTGCCGGTTTACTGTTTTTTTTTTTGCACAGTAAAATAACGGTTTTGTCTCTCAAAAAAGACAAAAAAACGGGCGTGAGGGGTTTTTAGGTTGATAGAAATGGGCGTCCGACGTCTCCGTCGATTCGCCGCAACTTGTTCTTTCTCGTGGAACAGTGTGTTTTGGCAACCGGTGGTCGTAGCCGTGACGGTGGCAAATTTAAGTCTTTTTTCCTATTTTCTCTCTCCTGCACGTAAAAGTACAGGAGAGGCCCCCTGTTTTATTGATGTTTCACTTTTGTCCCTGTACTCTTAATTTTGTGTGTGGTTCTGATTTCTGTTATATAAATTTTGATTTAGTTTAATTGAGTCATTCGATTGAAATTAATTAAATATTAAGGTTTCACTTTGGTCCTCCTTCTTTTAATTTCCGGATTGAGCTTAAATACCTTAATATATTCGGTACAAAAATTTTATTTTTTTTCAATTTTATCCTTTGATTAAAATTGATAATATATTTGATTTTCATTTCAACCCTTATACTTTTAATTTTTTTATTTTAATCTTTTAATTTTTTATATTTCTGGAATAGTCCCTACTTTTGTCCATGTATATATAAGTGTGCTCTTAGCTTTGGTTTTTAATTTTTGTTATTTTCTTATTTGTTGAGGTGGTATTTTTTGAAAAACAAAATTAGCTCTTAAATTTTATTTTGTGTCTATGATCATTTAAAAATTGATATTTCTATTTTTTTTCCCTCCCTTTGTTCTTTATTTTAGTTTTTTATTCGTTTTTTTTTATTTTATTTTCAAGTCAAATAATTTTTTTACTTGATAATTTTTATTTTATTTTATTGTTTGATCTTTTGTTAAAGTTTTTAAGATTTTTTAGTCTTTCATTTATTATTTTTTTTTCATTGTTAACACAATAATAATAATAATAACAATTTTAGTTATTTTTCTTGCTTACTCTTTTGTTAATGTTTTGAGTTTTTTCTCTCAGGATAATTTAATAATTTTTATTGTTTTGATAATAGTAACAATGATAATTTTAGATGTTAAGACTTTGATGTTGCTATTGTTATGATAGGGTGTGCTAATCTATTTTATTATATTAAACTTTGCATATATAGATATTATATTTTAATTTTGAACCAGCAAATTCTATTAATTTCTTTAATCCCAACAATTATAAAAATTGTTTGCTCAGCCCGCAATGTAGTGCGGTCAATTTTTTTAATTTTCAAGTCAAATAATTTTTTTCAGCTAATAATTTTTATTTTTGTTTTATAATTTTTTTTATTTTCTCTTTTGTTAATGTTCTTAGGTTTTTTTAGTCTTTGATTTAATTTTTTTTCTTTTCATTATTAACACAATAATAATATTAATAATAATTTCAGTTTTTGTTCTTACTTGCCTTTTTGTTAATTTTTTTATGTTTTTTTCTCGGGATAGTTTAATAATTTTTATTGTTTAGGCAGTAATAATGATGATAATTTTAGATGTCAAAGCTGCCTCATTCAACTGTTATATATATTCCATTAGGATGGGAAGCCATTTACATTTGGCGATCAACAGCGTGTTAAATTGAATATCGTGACCTGTAATGATATATACGAGCCATTTGGTCAGCGCTCTGCTGCAGAGAGAAATATTTTTTATGTCTTATTTCAATATCAGTAGTTTGTTGTTTTTGTATTTTGATATTTATTCTTTTATTTTTTTTAGTTTTGATTCTTTTAATTTTTTCTATCCTTTTAGGATAGTTATTGTTTTTTTGTTAGTATTTATGTATCTATACTCTTAGTTTTGATCTTTAATTTTTATTGTTGTTTATCTCTATATTAATTGCATCTTACATTAAAGGACATGGTAAGTTTAGCAAAAAATATTAATTTTATGAGATTTTTTTATAATATAAATTTAGGCAAAATAATAAATCTGTGCAGAATTCCCAAACAATTAAAATCATTAAATTTCCCCAATAAATAAATAAAAATATTCTTACAAAAACACAATAAAAAAATAATCACTAAAATTATCATTATTATTGCTCAAACAATGAAATTATAAAATTATCTGACCATAAATACAGATAAAAAAGAAAACACAAAACAATGATCAAGGGGAAAAATATTAATTTTAAAATGATCACTAATATAAATTAAAATTTTAGGATTGAACCGAATAAAAATAAAACACCAACAAAAAATAAAATGAGAAAAAATAAAAACTAAAACTAAAAACATAGGCGTATAAATACGAGTAAAAAATAAACATTATCCAAGAAGGATCGAAAAAACAAAAGGAATTATTACAAAACAAAAATTCAAAGAATAAGGGTTGAAACAAAAAATAAAATATATAATTAATTCCAATCGAATGATAAAATTGAAACAAATAAAAATATTGGGAGAGAAATAAATAAAGGCATTTAAAAAAATATAGTGTAATTTTGTTGAAAAATTAAAAGACTAAGGGCCAAAATCAAAAGTAGCATATATGAAATTTCAAATGGAGGATGAAATTAAAACAAATTAAAACTTGTATACCAAAAAAATCAAAAGAATAAAAAACAAATCAAAAATCAAAAGAATAAGGACTAAACTGAAAAGCAACATATATAATCAGTTTCAATTGGAAGCCAAAATACAAAATCAACATTTTAACTAAAGATATCATGAATAAAAATGAAATCAAAAGCTCAGGGACTATAATAAACCAATCACAAACATGTAGGACTTACATGTAATTTCATGCGGCAGGGGAGAGAAAAGGGAGAAAAAAATTAAAAATCATTCATCGGCGATTCATCGAGCACTATTAACCAATACGTGCCGCATCGGGAGGCAGAGGACATGGCGGCATACTATTAAGGAATCATCTCACTGAAAAGCTTAAGCTTGTAAGTGAGGGCCTATAATATGATTTATATTATTCTCTAACACCCCCCTCAAGTGAAAGCCTTTTGGGCTTGAAACTTGCACAAGCCCACATCACCGTGTGCTTAGTTTTTATCAAATAGAATGGGGGTGGGTCAACAAGGCTTTGATACCATGTTAAGGAATCATCTCACCTAAAAGCTTAAGCTTGTAAGTGAGGTCCCATAATATGATTTATAATACTCTCTAACACACATCGAGTGACACGACAGAAGGGCAATTTACACTGCCCAACGTTGACACACGTGCCGCCTGAATTGCGAGTCCGTACAATGTGCTTGTAGTGTCTCAGAAAAAATAAAAATGATAAATTACCTATACACTCTTGTTCCCAGTGATAATCACGAAAAAAAATTGAGGTGAAAGTACTACAATACACCCGTCTCCAGGTTTTTTGTTTTTGTTTTTTGGGGCTTATTTTCATAGTTTAACTGTACATGAATATGTGAAAAAACCAATATGGCCACCCACTGTTTCGCGTCCTTTAGTCAGCATCCAAGGATAAAATAGTAGTACTACTGTGCAAAGAAATCAAAAATATTATCTATGTTTCTTGGAAATGTCTAAAATGACCCTGGTTCCGAGGGTTAAACTTTTCGACCCTGGGGTAAAATGGTAATTTTACCTTCACAATTCATATTAACTTATGTTTATGTGTACAGTGAAAAACTCTACAGTGAATCGGCCACGCTATTTATCTAAAATGGTAATCTTTGATTTTAAAGATACTTTTCCTGTGAACTTATGGCCTGAGTAGAGGGTACTTTCCTTATCTAATGAACTTCCATGGCCGGGGTATAGGCAGCGAGCTACAAGAGGGGTGTAGCAGCCGGAAGCTAAATATGAGCATAGGGGGTGGACTTGGGAAGGATGATTTGCCTGCGAGCCTTACCGGAAATAAGTTGGGTATTTCGGTGAACCTATAAATTAATACATTCTTTAATATTCATCAATTAATTTATTATTAGAACTGAATAAAACATTGATAATCAGGATTAATTTATTATTAGAACTGAATAAAACATTGATAATCAGGATTAATTTATTATTAGAACTGAATAAAACATTGATAATCAGGATTAAGAAAATTAAATTAAGGAAAGTAAGCGATGAGAATTGGGAATTTGGGATGGTGATGATGCCGTCCCATGAGCACTGCTGCTAGCTTAGCATTTACTACTTTCTTTTCATTTTTTTTTATTTACATGGATATCAAAATTAATTTGTACTAACGATCATATAAATTTCTAATGATCATCATATTAATAATTATAAGTTTTGAACCTAAGACCACAAGAAAAATATATTTTTAATCTCAAACTCTTATTATTAGATCTCTTGCTAGATGGTTACTAATATTTTTTTTATGTTATGTGGAGTGATATTATAATTATAACAAACCAATAGAATGGGATCTTAATGCCTTAGCAATTGGTTTAGTAAGTTTGTAGAATGGAGTTGGGAAGCCGACACGTGGCACGCACTCCAAGTTTGAAGTGGGAAATTAGGCGTCGTTTTGTGGTAAGAAAAGAGAAAACGGATTACGTTTACACATGAGAGGCAATATGAGATCTAGCAAATCATTTGGTGGAGCCAATCTTCCACTCATTATCTTCTCCCATTATTTTATTGTCATTATTCAATAATGGAATTGGAGATGGTGGATCTTCCCCCTCCTCTCGTCTCCCTCTTTTTTTTTTTTTCTTTCCTTTTCCTCCCATTTAGGAGTAGTTTAGGAATAGTTTATGAGTAAATTTTAAATTATTTCTTTTAGTTGTGTAGAAATTAATTAATTAATTAATTAATTTGTTTTTAAATTTACCTATAACAATCCTTTTTAGTTATATTCTTTCCCATTTTCACTACCTTTTCTTACAAATTTTATTTGTCCATTTTGAAAGTCAAAGTTATATCAATGCTCTTTAATACCTCTTAAATTTACAATTCAAGAATGCATACGAGTTTAGGCAACTTATAGGGTTAAAAAAGAAACAACAACATACTAAAATTAACACTAATTAATATATTGTTGGTGTTTCCTTAAATTCTGTGATTTTTTTTCTTCAAATGGACCAGTAATGATGAGTTAGAGAATGTGTTAGATTAATTATCATTGACACTAGCTAAGGGGACAAATGATTAATTAATTAATTTTTAAAATTAAAATATCTATTTAATTTATTTTATAAATTTAAAGTGACGAATTTGTAATCTATTTTCCTAGGAGTGCTAATTTGTTTTATTTTTGGTTAATAATTTTTTTAAAATGTTTTTTATATTTAAAAATATAATAAAATAATATTTTTATATTTTAAAAATTATTTTCGATATCAATATATGTAAATTATCTAAAAACATACAAAAATAATAATTTAAAACACAAAATAAAAACAAAAAAGAATCAGATTTTTAAAAAATATTTTTTAAAACTGGTGTCGTCAATAACAAGTGCAGAGACAAGAAGAAAACGAAGAAGAAAGGGCATAATTTATGATTCTGCTTCTGCACTTTAGTGTATTTGGAGTTGAAATTACACTATTAACTCTCCATATATGAAATAATAATTTTATATTAAAATCAAAACCCTAAATTAGAATTGATTTTTCTAATTACATTAGGATTAAATTAAAATGTTTAATTCATTTTTTTTTGAGTTTTATGATATCTTAATAGGATTAAGATTTATTTATTTAAATGGTTTCATTAAAAAAAATTTAAATTTTTTTTTTCTAAAATAATGAGAGTTTTTTATGCCAAGAGATTTTATTTAATTAATAATAAAATATTTTATGATATTAATAAGAATTTTCATTTGATTGATTTTCTTATTAAAATTTGAAAATAAAATAAATAAATTTTATATGAAATGTGATTCATTAAATTTGGGAAATTATCAAATTACATTTTATTTAATATTTATAGATGTTAGAAATATTATTTAAAAAATTGGGCATAATGCCAGTCATTATAATTGAAGCATACGATAATTTTATTATGCATATTAAGATATCATGCATGATGGATGGATATGGACATTACAAACCAATGTGATTGTGCTTTTACTACATGGTTGAATGGTTGTCATTCTATTAAATAGGGTTTGTATATCCTGCCTTATCTCTATTTGTTTTTTCATTTAGCTTTTAATTCTTTTCTCGTCCAATTTTTCTCAAATAGTTTTTTTTTTAATTAATTGTGTAAATATTATATAATTTAGAAATGTAGGAATTTAGATAGAAAATTATTATGTAATCCAAGAATAAGAGATAAATGACAATGAAGGCTACACTTAACATTAGTTTTTTTTTTTCCAAATATATAATATTATGAAAATAATCTTACTCTTAACATTAGTTTTTTATATTTAAAAAATATTTAATTTTACCTATGGTGAAACATAGAACAAGCGACTCCTACTCATAGTTGTCAATACCGTTTCGGTCGCCGTTCCGGTTTTTCGATTGGAATGGAACATTTCAGTTTCGGAGCGTTCCGGTGTGCCGTTTCGGTGTCGTACTGTTTATTTATTTTTATATTATTTTAAATATAGTGTAATTATTTGTATGTAGTTTAATTATGCAATTAATTATATAATTAATTAGAGTAAGTTATATAATTAAATAATTGCTTTTGAAAAACCCTTCAACAATAAAATTATTGTTATTTTAATTATATTTAAATTTTAAAAAATTAAATATAATTAAAAGACCCGCAATATTTAAAATTTGAAATTTAAGCAATTTATAAAAATCCCCGTAAAAACCCTACTCTATTATTATTATTATTATTATTATTATTATTATTATTATTATTATTATTATTATTATTATTATAAGTTATAACCCCTGTATAAACCCTTCTTTATTATTATTATTATTATTATTATTATTATTATTATTATTATTATTATTATTATTATAAAAACCCACAAACCCTAGTGCCCCCCTTTTATTATTATTAGTATAAAAACCTAACCCTACCCCACTGCCCCCCATATAAAAACCCAGTAACCCTACTGCCCCACCCTTCCCGATTGATTTCTCTGTTGATTGTTTCTTGGACTTCTCTAATGGTGAATTTAAAGATGGTTATGCGCAAGAAGAGGAGGAAGAGAAGGAATCTCTTTCTGTTTCCTCTCAAAACCCTGTTAATGATGATATTAACTCCAGCAGCTTCTCTGATTCCTTTCTCACGAGTGAACTTGCTGTCCCAGTAAGTGAAGATGATAATTATTATAGTGAAATCCAGTTTTATGAGCGAGAAAGCAATGCAAGAAGATTACCCTCGAATGCAAGGGAGCTTTCTCTTTCTTTTTCTCTTTCGACGTCGTTTTGATTTTGAACCCGGAATGGCACGCCCGGAACGGATTGGAATTAAAACCGAGAAAAAATGACGCCGTTTTGTCTCGGTTTTTTGAACGGAACGGAACGTTCTGGCTGTTTCGGCCGGAACGGAACGGAACAGAATTAACAACTTTGCATCCTACTATCTAGAAGCCAAATATAATGAGAATTAGATGTTTGCCAACGTGTCTCTTACCCTTGTAGACTTTTCGAGTGTGGTATCACACATATACTATAGCACTTACCAATTCTCCAATTTCTATTCTTATAAATATATTTCTATTATGGTGGACGGACCAATAAACTAGTGACAAATAATCCATTAACTTAAACTAGTCGATGTCCTAGCCTGATTTAGTAACATTGCCTTGTATATTTTCTAATAATTAACTTGGCGAGATGCGCCTAATTTATAAAGATTTATTTAGAGTGTATAAATTATCTGTATTTTTAGTAGGGTTCCTAGTGGGTCCACACAGTTAGTCTTCGACATGGACAATGATTTTGGAGAGGCACAAAATCCACACAAATCCTTCATCTATATTTTTTACCAATCAAATCCTCACTATTTTAAAAATTCTTAATCAAACTTATTTGTTAACTTCCATCAATATTTTTATTATATTTTCTTAAATTGATGTCATTTTAGTGCATAAATATGAAAACGAGACATAAAATTTTATTTTTTTCAGACCCTATTGACTTAGAATATAAAATGTGAAAATTAGTATATAATAAAGTTTCCCCATAATATTTTTATTCAAATGCGGGTTTTGTTTGATACAGGTGGCCTGTGTGTTGTTTAAAATTTAAATATATCTAGGAAATTAGATGGGCCGAAGGGGGTGGATAAAAAAAAGGGGGTGGAGTGGGAAGGGACCTCTTAGGCAGAGGTGGCCTTGGACGGGTCTAAAATTTTATGAGTTTTGTGGATTTGGAAAAGCCCATATCCACATCTAGTTATTATAGAGTTGCAAGGAAACTGAGACATGAAGCAGCAGCAGCAAAATTCCTCCATCATCAGATAAAACAAATTCAAGAAACGGAAACGGGAACGGGAACGGAAAATGGGGACGCCGGTGGGATTGGCCCCGGGACTTTCTCGGAAGCTGAAGAAGGTGCTGGAATGTCGGACGGACAGTCCGGATCTGGTCGCTTCGCTCAATACTCTGTCCATTTTTTACAACGAAAACACCCCTCAGTCACGTCGCAACCTCAGATCCACCATCGAGGATCGCTCTCTCCACCTCAATCACGAGTTTCTTCAAGCCTCCCAGACCGCCCAGCAAGTAAACTATACAACAAATCCCGAATCCTCCTATACATCTATTTCCCGGTTATTTGAACTAAGTTGAATTGATTTATTATTACTAGGCTTTGGATCGTGTCGAGGAGGAGGTTAATGCCCTGGCTGAATGCTGCGATAAGTAATTTTCTATCCTTTCTTGTCCTGATTCTTACTCCAATTCAGTTTTCCATGTTAAAATTAATTAAATAAATAGAATCATCCTTTCATTTCAGTATTGCGAAGGCATTGAGTAGTTGCAGTGCAAGTACGGGTGATATTATCAGCACCACAGAGAGGCTCAAAGAGGAACTCGAAATCACCAGTCAGAGACAAGATGTTGTATCCTCCTTCCTTCGCGATTACCAGCTCTCAAATCAAGAGATCAATGCTCTTAGGGATGAGGATCTCAATGACAACTTCTTCAAGGCTCTCTCTCATGTTCAACAAATCCACGCTAATTGCAAGGTTCTGCTGCGTACCCACCATCAGCGTGCGGGTTTGGAGCTCATGGATATGATGGCTGTCTACCAAGAAGGAGCCTATGAGCGCCTTTGCAGGCAAACCCCTTTTTCTTACCTGCTTTCAATATATAGAATCATTCGTTTCATTTTAATATTAGGAATGAGTTCTTGCTTTCCGTTTCTTCTAAATCCTTTTGTTTCCCATTTCTTCTAAATCCTTTGCCTGTCTTGTATGGTTTAATTTAAAACACCTCGTTCGTTTATGTTTATGTATACTTATGTAGGTGGGTTCAGGCAGAGTGTAGGAAATTGGGTGACAATGATAATCCTGAAGTTGATGAGCTTTTGAAAACAGCTATACGTTGGCTCAAGGAAAGGCCTGCTCTTTTTAAGTACTGTGCAGAAGAGGTAGTTCTCATGTGGCAAAGCTTAATGACAACAGTCAACTGCTGTTTTTTTTTCCCTTCTAGTTTTTCATAATTATCTATACAGGTAGCAAATATGAGGCACAATGCACTGTTTAGAAGATTTATTAGCGCTCTCACACGCGGAGGACCTGGTGGAATGCCAAGACCTATTGAGGTTCATGCTCATGATCCATTAAGATATGTAGGTGACATGCTAGGATGGTTACATCAGGTGCGACTTGGAGTCCTTTCTGATTATTTTGTACATCTAATTTTCTGCTTAGCTGAGTTCCATGCACATATTTATCCCAGTTTCATTCTTTATTAATTTTATGTCAATTTGCTCCATGTGCAGGCCTTGGCATCTGAACGAGAACTTGTTCTTTCCCTACTTGACCCAGATGCAGTGGTAGATACTGGGTCAACTGTAAACCGATTCTCCAAGAGTTTGGAGAATGGGACTGGAAAGACAGAATCTGACCTAACATTTGTTCTGGATAGAATTTTCGAAGGAGTTTGCCGGCCTTTTAAAGTTAGAGTTGAACAAGTTTTGCAGTCACAACCTAGTCTCATAATTGCATGTAAACTCAGTAACACACTGGAATTTTACAGCTACACTGTGAGTTTACCTCATCTTTGTTTTCCATGCCTGCTTTTTTGTTTTTCCTTGATGACAATAACTGTAGTCTCTGTGATCTTCAGATCTCTGATTTACTTGGGAGAGATACAGCTCTGTGTTATACACTTTGGGCACTGAGAGATGCTGCTCAGAAAACGTTTTTGGACATTCTGAAAAGTCGGGGAGAGAAGCTTTTACGATATCCTCCCCTTGTTTCTGTTGATCTTTCCCCACCAAAAGCAGTGAGGGAAGGAGTCTCGGTTCTGCTTGAAATAATTGAAACCCACAACGGCATGATGGTTCCTGCTACAGGGAAGAAGCCTGATTTTGATCCAGTGATCTCTGCTTTACTTGACCCTATCATTCAGGTGTTCTTGTCTTTGATGTTAGTGGTTGAATATCATACACTATTCATGGCGAACATGCTCCTGATTGCATTTCAACATGAGATGAAATAAGTGGGCAAACTGCATTAAACTTGGTGGATATGCTGAATAACTTTAGTGTTAAAATTGCTTTGTGCATAAGGACCTGTACCAATCACCATGTGGGGTTAGGGTATTTATCTACTTCCAAAGATGCTTAGGCTCTAATGTACGCCATGTGATTTAAAGCTGCGGCAAAAAAATATCTGTGATTGCATTTGAAACTGGATTGATGTTTTTCAAACATGCTAGTATTGCTTCTATTTTAGGACCAGTTTTTCTCTATTAAGAGTTTAGATTTCATTGAGTTTTTAACATGTTATTTTTTATTTCCATCTAATTCTTTCAATAATCACAGATGTGTGAGCAAGCTGCAGAGGCACACAAGTCCAAGGGTGTTGGCCATGCATCAAGAAGAAGAATGACTTCTGACCCAGGCCAAATTAGTAAATCATCAGTCGATGCTCTCTTGTCAAATAACAGCCCTGCAACATCATCCAAGGTTTTACTTGTTCTCTCAATGCATTTCATGTTGTCTTCCTTTTCAGTCCTAGAGTTTCACTTCTCTCCTGTCACATTTCTTATTTGGTTTGTGGTATGCATTATGAGCATTTCGAGCCATTGTATGGTCAAAGGCTTGATATATCAAATAGCCCCCTGATTATGTATACTGGTTCATTTGCGTGGCATCTAGGACCATTAAAATTGGCTACCTTCGAATAGTTTTTATGATGAAATTTCCAGGTCATGACATACTTTTGTCGAGTCAGTGGAACCCTTTTCTATTGAATTAAGGAACCCTAGGAACATTAACAGAATCATTTCCAACTTAGTATTCAGTAATAACATGTCAGGATTGAGCACGATCCTTTTCTCTCTATTAAGATTTATATGCATCCATTGTCTTAATGATCATTTGCCTCACTGTCTCTATTGTCCCTTCATTTTAAATTCTGAACATTCAATACCACATCTCAGGGTTGCACACACACTTTTTTTCTTCTTATTTTGATGAACATATTATGCCAAAAAAAGAAGCCTGGAAGGGTGATGGAGTATAATAAAAGATTTGGTACTTTACATCTGGCGTCATTTGTCTAACATTAAGTGATGAAACATATGCAGATTTGTGCTGTATTATCCTGCTCATGTTTGTAATCATGAATTACCTCCCTTCCCACTCCTTTTCTTCTTCTCCCCCCCCACCCTTTTTTTTTTCCCATCTTATTATGATGAACATCTTATGCCAAAAAATGAAGCTTGAAAGAGTGGAGGATAATAAAAGGTTTGGTACTTACATCTGGCATCGGTTGTCTAACTTTAAGTGATGAAAGATATGCAAATTTGTGTTGTATTCTTCTAAATGGATTTGGCATCCTAATTTATAAGATCAATTAATATCATGGATTCATGAATCCTTGCAGAATAGTGAAAGTCCCTCCAAAATATTCCTCATCAATTGTTTATGCGCCATCCAACAACCGCTATCCAGGCACAAGGTTGCAGCTGGCTATTTAAAGAAACTGGGAGAAATGATTGAAAATCACATGCATTCACTTGTAGAAAAGGAAGTCGAGGCCATTTTAAGTAGATGTGGCTTGTCGCAAAAGATGCACTATTTCCAGAAGTCACTTATCGAGGAGGGCAGAACAGCAGCTGGCACCCCTCTGGTGGAAATTGAAGACACCTCTCCAGTGTCTCTTTCAGAATGTTTGAGGGCGTTCTTTGGGCTTATTTTAGGAAATGAGAGCTCCCTTCCTGAATTTGAGCTGATGCAGGTTCCAAAGCTGCGCTCTGAAGCTGGTATACAGGTGGCCCGGTCTCTTGCTGAAGCTTATACGCTTATTTACACCGCAATAATGGATCCCAGAAATGGTTATGCAGAGCCCCAATCACTGGCAAGGCACCCTCCGGATCAGATACGGATAATTTTAGGCATATGAAGCTCTGCAAGTTAAATTCTATTTTAAAATTTAATATTTTGGGCTTAAAAAATGAGGAGTTGGTTCAAATTTTTATTTTGATTCCTTTTTTCTCTTGTTGATATCCTTCTGCAGTTTGTTAGATGAGTTGTTCTCATTGTGATCAAATAGAATGTATTTTACACCTAACGATGTTGATGCATAAACTTTATACAAAAGCCCTAGTCATTTTGCACCATAGAGATGACTTGTGCGATTTTGGCAATGTGATACGATATATTTGGTTTTCAAAAGTTTAATTATATATACATGTATAATTTTCAACACCGGTATATTAAATAAAAAAAATAATTTAATGTTTTCAACTTAAAAATAGTTTTAAGAACTAAAAATACTATTTGTTGTGGATTGAATGAAAATTTTATTTTTCATAAAAGAAAAAGGTTGTAGATTTTTATTTACCTCATTAAGGCTTCGGTTCTTTTTTAGTTGGGTTTTGATGCGCATTAATTTAGAGATATAAATATTTTAAGTGAGTTTGATTAAATTTATTGGGATTGAGCCTAAATTAAATAAAAATTTATACTTCATATCCTTCATGTTAATGGCATTTAAGTAATTTTCATATCATTTCTTCTAAAATATTTTTTAATTAAAAGATACTTAAGGTAAATTGCAAATGATTTATTTATAAATAAGCAACAAAGTTTTTAACTAAAAAAGAGAGGCATGCATGCCTATAACAACAAGAAGAAACAAAAGAAAGATAACAAACATAGATTAAAGATCAAACACAAATACTTAAGAGTTATCCTAAAAATATTCAAATCAAAGTCCTTTTTTTCATCAAATCAAGCCCAAAAAATAAATGATCGAAATACTTTCCTTCATCAAATCAAATCAAATCAAGATATCACGATTGAAGTTTTGGGCTTGTGTGAATAATCTTTATTAAATCAAGTCAAGTCCTTCATCAAATAAAATCTAGTTAAGATTTCACACAATTAAACCTTTCAGGCTAGTGTGAATATATTCTCATCTAAAACAAGATCTAAATCTAACCACTAATCACAGGATTTGTGCACATGAAAAACACTTTAGGAGTTTCTACTTTTCTTGTAATTAAATGTGATTTGATACATTTTTTAGTGTATTTATTTAATACATGAAAATTTTATGTGTACAAATTTCTGGTGCGCTTGATGGGATTTTTTCCTCTCTCATCTCTCGAGTCAACAGATCTATTATCCAAAATGAAAAACATAGAGCACATAAGCAATTCTCCTATCAATTCTCAAGATGCTAGAGTTGATGCTTTATAAGGAACTCACTTAAGGATTAACTTTTTATCTCCATGACACCTATAAAGGTTTCTAGTTAACAGACCTAACTAAAACAAAAAATTGATAAAAAAAATCCAAACGAAAACCCAAGAAATAAAGAAGTCCACTTTGAGGCAAATGCAAGAAAAAGAACACCCTTTTTAGATTTTGAAGTTTCAGGTATTTTAGATCAACTTATAAAACAAAGTTTGATCGAACTTCATAAAATTAAAAAAAAACCTAAGGAGGATGATATGGTTAACCATCCAAAGTACTGCAAGTATCACTGAATAATAAACTATTTTATTGAGAAATGCTTTGTGGTCAAGGATTTGATAGTTCATATGGAGAATAAAGGAAAAAATCAACTTGAAAGAGGAGAAGAAACCATAAGTACAAATATGACAATGGTTGCCTTCATATCTTTTAATTTTGTTCCCCTTCTAAATCCACTTTATAAAAAAAATGATCTATCTGTAATAATAATGACTCTTCTAATCATCCATTACAAAGAGCATTTCCTGTTTAATTCAACATGGATGAGACAAAGAGAATAATATATGAATATATAGAAACACCATAATATGACTTGATGACAGAAAATCTTAAGGATTTACAATCATCCTCAATATATAAATATATGAAATTAGAGATGAATGATAATTGTCAAATACTTCTTTTATCTAGCAACCACTAGTCCAATCATAAAGAAGTTTTAGCCTCATTACCTATTCTAGATGTGATCATATCCTTACACCATAGCCTTCTTGTTAGAATCTTCCATCATGCCTATATTACAGTAGATGAAATCTTTGCTTCCCATAGACAATTTTTTTTAGTAGTATTGATTGAACCCATGTTGTCCAAATTGACTTTTTATTAGTTAGTAGGTGCCAAATATGTTTGATCATAGCCACCTTGTTCCATGTTGTAATTCGTTTGATGTTCAGCCCTCCCTCTTTATTGAGATAGCAGACATGGTACCATCCCACTTTTGCTCCTTTTTTATATCAAAGGAATCGCCCGTTCACATGAATGTTGTCAGGGTGATCTCGATGATCCTGATAACTAAAGGATGAACATGGACAACTAATATACATGCATTGAAAATAAGGTGGACTTGATGAGTTATAGTCTTCTTGTATAAATGAGCAAAGCTGAAGTCCAAAACTTGATGCATGATGTTATTTTCTTTAGTAACGGGATGCAATCTCTATATATGAGTCTTATAGTGATCAAAAGAACACCCAAATGAGTGACCAAGGGGATTATAAGTGGAAGCCTAATATCTTTTGAATGATTATTGTTGTTCCTGATCAATGTCTGAGAGGAAAATGAAGCTTTATGCATGATTGATGCCTAATCTTGAGATATTTATGAATTCATTAGGGGCTTGTTTGAGGATGAGCTCAAATATACTATTAGCATATAACACCATGAGATCATTTGCAAAGCATATATTAGTGATCTTGTTCTCTTTGTAACTCCAATGAAACTTATAGAGTGGATTTCTAGTTGCCTCTTTGATCTACCTTGTTAGGCTTTCCATTACGAGAACATAAAGGTAGGGGGATAATGTTGAAATTCGGGGGTTGAATTCTGGAAAAATTTGCAAGAACAGCTACTGTAGCAATCGAATTCTGGGAATGGTTAAATTTCCAGAATTTGAAGAACATTTTCCAGAAAAGAAAGAACAAAAGAACTTCAACCCCTTTGAATAAAGAAAACGTGAACATGGGCAGAAATTCCTCTTGGTTACTGCCATCCCATTAGCTTTATTTATAGAGCAAACAAAAATTACAAACGGCTAGTTTTACCTAACCAACAACTATCAACGGCTATATTTTCCTATTTTGACAATTGTTGATTATAATCTGAAATTAACTAGAAACATTGACTCAGAACACTTAAACACACTAATTACAATGTAAACTTAATCACAAATATTGATTCTTCAACCTTCAATTCTTCATTCTTCGATTTTTCTACGTAGGTGCACTCTGTTCAACTTCTCAGGCGGTCGACCGGTTGAGTTTCTTCTTACAAGCGGTCGACCGGTTGCAAGTGGTCGACCGGTTAATCTTTTTCTCACAATCGGTCGACCGGTATACTTGGGCAGTTCTGGAATCAACCTTGGATTTCAACACTCCCCCTTGATTCCTGAGCTGCACACTTACCACCATTCTTCTTAGCTCTGTTTCTTGGTCCTCTCCTGAGGTATTCAACAGATCCTCTGCTACAGATTTGAATGCTGGAATTACACTGTCAGAAACCTGAGTTATTGTTTCTGCAGCTCCCACGCCAACTGCTCTGGCAAGATGCATTTTCCAAAGACTACCTAGCAGCCAAGCCAAGTGCAATCCCAATACAAATCTTCCTGACAACACCTCTTTCATTTAAGGTCACATGAGCAACCCTTCCACCAGCCATTTCACTTTCCTGGTAACCTGAAAAAAAACACATTTCAAGTTTAAACAATTCATAATCCGATCATTCATCATCATCATCATCATCATCATCATCATCATCATCATCATCATCAACATCATCATCATCATCATCATCATCATCAACATCATCATCATCATCATCATCAACATCATCATCATCATCATCATCAACACAGCCAGCAAACACGAGCCCATCAATGCCAGCTCCGGATTGGTATCCAACACCTTATGGTGCAGTGCCAATATACTCATTTTCATACATACTGGAACCAACATCTTGTGGCTCATTCTGGGCAACGATTGCCCTGCTATCACCCACATTCATCACATACACATCTTTAAGCCTTCGAATTTTCTTTTCAAATTCAGAATCTGCATCCTTGTCTGTCAAGAACAGTCTTGCTCGAAAAATTTCTTTTCTTTTTCAATTCACTTCCAAGACTTCACAATACTGGAGAACAAGGGTATCAATTGATCGTCTTTGTCAATTGTTTATCCCCTTTTAAAGAACAAATCAAGTCTTAATTCTTGATTTCAAAAAACTGCCAATACACGAACAAGTTCCCTTCCACTTGCTTCCTGCACTCTTTTCCTTCCAAGAATTCCACAGAACAAAGAACAGGAGTAATATACTCACAAAGAACACGGACTATAATTGATCAATTCTTCAATTACTAGTCCTTTAAAGAACAAATCAAGACTGATTTCTTGATTGACGAATTCTGGAATTTCTGGAAGAAGTGCAATCTTTTTCTTTCGAATTTCTCTCAAAAATCCCTTCTCTAAGATCTAATCGCTCTGATACCATGTTGAAATTCGAGGTTGAATTCTGGAAAAATAGAAAGAACAGCTACTGTAGCAATCGAATTCTGGGAATGGTTAAATTTCCAGAATTTGAAGAACATTTTCCAGAAAAGAAAGAACAAAAGAACTTCAACCCCTTTGAATAAAGAAAACGTGAACATGGGCAGAAATTCCTCTTGGTTACTGCCATCCCATTAGCTTTATTTATAGAGCAAACAAAAATTACAAACGGCTAGTTTTACCTAACCAACAACTATCAACGGCTATATTTTCCTATTTTGACAATTGTTGATTATAATCTGAAATTAACTAGAAACATTGACTCAGAACACTTAAACACACTAATTACAATGTAAACTTAATCACAAATATTGATTCTTCAACCTTCAATTCTTCATTCTTCGATTTTTCTACGTAGGTGCACTCTGTTCAACTTCTCAGGCGGTCGACCGGTTGAGTTTCTTCTTACAAGCGGTCGACCGGTTGCAAGTGGTCGACCGGTTAATCTTTTTCTCACAATCGGTCGACCGGTATACTTGGGCAGTTCTGGAATCAACCTTGGATTTCAACAGATAAAGGATCCCTTGGTCTTATGCTTCTTGTTGATTCGAACCATCAATGCAAAGTACTGTTGAGATTGATAGAGAAGTGTGACCGGAGATGCATGTTTGGATCCAATTGATCATGCATGCGGGAATGTCAGTTTGCTAAAGACCGTTCAATATGAACTTCCAATTTAGTGTAAAAAACTTTATGTAAATCTATCTTCATTGCACACCTAGAAGGGCCATTCTTATGGTGGTAATTATGCATTGGCTCTTAGGTTAACAGGATTGTGTCTAAAATTTGTCTCCTAGAAATGAAGACAATTTAAGTTGGCCATATTACCTCTTCAAGAGCTTTTTTAATCCGAGGACAATGATTTTAGAGATAGTCTTATAAATAATATTGCATCAAACAATATGGCCAACTCATTCATATGCTAGGGGTTTTCAACCTTGGGGATTAAGGTAATAATAGTTGGATTTACACATTTTGGCATTCTACCAATATCAAATAAGTACTTTACAATTGACAAGTTATTTGTTCCAACTATGCTCTAACAATGTTTAACGAATAAAGTAGATAAGCCATCAGGCTCAAGAGCTTTGTCATTAGGGATTAAGAATATAACATTTCTAATTCTCTCATCTGTGATAAGGATGGAGAGTTCTTGATGCAGGTCATGGGAGATGGGAAGAAGAAATCAATTTAAGTCAGAGTTGGCAGCATTGTAATGAGTTATAGTCATGAGATCTTTAAAAACACAATTATATTTATTACCAAGTGCTTGTTGTCGATGAATCATGTGTCCATTTCCATCATTCAAGTTCTTAGCTTGTCTATGAAACATGGTTATGTGGAAAAATTTTATGCTTTTATCCCCAAGAGTGAGCTATTGGATTCTAGATTTTTGCCAATAAAAGGACTCCTCATCCTTACATAGTTGCATGTATTTAGTTATTACATGTCTCTCTAATGCTTTAACATGCTCAAATAATGGATAATTATCCAACAAGGCTTAAGTTTTAGATCATTCAGACTCTGCAACTATTACTCTACTGGACATGTGACTCATGCGATGCATGTGCCACTTTCATAAACGACTTTTGACTAATCTAGCTTAGTCGTAAATTGGAATATAAGGGAAATAATTATTGGTGTCTGCCAAATTGATGCTATTATAGGAATAAAGTCTTTTCGAGTCTGTCCATAAATTAAGAAACTTGAAGCGAGCGGGGGATGATTCTGACCAAGAGTGAGGTGCAAGATCATGGCATTGTGATCTAAGATGTTCTTAGGGAGGAACTCTACTTGAGCTTTTAGCCACTTTATAGTGAATGTTGTATTGTTGATGATCTAATCAAGCTTCTTTATAATCCCTCTTAACCAAGATGTGCAAAATGTCACTTCTTTGGACATGTACTCAAACAACACCCAACAATGCAACTGACATGGAGAGGAACACCATTAAGCTCATACCTCCAACTATTTTGGTTTCTAAAACACAAATAGCCCATGTAGATCCTTTACAGGAACTTTAGTCATCCCAACCCAATCCCCTTTTAAGCATAGACATGAAGGCCAATCATCACTCACTACCTAAAAAACCACATGACATAAAAAATGAAATCTGGATACCAAACAGACCAAAAAAATGAAGTTTCCATTCATACTCCACCTCAATATGAAGGGGATCTTTAGAAAGATGCATGGTAATATCAAAACAATTGGTTTGGCTTGGTTTGCTTAATAGTTTTTTTGCAAGGTTTGATGGTGTAAATAGAGAAGGATCAATAGACTTTTCTAAAGTTTTATGTGCAAATGCTTAAGCCACCAAGTAAAGGAGGGAAAGGTATAGGTATTGGGATTGAACTTTGAGGAAGTGTTAGAGGCGAGGTTAACAATGATGGTGATGGTGAAGGAAGTGTTGTCTTGTTTCCTTGTAGGAGGTGACAGTTTGGGATGTTTGATTTTTTTTTATGGTGTGGCGGAGGAGTGTGGAAGCAACCTTGTTTTTTGGCAGTTGTCAGAATAAATTTTAATGAGGAGGAACAATAGCTATAATGATATGATGACTTTGGCAACTTGGTACAAAGCACTTCTCACTAGTTTCTCTCACTAAAATCACATAATATTCCCCTTCCCTAAACTCTATCCCTATTTTTTATAGAAAATTTATATATTAAATAAAAGAGAAGGGGAATTGTAACAGATACAAGGAGCATATCTTAGGGAGTATAAGCTGCAGAAGAGAACTAAAAATTAAAAAAAACCCTTGATGTTCTTAGGCTTTTTAGTTAATACATATTACAATTAATGAATGAGAACAAATTCTCTAAGGAGGTGGCATTTAACTGGAAAACAATTAATCTATCATTTGCATACTAAGGATGATCTGAATGCCTAAGTTGTTGGTAGATTCTAACTAAGTTGAATATCACTCGTAATCATATTGTTTACTTCATTGCTAAGTAAGTGCAATTTTACATGTTGCTTGGTGTTGTTAGTTAGCTGTTGCATGATATTGTGGCTTCCTATAAATGTTCAGTTGTTTCTTCTATACTAGACAAAATATACAATTGTTGAGAGGATTATTCTTGCAATATAATGCATGATGATAAGACATAGTTTCCCTCATTGATTTGGAGTAATTGCATTGGAAGAATAGGTGTTCATGTGATTCATTATGAGAGTTACATAAATTGTTGGTCCTGATACCTATAATATAAAACTTATCCAATATCTGGAGTTTGTTTTGTATGGCAAGCCACAAGATAAGGAATTGGCAAGGTATGTGACTTGAGTATTTGTAAATAGGGTTAGTAGCTTTCTTCTTTTTGAGTATTTATCACGCAAAGGCTATCATGAATATCTCTTATGAATATCCTCTCTATATAGAGTCTCAAAAAGGAACTGAATTGAGTTTTATATTGTATGTAGTTGTTAGCGGCTATTAGGGAAGTTCATGTTTTCTCCTAAAATAAGTTTGATGGAGTTTTGATGTTCCAGATGGATTGCCCTTTCACCATATTCTTATGGATACATGTTGTCAATATAGAGTGTTCTTTAGTGAGTAGCCTTCATAAGTGTTTCAACATTGCAGTTTTGTTCCATTTGTGATAGGGTGGCAGATGACTTCCCAAGCAACTTTAACTTCAGTTGGGTGTAAGAAGTCTCCTCTTGATAGAAAAGCTGACAGTAACCTTTCAATTTTGCAAATAATTGAGATGGGGAGGATAAACATTGTAGACCGATAAACTTGGAAGACAAAAAATACTAATTTGATGAGTTGTAATTTGTCGCCATAGTTAAGAGAGTTTGTGGTCTATAACTTGGTTTTGGTGATGATTTCTTGATTAGTGGGAGATAGACTGCATGTGTTAGCCTAATAGTGATTAAAGGGACATTGATGTATCTCACTGGTAGGCTTTTTGTGAGGATTTGTACTTGGTTCTAGATTGTTATTTTTTCATTGTGAAAACACATGACATGTATAAGGCATTTTTGAAATGGTTGATTATCTACCATAAGAAGTTTATAAAAGTGTCTAGGGATGGCTAATGAGGTTTGATCATGACAGAACACGATAGGTCATCTGCGAAAATGATATTAGTGATGATATTCTTTGCACTATTATGACCTTGCAAAGAGGCATTCTTATTTTTAGTGCAAGTTTGGGTATCAGGAGTTGTGATTGTATCTTGCTAAGGTTAGTTATGTGTTGGTGTTATTATGGAGGTATTTGCTGCCTCAGCTGGGTGTTCATCTTGGGCTACTCTTTTGTGCCTCCAAATATGAGTTAGCATGTTTATGACTGTTTTGTTAGTTTGGCAGGTATTATGACTGCTTATAGCATGATAGGTCATTTTAAACCCAAAGAAGAAACCAATTAAACATCTCTTCTATTGATCCATTTTATCCATTATAATGTTTTTTGATATCTTGAGTTTGCCTCCTAGTTGATGTCTTAGTATAGGTTCCTGAGTGAACCTGGTTACGAGCTTATAATCTTAACTATTTTAGCCCATGAGTGTTAAGGTATGTTTCGATGGTTGTTCCCAAACTGGTAGTCATAGTTTCATTATTGATGGCAAGATGCGGGGATGAGGGTCTGATGGTGTTGTCTGGTGGGAGAGGCGAGGTGTGGTAGCTATAAAGGTGAAGTTTGTGTGTTGTAGAATGGTTTGTTGTGGTTGCTTTTGGTGTGAGCTGATGGCATACGTGACTATGGTTGTGTGCATATGGGTATTACCTTGCATGTAGAATAAAGGTTAGGGGTTGTGGTGTATCTGACCAGGTGTTATGGTGAAATTGGATGGGTGGGTGGGTGTAACACTGATGGGTGTAACTCACTAATGGATAGATAAATGGAGTTGACCAGAGAGGGTGGCTTAGTGGAGAAGGGAGAGATTATACTTTAGTAGGTTTGTAGTGAGTTCCGACAGTTCATGGGCTTAAGATGACTTGATGCATATGGGAAATCTTATTTGTGAGAACAGAATGGGGGATTAGTATTGAGAGTGAGAGGGTAAGGGTGGATCTAATACTTATGAGCTGGCCAACTAAGTTTTTGGACAAAAAGGTTACAAAGGTTTAGGTTGGCTAGGGATGTGCTTGTTGGATGCAATTTTTTCCTTCAATGTCCCTCTAACTTCTCAATAGAAAAACGTATAATCCCCCCTTCCGATGGGTTGGATCCTACCAACATAAGAAATCAAAGGAAATACCCGCTGATCGTGACACCGACATGTTAGAACCTACCAACCTAAGATATCAAAGGCAAAAATACTTATTGACCAAAGCACCAACAAGTCAAGACCTATCAACCAAGAAATCAATGTCAGCCTACTAACCGAGGCCTTGACACACTTAAGCTTGTCAACCCAAGAAATCCAAGGTAAATATCTATGAACCCAGGCCTTGAAAAGTCGAGACTATGAAATCCAAAACAAATACTTTTCGACCTAGGCTTTATGGGCTGAGACCTATTGACTCGAGAAATCCAAAGCATACCTACTAGCCAAAATATTGACAAGTTAGGACCCATAACCCTGGAAATTCAAGGCAAATACTTATTGGTTGAAGTAGAGATGATTCAAGATCTACGACCTAAGAAATCCAAGGCAAATACTTACCATTGACAAGCTGAGACCCTATCAACCTGAGAGATCCCAGGCAAATACCCGTTGCATGCACCAAAATGTTTTTTTAATATTATTAACCAAAAAACCAAGATTAAAGTGCAAATTTATCATTTACTTTCACAAAATATTTTATGCCTAGGTGATAATAATTTACTGAGTTTTAGGTTTTTGTTAATGGTAAAAGATGAAACAAAATATGCCACCTTACTTTCTAGCTAACCCAAAATAAAAGTGATAATGAATAGAAGGAACAAAAACAACCGACCATAGATAATAACTTCCTCAGCCTCTCAATAAAATGACTTCATCAAAAATATACAGCATGTAGTATACCACTGTACACCACTGTATATGAGTCCGATTATTCAATAACGTTTCATCTCACTATTGCTATCCATTTGCTTGTCCGCAAAGTGAAAAAGAAGAAGATTCTGTTAATGGGATTTGAGTCAAAATGATATGCAATAAGCTGTAGACTTGTGATGAGGCAGACGCTTTGCATGATAATGGATGGTCACAGGGCCTTCTCTGATCAATCGTGCAATACTACTTGACGGTGCAAGGGCATCAGATTATTATCGGTTAATGAGTAGAAAATGTATTTACTCAAACCAGTGAGGTAAGTAATCTACCTACGTGCAGTAAGCTTGTTTACACTGGATCTTCTTGCAATGAAAGCCAGAAAGCAGCTCCTGAATCACCCCTCCAGCAGAATCTGCCAGATTCAATGATCGTACAAGCTTATGTCAATATCTTCACAACTGAATTGTTTACACTGATGTGAATGCAACAAGAGATTGAGTAAACAAGATCTCACACAGATTAACTTCTCCAAATACCTCAGTGGCACGAGGCAAACTGATCAAAAACAAAATATTAAAAAAACAAAGGAAAAACAAAAAACTTAACACAACGGATGCTCAAGAAAATGCAACGAAATGTATTTAACCACCTAGGGCAAGGATGTTCCTCTGTGGCTTTTACTGCCTTTTATCTATGTCTAGTTTAAAGATACTGGCATGTGTCAGTTCTACACACTTGGACGGGAATAAATGTGCTGGTAATTTTCATAATCAGAACTCATTTATAAACATAACTATTTCTTATGTTCACAATTTTAATTCCTTCAATTTTCCCCTCGGGGTAGCAAGGAGGCTTGGTCTAGAAAGTTCACAAAAATTTTCATGCAACTCTTTTCTGACACAATCCCTTCCTTTTAACCAATAAAAACTGAAAAGCTGATGTTCTTTCTAGCACCAGAACATTTTTTTTTTTGGCTCACAGTCCTTGATAAGAAAAACACTAAAGATGTTTTTGGTAGATAAGGAGAGAAATAAAGTATTGACCCCTGCTGTGTGTGAGCATGGGCATGTGTTCTTTGGTAACAAATGGATTAGTCCACACCCTTTAGAAAGTTTCAGACCTTCCAACGGAAAATCCCAAAGAGGTTTCTTTCACTGATATTCAGCAAAAATGGAAAAAACATTTTTATTATTTTTACTTTTCCCTGTGGAAGATGTTACACATCTTATCCTCCTTTGTGTTCTCTCTCTCTTCCTTCATAAAATTCCTTAACTTGTCTGAAATAAGGTGACCTCCTTTCTACGTGCATTCTCATATTGAAACAGGTACATCTCTTCGAAGTGTGTAAAAAGAAACCTAGATTCGTGTTCAATGTGGCATAATGAGAATATATTCATGCAAGAACCATATTATCTATAGATTGAGCAGTAGTAATAATTTGACTCAATTTTCAGCTTAAGTTCCTCGTGCTAGAAAGTATGCCTAGAATTCAAAAAATAAGAATTGTTAGGTGAAGATTGTCGAGTCCTTTCTTGTGTGAAAATATGTAATTTGGAAAGAAAGAGATGGACATACCTTCCAAACATTATGCTCTAAACCTTTGTCATGTGTGCATCAGCCAAGGAAGAATTGAGGTCTTCTCGAGATTGTGATCTCCTGCTTTGAAGTCGCATCTGACCTCTATGTGGGGTGGACCAGAAGGGACCCATGCTACTGCTGTCAATCATTTGTCCTAAGCTACTCGAGGAATAACTGTGTGAAACACTGTTAGTTGATGGGTGTAGGGAAGATTCCATGAGCTGGATGCCACTATCACCTAGACTATCTCCCAAGCCAAATGATCTTTGTTGACTACCCGCAACTGTTGGACTCAATGGCATCTTTACACGTCCATCCCCTGAAGTACCAAGTTGAAACAGCCTTCAAAAATTGTGCAAGGGGAAAAGAATCTACAGAAAGGCATCAGTGCAAAACAGAATGAAGAAACCTGCCAAAATGTAGTACTTCATGAAAACTTTTTTTTTTCCTAGTTCTCCAAACATTTTTTTGGAATAATTTATTCTACTTTTATCCAAAAGATTGAGTGACCAACTATAAACAGAACTAAAATGTTACAGGAACTTAAACCCTTTCAAACTTAGATTGAACTACTGCAGAATTATTTTAATATTCACTGCCAAGTGTTTCATGGAAATCAAGCCCTCAAACAAATAAAAGAGAGCAATTAAATTCATCAAAAGAATTTAAGTTGGGTAAATTAGCCTATTTCAATGTTAAATCCAAGTAACTTCTCCAATTTGTGTAACAACACAAATAAATTACTGGCTCCTTTGCAGTCCTGCCAAGACACTCGCACCTTGATTATATCAAACGGACAAGGACAGTACTCCAAAATTTCCCAGCAGAATCCAACAGTGTACCAGAATCCCACCACAACCAACAAAAATGCTAACGTCATGAAATCAAATTCCAAACCATAAATTTCTCTAGAAAACACGATAGAACTTACTTCAGTTTTAGTGTTTTTATCCCTCTATTTGTTTATTTTTTAAACAAAGCACGTATCTGCGTCTCAATTTTATGTCTTCAAAGATACAATTTTACTGATTATGGATTATTCTATTTATTTGGTTTTTGAAACAAAATCAAGTAGTTACCATATACATGCACATCAAAATCATGAATTTTGTGCACTGAACTAACCCAACATATAATCTTTCAACATCAATTCTTGAGAGAAGAACATACTTGCCTCTCAATATATCCCTTATATCTTGATTGTGGTGTGTAGACAAATTAAATATTTAATTTTACAGTTCAGATTGCAAGGATTGAGATAAAACATTGGACTGCATGTGATGGTGTTTTAGTCTTGTGGCATCTTTTACTATCCATCCACAGCAGGATGATAAAAGCATGAAGGATTACAGCACATCTTCTCCTTTCAAAGAGACACATAATAGAGAAAAATAATTATGCTCCCATATAATAGATACAGTATAAAAGCTTACCAGAACTGATAGGACTCCAACGTCGGAATCGAAAAGGAGATTGAATGCTAAGAACAGATGTGGCAGATGTGCTGTTATTCCTGAAAAGAAAGAAATATGGTCTCCAGAAAAACTTTGGCATCCAAATGCCATAACATGATAATGCCCAAACAAGCAAAATCAATGATACAAGAAAAATGGTAATAAGAACCACCGGATGTATCTTCATCTGGAATATTTCATAGTCATGAAGCTTCAATCTAGTTGAAAATGCTCTCCCACCTTCCAACAGGGCAACCCCAAGAGTCCAAGTAATACTTCCAGAACCAATGATAATTTGGTTGTCTGTGATGTGTAAGCCCTCTCTCAACAGTAGCACTATATATGGTGCCCTGAAACAGTACTGTTCAATAAAGGGCTGTGGAGGAACACTGTTTTTTGCAATTTCCCAATTCTTTTCACAGAATTCTCGACCCTTTTCCAAAACATCATCAAGTGCAGCTTCTGAGGTCAGGTTAAAAAACCGATAAACCACAAAAAAGCCTGACATACCATAAAAGTGACCATAAGGACGTGGGAGATTTGGAGGAAGAGCACAAGGTTGCAAATCACAATCAATTCCAGGGTCTTGATTGGACCATTCAGACAGATTAACAGCAATTTTGGCAAGTGCACTGCATTCTTCCCAATTTGGGGCACCAATAAGCTGCACAGGAAGCCCTGACTTGACTTGGTTACCCAAATTTCTTCCTCTGATAACAGGACTCACTCCAACTTGTTGTTTAGAAAAACACTGAGAACAGATGTATTGCTCTTTATAGCCAGACTGCAGGCAAGGGTGTCTAATTTCTATTTTACCACTAACTAGATCAGCACCAGAACTCTTCTTTAAGATATGGGCAACAGACTTGTCAAATGCATCGTTTAAACCATAGCCCGCAAGGGAATAGGCACTGAGATGATGATTAACTGCTCCAATTCTAAGACTTAAACTAGTCTCATTATGGACATGTCTCTCACTCTCGAAAGTAACTTGTAACGATGAGCCACCCATGTCAAGTGCTCCAAATGTTGCTTTCTTGGGGCTTGCCCCTAGCACACCCGTGCGATGGTTAAGGGCTATCCATCCATAGTAAGCTTCCTCCATGCCACTGATGATCTTAATCCATTCTCTTTGGCACAAGAAAGGTGATTCCTTCATAATAGACCATGACTTGTCTAGAAGCCATTTTGAATCTGCACTGGGGAGTCTACGAACTCCGGCTGTAGCATAAAGAAAAAGGGAGGTGGTCTTATGTGCCTGCTGGGGAATTTGCTTCTCGGCCCACCGAACAAGTGGGTTTATGGCAGCCTTTAAACCAGATGTATTACGTACCAATGTGTGAAGCCCAGGCTCGGTCTCCATTCTATCATATGCACGTCCTCTGGGCTTTCTTGAAACACCTTCTGTGTATGATTTCAGGACAATTGGGAGACCATCTGAGTTGTGATCAATTGATGCCTGATATACATAGACTCTAGTTCCAGTACTTCCACAGTCAAGAACAACATAGAACCTGGATGCTCCTTGAGACCAATAAGAATATACATATGCTGCAACCAGATAAGTTAAAAAAGCAAAGAGTAGTAAGCACAAGAAAATCAAGAGCAGTTGCAGCCCCTTCCTTCGGAAAACTGGTGTTCCACAAGGCAATGCTTTCTCTTTAGAGAAACTTGACCCAACATTTTCTCTCTGCAGGGAATGAGGTTTCCTGCTAACTCCAAGGTTGAGATCACCTTGTTCAAGATCAAGATGATGATATGATGAGAAATCCTGGAGAGATGAAGAAAGCCTCAAGTTGTTGTTCTTGGGTGCAGAGTTGGAAAAGGTGAATCCATGATCAGTGGTTTCATGTGGAGGTGACAATCCAGTTGGCATATAAGGAAAAACAGAAGCAGGTGAAAGACGACTTGTTGCAGCAGAAACTAGATCCGATATTCTCCCGAAAACCATATTTGCAGAGAAAGTGCGGGTACATGAGAAATTTGCTTCATTTAAGGCAAGCAAATGAGGTGGTTGGGAATTAGGTTCCTGCAGCCGGCTATTACGCTTGAATCAATACCTCTACATACACCGAAGAAATCGAGTGGGTGGGCTCAACTTGAGTATAGTTGTAAAGGCAAAAGGAATGCATTTGTAGTATTTAATGAATCTGCATTGCTAAATGAAAAATGAAAATACTGTCTGCTAAATGAAGATTTGTTGATAATGAAAAGCTTAACCACCAAAAGGAAAAGATTGTAACTTTTGATTCGCAAATAAAAAGTTTCAATGCAGTGTTGTGGGTTAGTCTAAAAGATGATGGAAATATAAATCTAACAGAAATTATTATAAGAAAAGGCAACAAACAACACAGATTTCCTACAGTTGGGAATAAGTCTCAAGTGTTTGATCACTCGTGATTGGGATTAGGATTGGGACTGGGATTGGTTATTATCATTAACAATTAGCAGTAAAATCAATCAAATCACAGTTTTCAAAAGCTGGATAAATTAATGAAAGATTCATAGTTTCTGCAAATGAAGGTTACCTGGATGTACTGGAGGAAGGATCAGGAAATAGAAATCTTCAATTGCTTTGCAGGAAATTACCACTTCGTATAACTCAGTAGGATATTACGATATGATCAAAAGAAAAAAAGAAATTTTCTTCTTCTGTTTCAATTTCAGATCCAATCCAACCCGGTGGAGGAAAAGACGAGGTCGCCTGCCTAAGGAAGATAGAAACAAGAACGACTATAGCTCTATTTCATAAAAATAAAAAAATAAAAATTGGGTATTTTGCCCTTCAAGTTTGAGCTCTACTTGCTTTTCGGGTTGGCCGAGAAGATTTGTTTTCTAGTTTAAAATTCGAAATTACTATAAGTTTTTTATTAAATTCATTTAAATTAAAAAAAAACCAATGCATTAACTGATCTAAAAACATTGTTTTTTCTCGAATAAGAAATAATAAACTTGATCATGTCCGCCTGAAAAACTAATAAGTAAAGTTTAAAACTATTTAATAGTGTGTACAATGCGGTTAGATTTGTTTTTATGTTGATTAAAATTTTAAAAATTATTTAATATCTATTTTTTTAAAAAAAAAAATGATAAAAACTTGGATATATATAAACCTATAAGTTATGTTTATTTTTTAAATCTGTAATACCAAACGCACACTAAATTAACACTAATGTCTTCTTTTTTTTAGTGTAATTGAAGTTGTTTTTGAAAGTATTTTTTTGTTAAGAAATGTATCAAAATGATATATTTTTTTTATTTTTTTTAAAAATTATTTTTGATATCAGCACATATAAATATTCTAAAAACACTAATTTTTTAATTTAAAGTAAAAAATAAAAATAAAAAATTTACAATTTTTTCAAAAGCGTTTTCCAAACACACTCTCAAACACTCGCTAAATACTAAAGCAAAGACTCAGCCAATACAGTGAAAATTGGTAAAATAGGCAAATTGGTTGGTAGGCTAGAGGTTTTGATTTATTTATTTATTTTAAGGAAAAGTAAAGTTGTCAATTTCGCTTTGGTTGATATTTTGTTTTTTCAATTGCAACATAATGTTTCTATTTTAGAGCGTTTTGACGTGCTATTTTGAGGTTGTACTGTTCATTTATAATTAATAAATATATATATGAAAAAAATTAAAATATTAATTTAACAAATATAGTTCAAATTCAAGATAAATCAACTTTAAATTATAATACAAATACAAAGTCAAACAAACATAATCTCAAAATTAGAAACATCTCTAAAATTCTAAAATATTATGAATGTAAAATATTCTAAAATAATAAAAAATATAAATTAAACATCCTCTATATCATTAATATTAAAATAGGATCTTGATCTTATGGTGGTATGTAAGGAAAATCATTGACTAGACATTCCAATAGTTAGTTATTTCCACCAAACTCATTCTTCTCGTTAAAACATGTCTCTCCATCTTCTAAATTTAAAGTAGACAAAGGTGCTTCAACAATCTCCCAACTTATATCATCTCCATCAAGAATGTTGGGCTCTTCACAAATCCACTCATTTACTATAAAATTTTTATTTGTTATGTTGTTTTAAAAGTATTTAAAAAAAAAATGTTATGTTGATATTTGGTTAAATTTTTTGAAATAAATCAGAATTTAAATTATAATAAAAATAATATTATTTTATCCTATAATTTTTTACTGGTTCGAAACATTTTGATCATTTAGACGGAAAAATCATTTCTTAATAAAAAACATTACAATATATATTTAAATTATAATATGGATGACCCAGAAAGTATCTTCAGCGAGCTTAATAACATTTAACTCTACTTTCCACACTATTTACATTATACACCCCTCTAGCGTCCTCCTTTTATATTCTGGATTAGGCACAACCCGCAAACAAATAGAGGATGGTGATGAGCATGAGCTCCCCCTCCGTTCAAGTTCAAATGCATGTAGCAGTACCCTTTCATTTTGAAAAATGCCAATCCATGTCTCAGCTGAAGCAATATCATTCCCAGATCATCCGACTCGGCCTCTCCTCTCATAACCATCTTATTCCTCCACTCGTAAACTTCTGTGCTCGTGCCAACACCTCCGATGCTTTAACCTATGCTCTCAAACTGTTCGATTCAATTCCCCAGCCAGATGATTTTCTTTACAACACCATCATTAAAGGATTCCTTCATTCCCAATTACTACCCACTAACTTCATCCTTCTTTTCTACTCTCACATGTTGCAAAACTCCGTTTTACCCAACAACTTCACTTTCCCTTATCTTCTCAGAGCATGCAGAAAGATCCAACACGGGAAGCAAATTCATGCCCATCTTCTCAAGTTCGGGTTTGGAGCTCATAGTGTCTCTCTCAACAGTTTGATTCATATGTATGTAACCTTTCAAGCCTTGGAGGAAGCCAGGAGGGTCTTCTACACCATCCCACACCCTGATTCTGTCTCCTGGACTAGTTTGATTTCCGGGTATTCAAAGTGGGGATTAATTGATGAGGCTCTTACCATCTTCCAACTCATGCCTCAGAAAGATTCTGCTTCTTGGAATGCCATGATGGCTGCTTATGTTCAGACCAACCGCTTCCATGAAGCGTTTGCTTTGTTTGATAGGATGAAAACAGAGAATAATAATGTATTGGATAAGTTTGTGGCAGCTACTATGTTGTCTGCTTGTACCGGATTAGGTGCTTTAAATCAAGGGAAGTGGATACACGAGTACATTGAGAGGAATGGGATTGAATTAGATTCCAAACTCGCTACTGCAATTGTTGACATGTATTGCAAATGTGGTTGCTTGGAGAAAGCTTTGCAAGTGTTTCACAGCTTGCCTTTGCGTTGTAGAGGTATTTCTTCCTGGAATTGCATGATTGGAGGGTTAGCACTGCACGGTAATGGAGAGGCTGCAATACAACTTTTCAAAGAGATGGAGAGACAGATGGTAGCTCCTGATAACATCACTTTTCTGAATCTCCTCACTGCATGTGCACATTCAGGGTTAGTTGAGGAGGGGCATACCTACTTCAGTTACATGATTCGAGTTTATGGAATTGAGCCCAGAATGGAGCACTTTGGATGCATGGTTGATTTACTTGGAAGAGCTGGAATGGTGCAGGAGGCTAGAAAGCTTATCGATGAGATGCCTTTGACTCCTGATGTCACTGTTCTAGGCACTCTTCTAGGAGCATGTAAGAAGTACAGGAACATTGAGTTGGGAGAGGAAATTGGGAGAAGAGTTATCGAACTAGAACCTAACAATAGTGGACGCTATGTATTGTTAGCCAACTTATATGCTAACGCTGGGAAATGGGAAGGTGTTGCTAAAGTGAGGAAACTGATGGATGATAGGGGAGTGAAGAAGGCTCCGGGCTTTTCCATGATTGAGCTACAAGGTACTGTTCATGAATTTATCGCCGGTGAAAGAAATCATCCTCAAGCAAATGAATTGCATGCCAAAGTTTATGAGATGCTGGAACATCTAAAATCCGTTGGCTATGTGGCTGATACCATTGGAGCACTGCATGGTCACGACTTAGATGAGGAGGAAGGAGTGAACCCCTTATACTTTCACAGCGAGAAACTTGCCATTGCCTTTGGACTATTAAGGACTAAACCTGGGGAAACTCTTCGTGTATTTAAAAATCTGCGGATTTGTGAAGATTGTCACCATGCATGCAAACTTATTTCAACGGTTTTTGATAGAGAATTAATTGTAAGAGATAGAACTCGGTTTCACCGTTTTAAAATGGGTCAGTGCTCCTGCCAGGATTACTGGTAAGTGGGCGTTCATGGTGATTTATGGACCTTGTATGAAAATATCGGAACAGATATATAAGATGAGAGTGCGAAAATGATAAATCATAGAAACTGAGTTTTTCTTTCTTATCTATTTGTTCCTCACTTAATTTATCTGAACAGAAACCAACTAAATCATAGATCGAAAAAGATGCACACAAAACGAATTTTGAAATCAAAACATCAAAAGAATGATAAGAGTATTATACTCTGTATTGGTTCCTTTAAGAGATGTATATTTAAACTGAAAAGAGGGGCATAAAACATGGAAGTCGTTTTACCCAAAAATACAGTATTTTCAGCAAGTTGGCCATAAGAAGTTTACATAACATCTTATTTTGTGTGTTCTTAATCAACGGGTTTTGTTGGGGAAGAGGCACGAGGAAAGATGTATCCTCTATGGTAAGCACCCTTGTTAATTTCTGCGTCCTTGTGAACGAATGGCTCCGATGCCCGTGCACTGATGTGATGGATGAGCCCCGGAGCTGTTTGTCTTTCTCTGTATGATGCCCAGGTGACCAAATAAAGGCCAGAAATGATCAGGAATCCTCCTATAAGGCTGTTTCGACCCGCACACACAAAAAAGGTACAAAGTCAGCTTCCCTCTTGCACCGGCAATTTACCATCCAAACCATATTCTATTGAAAAATATAATCAGTAGCATATTATAATCCTGATAAGAAAATCATAGAATCGTTGTGGATGATTGTATAGCATACATGACATATATGCAAGCAAAATAATCAATAAGCTCTGTAAGAAAAATGAAAGGAAGTAACTGGCGTATAACCTTCCCAAATAAATAGGGCTTCCGAGAAAAATTCTTGACAAAAAGGCAGATGCTGCAGGTTGAAGTGGATTGTAAAGTGCAACCAAAGCAGGCCCCAAGATCTTGTTGGACCATGTCAGCAAGCCATAATTAATCGCAGATGCAACAACCCCCTGAAAAATTAAGACTAAAGTTAGATACAGCTTGCACTTAAAGGTTACACACCAGACAGAGCTACTTTAGATTTAAACAGAGAGATTCAAAGAGGAATGTAGGGAAATTAGATGAGTTGTCAACAATCAGGTCAAAAGAACCACCATCTATTATAGGTGACAGCTAATGCAAAGCTTTAAGCCAAGGGAGAAAATCGTCCAGTCTGCTAAATGAGAGCTAATAACTACATACTTCCACTATAATTAACTTGCTATTAGGCATACCTTAATTTTTTCCATGTTTTGGTTCCAAAGATAATCAAAAGTTTTTGTTCAGCCTATGGAAATGGAATATGTGGCCCTTTAAAGCCATGTCAATGGCTGAGATTGCCTGTGGTTATGAAGGAAAACTGATACAAAGAAAAGATAACAAGAGAACAAAATTGAGGGGGCAACAGTAGATTTAAAATCAGTCCACCTTCATATGTTGGACTTGAACCATAGTATACCAGGAAAGTGTATCTCATTCTTCTCTCTGTAGAAGAAGTAACACCATTCTAATTTTTTGTGCTAGTTTAAAATGTCAAGCTTGACCATGTTTAAGTATTCTTCAGGCTTCAAAATTAGGAAGTGATAAGAGAACAGGAAATAGATTGATTGAAAAAAATCCAATTTCAATACAGCACCAAAAGGAAACTTACTGCATAGATGACTGCAAAACATTCAGATTGTGTCAAACTCCAGTCTGTTGATTCATTGGTCACAAAGAATGCTGTTACTACCATCAACAGAGCTCCAAAAGCATATGAATATGCTGTGACTGAAAGGCTGGTTGGATACTTTGCTAGAACAGGAGCCTGGAAGTTTTCCAAACTATGAATTGAACATCATCAAATATAAACCATTAAAATGAAAAGAAAAGAAAACCAAGAAACAAAATGTTTTTTAGCATCAAAAGATGCAAGCAAGATATCAGGAAAAACAAGTAAATGTATTGAATTTAGAAGTTATTTTAACAATTTTGCTACATTCAAATTGTAAGAATGGCTTGAAATTCAGGTAAGAAATTTGGTTGAATTTTCATTAAGTGAGAGGTGTATAGAAACACAGCAGTGCACTGAATTGTCATTAAAAAGATTATCTTGTGATCCATATTCTTCAAAGATGATTCAAATTTTACAAGGTGAAGGGGGTTGAACCCAATTATCCAGTGTCCAATCATAAACACAGGCATAACTAAATAATGATGTACCTGAATGGCTAGGAAAACAGCCATGCACATGCAATTCCCTATTAAGCATAAAACTCCAAGGTGCCAATTATCCAGGCCAAAGTCCAACATGCTAGACAAGAACCATCCAGTAGGCTCTGGTTGACCCCTAGCACTTATTTCACTTGACACAGTCTCTGCTTCCTTAAATCCAAATACAGAAGGACCACGGAAGAGAACCATCAATATGGCACCAGAAACACAGACAAGAATACCTCCGACCTTTGCTTGACCTTCAGTTGTAAACAAATTCAGTCTTTCAGTACTGCAAGAGAATATATTGAGGATGGTTCATCAAATTTTAAAACAAAAGCCACCTCATGAATCGAATTAACTTAAAATAAATTAAATGTAGAACAAGTATAGAAAATGGATATAAAAAAAACTAACCCCATAATCACAGCCAGGATGAAGGTAAAAACTGGAATTGCAGGCTGTATGGCAGCAGCATAAGTTGGATTTGTGTAGCTAAGACCAAGAAGAAATAAAAGCTGGTTGCCAAATATCCTAGCAACAAAATTCATAAGCAGGATGTTGTCATTCGTATAATATGTTTATAATAGTAATAAGGAATTAATTAAGAGAAGAAAAGCTTACCCTGTTAAGCCAAGAAAGAAGAAGGACAAGAGTAGTGGTTTAGTCAAAGGCTGTCGAATTCTCCTAAGGAAAAAAAAAACAAGAAGAAGATAGCATTTAGTAAATTCATTGGAGTGGAATATTAGCTAATCTTCTGTCCCTCTTTATTAGAAGAAAATAATTAAAAAAAACAAAACCATGAAAATATGCAATCCATAATGGAAAAAACCCAAGAAATCGAATAGAATGAGTGAAAATAAATGAAAAAGAAGAAACCTTTCGCGAAAACAGGCAACAGGGGCTAGGATAGCGAGGGCAAGAAGATCCCGATAGACACAGAAAACGAGCTGATTGACCCCAACATTGAGAGCCACTTTTGTAATGACATGATATCCTCCGTTGAATACCTGCACCATCGCCATCGCCGTATGAGCTTTCCATGCCTCTCCTCCTCCACCTCCTCCTGATGTTGTCATCTCTCTCTCTCTCTCTCTCCTCGCACTCTCTAGAGAGAGATGTATTGTTATATTATTAAATGTAGTAGAGAATGCCCAAAAGTATGAGCAGGATTATGCTCCTACATATTTAAGGAAACCTCAGTTTAGTCCCAACTATATATAACAACACTCAATTACATACCAAATCTATTAATTTATTAATTAGATCCCAAATGTTTTCTACATCTATCGACTATTATCAAAAACATTTACATTTTAATCTAATTCTCATATTTTATGAGCTAAATTGATATTGATTTAAAAATAATTTATCAAAAAGGTTAATTAATATCAATGTTTTCCACCTAATATGCATTTTATGCATTAAAAATGCGTCAATTTGAAGAAAAAAAGAGAAAAATGTTAATGGATTTTAAATAAAAGAACCTAATTGAGAATTTTGTAAAATATTTAAGACTTAATTGATAAGATTTACAGGCTTGGAACTATCATAAGAAAGATATAGGAGAAATTGTATGTAATGAATTAAGGGTTAAAATCAATTCCTAGTCCCTTCCCTCTTAACATTTAATCAAAACGACTCCTTTACTTTGAATTAAATGCCAACTTGAGATCCACGAGTCATAAGAGTTCGTTGAATAAAATGGAAAGTAAGAATCTGGTTTGACCAAATATGAAGTATAGTCGCATCTGATTTTTATCCGCACGCTAGTGATAAGTTGGTGCTGGACGGTTGGTTGGGATTGCTTCCAATAACAGCCTCCGTCCCTTGGTTCGGTGAGTTGTTCTTTTGTTTATGTGATGCATGGACTGTACTCTGTTTCAATCTTATAAAATCTGGTTATATATATATATATATACACATACACACAATTTATAGTTTTTACTAAATTTACTTTTTAAAATTTATAAAAATACCACAAACGACACTCAGTTTTCAATTTATAATATACCAAACATAAGAGAGAGAGATTTGAATCGATCTAAAAGTCAAGAAATTACACATTTTTTATAATCAATGTAAGAGTTAAGGCCATTCATTTTTGTCTGGATTCGTGTTTGATTTGTGTGGCATCACTCTAAATAAAAAAACATAACCTATTCATTTCAATGGGTATTACCCTTAGATTTCTGATTTGGTTGGTCTTGTCATATCCAAGCCCATTTTAGTTGGTGTTAGCCTTAAATTTTATGGGTAATACATTTTTTCCCCTGAGGATGATTGAATTGGCTTGTTTGAGGGGGTATCAGCCTTGAATTTTGGGACATATTGATTCTGACTCGACTAGCCTCATTTCAATGGGTATTAGCCTTAGATTTTTGACCCTGTTGGTCCTGTCATATCCAAGCCCTTTTTAGTTGCTATTAGACTTAAATTTTATGGGTAATAGACTTGTCCCCCGAGCATGATTGAACTGACTTGTTTGAGGGGGTATTAGCCTTGGATTTTGAGACATATTGATCCTGACTCGACTAGCCCTATTTCAATGGGTATTACCTTAGATTTCTGACCTCGTTGGTCTTGTCATATCCAAGCCCATTTTAGTTGGTATTAGGCTTGAATTTTATGGGTAAAAGCGTTTCCCCTTGGGCATGATTGATCTGACTTGTTGGAGGGGGTATTACCCTTGGATTTTGGGACATATTGATCCTGACTCGACTAGCCCCATTTCAATGGGTATTAGCCTTAGATTTTTGACCTCGTTCGTCTTGTCATATCCAAGCCCATTTTAGTTGATGTTAGCCTTAAATTTTATGGGTAATAGCCTTTTCCCTCGAGCATAATTGACGTGGATTATTGGAGGGGGTATTAGCCTTGGATTTTGGGACATTATGATTCTGACTTGACTAGCCCATTTCAATGGATATTTAGATTTCTTACCAGGTTGGTCTTGTAATATCCAAACCCATTTTAATTGGTATTAGGCTTGAATTTTATGGGTAATAGCATTTTTCCTCGGGCATGATTGAACTGGCTTGTTTGAGTGGGTATTAGCCTTGGATTTTGGGATATATTGATCCTGACTCGACTAGCCCCATTTCAATGGGTATTAGCCTTCGATTTCTGATCGGGTTGGTCTTGTCATATCCAAGCCCATTTTAGTTGGTGTTAGCCTTAAATTTTATGGATAATAGACTTTTCCCCCGAGTATGATTGAACTGGCTTGTTGGAGTGGGTATAGCCTTGGACTTTGGGACATATTGATCCTGACTAGACTAGCCGCATTTCAATGGGTATGAGCCTTAGATTTCTGACCAGGTTGGTCTTGTAATATCAACACCCATTTTAATTGGTATTAGGCTTGAATTTTATGGGTAATAGTGTTTTCCCTCGGGCATGATTGAACTCGTTGTTTGAGGGGGTATTAGCCTTGGATTTTGGGACATATTGATCCTAACTCGACTAGCTCTATTTCAATGGGTATTAGCCTTAGATTTCTGACCTCGTTGGTCTTATCATATCCAAGCTCGTTTTAGTTGGTATTAGGCTTGAATTTTATGGGTAATAACATTTTCCCTCGGGCAAAATTGAATTGGATTGTTGGAGGGGGCATTAGCCTTCGATTTCTGACCAGGTTGGTCCAAGCCCATCTTAATTGGTATTAGGCTTGAATTTTATGGGTAATAGCGTTTTGCCTCGGGCATGATTGAATTGGCTTGTTTGAGGGGGTATTAGCCTTGGATTTTGGGATATATTGATCTTGACTCGAGTAGCCCCATTTCAATGGGTAGTAGCCTTAGATCTCTGACCTGGTTGTTCCTGTCATATCCAAACCTATTTTAGTTGGTACTAGCCTTAAATTTCATGGGTAATAGCATTTTTCCTCGTGCATGATTGAAATGGCTTGTTGGAGGGAGTATTAGCCTTGGATTTTGGGCATATTGATCCTGACTCGACTAGCCCCATTTCAGTGGGTATTAGGCTTAGATTTTTGACCTAGTTGGTCTTGTCATATCCAAGCCCTTTTTAGGTGGTATTAGGCTTAAATTTTATGGGTAATAGCCTTTTCCCTCGAGTATGATTGAACTTGCTTGTTTGAGGGGGTATTAGCCTTGGAATTTGGGACATATTGATCCTGACTCGACTACCCCCATTTCAATGGGTATTAGCCTTAGATTTCTGACCAGATTGGTCTCGTAATATCCAAGCCCATTTTACTTTGGTATTAGGCTTGAATTTTATGGGTAATAGCATTTTCCCTCTGGCATGATCGAACTGGCTTATTTGAGGGGGTATTAGCTTTAGATTTTGTGACATATTGATCCTGACACGACTAGCCCCATTTCATTGGGTATTAGCCATAGATTTCTGATCTCGTTGGTCTTGTCATATCCAAACTCGTTTTATTTGGTATTAGGCTTGAATTTTATGGATAATAATGTTTTTCCTCGGGCATAATTGAACTGGATTGTTATAGGGGGTGTTAGCCTTTGATTTCTGACCTTGTTGGTCTTGTCATATCTAAGCCCTTTTTAGTTTGTATTAGGCTTAAATTTTATGGGTAAAAGACTTTTCCCCAGAGCATGATTGAACTAGCTTGTTTGAGGGGGTATTAGCCTTGGATATTGGGACATATTGATCCTGACTCGACTAGCCCTATTTCAATGGGTATTAGCCTTAGATTTCTTACCTTTTTGGTCTTGTAATATCCAAGCAATTTTTTGTTGGTATTAGCCTTAAATTTTATGGGTAATAGCCGTTTCCCCGGAGCATGATTGAACTGGCTTCTTTGAGGGGGTAGTAGTCTTGGATTTTGTGAAATATTGATCCTGACTCGAGTAACCCCATTTCAATGGGTATTAGCCTTCGATTTTTGACCTAGCTGGTCTTGTCATATCCAAGCCCTTTTTAGTTGGTATTAGACTTAAATTTTATGGGTAAAAGACTTTTCCCTGAGCATGATTGAACTGGCTTGTTTGAGGGGGTATTAGCCTTGTAATTTGGGACATATTGATCCTGACTCGAATAGCCTCATTTCAATTGGTATTAGCCTTCGATTTCTGACCTGGTTGGTCTTGTCATATCGAAGCCCTTTTTAGTTCGTATTAGGCTTAAATTTTATGGGTAAAAGACTTTTCCCCCGAGCATGATTGAACTAGCTTGTTTGAGGGGGTATTAGCCTTAGATTTTGGGACATATTGATCCTGACTCGACTAGCCACATTTCAATGGGCATTAGCCTTTTGTTTCTAACCTGTTTGGTCTTGTCATATCCTAGCCCTTTTTAGTTGGTATTAGGCTTAAATTTTATGGGTAATAAACTTTTTCCCCGAGCATGATTGAACTGACTTGTTTGAGGGGGTATTAACCTTGGAATTTGGGACATATTGATCCTGACTCGACTAGCCACATTTCAATGGGCATTAGCCTTTTGTTTCTGACCTGGTTGGTCTTGTCATATCCTAGCCCTTTTTAGTTGGTATTAGGCTTAAATTTTATGGGTAATAAACTTTTCCCCCGAGCATGATAGATTTGGCTTGTTTGAGGTGGCATGGGCCTTGGATTATGGGACATTTTGATCCTGACTCGACTAGCCCATTTCAATAGGCATTAGCCTTCGGCTTATGACTTGGTTGGTCTTGTCATATCCTAGCCCTTTTTAGTTGGTATTAGGCTTAAATTTTATGGGTAATAGCCTTTTCCCTCGAGCATAATTGAAGTGGATTATTGGAGGGGGTATTAGCCTTGGATTTTGGGACATTATGATTCTGACTTGACTAGCCCATTTCAATGGATATTTAGATTTCTTACCAGGTTGGTCTTGTAATATCCAAACCCATTTTAATTGGTATTAGGCTTGAATTTTATGGGTAATAGCATTTTTCCTCGGGCATGATTGAACTGGCTTGTTTGAGTGGGTATTAGCCTTGGATTTTGGGATATATTGATCCTGACTCGACTAGCCCCATTTCAATGGGTATTAGCCTTCGATTTCTGATCGGGTTGGTCTTGTCATATCCAAGCCCATTTTAGTTGGTGTTAGCCTTAAATTTTATGGATAATAGACTTTTCCCCCGAGTATGATTGAACTGGCTTGTTGGAGTGGGTATAGCCTTGGACTTTGGGACATATTGATCCTGACTAGACTAGCCGCATTTCAATGGGTATGAGCCTTAGATTTCTGACCAGGTTGGTCTTGTAATATCAACACCCATTTTAATTGGTATTAGGCTTGAATTTTATGGGTAATAGTGTTTTCCCTCGGGCATGATTGAACTCGTTGTTTGAGGGGGTATTAGCCTTGGATTTTGGGACATATTGATCCTAACTCGACTAGCTCTATTTCAATGGGTATTAGCCTTAGATTTCTGACCTCGTTGGTCTTATCATATCCAAGCTCGTTTTAGTTGGTATTAGGCTTGAATTTTATGGGTAATAACATTTTCCCTCGGGCAAAATTGAATTGGATTGTTGGAGGGGGCATTAGCCTTCGATTTCTGACCAGGTTGGTCCAAGCCCATCTTAATTGGTATTAGGCTTGAATTTTATGGGTAATAGCGTTTTGCCTCGGGCATGATTGAATTGGCTTGTTTGAGGGGGTATTAGCCTTGGATTTTGGGATATATTGATCTTGACTCGAGTAGCCCCATTTCAATGGGTAGTAGCCTTAGATCTCTGACCTGGTTGTTCCTGTCATATCCAAACCTATTTTAGTTGGTACTAGCCTTAAATTTCATGGGTAATAGCATTTTTCCTCGTGCATGATTGAAATGGCTTGTTGGAGGGAGTATTAGCCTTGGATTTTGGGCATATTGACCCTGACTCGACTAGCCCCATTTCAGTGGGTATTAGGCTTAGATTTTTGACCTAGTTGGTCTTGTCATATCCAAGCCCTTTTTAGGTGGTATTAGGCTTAAATTTTATGGGTAATAGCCTTTTCCCTCGAGTATGATTGAACTTGCTTGTTTGAGGGGGTATTAGCCTTGGAATTTGGGACATATTGATCCTGACTCGACTACCCCCATTTCAATGGGTATTAGCCTTAGATTTCTGACCAGATTGGTCTCGTAATATCCAAGCCCATTTTACTTTGGTATTAGGCTTGAATTTTATGGGTAATAGCATTTTCCCTCTGGCATGATCGAACTGGCTTATTTGAGGGGGTATTAGCTTTAGATTTTGTGACATATTGATCCTGACACGACTAGCCCCATTTCATTGGGTATTAGCCATAGATTTCTGATCTCGTTGGTCTTGTCATATCCAAACTCGTTTTATTTGGTATTAGGCTTGAATTTTATGGATAATAATGTTTTTCCTCGGGCATAATTGAACTGGATTGTTATAGGGGGTGTTAGCCTTTGATTTCTGACCTTGTTGGTCTTGTCATATCTAAGCCCTTTTTAGTTTGTATTAGGCTTAAATTTTATGGGTAAAAGACTTTTCCCCAGAGCATGATTGAACTAGCTTGTTTGAGGGGGTATTAGCCTTGGATATTGGGACATATTGATCCTGACTCGACTAGCCCTATTTCAATGGGTATTAGCCTTAGATTTCTTACCTTTTTGGTCTTGTAATATCCAAGCAATTTTTTGTTGGTATTAGCCTTAAATTTTATGGGTAATAGCCGTTTCCCCGGAGCATGATTGAACTGGCTTCTTTGAGGGGGTAGTAGTCTTGGATTTTGTGAAATATTGATCCTGACTCGAGTAACCCCATTTCAATGGGTATTAGCCTTCGATTTTTGACCTAGCTGGTCTTGTCATATCCAAGCCCTTTTTAGTTGGTATTAGACTTAAATTTTATGGGTAAAAGACTTTTCCCCTGAGCATGATTGAACTAGTTTGTTTGAGGGGGTATTAGCCTTAGATTTTGGGACATATTGATCCTGACTCGACTAGCCACATTTCAATGGGCATTAGCCTTTTGTTTCTAACCTGTTTGGTCTTGTCATATCCTAGCCCTTTTTAGTTGGTATTAGGCTTAAATTTTATGGGTAATAAACTTTTTCCCCAAGCATGATTGAACTGACTTGTTTGAGGGGGTATTAACCTTGGAATTTGGGACATATTGATCCTGACTCGACTAGCCACATTTCAATGGGCATTAGCCTTTTGTTTCTGACCTGGTTGGTCTTGTCATATCCTAGCCCTTTTTAGCTGGTATTAGGCTTAAATTTTATGGGTAATAAACTTTTCCCCCGAGCATGATAGATTTGGCTTGTTTGAGGTGGCATGAGCCTTGGATTATGGGACATTTTGATCCTGACTCGACTAGCCCATTTCAATAGGCATTAGCCTTCGGCTTATGACTTGGTTGGTCTTGTCATATCCTAGCCCTTTTTAGTTGGTATTAGGCTTAAATTTTATGGGTAATAGCCTTTTCCCTCGAGCATAATTGAAGTGGATTATTGGAGGGGGTATTAGCCTTGGATTTTGGGACATTATGATTCTGACTTGACTAGCCCATTTCAATGGATATTAACGTTCAATTTTTGACCTGGATTGTCTTTTTATATACAAGCCCTTTTTGGTTGGTGTTAGGCTTAAATTTTATGGGTAATGGGCTTTTCCCTCAGCATGATTGAACTAGGTTGTTTGAGGGGGTATTAGCGTTGGATTTTGGGACATATTGATCCTAACTCGACTAGCCCCATTTCAATTATTAGCCTTCGATTTCTGACCTAGTTGGTCATGTCATATCCAAGCCCCTTTTAGTTTGTATTAGCTTTAAATTTTATGGGTAATAGCCTTTTCCCTCAAGCATGATTGAAATGGCTTGTTGCAGGTGGTATTAGACTTGAATTTTCGGACATATTGATCCTGACTCGACTAGTCCCATTACAATGGGTATTAGCCTTAGATTTTTGACCTTTTTGGTCTTGTCATATCCAAGCCATTTTTAGTTGGTATTAGGCTTAAATTTTATGTGTACTAGACTTTTCCCTCGGGCATGATTGATCTGGCTTGTTTGAGAGTGTATTAGCCTTGGATTTTGGGACATATTGATCCTGACTCGACTAGCCATATTTCAATGGGTATTAGCCTTAGATTACTGACCTGGTTGGTCTTGTCATATCCAAGCCCATTTTAGTTGGTATTAGGCTTAAATTTTATGGGTAATAGCCTTTTCCCATGAGCATGATTGAACTGGCTTATTTACGGGGGTATTAGCCTTTGATTTTTTGACATATTGATCCTGACTTGACTATCCCCATTTCAATGGGTATTAGCCTTCGGTTTCTAACCTGGTTGGTCTTGTCATATCTAACCCTATTTTAGTTGGTATTAGACTTAAAATTTATGGGTAATAGACTTTTCCCCCAAACATGATTGAACTGGCTTGTTGGAGGGAGCATTAGCCTTGGATTTTCGGCCATATTCATCCTGACTCGACTAGCCCCATTTCAATGGGTATTAGCCTTAGATTTCTGACCTTGTTGGTCTTGTCACTTCCAACCCTATTTTAGTTGGGATTAGACTGAAATTTTATGGGTAATAGACTTTTCCCCCAAACATGATTGAACTGGCTTGTTGGAGGGGGCATTAGCCTTTGATTTTCGGACATATTGATTCTGGCTTGACTAGCCCCATTTCAATGGGTATTAGCCTTAGATTTCTGACCTTGTTCGTGTTGTCATATCCAACCCCATTTTAGTTGGTATTAAACTGAAATTTTATGGGTAATAGACTTTTCCCCCAAACATGATTGAACTGGCTTGTTGGAGGGGGCATTAGCCTTGGATTTTCGGACATATTGATCTTGGCTCGCCTAGCCCCATTTCAATGGGTATTAGCCTTGGTCTTGTCATATCCAACACCATTTTAGTTGGTATTAGACTTAAATTTTAGGGGTAATAGACTTTTCCCCCATACATGATTGAACTGGCTTGTTGGAGGGGGTATTAACCTTGGATTTTTGGCCATATTGATCTTAACTCGACTAGCCCCATTTTAATGGGTGATAGCATTAGAGTTCTGACCTTGTTGGTGCTGTCATATCCGAGGTTATTTTAGTTTCTATTAGACTTAAATTTTATGGGTAATAGACTTTTCCCCCAAACATGATTGAACTGGCTTATTGGAGGGAGCATTAGCCTTGGATTTTCAGACAAATTGAACCTGACTCGACGACCCCCATTTAAATGAGTATTAGCCTTAGATTTCTAACCTTGTTCATATCCAAGCCCTTTTTTGTTGGTATTAGACTTCAAATTTAAGGATAATAGATTTTACCCCTAAACATGAGTGAACTTGGTTTTTGGAGGGGGTGTTAGCCTTGGATTTTCGGACAAATTGATCATGACTCGACGACCCCCATTTAAATGAGTATTAGCCTTAGATTTCTAACCTTGTTGGTGTTCTCATATCCATGTTTATTTTAGTTTGTATTAGACTGAAATTTTATGGGTAGTAGACTTTTCCCCCAAACATGATTGAACTGACTTTTTGGAGGGGGCATTAGCCTTGGATTTTCAAACATATTGATCCTGACTCGACTAGCCCCATTTCAATGGGTATTAGCCTTAGATTTCTAACCTTGTTCATATCCAAGCCCTTTTTAGTTGGTATTAGACTTCAATTTTATGAATAATAGACTTTTCCCCCAAGCCTGAGTGAACTTGGTTTTTGGAGGGGGTGTTAGCCTTGGATTTTCGGACAAATTGATCCTGACTCGACGACCCCCATTTAAATGAGTATTAGCCTTAGATTTCTAACCTTGTTCATATCCAAGCCCTTTTTAGTTGGTATTAGACTTAAATTTTATTGGTAATAGACTTTTTCCCCAAGCATGACTGAACTTGGTTTTTGGAGGGGGTGTTAGCCTTGGATTTTCAGACAAACTGATCCTGACTCGAGAAGCCCCATTTAAATGGGAATAAGCCTTAGATTTCAACTCTTCTTCATATCCAAGCCCTTTTTAGTTGGTGTTAGACTTCAATTTTTTGGGTAATAGACTTTCCCCCCAAGCATGATTGAACTTAGTTTATCGATAGGGTGTTAGCCTTGGATTTTCGGACAAATTGATCCTAACTCGACAAGCCCCATTTGAATGAGTATTAGCCTTAGATTTCTAACCTTGTTCATATCCAAGCCCTTTTTAGTTGGTGTTAGACTTCAATTTTATGGGTAATAGAATTTTCCCCCAAGCATGATTGAACTTGGTTTTTGGAGGGGGTGTTAGCCTTGGATTTTCAGACAAACTGATCCTGACTCGAGAAGCCCCATTTAAATGGGAATAAGCCATAGATTTCTAACCTTGTTCATATCCAAGCCCTTTTTAGTTGGTGTTAGACTTCAATTTTATGGGTAATAGACTTTTCCCCCAAGCATGATTGAACTTGGTTTTTGGAAGGGGTGTTAGCCTTAGATTTTCGGACAAATTGATCCTGACTCGACGACCTGCATTTAAATGAGTATTAGCCTTAGATTTCTAACCTTGTTCATATCCAAGCCCTTTTTAGTTGGTATTAGACTTCAATGTTATTGGTAATAGACTTTTTCCCAAAGCATGAGTGCACTTTGTTTTTGGAGGGGGTATTAGCCTTGGATTTTCGGACAAATTGATCCTGACTCGACGACCCCCATTTAAATGAGTATTAGCCTTAGATTTCTAACCTTGTTCATATCCAAGCCGTTTTTTGTTGGTATTAGACTTCAAATTTAAGCGTAATAGACTTTTCCCCCAAACATGAATGAACTTGGTTTTTGCAGGGGGTGTTACCCTTGGATTTTCGGACAACTTTATCCTGACTCGACGAGCACCATTTAAATGAGTATTAGCCTTAGATTTCTAACCTTGTTCATATCCAAGCCCATTTTAGTTTGTATTAGACTTCAATTTTATGGGTAATAGAGTTCTCCCCCAAGCAGGAGTGAACATGGTTTTTGGAGGGGGTGTTAGCCTTGGATTTTCGGACAAATTGATCCTGACTCGACAAGCCCCATTTAAATGGGTATAAGCCTTAGATTTCTAACTTTGTTCATATCCAAGCCCTTTTTAGTTGGTATTAGACTTCAATTTTTTGGGTAATAGACTTTCCCTCCAAGCATGATTGAACTTAGTTTTCGATGGGTTAGCCTTGGATTTTCGGACAAATTGATCCTAACTCGACCACCCCTATTTAAATGAGTATTAGCCTTAGATTTCTAACCTTCTTCATATCCAAGCCCTTTTTTGTTGGTATTAGACTTCAAACTTAAGGGTAATAGACTTTTCCCCCAAACATGATTGAACTTGGTTTCTGGAGGGGGTGTTAGCCTTGGATTTTCGGACAAATTGATGCTGACTCGACGAGCACCATTTAAATGAGTATTAGCCTTAGATTTCTAACCTTGTTCATATCCAAGCCCTTTTTTGTTGGTATTAGACTTCAAACTTAAGGGTAATAGACTTTTCCCCCAAACATGATTGAACTTGGTTTCTGGAGGGGGTGTTAGCCTTGGATTTTCGGACAAATTGATCCTGACTCGACGACCCCCATTTAAATGAGTATTAGCCTTAGATTTCTAACCTTGTTCATATCCAAGCCCTTTTAGTTGGTATTAGACTTCAAATTTATGGGTAATAGACTTTTCCCCCAAACTTGATTGAACTTGGTTTTTGGAGGAGGTGTTAGCCTTGGATTTTCGGACAAATTGATCCTGACTCGACGAGCCCCATTTAAATGAGTATTAGCCTTAGATTTCTAACCTTGTTCTTATCCAAGACATTTTAGTTGGTATTAGACTTCAAATTTATGGTAATAGACTTTTCCCCCAAACTTGATTGAACTTGGTTTTTGGAGGAGGTGTTAGCCTTGGATTTTCGGATAAATTGATCCTGACTCGACGAGCCCCATTTAAATGAGTATTGGCCTTAGATTTCTAACCTTGTTCATATCCAAGCCCTTTTAGTTTGTATTAGACTTCAAATTTATGGGAATAGACTTTTCCCCCAAACTTGATTGAACTTGGTTTTTGGAGGAGGTGTTAGCCTTGGATTTTCAGACAAATTGATTCTGACTCGACGAGCCCCATTTAAATGAGTATTAGCCGTAGATTTGTAACCTTGTTCATATCCAAGCCCTTTTAGTTGGTATTAGACTTCAAATTTATGGGTAATAGACTTTTCCCCCAAACTTGATTAAACTTGGTTTGTGGAGGAGGTGTTAGCCTTGGATGTTTGGACAAATTGATCCTGACTCGACGAGCCCCGTTTAAATGAGTATTAACCTTAGATTTCTAACCTTGTTCATATCCAAGCCCTTTTTAGTTTGTATTAGACTTCAAATTTAAGGGTAATAGACTTTTCCCCAGAACATGATTGAATTTTGTTTATAGAGGGGGTGTTAGCTTTGGATTTTCGGACAACTTTATCCTGACTCGACGAACCCCATTTAAATGAGTATTAGACTTAGATTTATAACCTTGTTCATATCCAAGCCCTTTGTAGTTGGTATTAGACTTCAATTTATTGGTAATAGACTTTTCCTCCAAGCATGAGTGAACTTGGTTTTTGGAGGGGGTGGCAGCCTTGGATTTTCAGACAAATTGATCCTGACTCGACCAGCCCTATTTAAATGGGTATTAGCCTTAGATTTATAACCTTGTTGATATCCAAGCCCTTTTTAGTTGGCATTAGACTTCAATTTTATTCGTAATAGACTTTTCCCCCACGCATGATTGAACTTGGTTTTTGGAGGGGGTGTTAGCCTTGGATATTCGGACAAATTGATCCTGACTCGACGAGCCCCATTTAAATGAGTATTAGCCTTAGATTTCTAACCTTGTTCATATCCAAGCCCTTTGTAGTTGGTATTAGACTTCAATTTTATGGGTAATAGACTTTTCCCCCAAGCATGATTGAACTTGGTTTTTGGAGGGGGTGTTAGCCTTGGATTTTCGGACAAATTGATCCTGACTCGACAAGCCCCATTTAAATGAGTATTAGCCTTAATTTTCTAACCTTGTTCATCTCCAAGCACTTTTTAGTTGGTATTAGACTTCAATTTTATGGGTAATAGACTTTTCCCCCAAGCATGATTGAACTTGGTTTTTGGAGGGGGTGTTAGCCTTGGATTTTCAAACAAACTGATCCTGACTCGAGAAGCCCCATTTAAATGGGCATAAGCCTTAGATTTGTAACCTTGTTCATATCCAATCCCTTTTTAGTTGGTATTAGACTTCAATTTTATGGGTAATAGACTTTTTCCCCAAGCATGATTGAACTTGAATTTTAGAGGGGGTGTTAGCCTTGGATTTTCGAACAAATTGATCCTGACTCGACAAGCCCCATTTAAATGAGTATTAGCCTTATATTTCTAACCTTGTTCATATCCAAGCACTTTTTAGTTGGTATTAGACTTCAATTTTATGGGTAATAGACTTTTCCCCAAAGCATGATTGAACTTTGTTTTTGGAGGGTGTGTTAGCCTTGGATTTTCAGACAAACTGATCCCGACTCGACAAGACCCATTTAAACGGGTATTAGCCTTCGATTTGTAACCTTGTTCATATCCAAGCCATTTTAGTTGGTATTAGACTTCAAATTTATGGGTAATAGACTTTTCCCCCAAACTTGATTGAACTTTGTTTTTGGGGGAGGTGTTAGCCTTGGATTTTCGGACAAATTGATCCTGACTCGACGAGCCCCATTTAAATGAGTATTAGCCTTAGATTTTTAACCCTGTTCATATCCAAGCCCTTTTAGTTGGTATTAGACTTCAAATTTATGGGTAATAGACTTTTCCCCCAAACTTGATTGAACTTGGTTTTTGGAGGAGGTGTTAGCCTTGGATTTTCGGACAAATTGATCCTCACTCGACGAGCCCCATTTAAATGAGTATTAGCTTAGATTTCTAACCCTGTTTATACCCAAGTCCTTTTAGTTGGTATTAGACTTCAAATTTATGGGTAATAGACTTTTCCCCCAAACATGATTGAACTTGGTTTTTGGAGGTGTTAGCCTTGGATTTTCGGACAAATTGATCCTGACTCGACGAGGCCCATTTAAATGAGTAATAGCCTTAGATTTCTAACCCTGTTCATACCCAAGTCCTTTTAGTTGGTATTAGACTTCAACTTTATGGGTAATAGACTTTTTCCCCAAACATGATTGAACTTGGTTTTTGGAGGTGTTAGCCTTGGATTTTCGGACAAATTGATCCTGACTCGACGAGGCCCATTTAAATGAGTATTAGCCTTAGATTTCTAACCCTGTTCATATCCAAGCCCTTTTAGTTGGTATTAGACTTCAAATTTATGGGTAATAGACTTTGCCCCCAAACTTGATTGAACTTGGTTTTTGGAGGAGGTGTTAGCCTTAGATTTTCGGACAAATTGATCCTGACTCGACGAGCCCCATTTAAATGAGTATTGACCTTAGATTTCTAACCTTGTTCATATCCATGCCATTTTAGTTTGTATTAGACTTCAAATTTATGGGAATAGACTTTTCCCCCAAACTTGATTGAACTATGTTTTTGGAGTAGGTGTTAGCCTTGGATTTTCGGACAAATTGATCCTGACTCGACGAGCCCCATTTAAATGAGTATTAGCCTTATATTTTTAACCCTGTTCATATCCAAGCCCTTTTAGTTGGTATTAGACTTCAAATTTATGGGTAATAGACTTTTCCCCCAAACTTGATTGAACTTGGTTTTTGGAGGAGGTGTTAGACTTGGATTTTCGGATAAATTGATCCAGACTCGACCAGCCCCATTTAAATGAGTATTGGCCTTATTTTTCTAACCTTGTTCATATGGAAGCCCTTTTAGTTTGTATTAGACTTCAAATTTATGGGAATAGACTTTTCCCCCAAACTTGATTGAACTTGGTTTTTGGAGGAGGTGTTAGCCTTGGATTTTCGGACAAATTGCTCCTCACTCGACGAGCCCCATTTAAATGAGTATTGGCCTTAGATTTTTAACCTTGTTCATATCCAAGGCCTTTTAGTTTGTATTAGACTTCAAATTTATGGGAATAGACTTTTCCCCCAAACTTGATTGAACTTTGTTTTTGGAGGAGGTGTTAGCCTTGGATTTTCGGATAAATTGATCCTGACTCGACGACCCCATTTAAATGAGTATTAGCCTTAGATTTCTAACCCTGTTCATATCCAAGACCTTTTAGTTGGTATTAGATTTCAAATTTATGGGTAATAGACTTTTCCCCCAAACTTGATTGAACTTGGTTTTTGGAGGAGGTGTTAGCCTTGGATTTTCGGACAAATTGATCCTGACTCGACGAGCCCCATTTAAATGAGTATTAGCCTTATATTTTTAACCCTGTTCATATCCAAGCCCTTTTAGTTGGCATTAGACTTCAAATTTATGGGTAATAGACTTTTCCCCCAAACTTGAATGAACTTGGTTTTTGGAGGAGGTGTTAGCCTTGGATTTTCGGACAAATTGATCCTGACTCGACGAGCCCCATTTAAATGAGTATTAGCCTTAGATTTCTAACCTTATTCATATCCAATCCCTTTTTGTTGGTATTAGACTTCAAATTTATGGGTAATAGACTTTTCCCCCAAACTTGATTGAACTTGGTTTTTGGAGGAGGTGTTAGACTTGGATTTTCGGATAAATTGATCCTGACTCGACGAGCCCCATTTAAATGAGTATTGGCCTTAGATTTCTAACCTTGTTCATATCCAAGCCCTTTTAGTTTGTATTAGACTTCAAATTTATGGGAATAGACTTTTCCCCCAAACTTGATTGAACTTGGTTTTTGGAGGAGGTGTTAGCCTTGGATTTTAGGACAAATTGATCCTGACTCGACGAGCCCCATTTAAATGAGTATTAGCCTTAGATTTCTAACCTTATTCATATCCAATCCCTTTTTGTTGGTATTAGACTTCAAATTTATGGGTAATAGACTTTTCCCCCAAACTTGATTGAACTTGGTTTTTGGAGGAGGTGTTAGACTTGGATTTTCGGATAAATTGATCCTGACTCGACGAGCCACATTTAAATGAGTATTGGCCTTAGATTTCTAACCTTGTTCATATCCAAGACCTTTTAGTTAGTATTAGACTTCAAATTTAAGGGTAATAGACTTTTCCCCCAAACTTGATTGAACTTGGTTTTTGGAGGAGGTGTTAGCCTTGGATTTTCGGATAAATTGATCCTGACTCGACGAGCCCCATTTAAATGAGTATTGGTATTAGATTTCTAACCTTGTTCATATACAAGCCCTTTTAGTTTGTATTAGACTTCAAATTTATGGGAATAGACTTTTCCCCTAAACTTGATTGAACTTGGTTTTTGGAGGAGGTGTTAGCCTTGGATTTTCGGACAAATTGATCCTGACTCGACGAGCCCTATTTAAATGAGTATTAGCCTTAGATTTCTAACCTTGTTCATATCAAAGCCCTTTTAGTTGGTATTATACTTCAAATTTATGGGTAATAGACTTTTCCCCCATACTTGATTGAATTTGGTTTTTGGAGGAGGCGTTAGCCTTAGATTTTCGGACAAATTGATCCTGACTCGACGAGCCCCATTTAAATGAGTATTAGCCTTAGATTTCTAACCTTGTTCATATCCAAGACCTTTTAGTTAGTATTAGACTTCAAATTTATGGGTAATAGACTTTTCCCCCAAACTTGATTGAACTTGGTTTTTGGAGGAGATGTTAGCCTTGGATTTTCGGAGAAATTGATCCTGACTCGACGAGCCCCATTTAAATGAGTATTGGCCTTAGATTTCTAACCTTGTTCATATCCAAGACCTTTTAGTTTGTATTAGACTTCAAATTTATGGGAATAGACTTTTCCCCTAAACTTGATTGACCTTGGTTTTTGGAGGAGGTGTTAGCCTTGGATTTTCGGACAAATTGATCCTGACTCGACGAGCCCTATTTAAATGAGTATTAGCCTTAGATTTCTAACCTTGTTCATATCAAAGTCCTTTTAGTTGGTATTAGACTTCAAACTTATGGGTAATAGACTTTTCCCCCAAACTTGATTGAACTTGGTTTTTGGAGGAGGTGTTAGACTTGGATTTTCGGATAAATTGATCCTGACTCGACGAGCCACATTTAAATGAGTATTGGCCTTAGATTTCTAACCTTGTTCATATCAAAGCCCTTTTAGTTTGTATTAGACTTCAAATTTATGGGAATAGAGTTTTCTCCCAAACTTGATTGAACTTGGTTTTTGGAGGAGGTGTTAGCCTTGGATTTTCGGACAAATTGATCCTGACTCGACGAGCCCCATTTAAATGAGTATTAGCCTTAGATTTCTAACCTTATTCATATCCAATCCCTTTTTGTTGGTATTAGACTTCAAATTTATGGGAATAGACTTTTCCCCTAAACTTGATTGAACTTGGTTTTTGGAGGAGATGTTAGCCTTGGATTTTCGGAGAAATTGATCCTGACTCGACGAGCCCCATTTAAATGAGTATTGGCCTTAGATTTCTAACCTTGTTCATATCCAAGCCCTTTTAGTTTGTATTAGACTTCAAATTTATGGGAATAGATTTTTCCCCCAAACTTGATTGAACTTGGTTTTTGGAGGAGGTGTTAGCCTTGGATTTTCGGATAAATTGATCCTGACTCGACGAGCCCCATTTAAATGAGTATTGGCCTTAGATTTCTAACCTTGTTCATATCCAATCCCTTTTAGTTTGTATTAGACTTCAAATTTATGGGTAATAGACTTTTCCCCCAAACTTGATTGAACTTGGTTTTTGGAGGAGGTGTTAGCCTTGGATTTTCGGACAAATTGATCCTGACTCGACGAGCCCCATTTAAATGAGGATTAGCCTTAGATTTCTAACCTTGTTCATATCCAAGACCTTTAAGTTAGTATTAGACTTCAAATTTATAGGTAATAGACTTTTCCCCCAAACTTGATTGAACTTGGTTTTTGGAGGAGATGTTAGCCTTGGATTTTCGGAGAAATTGATCCTGACTCGACGAGCCCCATTTAAATGAGTATTGGCCTTAGATTTCTAACCTTGTTCATATCCAAGCCCTTTTAGTTTGTATTAGACTTCAAATTTATGGGAATAGACTTTTCCCCTAAACTTGATTGACCTTGGTTTTTGGAGGAGGTGTTAGCCTTGGATTTTCGGACAAATTGATCCTGTCTCGACGAGCCCTATTTAAATGAGTATTAGCCTTAGATTTCTAACCTTGTTCATATCAAAGTCCTTTTAGTTGGTATTAGACTTCAAATTTATGGGTAATAGACTTTTCCCCCAAACTTGATTGAACTTGGTTTTTGGAGGAGGTGTTAGCCTTGGATTTTCGGAGAAATTGATCCTGACTCGACGAGCCCCATTTAAATGAGTATTGGCCTTAGATTTCTAACCTTGTTCATATCCAAGCCCTTTTAGTTGGTATTAGACTTCAAATTTATGGGTAATAGACTTTCCCCCCAAACTTGATTGAACTTGGTTTTTGGAGGTGTTAGCCTTGGATATTCGGACAAATTGATCCTGACTCGACGAGCCCCATTTAAATGAGTATTAGCCTTAGATTTCTAACCTTATTCATATCCAAGCCCTTTTAGTTGGTATTAGACTTCAAATTTATGGGTAATAGACTTTTCCCCCAAACTTGATTGAACTTGGTTTTTGGAGGGGGTGTTAGCCTTGGATTTTTGGAAAACTTGATCCTGACTCGACGAGCCTCATTTAAATGAGTATTAGCCTTAGATTTCTAAACTTGTTCATATCCAAGACCTTTTAGTTAGTATTAGACTTCAAATTTATGGGTAATAGACTTTTCCCCCAAACTTGATTGAACTTGGTTTTTGGAGGAGATGTTAGCCTTGGATTTTCGGAGAAATTGATCCTGACTCGACGAGCCCCATTTAAATGAGTATTGGCCTTAGATTTCTAACCTTGTTCATATCCAAGACCTTTTAGTTTGTATTAGACTTCAAATTTATGGGAATAGACTTTTCCCCTAAACTTGATTGACCTTGGTTTTTGGAGGAGGTGTTAGCCTTGGATTTTCGGACAAATTGATCCTGACTCGACGAGCCCTATTTAAATGAGTATTAGCCTTAGATTTCTAACCTTGTTCATATCAAAGTCCTTTTAGTTGGTATTAGACTTCAAACTTATGGGTAATAGACTTTTCCCCCAAACTTGATTGAACTTGGTTTTTGGAGGAGGTGTTAGACTTGGATTTTCGGATAAATTGATCCTGACTCGACGAGCCACATTTAAATGAGTATTGGCCTTAGATTTCTAACCTTGTTCATATCAAAGCCCTTTTAGTTTGTATTAGACTTCAAATTTATGGGAATAGACTTTTCTCCCAAACTTGATTGAACTTGGTTTTTGGAGGAGGTGTTAGCCTTGGATTTTCGGATAAATTGATCCTGACTCGACGAGCCACATTTAAATGAGTATTGGCCTTAGATTTCTAACCTTGTTCATATCAAAGCCCTTTTAGTTTGTATTAGACTTCAAATTTATGGGAATAGACTTTTCTCCCAAACTTGATTGAACTTGGTTTTTGGAGGAGGTGTTAGCCTTGGATTTTCGGACAAATTGATCCTGACTCGAGGAGCCCCATTTAAATGAGTATTAGCCTTAGATTTCTAACCTTATTCATATCCAATCCCTTTTTGTTGGTATTAGACTTCAAATTTATGGGAATAGACTTTTCCCCTAAACTTGATTGAACTTGGTTTTTGGAGGAGATGTTAGCCTTGGATTTTCGGAGAAATTGATCCTGACTCGACGAGCCCCATTTAAATGAGGATTAGCCTTAGATTTCTAACCTTGTTCATATCCAAGACCTTTTAGTTAGTATTAGACTTCAAATTTATGGGTAATAGACTTTTCCCCCAAACTTGATTGAACTTGGTTTTTGGAGGAGATGTTAGCCTTGGATTTTCGGAGAAATTGATCCTGACTCGACGAGCCCCATTTAAATGAGTATTGGCCTTAGATTTCTAACCTTGTTCATATCCAAGACCTTTTAGTTTGTATTAGACTTCAAATTTATGGGAATAGACTTTTCCCCTAAACTTGATTGACCTTGGTTTTTGGAGGAGGTGTTAGCCTTGGATTTTCGGACAAATTGATCCTGACTCGACGAGCCCTATTTAAATGAGTATTAGCCTTAGATTTCTAACCTTGTTCATATCCAAGCCCTTTTAGTTTGTATTAGACTTCAAATTTATGGGAATAGACTTTTCCCCCAAACTTGATTGAACTTGGTTTTTGGAGGAGGTGTTAGCCTTGGATTTTCGGACAAATTGATCCTGACTCGACGAGCCCCATTTAAATGAGTATTAGCCTTAGATTTCTAACCTTATTCATATCCAATCCCTTTTTGTTGGTATTAGACTTCAAATTTATGGGAATAGACTTTTCCCCTAAACTTGATTGAACTTGGTTTTTGGAGGAGATGTTAGCCTTGGATTTTCGGAGAAATTGATCCTGACTCGATGAGCCCCATTTAAATGAGTATTGGCCTTAGATTTCTAACCTTGTTCATATCCAAGCCCTTTTAGTTTGTATTAGACTTCAAATTTATGGGAATAGATTTTTCCCCCAAACTTGATTGAACTTGGTTTTTGGAGGAGGTGTTAGCCTTGGATTTTCGGATAAATTGATCCTGACTCGACGAGCCCCATTTAAATGAGTATTGGCCTTAGATTTCTAACCTTGTTCATATCCAATCCCTTTTAGTTTGTATTAGACTTCAAATTTATGGGTAATAGACTTTTACCCCAAACTTGATTGAACTTGGTTTTTGGAGGATGTGTTAGCCTTGGATTTTCGGACAAATTGATCCTGACTTGACGAGCCCCATTTAAATGAGTATTAGCCTTAGATTTTTAACCTTTTTCATATGCAAGACCTTTTAGTCGGTATTAGATTTCAAATTTATGGGAATAGACTTTTCCCCCAAACTTGATTGAACTTAGTTTTTGGAGGAGGTGTTAGTCTTGGATTTTCGGACAAATTGATCCTGACTCGACGAGCCCCATTTAAATGAGTATTAGCCTTAGATTTATAACCTTGTTCATATCCAAGCCCTTTTAGTTGGTATTAGACTTCAAATTTATGGGTAATAGACTTTTCCCCCAAACTTGGTTGAATATGGTTTTCGGAGGTGTTAGCCTTGGATGTTTGGACAAATTGATCCTGACTCGACGAGCCCAATTTAAATGAGTATTAGCCTTAGATTTCTAACCCTGTTTATATCCAAGCCCTTTTAGTTGGTATTAGACTTCAAATTTATGGGTAATAGACTTTTACCCCAAACTTGATTGAACTTGGTTTTTGGAGGAGGTGGTAGACTTGGATTTTCGGAAAAATTGATCCTTACTCGACGAGCCCCATTTAAATGAGTATTGGCCTTAGATTTCTAACCTTGTTCATATCCAAGCCCTTTTAGTTTGTATTAGACTTCAAATTTATGGGAATAGATTTTTACCCCAAACTTGATTGAACATGGTTTTCGGAGGTGTTAGACTTGGATGTTTGGACAAATTGATCCTGACTCGACGAGCCCCATTTAAATGAGTATTAGCCTTAGATTTCTAACCATGTTCATATCCAAGCCCTTTTAGTTGGTATTAGACTTCAAATTTATGGGTAATAGACTTTTACCCCAAACTTGATTGAACTTGGTTTTTGGAGGAGGTGTTAGACTTGGATTTTCGGAAAAATTGATCCTGACTCGACGAGCCCCATTTAAATGAGTATTCGCCTTAGATTTTTAACCTTGTTCATATCCAAGCCCTTTTAGTCGGTATTAGACTTCATATTTATGGGTAATAGACTTTTCCCCCAAACTTGATTGAACTTGGTTTTTGGAGGAGGTGTTAGCCTTGGATTTTTGGAAAAATTGATCCTAACTCGACGAGCTCCATTTAAATGAGTATTAGTGTTAGATTTATAACCTTGTTCATATCCAAGCCCTTTTAGGTGGTATTAGACTTCAAATTTATGGGTAATAGACTTTTCCCCCAAACTTGATTGAACTTGGTTTTTGGAGGTGTTATCATTTGATTTTCGGACAAATTGATCCTGACTCGACGAGCCCCATTTAAATGAGTATTAGCCTTATATTTGTAAACTTGTTCATTTCCAAGCCCTTTTAGTTTGTATTAGACTTCAAATTTATGGGTAATAGACTTTTCCCCCAAACTTGATTGAACTTGGTTTTTGGAGGAGGTGTTAGTCTTGGATTTTCGGATAAATTGATCCTGACTCGACGAGCCCCAGTTAAATGAGGATTGGCCTTAGATTTCTAACCTTGTTCATATCCAAGCCCTTTTAGTTTGTATTAGACTTCAAATTTATGGGTAATAGACTTTTCCCCCAAACTTGATTGAACTTGGTTTTTGGAGGTGTTATCATTTGATTTCCGGACAAATTGATCCTGACTCGACGAGCCCCATTTAAATGAGTATTAGCCTTATATTTGTAAACTTGTTCATTTCCAAGCCCTTTTAGTTTGTATTAGACTTCAAATTTATGGGTAATAGACTTTTCCCCCAAACTTGATTGAACTTGGTTTTTGGAGGAGGTGTTAGTCTTGGATTTTCAGATAAATTGATCCTGACTCGACGAGCCCCAGTTAAATGAGGATTGGCCTTAGATTTCTAACCTTGTTCATATCAAAGTCCTTTTAGTTGGTATTAGACTTCAAATTTATGGGAATAGATTTTTCCCCCAAACTTGATTGAACTTGGTTTTTGGAGGAGGTGTTAGCCTTGGATTTTCGGACAAATTGATCCTGACTCGACGAGCCCCATTTAAATGAGTATTGGCCTTAGATTTCTAACCTTGTTCATATCCAAGCCCTTTTAGTTTGTATTAGACTTCAAATTTATGGGAATAGACTTTTCCCCCAAACTTGATTGAACTTGGTTTTTGGAGGAAGTGTTAGACTTGGATTTTCGGACAAATTGATCCTGACTCGACGAGCCCCATTTAAATGAGTATTGGCCTTAGATTTCTAACCTTGTTCATATCCAAGCCCTTTTAGTTTGTATTAGACTTCAAATTTATGGGAATAGACTTTTCCCCCAAACTTGATTGAACTTGGTTTTTGGAGGAAGTGTTAGACTTGGATTTTCGGACAAATTGATCCTCACTCGACGAGCCCCATTTAAATGAGTATTAGCCTTAGATTTCTAACCTTGTTCATATCCAAGCCCTTTTAGTTGGTATTAGACTTCAAATTTATGGGTAATAGACTTTTACCCCAAACTTGATTGAACTTGGTTTTTGGAGGAGGTGTTAGACTTGGATTTCGGAAAAATTGATCCTGACTCGACGAGCCCCATTTAAATGAGTATTCGCCTTAGATTTTTAACCTTGTTCATATCCAAGCCCTTTTAGTCGGTATTAGACTTCAAATTTATGGGTAATAGACTTTTCCCCCAAACTTGATTGAACTTGGTTTTTGGAGGAGGTGTTAGCCTTGGATTTTCGGAAAAATTGATCCTAACTCGACGAGCTCCATTTAAATGAGTATTAGCGTTAGATTTATAACCTTGTTCATATCCAAGCCCTTTTAGGTGGTATTAGACTTCAAATTTATGGGTAATAGACTTTTCCCCCAAACTTGATTGAACTTGGTTTTTGGAGGAGGTGTTATCATTTGATTTTCGGACAAATTGATCCTGACTCGACGAGCCCCATTTAAATGAGTATTGACCTTAGATTTCTAACCTTGTTCATATCCATGCCATTTTAGTTTGTATTAGACTTCAAATTTATGGGAATAGACTTTTCCCCCAAACTTGATTGAACTATGTTTTTGGAGTAGGTGTTAGCCTTGGATTTTCGGACAAATTGATCCTGACTCGACGAGCCCCATTTAAATGAGTATTAGCCTTAGATTTCTAACCCTGTTCATATCCAAGCCCTTTTAGTCGGTATTAGACTTCAAATTTATGGGTAATATACTATTCCCCCAAACTTGATTGAACTTGGATTTTGGAGGAGGTGTTAGCCTTGGATTTTCGGACAAATTGATCCTGACTCGACGAGCCCCATTTAAATGAGTATTGGCCTTAGATTTCTAACCTTGTTCATATCCAAGCCCTTTTAGTTTGTATTAGACTTCAAATTTATGGGAATAGACTTTCCCCCCAAACTTGATTGAACTTGGTTTTTGGAGGAGGTGTTAGCCTTGGATTTTCGGACAAATTGTTCCTGACTCGACGAGCCCCATTTAAATGAGTATTAGCCTTAGATTTCTAACCTTTGTCATATCCAAGCCACTTTAGTTGGTATTAGACTTCAAATTTACGGGTAATAGATTTTTCCCCCAAACTTGATTGAACTTGGTTTTTGGAGGTGTTAGCCTTGGATTTTCGGACAAATTGATCCTGACTCGACGAGCCCCATTTAAATGGGTATTAGCCTTAGATTTCTAACCCTGTTCATACCCAAGCCCTTTTAGGTGGTATTAGACTTCAAATTTACGGGTAATAGACTTTTTCCCCAAACTTGATTGAACTTGGATTTTGGAGGAGGGGTTAGCCTTGGATTTTCGGACAAATTGATCCTGACTCGACGAGCCCCATTTAAATGAGTATTAGCCTTATATTTCTAACCCTGTTCATACCCAAGCCCTTTTAGTTGGTATTAGACTTCAAATTTACGGCTAATAGACTTTTCCCCCAAACTTGATTGAACTTGGATTTTGGAGGAGGGGTTAGCCTTGGATTTTCGGACCAATTGATCCTGACTCGACGAGCCCCATTTAAATGAGTATTAGCCTTATATTTCTAACCCTGTTCTTATCCAAGCCCTTTTAGTTGGTATTAGACTTCAAATTTATGGATAATAGACTTTTCCCCCAAACTTGATTGAACTTGGTTTTTGGAGGTGTTAGCCTTGGATTTTCGGACAAATTGATCCTGACTCGATGAGCCTCATTTAAATGAGTATTAACCTTAGATTTCTAACCTTGTTCATATCGAAGCCCTTTTAGTTTGTATTAGACTTCAAATTTATGGGAATAGACTTTCCCCCCAAACTTGATTGAACTTGGTTTTTGGAGGAGGTGTTAGCCTTGGATATTCGGACAAATTGTTCCTGACTCGACGAGCCCCATTTAAATGAGTATTAGCCTTAGATTTCTAACCTTTGTCATATCCAAGCCACTTTAGTTGGTATTAGACTTCAAATTTATGGGTAATAGACTTTTCCCCCAAACTTGATTGAACTTGGTTTTTGGAGGAGGTGTTAGCCTTGGATTTTCGGAAAAATTGATCCTAACTCGACGAGCTCCATTTAAATGAGTATTAGCGTTAGATTTATAACCTTGTTCATATCCAAGCCCTTTTAGGTGGTATTAGACTTCAAATTTATGGGTAATAGACTTTTCCCCCAAACTTGATTGAACTTGGTTTTTGGAGGAGGTGTTATCATTTGATTTTCGGACAAATTGATCCTGACTCGACGAGCCCCATTTAAATGAGTATTGACCTTAGATTTCTAACCTTGTTCATATCCATGCCATTTTAGTTTGTATTAGACTTCAAATTTATGGGAATAGACTTTTCCCCCAAACTTGATTGAACTATGTTTTTGGAGTAGGTGTTAGCCTTGGATTTTCGGACAAATTGATCCTGACTCGACGAGCCCCATTTAAATGAGTATTAGCCTTAGATTTCTAACCCTGTTCATATCCAAGCCCTTTTAGTCGGTATTAGACTTCAAATTTATGGGTAATATACTATTCCCCCAAACTTGATTGAACTTGGATTTTGGAGGAGGTGTTAGCCTTGGATTTTCGGACAAATTGATCCTGACTCGACGAGCCCCATTTAAATGAGTATTGGCCTTAGATTTCTAACCTTGTTCATATCCAAGCCCTTTTAGTTTGTATTAGACTTCAAATTTATGGGAATAGACTTTCCCCCCAAACTTGATTGAACTTGGTTTTTGGAGGAGGTGTTAGCCTTGGATTTTCGGACAAATTGTTCCTGACTCGACGAGCCCCATTTAAATGAGTATTAGCCTTAGATTTCTAACCTTTGTCATATCCAAGCCACTTTAGTTGGTATTAGACTTCAAATTTACGGGTAATAGATTTTTCCCCCAAACTTGATTGAACTTGGTTTTTGGAGGTGTTAGCCTTGGATTTTCGGACAAATTGATCCTGACTCGACGAGCCCCATTTAAATGGGTATTAGCCTTAGATTTCTAACCCTGTTCATACCCAAGCCCTTTTAGGTGGTATTAGACTTCAAATTTACGGGTAATAGACTTTTTCCCCAAACTTGATTGAACTTGGATTTTGGAGGAGGGGTTAGCCTTGGATTTTCGGACAAATTGATCCTGACTCGACGAGCCCCATTTAAATGAGTATTAGCCTTATATTTCTAACCCTGTTCATACCCAAGCCCTTTTAGTTGGTATTAGACTTCAAATTTACGGCTAATAGACTTTTCCCCCAAACTTGATTGAACTTGGATTTTGGAGGAGGGGTTAGCCTTGGATTTTCGGACCAATTGATCCTGACTCGACGAGCCCCATTTAAATGAGTATTAGCCTTATATTTCTAACCCTGTTCTTATCCAAGCCCTTTTAGTTGGTATTAGACTTCAAATTTATGGATAATAGACTTTTCCCCCAAACTTGATTGAACTTGGTTTTTGGAGGTGTTAGCCTTGGATTTTCGGACAAATTGATCCTGACTCGATGAGCCTCATTTAAATGAGTATTAACCTTAGATTTCTAACCTTGTTCATATCGAAGCCCTTTTAGTTTGTATTAGACTTCAAATTTATGGGAATAGACTTTCCCCCCAAACTTGATTGAACTTGGTTTTTGGAGGAGGTGTTAGCCTTGGATATTCGGACAAATTGTTCCTGACTCGACGAGGCCCATTTAAATGAGTATTAGCCTTAGATTTCTAACCTTTGTCATATCCAAGCCACTTTAGTTGGTATTAGACTTCAAATTTACGGGTAATAGATTTTTCCCACAAACTTGATTGAACTTGGTTTTTGGAGGTGTTAGCCTTGGATTTTCGGACAAATTGATCCTGACTCGACGAGCCCCATTTAAATGAGTATTAGCCTTAGATTTCTAACCTTTGTCATATACAAGCCCTTTTAGTTGGTATTAGACTTAAAATTTATGGGTAATAGACTTTTCCCCCAAACTTGATTGAACTTGGTTTTTGGTGGTGTTAGCCTTCGATTTTCGGACAAAATGCTCCTGTCTCGACGAGCCTCATTTAAATAAGTATTAGCCTTAGATTTCTAACCTTGTTCATATCCAAGCCCTTTTAGTTTGTATTATACTTCAAATTTATGGGTAATAGACTTTTCCCCCAAACTTGGTTGAACTTGGTTTTTGGAGGTGTTAGCCTTGGATGTTTGGACAAATTGATCCTGACTCGACGAGCCCCATTTAAATGAGTATTAGCCTTAGATTTCTAACCCTGTTCATATCGAAGCCCTTTTAGTTGGTATTAGACTTCAAATTTATGGGTAATAGACTTTTCCCCCAAACTTGATTGAACTTGGTTTTTGGAGGAGGTGTTAGCCTTGGATTTTCGGACAAATTGATCCTGACTCGACGAGACCCATTTAAATGGGTATTAGCCTTAGATTTCTAACCCTATTCATACCCAAGCCCTTTTAGGTGGTATTAGACTTCAAATTTACGGGTAATAGACTTTTCCCCCAAACTTGATTGAACTTGGATTTTGGAGGAGGGGTTAGCCTTGGATTTTCGGACAAATTGATCCTGACTCGACGAGCCCCATTTAAATGAGTATTAGCCTTATATTTCTAACCCTGCTCATACCCAAGCCCTTTTAGTTGGTATTAGACTTCAAATTTACGGCTAATAGACTTTTCCCCCAAACTTGATTGAACTTGGTTTTTGGAGGAGGTGTTAGCCTTGGATTTTCGGACAAATTGATCCTGACTCGACGAGCCCCATTTAAATGAGTATTAGACTTAGATTTCTAACCTTTGTCATATACAAGCCCTTTTAGTTGGTATTAGACTTCACATTTACGGGTAATAGATTTTTCCCCCAAACTTGATTGAACTTGGTTTTTGGAGGTGTTAGCCTTGGATTTTCGGACAAATTGATCCTGACTCGACGAGCCCCATTTAAATGAGTATTAGCCTTAGATTTCTAACCTTTGTCATATACAAGCCCTTTTAGTTGGTATTAGACTTAAAATTTATGGGTAATAGACTTTTCCCCCAAACTTGATTGAACTTGGTTTTTGGTGGTGTTAGCCTTCGATTTTCGGACAAAATGCTCCTGACTCGACGAGCCTCATTTAAATAAGTATTAGCCTTAGATTTCTAACCGTGTTCATATCCAAGCCCTTTTAGTTTGTATTATACTTCAAATTTATGGGTAATAGACTTTTCCCCCAAACTTGGTTGAACTTGGTTTTTGGAGGTGTTAGCCTTGGATGTTTGGACAAATTGATCCTGACTCGACGAGCCCCATTTAAATGAGTATTAGCCTTAGATTTCTAACCCTGTTCATATCGAAGCCCTTTTAGTTGGTATTAGACTTCAAATTTATGGGTAATAGACTTTTCCCCCAAACTTGATTGAACTTGGTTTTTGGAGGAGGTGTTAGCCTTGGATTTTCGGACAAATTGATCCTGACTCGACGAGCCCCATTTAAATGGGTATTAGCCTTAGATTTCTAACCCTGTTCATACCCAAGCCCTTTTAGTTGGTATTAGACTTCAAATTTACGGGTAATAGACTTTTCCCACAAACTTGATTGAACTTGGATTTTGGAGGAGGGGTTAGCCTTGGATTTTCGGACAAATTGATCCTGACTCGACGAGCCCCATTTAAATGAGTATTAGCCTTAGATTTCTAACCCTGTTCATATCCAAGCCCTTTTAGTTGGTATTAGACTTCAAATGTATGGGTAATAGACTTTTCCCCCAAACTTGATTGAACTTGGTTTTTGGAGGAGGTGTTAGCATTGGATTTTCGGACAAATTGATCCTGACTCGACGAGCCCCATTTAAATGAGTATTAGACTTAGATTTCTAACCTTTGTCATATACAAGCCCTTTTAGTTGGTATTAGACTTCACATTTACGGGTAATAGATTTTTCCCCCAAACTTGATTGAACTTGGTTTTTGGAGGTGTTAGCCTTGGATTTTCGGACAAATTGATCCTGACTCGACGAGCCCCATTTAAATGAGTATTAGCCTTCGATTTCTAACCTTTGTCATATACAAGCCCTTTTAGTTGGTATTAGACTTAAAATTTATGGGTAATAGACTTTTCCCTTAAACTTGATTGAACTTGGTTTTTGGTGGTGTTAGCCTTCGATTTTCGGACAAAATGCTCCTGTCTCGACGAGCCTCATTTAAATAAGTATTAGCCTTAGATTTCTAACCTTGTTCATATCCAAGCCCTTTTAGTTTGTATTAGACTTCAAATTTATGGGTAATAGACTTTTCCCCCAAACTTGGTTGAACTTGGTTTTTGGAGGAGGTGTTAGCCTTGGATTTACGGACAAATTGATCCTGACTCGACGAGCCCCATTTAAATGAGTATTAGACTTAGATTTCTAACCTTTGTCATATACAAGCCCTTTTAGTTGGTATTAGACATCAAATTTACGGGTAATAGATTTTTCCCCCAAACTTGATTGAACTTGGTTTTTGGAGGAGGTGTTAGCCTTGGATGTTTGGACAAATTGATCCTGACTCGACGAGCCCCATTTAAATGAGTATTAGCCTTAGATTTCTAACCCTGTTCATATCGAAGCCCTTTTAGTTGGTATTAGACTTCAAATTTATGGGTAATAGACTTTTCCCCCAAACTTGATTGAACTTGGTTTTTGGAGGAGGTGTTAGCCTTGGATTTTCGGACAAATTGATCCTGACTCGACGAGCCTCATTTAAATGAGTATTAGACTTAGATTTCTAACCTTGTTCATATCCAAGCCCTTTTAGTTGGTATTAGACTTCAAATTTAGGGGTAATAGACTTTTCCCCCAAACTTGATTGAACTTGGTTTTTGGAGGAGGTGTTAGCCTTGGATTTTCGGACAAATTGATCCTGACTCGACGAGCCCCATTTAAATGAGTATTAGACTTAGATTTCTAACCTTTGTCATATACAAGCCCTTTTAGTTGGTATTAGACTTCAAATTTACGGGTAATTGATTTTTCCCCCAAACTTGATTGAACTTGGTTTTTGGAGGTGTTAGCCTTGGATTTTCGGACAAATTGATCCTGACTCGACGAGCCCCATTTAAATGAGTATTAGCCTTAGATTTCTAACCTTTGTCATATACAAGCCCTTTTAGTTGGTATTAGACTTAAAATTTATGGGTAATAGACTTTTCCCCCAAACTTGATTGAACTTGGTTTTTGGTTGTGTTAGCCTTTGATTTTCGGATAAATTGCTCCTGTCTCGACGAGCCTCATTTAAATAAGTATTAGCCTTAGATTTCTAACCTTGTTCATATCCAAGCCCTTTTAGTTTGTATTAGACTTCAAATTTATGGGTAATAGACTTTTCCCCCAAACTTGGTTGAACTTGGTTTTTGCAGGTGTTAGCCTTGGATGTTTGGACAAATTGATCCTGACTCGACGACCCTTATTTAAATGAGTATTAGCCTTAGATTTCTAACCCTGTTCCTATCCAAGCCCTTTTAGTTGGTATTAGACTTCAAATTTATGGGTAATAGACTTTTCCCCCAAACTTGATTGAACTTGGTTTTTGGAGGAGGTGTTAGCCTTGGATTTTCGGACAAATTGATCCTGACTCGACGAGACCCATTTAAATGGGTATTAGCCTTAGATTTCTAACCCTGTTCATACCCAAGCCCTTTTAGGTGGTATTAGACTTCAAATTTACGGGTAATAGACTTTTCCCCCAAACTTGATTGAACTTGGATTTTGGAGGAGGGGTTAGCCTTGGATTTTCGGACAAATTGATCCTGACTCGACGAGCCCCATTTAAATGAGTATTAGCCTTATATTTCTAACCCTGCTCATACCCAAGCCCTTTTAGTTGGTATTAGACTTCAAATTTACGGCTAATAGACTTTTCCCCCAAACTTGATTGAACTTTGTTTTTGGAGGAGGTGTTAGCCTTGGATTTTCGGACAAATTGATCCTGACTCGACGAGCCCCATTTAAATGAGTATTAGACTTAGATTTCTAACCTTTGTCATATACAAGCCCTTTTAGTTGGTATTAGACTTCACATTTACGGGTAATAGATTTTTCCCCCAAACTTGATTGAACTTGGTTTTTGGAGGTGTTAGCCTTGGATTTTCGGACAAATTGATCCTGACTCGACGAGCCCCATTTAAATGAGTATTAGCCTTAGATTTCTAACCTTTGTCATATACAAGCCCTTTTAGTTGGTATTAGACTTAAAATTTATGGGTAATAGACTTTTCCCCCAAACTTGATTGAACTTGGTTTTTGGAGGAGGTGTTAGCCTTGGATTTTCGGACAAATTGATCCTGACTCGACGAGCCTCATTTAAATGAGTATTAGACTTAGATTTCTAACCTTGTTCATATCCAAGCCCTTTTAGTTGGTATTAGACTTCAAATTTAGGGGTAATAGACTTTTCCCCCAAACTTGATTGAACTTGGTTTTTGGAGGAGGTGTTAGCCTTGGATTTTCGGACAAATTGATCCTGACTCGACGAGCCCCATTTAAATGAGTATTAGACTTAGATTTCTAACCTTTGTCATATACAAGCCCTTTTAGTTGGTATTAGACATCAAATTTACGGGTAATAGATTTTTCCCCCAAACTTGATTGAACTTGGTTTTTGGAGGTGTTAGCCTTGGATGTTTGGACAAATTGATCCTGACTCGACGAGCCCCATTTAAATGAGTATTAGCCTTAGATTTCTAACCCTGTTCATATCGAAGCCCTTTTAGTTGGTATTAGACTTCAAATTTATGGGTAATAGACTTTTCCCCCAAACTTGATTGAACTTGGTTTTTGGAGGAGGTGTTAGCCTTGGATTTTCGAACAAATTGATCCTGACTCGACGAGCCTCATTTAAATGAGTATTAGACTTAGATTTCTAACCTTGTTCATATCCAAGCCCTTTTAGTTGGTATTAGACTTCAAATTTAGGGGTAATAGACTTTTCCCCCAAACTTGATTGAACTTGGTTTTTGGAGGAGGTGTTAGCCTTGGATTTTCGGACAAATTGATCCTGACTCGACGAGCCCCATTTAAATGAGTATTAGACTTAGATTTCTAACCTTTGTCATATACAAGCCCTTTTAGTTGGTATTAGACTTCAAATTTACGGGTAATAGATTTTTCCCCCAAACTTGATTGAACTTGGTTTTTGGAGGTGTTAGCCTTGGATTTTCGGACAAATTGATCCTGACTCGACGAGCCCCATTTAAATGAGTATTAGCCTTAGATTTCTAACCTTTGTCATATACAAGCCCTTTTTGTTGGTATTAGACTTAAAATTTATGGGTAATAGACTTTTCCCCCAAACTTGATTGAACTTGGTTTTTGGTTGTGTTAGCCTTTGATTTTCGGACAAATTGCTCCTGTCTCGACGAGCCTCATTTAAATAAGTATTAGCCTTAGATTTCTAACCTTGTTCATATCCAAGCCCTTTTAGTTTGTATTAGACATCAAATTTACGGGTAATAGACTTTTCCCACAAACTTGATTGAACTTGGATTTTGGAGGAGGGGTTAGCCTTGGATTTTCGGACAAATTGATCCTGACTCGACGAGCCCCATTTAAATGAGTATTAGCCTTAGATTTCTAACCCTGTTCATATCCAAGCCCTTTTAGTTGGTATTAGACTTCAAATGTATGGGTAATAGACTTTTCCCCCAAACTTGATTGAACTTGGTTTTTGGAGGAGGTATTAGCCTTGGATTTTCGGACAAATTGATCCTGACTCGACGAGCCCCATTTAAATGAGTATTAGACTTAGATTTCTAACCTTTGTCATATACAAGCCCTTTTAGTTGGTATTAGACTTCACATTTACGGGTAATAGATTTTTCCCCCAAACTTGATTGAACTTTGTTTTTGGAGGTGTTAGCCTTGGATTTTCGGACAAATTGATCCTGACTCGACCAGCCCCATTTAAATGAGTATTAGCCTTAGATTTCTAACCTTTGTCATATACAAGCCCTTTTAGTTGGTATTAGACTTAAAATTTATGGGTAATAGACTTTTCCCCCAAACTTGATTGAACTTGGTTTTTGGTGGTGTTAGCCTTCGATTTTCGGACAAAATGCTCCTGTCTCGACGAGCCTCATTTAAATAAGTATTAGCCTTAGATTTCTAACCTTGTTCATATCCAAGCCCTTTTAGTTTGTATTAGACTTCAAATTTATGGGTAATAGACTTTTCCCCCAAACTTGGTTGAACTTGGTTTTTGGAGGTGTTAGCCTTGGATGTTTGGACAAATTGATCCTGACTCGACGAGCCCCATTTAAATGAGTATTAGCCTTAGATTTCTAACCCTGTTCATATCGAAGCCCTTTTAGTTGGTATTAGACTTCAAATTTATGGGTAATAGACTTTTCCCCCAAACTTGATTGAACTTGGTTTTTGGAGGAGGTGTTAGCCTTGGATTTTCGAACAAATTGATCCTGACTCGACGAGCCTCATTTAAATGAGTATTAGACTTAGATTTCTAACCTTGTTCATATCCAAGCCCTTTTAGTTGGTATTAGACTTCAAATTTAGGGGTAATAGACTTTTCCCCCAAACTTGATTGAACTTGGTTTTTGGAGGAGGTGTTAGCCTTGGATTTTCGGACAAATTGATCCTGACTCGACGAGCCCCATTTAAATGAGTATTAGACTTAGATTTCTAACCTTTGTCATATACAAGCCCTTTTAGTTGGTATTAGACTTCAAATTTATGGGTAATAGACTTTTCCCCCAAACTTGGTTGAACTTGGTTTTTGGAGGTGTTAGCCTTGGATGTTTGGACAAATTGATCCTGACTCGACGAGCCCCATTTAAATGAGTATTAGCCTTAGATTTCTAACCCTGTTCATATCGAAGCCCTTTTAGTTGGTATTAGACTTAAAATTTATGGGTAATAGACTTTTCCCCCAAACTTGATTGAACTTGGTTTTTGGAGGAGGTGTTAGCCTTGGATTTTCGGACAAATTGATCCTAACTCGACGAGCCCCATTTAAATGGGTATTAGCCTTAGATTTCTAACCCTGTTCATACCCAAGCCCTTTTAGTTGGTATTAGACTTCAAATTTACGGGTAATAGACTTTTCCCACAAACTTGATTGAACTTGGATTTTGGAGGAGGGGTTAGCCTTGGATTTTCGGACAAATTGATCCTGACTCGACGAGCCCCATTTAAATGAGTATTAGCCTTAGATTTCTAACCCTGTTCATATCCAAGCCCTTTTAGTTGGTATTAGACTTCAAATGTATGGGTAATAGACTTTTCCCCCAAACTTGATTGAACTTGGTTTTTGGAGGAGGTGTTAGCCTTGGATTTTCGGACAAATTGATCCTGACTCGACGAGCCCCATTTAAATGAGTATTAGACTTAGATTTCTAACCTTTGTCATATACAAGCCCTTTTAGTTGGTATTAGACTTCACATTTACGGGTAATAGATTTTTCCCCCAAACTTGATTGAACTTTGTTTTTGGAGGTGTTAGCCTTGGATTTTCGGACAAATTGATCCTGACTCGACGAGCCCCATTTAAATGAGTATTAGCCTTAGATTTCTAACCTTTGTCATATACAAGCCCTTTTAGTTGGTATTAGACTTAAAATTTATGGGTAATAGACTTTTCCCCCAAACTTGATTAAACTTGGTTTTTGGTGGTGTTAGCCTTCGATTTTCGGACAAAATGCTCCTGTCTCGACGAGCCTCATTTAAATAAGTATTAGCCTTAGATTTCTAACCTTGTTCATATCCAAGCCCTTTTAGTTTGTATTAGACTTCAAATTTATGGGTAATAGACTTTTCCCCCAAACTTGGTTGAACTTGGTTTTTGGAGGTGTTAGCCTTGGATGTTTGGACAAATTGATCCTGACTCGACGAGCCCCATTTAAATGAGTATTAGCCTTAGATTTCTTACCCTGTTCATATCGAAGCCCTTTTAGTTGGTATTAGACTTCAAATTTATGGGTAATAGACTTTTCCCCCAAACTTGATTGAACTTGGTTTTTGGAGGAGGTGTTAGCCTTGGATTTTCGGACAAATTGATCCTGACTCGACGAGCCTCATTTAAATGAGTATTAGACTTAGATTTCTAACCTTGTTCATATCCAAGCCCTTTTAGTTGGTATTAGACTTCAAATTTAGGGGTAATAGACTTTTCCCCCAAACTTGATTGAACTTGGTTTTTGGAGGAGGTGTTAGCCTTGGATTTTCGGACAAATTGATCCTGACTCGACGAGCCCCATTTAAATGAGTATTAGACTTAGATTTCTAACCTTTGTCATATACAAGCCCTTTTAGTTGGTATTAGACATCAAATTTACGGGTAATAGATTTTTCCCCCAAACTTGATTGAACTTGGTTTTTGGAGGTGTTAGCCTTGGATGTTTGGACAAATTGATCCTGACTCGACGAGCCCCATTTAAATGAGTATTAGCCTTAGATTTCTAACCCTGTTCATATCGAAGCCCTTTTAGTTGGTATTAGACTTCAAATTTATGGGTAATAGACTTTTCCCCCAAACTTGATTGAACTTGGTTTTTGGAGGAGGTGTTAGCCTTGGATTTTCGAACAAATTGATCCTGACTCGACGAGCCTCATTTAAATGAGTATTAGACTTAGATTTCTAACCTTGTTCATATCCAAGCCCTTTTAGTTGGTATTAGACTTCAAATTTAGGGGTAATAGACTTTTCCCCCAAACTTGATTGAACTTGGTTTTTGGAGGAGGTGTTAGCCTTGGATTTTCGGACAAATTGATCCTGACTCGACGAGCCCCATTTAAATGAGTATTAGACTTAGATTTCTAACCTTTGTCATATACAAGCCCTTTTAGTTGGTATTAGACTTCAAATTTACGGGTAATAGATTTTTCCCCCAAACTTGATTGAACTTGGTTTTTGGAGGTGTTAGCCTTGGATTTTCGGACAAATTGATCCTGACTCGACGAGCCCCATTTAAATGAGTATTAGCCTTAGATTTCTAACCTTTGTCATATACAAGCCCTTTTTGTTGGTATTAGACTTAAAATTTATGGGTAATAGACTTTTCCCCCAAACTTGATTGAACTTGGTTTTTGGTTGTGTTAGCCTTTGATTTTCGGACAAATTGCTCCTGTCTCGACGAGCCTCATTTAAATAAGTATTAGCCTTAGATTTCTAACCTTGTTCATATCCAAGCCCTTTTAGTTTGTATTAGACTTCAAATTTATGGGTAATAGACTTTTCCCCCAAACTTGGTTGAACTTGGTTTTTGCAGGTGTTAGCCTTGGATGTTTGGACAAATTGATCCTGACTCGACGAGCCTTATTTAAATGAGTATTAGCCTTAGATTTCTAACCCTGTTCCTATCCAAGCCCTTTTAGTTGGTATTAGACTTCAAATTTATGGGTAATAGACTTTTCCCCCAAACTTGATTGAACTTGGTTTTTGGAGGAGGGGTTAGCCTTGGATTTTCGGACAAATTGATCCTGACTCGACGAGCCCCATTTAAATGAGTATTAGCCTTATATTTCTAACCCTGCTCATACCCAAGCCCTTTTAGTTGGTATTAGACTTCAAATTTACGGCTAATAGACTTTTCCCCCAAACTTGATTGAACTTGGATTTTGGAGGAGGGGTTAGTCTTGGATTTTCGGACAAATTGATCCTGACTCGACGAGCCCCATTTAAATGAGTATTAGCCTTAGATTTTTAACCCTGTTCATACCCAAGCCCTTTTAGTTGGTATTAGACTTCAAATGTATGGGTAATAGACTTTTCCCCCAAACTTGATTGAACTTGGTTTTTAAAGGAGGTGTTAGCCTTGGATTTTCGGACAAATTGATCCTGACTCGACGAGCCCCATTTAAATGAGTATTAGCCTTAGATTTCTAACCCTATTCATACCCAAGCCCTTTTAGTTGGTATTAGACTTCAAATTTACGGGTATTAGACTTTTCCCCCAAACTTGATTGAACTTGGATTTTGGAGGAGGGGTTAGCCTTGGATTTTTGGACAAATTGATCCTGACTCGACGAGCCCCATTTAAATGAGTATTAGCCTTAGATTTCTAACCCTGTTCATACCCAAGCCCTTTTAGTTGGTATTAGACTTCAAATTTATGGGTAATAGACTTTTCCCCCAAACTTGGTTGAACTTGGTTTTTGGAGGTGTTAGCCTTGGATGTTTGGACAAATTGATCGTGACTCGACGAGCCCCATTTAAATGGGTATTAGCCTTAGATTTCTAACCCTGTTCATATCCAAGCCCTTTTAGTTGGTATTAGACTTCAAATGTATGGGTAATAGACTTTTCCCCCAAACTTGATTGAACTTGGTTTTTAAAGGAGGTGTTAGCCTTGAATTTTCGGACAAATTGATCCTGACTCGACGAGCCCCATTTAAATGAGTATTAGCCTTAGATGTCTAACCCTATTCATACCCAAACCCTTTTAGTTGGTATTAGACTTCAAATTTTTGGGTATTAGACTTTTCACCCAAACTTGATTGAACTTGGATTTTGGAGGAGGGGTTAGCCTTGGATTTTCGGACAAATTGATCCTAACTCGACGAGCCCCATTTAAATGGGTATTAGCCTTAGATTTCTAACCCTGTTCATACCCAAGCCCTTTTAGTTGGTATTAGACTTCAAATTTATGGGTAATAGACTTTTCCCCCAAACTTGATTGAACTTGGTTTTTGGAGGAGGTGTTAGCCTTGGATTTTCGGACAAATTGATCCTGACTCGACGAGCCCCATTTAAATGAGTATTAGCCTTAGATTTCTAACCCTGTTCATATCCAAGCCCTTTTAGTTGGTATTAGACTTCAAATGTATGGGTAATAGACTTTTCCCCCAAACTTGATTGAACTTGGTTTTTGGAGGAGGTGTTAGCCTTGGATTTTCGGACAAATTGATCCTGACTCGACGAGCCCCATTTAAATGAGTATTAGCCTTAGATTTCTAACCCTGTTCATACCCAAGCCCTTTTAGTTGGTATTAGACTTCAAATGTATGGGTAATAGACTTTTCCCCCAAACTTGATTGAACTTGGTTTTTGGAGGAGGTGTTAGCTTTGGATTTTCGGACAAATTGATCCTGACTCGACGAGCCCCATTTAAATGAGTATTAGCCTTAGATTTCTAACCCTGTTCATACCCATGCCCTTTTAGTTGGTATTAGACTTCAAATTTACGGGTATTAGACTTTTCCCCCAAACTTGATTGAACTTGGATTTTGGAGGAGGGGTTAGCCTTGGATTTTCGGACAAATTGATCCTGACTCGACGAGCCCCATTTAAATGGGTATTAGCCTTAGATTTCTAACCCTGTTCATACCCAAGCCCTTTTAGTTGGTATTAGACTTCAAATTTACGGGTAATAGACTTTTCCCCCAAACTTGATTGAACTTGGATTTTGGAGGAGGGGTTAGCCTTGGATTTTCGGACAAATTGATCCTGACTCGACGAGCCCCATTTAAATGGGTATTAGCCTTAGATTTCTAACCCTGTTCATACCCAAGCCCTTTTAGTTGGTATTAGACTTCAAATTTATGGGTAATAGACTTTTCCCCCAAACTTGATTGAACTTGGTTTTTGGAGGAGGAGTTAGCCTTGGATTTTCGGACAAATTGATACTGACTCGACGAGCCCCATTTAAATGAGTATTAGCTTTATATTTCTAACCCTGTTCATACCCAAGCCCTTTTATTTGGTATTAGACTTCAAATTTATGGGTAATAGACTTTTCCCCCAAACTTGATTGAACTTGGTTTTTGGAGGAGGTGTTAGCCTTGGATTTTTGGACAAATTGATCCTGACTCGACGAGCCCCATTTAAATGGGTATTAGCCTTAGATTTCTAACCCTGTTCATATCCAAGCCCTTTTAGTTGGTATTAGACTTCAAATGTATGGGTAATAGACTTTTCCCCCAAACTTGATTGAACTTGGTTTTTGGAGGAGGTGTTAGCCTTGGATTTTCGGACAAATTGATCCTGACTCGACGAGCCCCATTTAAATGAGTATTAGCCTTAGATTTCTAACCCTGTTCATACCCAAGCCCTTTTAGTTGGTATTAGACTTCAAATTTACGGGTAATAGACTTTTCCCCCAAACTTGATTGAACTTGGATTTTGGAGGAGGGGTTAGCCTTGGATTTTCAGACAAATTGATCCTGACTCGACGAGCCCCATTTAAATGGGTATTAGCCTTAGATTTCTAACCCTGTTCATATCCAAGCCCTTTTAGTTGGTATTAGATTTCAAATATATGGGTAATAGACTTTTCCCCCAAACTTGATTGAACTTGGTTTTTAAAGGAGGTGTTAGCCTTGCATTTTCGGACAAATTGATCCTGACTCGACGAGCCCCATTTAAATGAGTATTAGCCTTAGATTTCTAACCCTATTCATACCCAAACCCTTTTAGTTGGTATTAGACTTCAAATTTACGGGTATTAGACTTTTCACCCAAACTTGATTGAACTTGGATTTTGGAGGAGGGGTTAGCCTTGGATTTTCGGACAAATTGATCCTAACTCGACGAGCCCCATTTAAATGGGTATTAGCCTTAGATTTCTAACCCTGTTCATACCCAAGCCCTTTTAGTTGGTATTAGACTTCAAATTTATGGGTAATAGACTTTTCCCCCAAACTTGATTGAACTTGGTTTTTGGAGGAGGTGTTAGCCTTGGATTTTCGGACAAATTGATCCTGACTCGACGAGCCCCATTTAAATGAGTATTAGCCTTAGATTTATAACCCTGTTCATACCCACGCCCTTTTAGTTGGTATTAGACTTCAAATTTACGGGTATTAGACTTTTCCCCCAAACTTGATTGAACTTGGATTTTGGAGGAGGGGTTAGCCTTGGATTTTCGGACAAATTGATCCTGACTCGACGAGCCCCATTTAAATGGGTATTAGCCTTAGATTTCTAACCCTGTTCATACCCAAGCCCTTTTAGTTGGTATTAGACTTCAAATTTACGGGTAATAGACTTTTCCCCCAAACTTGATTGAACTTGGATTTTGGAGGAGGGGTTAGCCTTGGATTTTCGGACAAATTGATCCTGACTCGACGAGCCCCATTTAAATGGGTATTAGCCTTAGATTTCTAACCCTGTTCATACCCAAGCCCTTTTAGTTGGTATTAGACTTCAAATTTATGGGTAATAGACTTTTCCCCCAAACTTGATTGAACTTGGTTTTTGGAGGAGGAGTTAGCCTTGGATTTTCGGACAAATTGATCCTGACTCGACGAGCCCCATTTAAATGGGTATTAGCCTTAGATTTCTAACCCTGTTCATATCCAAGCCCTTTTAGTTGGTATTAGACTTCAAATGTATGGGTAATAGACTTTTCCCCCAAACTTGATTGAACTTGGTTTTTGGAGGAGGTGTTAGCCTTGGATTTTCGGACAAATTGATCCTGACTCGACGAGCCCCATTTAAATGAGTATTAGCCTTAGATTTCTAACCCTGTTCATACCCAAGCCCTTTTAGTTGGTATTAGACTTCAAATTTACGGGTAATAGACTTTTCCCCCAAACTTGATTGAACTTGGATTTTGGAGGAGGGGTTAGCCTTGGATTTTCGGACAAATTGATCCTGACTCGACGAGCCCCATTTAAATGGGTATTAGCCTTAGATTTCTAACCCTGTTCATATCCAAGCCCTTTTAGTTGGTATTAGACTTCAAATGTATGGGTAATAGACTTTTCCCCCAAACTTGATTGAACTTGGTTTTTAAAGGAGGTGTTAGCCTTGAATTTTCGGACAAATTGATCCTGACTCGACGAGCCCCATTTAAATGAGTATTAGCCTTAGATTTCTAACCCTATTCATACCCAAACCCTTTTAGTTGGTATTAGACTTCAAATTTACGGGTATTAGACTTTTCACCCAAACTTGATTGAACTTGGATTTTGGAGGAGGGGTTAGCCTTGGATTTTCGGACAAATTGATCCTAACTCGACGAGCCCCATTTAAATGGGTATTAGCCTTAGATTTCTAACCCTGTTCATACCCAAGCCCTTTTAGTTGGTATTAGACTTCAAATTTATGGGAATAGACTTTCCCCCCAAACTTGATTGAACTTGGATTTTGGAGGAGGGGTTAGCCTTGGATTTTCGGACAAATTGATCCTGACTCGACGAGCCCCATTTAAATGAGTATTAGCCTTAGATTTCTAACCCTATTCATACCCAAACCCTTTTAGTTGGTATTAGACTTCAAATTTACGGGTATTAGACTTTTCACCCAAACTTGATTGAACTTGGATTTTGGAGGAGGGGTTAGCCTTGGATTTTCGGACAAATTGATCCTAACTCGACGAGCCCCATTTAAATGGGTATTAGCCTTAGATTTCTAACCCTGTTCATACCCAAGCCCTTTTAGTTGGTATTAGACTTCAAATTTATGGGTAATAGACTTTTCCCCCAAACTTGATTGAACTTGGTTTTTGGAGGAGGTGTTAGCCTTGGATTTTCGGACAAATTGATCCTGACTCGACGAGCCCCATTTAAATGAGTATTAGCCTTAGATTTCTAACCCTGTTCATACCCACGCCCTTTTAGTTGGTATTAGACTTCAAATTTACGGGTATTAGACTTTTCCCCCAAACTTGATTGAACTTGGTTTTTGGAGGAGGGGTTAGCCTTGGATTTTCGGACAAATTGATCCTGACTCGACGAGCCCCATTTAAATGGGTATTAGCCTTAGATTTCTAACCCTGTTCATACCCAAGCCCTTTTAGTTGGTATTAGACTTCAAATTTACGGGTAATAGACTTTTCCCCCAAACTTGATTGAACTTGGATTTTGGAGGAGGGGTTAGCCTTGGATTTTCGGACAAATTGATCCTGACTCGACGAGCCCCATTTAAATGGGTATTAGCCTTAGATTTCTAACCCTGTTCATACCCAAGCCCTTTTAGTTGGTATTAGACTTCAAATTTATGGGTAATAGACTTTTCCCCCAAACTTGATTGAACTTGGTTTTTGGAGGAGGAGTTAGCCTTGGATTTTCGGACAAATTGATACTGACTCGACGAGCCCCATTTAAATGAGTATTAGCTTTATATTTCTAACCCTGTTCATACCCAAGCCCTTTTATTTGGTATTAGACTTCAAATTTATGGGTAATAGACTTTTCCCCCAAACTTGATTGAACTTGGTTTTTGGAGGAGGTGTTAGCCTTGGATTTTTGGACAAATTGATCCTGACTCGACGAGCCCCATTTAAATGGGTATTAGCCTTAGATTTCTAACCCTGTTCATATCCAAGCCCTTTTAGTTGGTATTAGACTTCAAATGTATGGGTAATAGACTTTTCCCCCAAACTTGATTGAACTTGGTTTTTGGAGGAGGTGTTAGCCTTGGATTTTCGGACAAATTGATCCTGACTCGACGAGCCCCATTTAAATGAGTATTAGCCTTAGATTGCTAACCCTGTTCATACCCAAGCCCTTTTAGTTGGTATTAGACTTCAAATTTACGGGTAATAGACTTTTCCCCCAAACTTGATTGAACTTGGATTTTGGAGGAGGGGTTAGCCTTGGATTTTCAGACAAATTGATCCTGACTCGACGAGCCCCATTTAAATGGGTATTAGCCTTAGATTTCTAACCCTGTTCATATCCAAGCCCTTTTAGTTGGTATTAGATTTCAAATATATGGGTAATAGACTTTTCCCCCAAACTTGATTGAACTTGGTTTTTAAAGGAGGTGTTAGCCTTGCATTTTCGGACAAATTGATCCTGACTCGACGAGCCCCATTTAAATGAGTATTAGCCTTAGATTTCTAACCCTATTCATACCCAAACCCTTTTAGTTGGTATTAGACTTCAAATTTACGGGTATTAGACTTTTCACCCAAACTTGATTGAACTTGGATTTTGGAGGAGGGGTTAGCCTTGGATTTTCGGACAAATTGATCCTAACTCGACGAGCCCCATTTAAATGGGTATTAGCCTTAGATTTCTAACCCTGTTCATACCCAAGCCCTTTTAGTTGGTATTAGACTTCAAATTTATGGGTAATAGACTTTTCCCCCAAACTTGATTGAACTTGGTTTTTGGAGGAGGTGTTAGCCTTGGATTTTCGGACAAATTGATCCTGACTCGACGAGCCCCATTTAAATGAGTATTAGCCTTAGATTTATAACCCTGTTCATACCCACGCCCTTTTAGTTGGTATTAGACTTCAAATTTACGGGTATTAGACTTTTCCCCCAAACTTGATTGAACTTGGATTTTGGAGGAGGGGTTAGCCTTGGATTTTCGGACAAATTGATCCTGACTCGACGAGCCCCATTTAAATGGGTATTAGCCTTAGATTTCTAACCCTGTTCATACCCAAGCCCTTTTAGTTGGTATTAGACTTCAAATTTACGGGTAATAGACTTTTCCCCCAAACTTGATTGAACTTGGATTTTGGAGGAGGGGTTAGCCTTGGATTTTCGGACAAATTGATCCTGACTCGACGAGCCCCATTTAAATGGGTATTAGCCTTAGATTTCTAACCCTGTTCATACCCAAGCCCTTTTAGTTGGTATTAGACTTCAAATTTATGGGTAATAGACTTTTCCCCCAAACTTGATTGAACTTGGTTTTTGGAGGAGGAGTTAGCCTTGGATTTTCGGACAAATTGATCCTGACTCGACGAGCCCCATTTAAATGGGTATTAGCCTTAGATTTCTAACCCTGTTCATATCCAAGCCCTTTTAGTTGGTATTAGACTTCAAATGTATGGGTAATAGACTTTTCCCCCAAACTTGATTGAACTTGGTTTTTGGAGGAGGTGTTAGCCTTGGATTTTCGGACAAATTGATCCTGACTCGACGAGCCCCATTTAAATGAGTATTAGCCTTAGATTTCTAACCCTGTTCATACCCAAGCCCTTTTAGTTGGTATTAGACTTCAAATTTACGGGTAATAGACTTTTCCCCCAAACTTGATTGAACTTGGATTTTGGAGGAGGGGTTAGCCTTGGATTTTCGGACAAATTGATCCTGACTCGACGAGCCCCATTTAAATGGGTATTAGCCTTAGATTTCTAACCCTGTTCATATCCAAGCCCTTTTAGTTGGTATTAGACTTCAAATGTATGGGTAATAGACTTTTCCCCCAAACTTGATTGAACTTGGTTTTTAAAGGAGGTGTTAGCCTTGAATTTTCGGACAAATTGATCCTGACTCGACGAGCCCCATTTAAATGAGTATTAGCCTTAGATTTCTAACCCTATTCATACCCAAACCCTTTTAGTTGGTATTAGACTTCAAATTTACGGGTATTAGACTTTTCACCCAAACTTGATTGAACTTGGATTTTGGAGGAGGGGTTAGCCTTGGATTTTCGGACAAATTGATCCTAACTCGACGAACCCCATTTAAATGGGTATTAGCCTTAGATTTCTAACCCTGTTCATACCCAAGCCCTTTTAGTTGGTATTAGACTTCAAATTTATGGGAATAGACTTTCCCCCCAAACTTGATTGAACTTGGATTTTGGAGGAGGGGTTAGCCTTGGATTTTCGGACAAATTGATCCTGACTCGACGAGCCCCATTTAAATGAGTATTAGCCTTAGATTTCTAAACCTATTCATACCCAAACCCTTTTAGTTGGTATTAGACTTCAAATTTACGGGTATTAGACTTTTCACCCAAACTTGATTGAACTTGGATTTTGGAGGAGGGGTTAGCCTTGGATTTTCGGACAAATTGATCCTAACTCGACGAGCCCCATTTAAATGGGTATTAGCCTTAGATTTCTAACCCTGTTCATACCCAAGCCCTTTTAGTTGGTATTAGACTTCAAATTTATGGGTAATAGACTTTTCCCCCAAACTTGATTGAACTTGGTTTTTGGAGGAGGTGTTAGCCTTGGATTTTCGGACAAATTGATCCTGACTCGACGAGCCCCATTTAAATGAGTATTAGCCTTAGATTTCTAACCCTGTTCATACCCACGCCCTTTTAGTTGGTATTAGACTTCAAATTTACGGGTATTAGACTTTTCCCCCAAACTTGATTGAACTTGGATTTTGGAGGAGGGATTAGCCTTGGATTTTCGGACAAATTGATCCTGACTCGACGAGCCCCATTTAAATGGGTATTAGCCTTAGATTTCTAACCCTGTTCATACCCAAGCCCTTTTAGTTGGTATTAGACTTCAAATTTACGGGTAATAGACTTTTCCCCCAAACTTGATTGAACTTGGATTTTAGAGGAGGGGTTAGCCTTGGATTTTCGGACAAATTGATCCTGACTCGACGAGCCCCATTTAAATGGGTATTAGCCTTAGATTTCTAACCCTGTTCATACCCAAGCCCTTTTAGTTGGTATTAGACTTCAAATTTATGGGTAATAGACTTTTCCCCCAAACTTGATTGAACTTGGTTTTTGGAGGAGGAGTTAGCCTTGGATTTTCGGACAAATTGATCCTGACTCGACGAGCCCCATTTAAATGGGTATTAGCCTTAGATTTCTAACCCTGTTCATATCCAAGCCCTTTTAGTTGGTATTAGACTTCAAATGTATGGGTAATAGACTTTTCCCCCAAACTTGATTGAACTTGGTTTTTGGAGGAGGTGTTAGCCTTGGATTTTCGGACAAATTGATCCTGACTCGACGAGCCCCATTTAAATGAGTATTAGCCTTAGATTTCTAACCCTGTTCATACCCAAGCCCTTTTAGTTGGTATTAGACTTCAAATTTACGGGTAATAGACTTTTCCCCCAAACTTGATTGAACTTGGATTTTGGAGGAGGGGTTAGCCTTGGATTTTCGGACAAATTGATCCTGACTCGACGAGCCCCATTTAAATGGGTATTAGCCTTAGATTTCTAACCCTGTTCATATCCAAGCCCTTTTAGTTGGTATTAGACTTCAAATGTATGGGTAATAGACTTTTCCCCCAAACTTGATTGAACTTGGTTTTTAAAGGAGGTGTTAGCCTTGAATTTTCGGACAAATTGATCCTGACTCGACGAGCCCCATTTAAATGAGTATTAGCCTTAGATTTCTAACCCTATTCATACCCAAACCCTTTTAGTTGGTATTAGACTTCAAATTTACGGGTATTAGACTTTTCACCCAAACTTGATTGAACTTGGATTTTGGAGGAGGGGTTAGCCTTGGATTTTCGGACAAATTGATCCTAACTCGACGAGCCCCATTTAAATGGGTATTAGCCTTAGATTTCTAACCCTGTTCATACCCAAGCCCTTTTAGTTGGTATTAGACTTCAAATTTATGGGTAATAGACTTTTCCCCCAAACTTGATTGAACTTGGTTTTTGGAGGAGGTGTTAGCCTTGGATTTTCGGACAAATTGATCCTGACTCGACGAGCCCCATTTAAATGAGTATTAGCCTTAGATTTCTAACCCTGTTCATATCCAAGCCCTTTTAGTTGGTATTAGACTTCAAATGTAGGGGTAATAGACTTTTCCCCCAAACTTGATTGAACTTGGTTTTTGGAGGAGGTGTTAGCCTTGGATTTTCGGACAAATTGATCCTGACTCGACGAGCCCCATTTAAATGGGTATTAGCCTTAGATTTCTAACCCTGTTCATACCCAAGCCCTTTTAGTTGGTATTAGACTTCAAATGTATGGGTAATAGACTTTTCCCCCAAACTTGATTGAACTTGGTTTTTGGAGGAGGTGTTAGCCTTGGATTTTCGGACAAATTGATCCAGACTCGACGAGCCCCATTGAAATGAGTATTAGCCTTAGATTTCTAACCCTGTTCATACCCACGCCCTTTTAGTTGGTATTAGACTTCAAATTTACGGGTATTAGACTTTTCCCCCAAACTTGATTGAACTTGGATTTTGGAGGAGGGGTTAGCCTTGGATTTTCGGACAAATTGATCCTGACTCGACGAGCCCCATTTAAATGGGTATTAGCCTTAGATTTCTAACCCTGTTCATACCCAAGCCCTTTTAGTTGGTATTAGACTTCAAATTTACGGGTAATAGACTTTTCCCCCAAACTTGATTGAACTTGGTTTTTGGAGGAGGTGTTAGCCTTGGATTTTCGGACAAATTGATCCTGACTCGACGAGCCCCATTTAAATGAGTATTAGCCTTAGATTTCTAACCCTGTTCATACCCAAGCCCTTTTAGTTGGTATTAGACTTCAAATTTACGGGTAATAGACTTTTCCCCCAAACTTGATTGAACTTGGATTTTGGAGGAGGGGTTAGCCTTGGATTTTCGGACAAATTGATCCTGACTCGACGAGCCCCATTTAAATGGGTATTAGCCTTAGATTTCTAACCCTGTTCATATCCAAGCCCTTTTAGTTGGTATTAGACTTCAAATGTATGGGTAATAGACTTTTCCCCCAAACTTGATTGAACTTGGTTTTTAAAGGAGGTGTTAGCCTTGAATTTTCGGACAAATTGATCCTGACTCGACGAGCCCCATTTAAATGAGTATTAGCCTTAGATTTCTAACCCTATTCATACCCAAACCCTTTTAGTTGGTATTAGACTTCAAATTTACAGGTATTAGACTTTTCACCCAAACTTGATTGAACTTGGATTTTGGAGGAGGGGTTAGCCTTGGATTTTCGGACAAATTGATCCTAACTCGACGAGCCCCATTTAAATGGGTATTAGCCTTAGATTTCTAACCCTGTTCATACCCAAGCCCTTTTAGTTGGTATTAGACTTCAAATTTATGGGTAATAGACTTTTCCCCCAAACTTGATTGAACTTGGTTTTTGGAGGAGGTGTTAGCCTTGGATTTTCGGACAAATTGATCCTGACTCGACGAGCCCCATTTAAATGAGTATTAGCCTTAGATTTCTAACCCTGTTCATATCCAAGCCCTTTTAGTTGGTATTAGACTTCAAATGTAGGGGTAATAGACTTTTCCCCCAAACTTGATTGAACTTGGTTTTTGGAGGAGGTGTTAGCCTTGGATTTTCGGACAAATTGATCCTGACTCGACGAGCCCCATTTAAATGAGTATTAGCCTTAGATTTCTAACCCTGTTCATACCCAAGCCCTTTTAGTTGGTATTAGACTTCAAATGTATGGGTAATAGACTTTTCCCCCAAACTTGATTGAACTTGGTTTTTGGAGGAGGTGTTAGCCTTGGATTTTCGGACAAATTGATCCAGACTCGACGAGCCCCATTGAAATGAGTATTAGCCTTAGATTTCTAACCCTGTTCATACCCACGCCCTTTTAGTTGGTATTAGACTTCAAATTTACGGGTATTAGACTTTTCCCCCAAACTTGATTGAACTTGGATTTTGGAGGAGGGGTTAGCCTTGGATTTTCGGACAAATTGATCCTGACTCGACGAGCCCCATTTAAATGGGTATTAGCCTTAGATTTCTAACCCTGTTCATACCCAAGCCCTTTTAGTTGGTATTAGACTTCAAATTTACGGGTAATAGACTTTTCCCCCAAACTTGATTGAACTTGTATTTTGGAGGAGGGGTTAGCCTTGGATTTTCGGACAAATTGATCCTGACTCGACGAGCCCCATTTAAATGGGTATTAGCCTTAGATTTCTAACCCTGTTCATACCCAAGCCCTTTTAGTTGGTATTAGACTTCAAATTTATGGGTAATAGACTTTTCCCCCAAACTTGATTGAACTTGGTTTTTGGAGGAGGAGTTAGCCTTGGATTTTCGGACAAATTGATACTGACTCGACGAGCCCCATTTAAATGAGTATTAGCCTTATATTTCTAACCCTGTTCATACCCAAGCCCTTTTAGTTGGTATTAGACTTCAAATTTATGGGTAATAGACTTTTCCCCCAAACTTGATTGAACTTTGTTTTTGGAGGAGGTGTTAGCCTTGGATTTTTGGACAAATTGATTCTGACTCGACGAGCCCCATTTAAATGGGTATTAGCCTTAGATTTCTAACCCTGTTCATATCCAAGCCCTTTTAGGTGGTATTAGACTTCAAATTTATGGGTAATAGACTTTTCCCCCAAACTTGATTGAACTTGGTTTTTGGAGGAGGTGTTAGCCTTGGATTTTCGGACAAATTGATCCTGACTCGACGAGCCCCATTTAAATGAGTATTAGCCTTAGATTTCTAACCCTGTTCATACCCAAGCCCTTTTAGTTGGTATTAGACTTCAAATTTATGGGAATAGACTTTCCCCCCAAACTTGATTGAACTTGGTTTTTGGAGGAGGTGTTAGCATTGGATTTTCAGACAAATTGTTCCTGACTCGACGAGCCCCATTTAAATGAGTATTAGCCTTAGATTTCTAACCGTTGTCATATCCAAGCCCTTTTAGTTGGTATTAGACTTCAAATTTATGGGTAATAGACTTTTCCCCCAAACTTGATTGAACTTGGATTTTGGAGGAGGGGTTAGCCTTGGATTTTCGGACAAATTGATCCTGACTCGACGAGCCCCATTTAAATGGGTATTAGCCTTAGATTTCTAACCCTGTTCATATCCAAGCCCTTTTAGTTGGTATTAGACTTCAAATATATGGGTAATAGACTTTTCCCCCAAACTTGATTGAACTTGGTTTTTAAAGGAGGTGTTAGCCTTGCATTTTCGGACAAATTGATCCTGACTCGACGAGCCCCATTTAAATGAGTATTAGCCTTAGATTTCTAACCCTATTCATACCCAAACCCTTTTAGTTGGTATTAGACTTCAAATTTACGGGTATTAGACTTTTCACCCAAACTTGATTGAACTTGGATTTTGGAGGAGGGGTTAGCCTTGGATTTTCGGACAAATTGATCCTAACTCGACGAGCCCCATTTAAATGGGTATTAGCCTTAGATTTCTAACCCTGTTCATACCCAAGCCCTTTTAGTTGGTATTAGACTTCAAATTTATGGGTAATAGACTTTTCCCCCAAACTTGATTGAACTTGGTTTTTGGAGGAGGTGTTAGCCTTGGATTTTCGGACAAATTGATCCTGACTCGACGAGCCCCATTTAAATGAGTATTAGCCTTAGATTTCTAACCCTGTTCATACCCACGCCCTTTTAGTTGGTATTAGACTTCAAATTTACGGGTATTAGACTTTTCCCCCAAACTTGATTGAACTTGGATTTTGGAGGAGGGGTTAGCCTTGGATTTTCGGACAAATTGATCCTGACTCGACGAGCCCCATTTAAATGGGTATTAGCCTTAGATTTCTAACCCTGTTTATACCCAAGCCCTTTTAGTTGGTATTAGACTTCAAATTTACGGGTAATAGACTTTTCCCCCAAACTTGATTGAACTTGGATTTTGGAGGAGGGGTTAGCCTTGGATTTTCGGACAAATTGATCCTGACTCGACCAGCCCCATTTAAATAGGTATTAGCCTTAGATTTCTAACCCTGTTCATACCCAAGCCCTTTTAGTTGGTATTAGACTTCAAATTTATGGGTAATAGACTTTTCCCCCAAACTTGATTGAACTTGGTTTTTGGAGGAGGAGTTAGCCTTGGATTTTCGGACAAATTGATACTGACTCGACGAGCCCCATTTAAATGAGTATTAGCCTTATATTTCTAACCCTATTCATACCCAAGCCCTTTTATTTGGTATTAGACTTCAAATTTATGGGTAATAGACTTTTCCCCCAAACTTGATTGAACTTGGTTTTTGGAGGAGGTGTTAGCCTTGGATTTTTGGACAAATTGATCCTGACTCGACGAGCCCCATTTAAATGGGTATTAGCCTTAGATTTCTAACCCTGTTCATATCCAAGCCCTTTTAGTTGGTATTAGACTTCAAATGTATGGGTAATAGACTTTTCCCCCAAACTTGATTGAACTTGGTTTTTGGAGGAGGTGTTAGCCTTGGATTTTCGGACAAATTGATTCTGACTCGACGAGCCCCATTTAAATGGGTATTAGCCTTAGATTTCTAACCCTGTTCATATCCAAGCCCTTTTAGGTGGTATTAGACTTCAAATTTATGGGTAATAGACTTTTCCCCCAAACTTGATTGAACTTGGTTTTTGGAGGAGGTGTTAGCCTTGGATTTTCGGACAAATTGATCCTGACTCGACGAGCCCCATTTAAATGAGTATTAGCCTTAGATTTCTAACCCTGTTCATACCCAAGCCCTTTTAGTTGGTATTAGACTTCAAATTTATGGGAATAGACTTTCCCCCCAAACTTGATTGAACTTGGTTTTTGGAGGAGGTGTTAGCATTGGATTTTCAGACAAATTGTTCCTGACTCGACGAGCCCCATTTAAATGAGTATTAGCCTTAGATTTCTAACCGTTGTCATATCCAAGCCCTTTTAGTTGGTATTAGACTTCAAATTTATAGGTAATAGACTTTTCCCCCAAACTTGATTGAACTTGGATTTTGGAGGAGGGGTTAGCCTTGGATTTTCGGACAAATTGATCCTGACTCGACGAGCCCCATTTAAATGGGTATTAGCCTTAGATTTCTAACCCTGTTCATATCCAAGCCCTTTTAGTTGGTATTAGACTTCAAATATATGGGTAATAGACTTTTCCCCCAAACTTGATTGAACTTGGTTTTTAAAGGAGGTGTTAGCCTTGCATTTTCGGACAAATTGATCCTGACTCGACGAGCCCCATTTAAATGAGTATTAGCCTTAGATTTCTAACCCTATTCATACCCAAACCCTTTTAGTTGGTATTAGACTTCAAATTTACGGGTATTAGACTTTTCACCCAAACTTGATTGAACTTGGATTTTGGAGGAGGGGTTAGCCTTGGATTTTCGGACAAATTGATCCTAACTCGACGAGCCCCATTTAAATGGGTATTAGCCTTAGATTTCTAACCCTGTTCATACCCAAGCCCTTTTAGTTGGTATTAGACTTCAAATTTATGGGTAATAGACTTTTCCCCCAAACTTGATTGAACTTGGTTTTTGGAGGAGGTGTTAGCCTTGGATTTTCGGACAAATTGATCCTGACTCGACGAGCCCCATTTAAATGAGTATTAGCCTTAGATTTCTAACCCTGTTCATACCCACGCCCTTTTAGTTGGTATTAGACTTCAAATTTACGGGTATTAGACTTTTCCCCCAAACTTGATTGAACTTGGATTTTGGAGGAGGGGTTAGCCTTGGATTTTCGGACAAATTGATCCTGACTCGACGAGCCCCATTTAAATGGGTATTAGCCTTAGATTTCTAACCCTGTTTATACCCAAGCCCTTTTAGTTGGTATTAGACTTCAAATTTACGGGTAATAGACTTTTCCCCCAAACTTGATTGAACTTGGATTTTGGAGGAGGGGTTAGCCTTGGATTTTCGGACAAATTGATCCTGACTCGACCAGCCCCATTTAAATAGGTATTAGCCTTAGATTTCTAACCCTGTTCATACCCAAGCCCTTTTAGTTGGTATTAGACTTCAAATTTATGGGTAATAGACTTTTCCCCCAAACTTGATTGAACTTGGTTTTTGGAGGAGGTGTTAGCCTTGAATTTTCGGACAAATTGATCCTGACTCGACGAGCCCCATTTAAATGAGTATTAGCCTTAGATTTCTAACCCTATTCATACCCAAACCCTTTTAGTTGGTATTAGACTTCAAATTTACGGGTATTAGACTTTTCACCCAAACTTGATTGAACTTGGATTTTGGAGGAGGGGTTAGCCTTGGATTTTCGGACAAATTGATCCTAACTCGACGAGCCCCATTTAAATGGGTATTAGCCTTAGATTTCTAACCCTGTTCATACCCAAGCCCTTTTAGTTGGTATTAGACTTCAAATTTATGGGTAATAGACTTTTCCCCCAAACTTGATTGAACTTGGTTTTTGGAGGAGGTGTTAGCCTTGGATTTTCGGACAAATTGATCCTGACTCGACGAGCCCCATTTAAATGAGTATTAGCCTTAGATTTCTAACCCTGTTCATATCCAAGCCCTTTTAGTTGGTATTAGACTTCAAATGTATGGGTAATAGACTTTTCCCCCAAACTTGATTGAACTTGGTTTTTGGAGGAGGTGTTAGCCTTGGATTTTCGGACAAATTGATCCTGACTCGACGAGCCCCATTTAAATGAGTATTAGCCTTAGATTTCTAACTCTGTTCATACCCAAGCCCTTTTAGTTGGTATTAGACTTCAAATGTATGGGTAATAGACTTTTCCCCCAAACTTGATTGAACTTGGTTTTTGGAGGAGGTGTTAGCCTTGGATTTTCGGACAAATTGATCCTGACTCGACGAGCCCCATTTAAATGAGTATTAGCCTTAGATTTCTAACCCTGTTCATACCCACGCCCTTTTAGTTGGTATTAGACTTCAAATTTACGGGTATTAGACTTTTCCCCCAAACTTGATTGAACTTGGATTTTGGAGGAGGGGTTAGCCTTGGATTTTCGGACAAATTGATCCTGACTCGACGAGCCCCATTTAAATGGGTATTAGCCTTAGATTTCTAACCCTGTTCATACCCAAGCCCTTTTAGTTGGTATTAGACTTCAAATTTACGGGTAATAGACTTTTCCCCCAAACTTGATTGAACTTGTATTTTGGAGGAGGGGTTAGCCTTGGATTTTCGGACAAATTGATCCTGACTCGACGAGCCCCATTTAAATGGGTATTAGCCTTAGATTTCTAACCCTGTTCATACCCAAGCCCTTTTAGTTGGTATTAGACTTCAAATTTATGGGTAATAGACTTTTCCCCCAAACTTGATTGAACTTGGTTTTTGGAGGAGGAGTTAGCCTTGGATTTTCGGACAAATTGATACTGACTCGACGAGCCCCATTTAAATGAGTATTAGCCTTATATTTCTAACCCTGTTCATACCCAAGCCCTTTTAGTTGGTATTAGACTTCAAATTTATGGGTAATAGACTTTTCCCCCAAACTTGATTGAACTTGGTTTTTGGAGGAGGTGTTAGCCTTGGATTTTTGGACAAATTGATTCTGACTCGACGAGCCCCATTTAAATGGGTATTAGCCTTAGATTTCTAACCCTGTTCATATCCAAGCCCTTTTAGGTGGTATTAGACTTCAAATTTATGGGTAATAGACTTTTCCCCCAAACTTGATTGAACTTGGTTTTTGGAGGAGGTGTTAGCCTTGGATTTTCGGACAAATTGATCCTGACTCGACGAGCCCCATTTAAATGAGTATTAGCCTTAGATTTCTAACCCTGTTCATATCCAAGCCCTTTTAGTTGGTATTAGACTTCAAATTTACGGGTAATAGACTTTTCCCCCAAACATGATTGAACTTGGATTTTGGAGGAGGGGTTAGCCTTGGATTTTCGGACAAATTGATCCTGACTCGACGAGCCCCATTTAAATGAGTATTAGCCTTAGATTTCTAACCCTGTTCATACCCAAGCCCTTTTAGTTGGTATTAGACTTCAAATTTATGGGTAATAGACTTTTCCCCCAAACTTGATTGAACTTGGATTTTTGAGGAGGGGTTAGCCTTGGATTTTCGGACAAATTGATCCTGACTCGACGAGCCCCATTTAAATGAGTATTAGCCTTAGATTTCTAACCCTGTTCATACCCAAGCCCTTTTAGTTGGTATTAGACTTCAAATTTATGGGTAATAGACTTTTCCCCCAAACTTGATTGAACTTGGATTTTGGAGGAGGGGTTAGCCTTGGATTTTCGGACAAATTGATCCTGACTCGACGAGCCCCATTTAAATGGGTATTAGCCTTAGATTTCTAACCCTGTTCATATCCAAGCCCTTTTAGTTGGTATTAGACTTCAAATTTACGGGAAATAGACTTTTCCCCCAAACTTGATTGAACTTGGATTTTGGAGGAGGGGTTAGCCTTGGATTTTCGGACAAATTGATCCTGACTCGACGAGCCCCATTTAAATGAGTATTAGCCTTAGATTTCTAACCCTGTTCATACCCAAGCCCTTTTAGTTGGTATTAGACTTCAAATTTATGGGAATAGACTTTCCCCCCAAACTTGATTGAACTTGGTTTTTGGAGGAGGTGTTAGCATTGGATTTTCGGACAAATTGTTCCTGACTCGACAAGCCCCATTTAAATGAGTATTAGCCTTAGATTTCTAACCGTTGTCATATCCAAGCCCTTTTAGTTGGTATTAGACTTCAAATTTATGGGTAATAGACTTTTCCCCCAAACTTGATTGAACTTGGATTTTGGAGGAGGGGTTAGCCTTGGATTTTCGGACAAATTGATCCTGACTCGACGAGCCCCATTTAAATGAGTATTAGCCTTAGATTTCTAACCCTGTTCATACCCAAGCCCTTTTAGTTGGTATTAGACTTCAAATTTATGGGTAATAGACTTTTCCCCCAAACTTGATTGAACTTGGTTTTTGGAGGAGGTGTTAGCCTTGGATTTTCGGACAAATTGATCCTGACTCGACGAGCCCCATTTAAATGAGTATTAGCCTTAGATTTCTAACCATGTTCATATCCAAGCCCTTTTAGTTGGTATTAGACTTCAAATTTACGGGTAATAGACTTTTCCCCCAAACTTGATTGAACTTGGATTTTGGAGGAGGGGTTAGCCTTGGATTTTCGGACAAATTGATCCTGACTCGACGAGCCCCATTTAAATGAGTATTAGCCTTAGATTTCTAACCCTGTTCATATCCAAGCCCTTTTAGTTGGTATTAGACTTCAAATGTATGGGTAATAGACTTTTCCCCCAAACTTGATTGAACTTGGTTTTTGGAGGAGGTGTTAGCCTTGGATTTTCGGACAAATTGATCCTGACTCGACGAGCCCCATTTAAATGAGTATTAGCCTTAGATTTCTAACCCTGTTCATATCCAAGCCCTTTTAGTTGGTATTAGACTTCAAATGTATGGGTAATAGACTTTTCCCCCAAACTTGATTGAACTTGGTTTTTGGAGGTGTTAGCCTTGGATATTCAGACAAATTGATCCTGACTCGACGAGCCCCATTTAAATGAGTATTAGCCTTAGATTTCTAACCCTGTTCATACCCAAGCCCTTTTAGTTGGTATTAGACTTCAAATTTACGGGTATTAGACTTTTCCCCCAAACTTGATTGAACTTGGATTTTGGAGGAGGGGTTAGCCTTGGATTTTCGGACAAATTGATCCTGACTCGACGAGCCCCATTTAAATGGGTATTAGCCTTAGATTTCTAACCCTGTTCATACCCAAGCCCTTTTAGTTGGTATTAGACTTCAAATTTACGGGTAATAGACTTTTCCCCCAAACTTGATTGAACTTGGATTTTGGAGGAGGGGTTAGCCTTGGATTTTCGGACAAATTGATCCTGACTCGACGAGCCCCATTTAAATGGGTATTAGCCTTAGATTTCTAACCCTGTTCATATCCAATCCCTTTTAGTTGGTATTAGACTTCAAATTTACGGGTAATAGACTTTTCCCCCAAACTTGATTGAACTTGGATTTTGGAGGAGGGGTTAGCCTTGGATTTTCGGACAAATTGATCCTGACTCGACGAGCCCCATTTAAATGAGTATTAGCCTTATATTTCTAACCCTGTTCATACCCAAGCCCTTTTAGTTGGTATTAGACTTCAAATTTATGGGAATAGACTTTCCCCCCAAACTTGATTGAACTTGGTTTTTGGAGGAGGTGTTAGCATTGGATTTTCGGACAAATTGTTCCTGACTCGACGAGCCCCATTTAAATGAGTATTAGCCTTAGATTTCTAACCGTTGTCATATCCAAGCCCTTTTAGTTGGTATTAGACTTCAAATTTATGGGTAATAGACTTTTCCCCCAAACTTGATTGAACTTGGATTTTGGAGGAGGGGTTAGCCTTGGATTTTCGGACAAATTGATCCTGACTCGACGAGCCCCATTTAAATGAGTATTAGCCTTAGATTTCTAACCCTGTTCATACCCAAGCCCTTTTAGTTGGTATTAGACTTCAAATTTATGGGTAATAGACTTTTCCCCCAAACTTGATTGAACTTGGTTTTTGGAGGAGGTGTTAGCCTTGGATTTTCGGACAAATTGATTCTGACTCGACGAGCCCCATTTAAATGAGTATTAGCCTTAGATTTCTAACCCTGTTCATATCCAAGCCCTTTTAGTTGGTATTAGACTTCAAATTTACGGGTAATAGACTTTTCCCCCAAACTTGATTGAACTTGGATTTTGGAGGAGGGGTTAGCCTTGGATTTTCGGACAAATTGATCCTGACTCGACGAGCCCCATTTAAATGAGTATTAGCCTTAGATTTCTAACCCTGTTCATACCCAAGCCCTTTTAGTTGGTATTAGACTTCAAATTTATGGGAATAGACTTTCCCCCCAAACTTGATTGAACTTGGTTTTTGGATGAGGTGTTAGCATTGGATTTTCGGACAAATTGTTCCTGACTCGACGAGCCCCATTTAAATGAGTATTAGCCTTAGATTTCTAACCGTTGTCATATCCAAGCCCTTTTAGTTGGTATTAGACTTCAAATTTATGGGTAATAGACTTTTCCCCCAAACTTGATTGAACTTGGATTTTGGAGGAGGGGTTAGCCTTGGATTTTCGGACAAATTGATCCTGACTCGACGAGCCCCATTTAAATGAGTATTAGCCTTAGATTTCTAACCCTGTTCATACCCAAGCCCTTTTAGTTGGTATTAGACTTCAAATATATGGGTAATAGACTTTTCCCCCAAACTTGATTGAACTTGGTTTTTGGAGGAGGTGTTAGCCTTGGATTTTCGGACAAATTGATCCTGACTCGACGAGCCCCATTTAAATGGGTATTAGCCTTAGATTTCTAACCCTGTTCATATCCAAGCCCTTTTAGTTGGTATTAGACTTCAAATTTATGGGTAATAGACTTTTCCCCCAAACTTGATTGAACTTGGATTTTGGAGGAGGGGTTAGCCTTGGATTTTCGGACAAATTGATCCTGACTCGACGAGCCCCATTTAAATGAGTATTAGCCTTAGATTTCTAACCCTGTTCATACCCAAGCCCTTTTAGTTGGTATTAGACTTCAAATTTATGGGTAATAGACTTTTCCCCCAAACTTGATTGAACTTGGTTTTTGGAGGAGGTGTTAGCCTTGGATTTTTGGACAAATTGATCCTGACTCGACGAGCCCCATTTAAATGGGTATTAGCCTTAGATTTCTAACCCTGTTCATATCCAAGCCCTTTTAGTTGGTATTAGAATTCAAATTTATGGGTAATAGACTTTTCCCATAAACTTGATTGAACTTGGTTTTTGGAGGAGGTGTTAGCCTTGGATTTTCGGACAAATTGATCCTGACTCGACGAGCCCCATTTAAATGGGTATTAGCCTTAGATTTCTAACCCTGTTCATACCCAAGCCCTTTTAGTTGGTATTAGACTTCAAATTTATGGGTAATAGACTTTTCCCCCAAACTTGATTGAACTTGGTTTTTGGAGGAGGTGTTAGCCTTGGATTTTCGGACAAATTGATCCTGACTCGACGAGCCCCATTTAAATGGCTATTAGCCTTAGATTTCTAACCCTATTCATACCCAAGCCCTTTTAGTTGGTATTAGACTTCAAATTTACGGGTAATAGACTTTTCCCCCAAACTTGATTGAACTTGGATTTTGGAGGAGGAGTTAGCCTTGGATTTTCGGACTAATTGATCCTGACTCGACGAGCCCCATTTAAATGGGTATTAGCCTTAGATTTCTAACCCTATTCATACCCAAGCCCTTTTAGTTGGTATTAGACTTCAAATTTACGGGTAATAGACTTTTCCCCCAAACTTGATTGAACTTGGATTTTGGAGGAGGAGTTAGCCTTGGATTTTCGGACTAATTGATCCTGACTCGACGAGCCCCATTTAAATGAGTATTAGCCTTAGATTTCTAACCCTGTTCATACCCAAGCCCTTTTAGTTGGTATTAGACTTCAAATTTATGGGTAATAGACTTTTCCCCCAAACTTGATTGAACTTGGTTTTTGGAGGAGGTGTTAGCCTTGGATTTTCGGACAAATTGATCCTGACTCGACGAGCCCCATTTAAATGGCTATTAGCCTTAGATTTCTAACCCTATTCATACCCAAGCCCTTTTAGTTGGTATTAGACTTCAAATTTACGGGTAATAGACTTTTCCCCCAAACTTGATTGAACTTGGATTTTGGAGGAGGAGTTAGCCTTGGATTTTCGGACTAATTGATCCTGACTCGACGAGCCCCATTTAAATGAGTATTAGCCTTAGATTTCTAACCCTGTTCATACCCAAGCCCTTTTAGTTGGTATTAGACTTCAAATTTATGGGTAATAGACTTTTCCCCCAAACTTGATTGAACTTGGATTTTGGAGGAGGGGTTAGCCGTGGATTTTCGGACAAATTGATCCTGACTCGACGAGCCCCATTTAAATGGGTATTAGCCTTAGATTTCTAACCCTGTTCATACCCAAGCCCTTTTAGTTGGTATTAGACTTCAAATTTACGGGTAATAGACTTTTCCCCCAAACTTGATTGAACTTGGTTTTTGGAGGAGGTGTTAGCCTTGGATTTTCGGACAAATTGATCCTGACTCGACGAGCTTCATTTAAATGGGTATTAGCCTTAGATTTCTAACCCTGTTCATACCCAAGCCCTTTTAGTTGGTATTAGACTTCAAATTTACGGGTAATAGACTTTTCCCCCAAACTTGATTGAACTTGGATTTTGGAGGAGGAGTTAGCCTTGGATTTTCGGACAAATTGATCCTGACTCGAAGAGCCCCATTTAAATGAGTTTTAGCCTTATATTTCTAACCCTGTTCATACCCAAGCCCTTTTAGTTGGTATTAGACTTCAAATTTATGGGTAATAGACTTTTCCCCCAAACTTGATTGAACTTGGATTTTGGAGGAGGGGTTAGCCTTGGATTTTCGGACAAATTGATCCTGACTCGACGAGCCCCATTTAAATGAGTATTAGCCTTAGATTTCTAACCCTGTTCATATCCAAGCCCTTTTAGTTGGTATTAGACTTCAAATTTACGGGTATTAGACTTTTCCCCCAAACTTGATTGAACTTGGTTTTTGGAGGAGGTGTTAGCATTGGATTTTCGGACAAATTGATCCTGACTCGACGAGCCCCATTTAAATGGCTATTAGCCTTAGATTTCTAACCCTATTCATACCCAAGCCCTTTTAGTTGGTATTAGACTTCAAATTTACGGGTAATAGACTTTTCCCCCAAACTTGATTGAACTTGGTTTTTGGAGGAGGTGTTAGCCTTGGATTTTCGGACAAATTGATCCTGACTCGACGAGCCCCATTTAAATGGGTATTAGCCTTAGATTTCTAACCCTGTTCATACCCAAGCCCTTTTAGTTGGTATTAGACTTCAAATTTACGGGTAATAGACTTTTCCCCCAAACTTGATTGAACTTGGATTTTGGAGGAGGGGTTAGCCTTGGATTTTCGGACAAATTGATCCTGACTCGACGAGCCCCATTTAAATGGGTATTAGCCTTAGATTTCTAACCCTGTTCATATCCAAGCCCTTTTAGTTGGTATTAGACTTCAAATTTACGGGAAATAGACTTTTCCCCCAAACTTGATTGAACTTGGATTTTGGAGGAGGGGTTAGCCTTGGATTTTCGGACAAATTGATCCTGACTCGACGAGCCCCATTTAAATGAGTATTAGCCTTAGATTTCTAACCCTGTTCATACCCAAGCCCTTTTAGTTGGTATTAGACTTCAAATTTATGGGAATAGACTTTCCCCCCAAACTTGATTGAACTTGGTTTTTGGAGGAGGTGTTAGCATTGGATTTTCGGATAAATTGTTCCTGACTCGACGAGCCCCATTTAAATGAGTATTAGCCTTAGATTTCTAACCGTTGTCATATCCAAGCCCTTTTAGTTGGTATTAGACTTCAAATTTATGGGTAATAGACTTTTCCCCCAAACTTGATTGAACTTGGATTTTGGAGGAGGGGTTAGCCTTGGATTTTCGGACAAATTGATCCTGACTCGACGAGCCCCATTTAAATGAGTATTAGCCTTAGATTTCTAACCCTGTTCATACCCAAGCCCTTTTAGTTGGTATTAGACTTCAAATTTATGGGTAATAGACTTTTCCCCCAAACTTGATTGAACTTGGTTTTTGGAGGAGGTGTTAGCCTTGGATTTTCGGACAAATTGATCCTGACTCGACGAGCCCCATTTAAATGAGTATTAGCCTTATATTTCTAACCATGTTCATATCCAAGCCCTTTTAGTTGGTATTAGACTTCAAATTTACGGGTAATAGACTTTTCCCCCAAACTTGATTGAACTTGGTTTTTGGAGGTGTTAGCCTTGGATATTCAGACAAATTGATCCTGACTCGACGAGCCCCATTTAAATTAGTATTAGCCTTAGATTTCTAACCCTGTTCATACCCAAGCCCTTTTAGTTGGTATTAGACTTCAAATTTACGGGTATTAGACTTTTCCCCCAAACTTGATTGAACTTGGATTTTGGAGGAGGGGTTAGCCTTGGATTTTCGGACAAATTGATCCTGACTCGACGAGCCCCATTTAAATGAGTATTAGCCTTATATTTCTAACCCTGTTCATACCCAAGCCCTTTTAGTTGGTATTAGACTTCAAATTTATGGGAATAGACTTTCCCCCCAAACTTGATTGAACTTGGTTTTTGGAGGAGGTGTTAGCATTGGATTTTCGGACAAATTGTTCCTGACTCGACGAGCCCCATTTAAATGAGTATTAGCCTTAGATTTCTAACCGTTGTCATATCCAAGCCCTTTTAGTTGGTATTAGACTTCAAATTTATGGGTAATAGACTTTTCCCCCAAACTTGATTGAACTTGGATTTTGGAGGAGGGGTTAGCCTTGGATTTTCGGACAAATTGATCCTGACTCGACGAGCCCCATTTAAATGGGTATTAGCCTTAGATTTCTAACCCTGTTCATATCCAAGCCCTTTTAGTTGGTATTAGACTTCAAATTTACGGGTAATAGACTTTTCCCCCAAACTTGATTGAACTTGGATTTTGGAGGAGGGGTTAGCCTTGGATTTTCGGACAAATTGATCCTGACTCGACGAGCCCCATTTAAATGAGTATTAGCCTTAGATTTCTAACCCTGTTCATATCCAAGCCCTTTTAGTTGGTATTAGACTTCAAATGTATGGGTAATAGACTTTTCCCCCAAACTTGATTGAACTTGGTTTTTGGAGGAGGTGTTAGCCTTGGATTTTCGGACAAATTGATCCTGACTCGACGAGCCCCATTTAAATGAGTATTAGCCTTAGATTTCTAACCCTGTTCATATCCAAGCCCTTTTAGTTGGTATTAGACTTCAAATGTATGGGTAATAGACTTTTCCCCCAAACTTGATTGAACTTGGTTTTTGGAGGTGTTAGCCTTGGATATTCAGACAAATTGATCCTGACTCGACGAGCCCCATTTAAATTAGTATTAGCCTTAGATTTCTAACCCTGTTCATACCCAAGCCCTTTTAGTTGGTATTAGACTTCAAATTTACGGGTATTAGACTTTTCCCCCAAACTTGATTGAACTTGGATTTTGGAGGAGGGGTTAGCCTTGGATTTTCGGACAAATTGATCCTGACTCGACGAGCCCCATTTAAATGGGTATTAGCCTTAGATTTCTAACCCTGTTCATACCCAAGCCCTTTTAGTTGGTATTAGACTTCAAATTTACGGGTAATAGACTTTTCCCCCAAACTTGATTGAACTTGGATTTTGGAGGAGGGGTTAGCCTTGGATTTTCGGACAAATTGATCCTGACTCGATGAGCCCCATTTAAATGGGTATTAGCCTTAGATTTCTAACCCTGTTCATATCCAAGCCCTTTTAGTTGGTATTAGACTTCAAATTTACGGGTAATAGACTTTTCCCCCAAACTTGATTGAACTTGGATTTTGGAGGAGGGGTTAGCCTTGGATTTTCGGACAAATTGATCCTGACTCGACGAGCCCCATTTAAATGAGTATTAGCCTTATATTTCTAACCCTGTTCATACCCAAGCCCTTTTAGTTGGTATTAGACTTCAAATTTATGGGAATAGACTTTCCCCCCAAACTTGATTGAACTTGGTTTTTGGAGGAGGTGTTAGCATTGGATTTTCGGACAAATTGTTCCTGACTCGACGAGCCCCATTTAAATGAGTATTAGCCTTAGATTTCTAACCGTTGTCATATCCAAGCCCTTTTAGTTGGTATTAGACTTCAAATTTATGGGTAATAGACTTTTCCCCCAAACTTGATTGAACTTGGATTTTGGAGGAGGGGTTAGCCTTGGATTTTCGGACAAATTGATCCTGACTCGACGAGCCCCATTTAAATGAGTATTAGCCTTAGATTTCTAACCCTGTTCATACCCAAGCCCTTTTAGTTGGTATTAGACTTCAAATTTATGGGTAATAGACTTTTCCCCCAAACTTGATTGAACTTGGTTTTTGGAGGAGGTGTTAGCCTTGGATTTTCGGACAAATTGATCCTGACTCGACGAGCCCCATTTAAATGAGTATTAGCCTTAGATTTCTAACCCTGTTCATATCCAAGCCCTTTTAGTTGGTATTAGACTTCAAATTTACGGGTAATAGACTTTTCCCCCAAACTTGATTGAACTTGGATTTTGGAGGAGGGGTTAGCCTTGGATTTTCGGACAAATTGATCCTGACTCGACGAGCCCCATTTAAATGAGTATTAGCCTTAGATTTCTAACCCTGTTCATATCCAAGCCCTTTTAGTTGGTATTAGACTTCAAATTTACGGGTAATAGACTTTTCCCCCAAACTTGATTGAACTTGGATTTTGGAGGAGGGGTTAGCCTTGGATTTTCGGACAAATTGATCCTGACTCGACGAGCCCCATTTAAATGAGTATTAGCCTTATATTTCTAACCCTGTTCATACCCAAGCCCTTTTAGTTGGTATTAGACTTCAAATTTATGGGAATAGACTTTCCCCCCAAACTTGATTGAACTTGGTTTTTGGAGGAGGTGTTAGCATTGGATTTTCGGACAAATTGTTCCTGACTCGACGAGCCCCATTTAAATGAGTATTAGCCTTAGATTTCTAACCGTTGTCATATCCAAGCCCTTTTAGTTGGTATTAGACTTCAAATTTATGGGTAATAGACTTTTCCCCCAAACTTGATTGAACTTGGATTTTGGAGGAGGGGTTAGCCTTGGATTTTCGGACAAATTGATCCTGACTCGACGAGCCCCATTTAAATGAGTATTAGCCTTAGATTTCTAACCCTGTTCATACCCAAGCCCTTTTAGTTGGTATTAGACTTCAAATTTATGGGTAATAGACTTTTCCCCCAAACTTGATTGAACTTGGTTTTTGGAGGAGGTGTTAGCCTTGGATTTTCGGACAAATTGATCCTGACTCGACGAGCCCCATTTAAATGAGTATTAGCCTTAGATTTCTAACCCTGTTCATATCCAAGCCCTTTTAGTTGGTATTAGACTTCAAATTTACGGGTAATAGACTTTTCCCCCAAACTTGATTGAACTTGGATTTTGGAGGAGGGGTTAGCCTTGGATTTTCGGACAAATTGATCCTGACTCGACGAGCCCCATTTAAATGAGTATTAGCCTTAGATTTCTAACCCTGTTCATATCCAAGCCCTTTTAGTTGGTATTAGACTTCAAATTTACGGGTAATAGACTTTTCCCCCAAACTTGATTGAACTTGGATTTTGGAGGAGGGGTTAGCCTTGGATTTTCGGACAAATTGATCCTGACTCGACGAGCCCCATTTAAATGAGTATTAGCCTTATATTTCTAACCCTGTTCATACCCAAGCCCTTTTAGTTGGTATTAGACTTCAAATTTATGGGAATAGACTTTCCCCCCAAACTTGATTGAACTTGGTTTTTGGAGGAGGTGTTAGCATTGGATTTTCGGACAAATTGTTCCTGACTCGACGAGCCCCATTTAAATGAGTATTAGCCTTAGATTTCTAACTGTTGTCATATCCAAGCCCTTTTAGTTGGTATTAGACTTCAAATTTATGGGTAATAGACTTTTCCCCCAAACTTGATTGAACTTGGATTTTGGAGGAGGGGTTAGCCTTGGATTTTCGGACAAATTGATCCTGACTCGACGAGCCCCATTTAAATGAGTATTAGCCTTAGATTTCTAACCCTGTTCATACCCAAGCCCTTTTAGTTGGTATTAGACTTCAAATTTATGGGTAATAGACTTTTCCCCCAAACTTGATTGAACTTGGTTTTTGGAGGAGGTGTTAGCCTTGGATTTTCGGACAAATTGATCCTGACTCGACGAGCCCCATTTAAATGAGTATTAGCCTTAGATTTCTAACCCTGTTCATATCCAAGCCCTTTTAGTTGGTATTAGACTTCAAATTTACGGGTAATAGACTTTTCCCCCAAACTTGATTGAACTTGGATTTTGGAGGAGGGGTTAGCCTTGGATTTTCGGACAAATTGATCCTGACTCGACGAGCCCCATTTAAATGAGTATTAGCCTTAGATTTCTAACCCTGTTCATACCCAAGCCCTTTTAGTTGGTATTAGACTTCAAATTTATGGGAATAGACTTTCCCCCCAAACTTGATTGAACTTGGTTTTTGGATGAGGTGTTAGCATTGGATTTTCGGACAAATTGTTCCTGACTCGACGAGCCCCATTTAAATGAGTATTAGCCTTAGATTTCTAACCGTTGTCATATCCAAGCCCTTTTAGTTGGTATTAGACTTCAAATTTATGGGTAATAGACTTTTCCCCCAAACTTGATTGAACTTGGATTTTGGAGGAGGGGTTAGCCTTGGATTTTCGGACAAATTGATCCTGACTCGACGAGCCCCATTTAAATGAGTATTAGCCTTAGATTTCTAACCCTGTTCATACCCAAGCCCTTTTAGTTGGTATTAGACTTCAAATATATGGGTAATAGACTTTTCCCCCAAACTTGATTGAACTTGGTTTTTGGAGGAGGTGTTAGCCTTGGATTTTCGGACAAATTGATCCTGACTCGACGAGCCCCATTTAAATGGGTATTAGCCTTAGATTTCTAACCCTGTTCATATCCAAGCCCTTTTAGTTGGTATTAGACTTCAAATTTATGGGTAATAGACTTTTCCCCCAAACTTGATTGAACTTGGATTTTGGAGGAGGGGTTAGCCTTGGATTTTCGGACAAATTGATCCTGACTCGACGAGCCCCATTTAAATGAGTATTAGCCTTAGATTTCTAACCCTGTTCATACCCAAGCCGTTTTAGTTGGTATTAGACTTCAAATTTATGGGTAATAGACTTTTCCCCCAAACTTGATTGAACTTGGTTTTTGGAGGAGGTGTTAGCCTTGGATTTTTGGACAAATTGATCCTGACTCGACGAGCCCCATTTAAATGGGTATTAGCCTTAGATTTCTAACCCTGTTCATATCCAAGCCCTTTTAGTTGGTATTAGAATTCAAATTTATGGGTAATAGACTTTTCCCATAAACTTGATTGAACTTGGTTTTTGGAGGAGGTGTTAGCCTTGGATTTTCGGACAAATTGATCCTGACTCGACGAGCCCCATTTAAATGGGTATTAGCCTTAGATTTCTAACCCTGTTCATACCCAAGCCCTTTTAGTTGGTATTAGACTTCAAATTTATGGGTAATAGACTTTTCCCCCAAACTTGATTGAACTTGGTTTTTGGAGGAGGTGTTAGCCTTGGATTTTCGGACAAATTGATCCTGACTCGACGAGCCCCATTTAAATGGCTATTAGCCTTAGATTTCTAACCCTATTCATACCCAAGCCCTTTTAGTTGGTATTAGACTTCAAATTTACGGGTAATAGACTTTTCCCCCAAACTTGATTGAACTTGGATTTTGGAGGAGGAGTTAGCCTTGGATTTTCGGACTAATTGATCCTGACTCGACGAGCCCCATTTAAATGAGTATTAGCCTTAGATTTCTAACCCTGTTCATACCCAAGCCCTTTTAGTTGGTATTAGACTTCAAATTTATGGGTAATAGACTTTTCCCCCAAACTTGATTGAACTTGGATTTTGGAGGAGGGGTTAGCCGTGGATTTTCGGACAAATTGATCCTGACTCGACGAGCCCCATTTAAATGGGTAGTAGCCTTAGATTTCTAACCCTGTTCATACCCAAGCCCTTTTAGTTGGTATTAGACTTCAAATTTACGGGTAATAGACTTTTCCCCCAAACTTGATTGAACTTGGTTTTTGGAGGAGGTGTTAGCCTTGGATTTTCGGACAAATTGATCCTGACTCGACGAGCTTCATTTAAATGGGTATTAGCCTTAGATTTCTAACCCTGTTCATACCCAAGCCCTTTTAGTTGGTATTAGACTTCAAATTTACGGGTAATAGACTTTTCCCCCAAACTTGATTGAACTTGGATTTTGGAGGAGGAGTTAGCCTTGGATTTTCGGACAAATTGATCCTGACTCGAAGAGCCCCATTTAAATGAGTTTTAGCCTTATATTTCTAACCCTGTTCATACCCAAGCCCTTTTAGTTGGTATTAGACTTCAAATTTATGGGTAATAGACTTTTCCCCCAAACTTGATTGAACTTGGATTTTGGAGGAGGGGTTAGCCTTGGATTTTCGGACAAATTGATCCTGACTCGACGAGCCCTATTTAAATGAGTATTATCCTTAGATTTCTAACCCTGTTCATACCCAAGCCCTTTTAGTTGGTATTAGACTTCAAATTTATGGGTAATAGACTTTTCCCCCAAACTTGATTGAACTTGGATTTTGGAGGAGGGGTTAGCCTTGGATTTTCGGACAAATTGATCCTGACTCGACGAGCCCCATTTAAATGGGTATTAGCCTTAGATTTCTAACCCTGTTCATATCCAAGCCCTTTTAGTTGGTATTAGAATTCAAATTTATGGGTAATAGACTTTTCCCACAAACTTGATTGAACTTGGTTTTTGGAGGAGGTGTTAGCCTTGGATTTACGGACAAATTGATCCTGACTCGACGAGCCCCATTTAAATGGGTATTAGCCTTAGATTTCTAACCCTGTTCATACCCAAGCCCTTTTAGTTGGTATTAGACTTCAAATTTATGGGTAATAGACTTTTCCCCCAAACTTGATTGAACTTGGTTTTTGGAGGAGGTGTTAGCCTTGGATTTTCGGACAAATTGATCCTGACTCGACGAGCCCCATTTAAATGGCTATTAGCCTTAGATTTCTAACCCTATTCATACCCAAGCCCTTTTAGTTGGTATTAGACTTCAAATTTACGGGTAATAGACTTTTCCCCCAAACTTGATTGAACTTGGATTTTGGAGGAGGAGTTAGCCTTGGATTTTCGGACAAATTGATCCTGACTCGACGAGCCCCATTTAAATGAGTATTAGCCTTAGATTTCTAACCCTGTTCATACCCAAGCCCTTTTAGTTGGTATTAGACTTCAAATTTATGGGTAATAGACTTTTCCCCCAAACTTGATTGAACTTGGATTTTGGAGGAGGGGTTAGCCGTGGATTTTCGGACAAATTGATCCTGACTCGACGAGCCCCATTTAAATGGGTATTAGCCTTAGATTTCTAACCCTGTTCATACCCAAGCCCTTTTAGTTGGTATTAGACTTCAAATTTACGGGTAATAGACTTTTCCCCCAAACTTGATTGAACTTGGTTTTTGGAGGAGGTGTTAGCCTTGGATTTTCGGACAAATTGATCCTGACTCGACGAGCCCCATTTAAATGGGTATTAGCCTTAGATTTCTAACCCTGTTCATACCCAAGCCCTTTTAGTTGGTATTAGACTTCAAATTTACGGGTAATAGACTTTTCCCCCAAACTTGATTGAACTTGGATTTTGGAGGAGGAGTTAGGCTTGGATTTTCGGACAAATTGATCCTGACTCGAAGAGCCCCATTTAAATGAGTATTAGCCTTATATTTCTAACCCTGTTCATACCCAAGCCCTTTTAGTTGGTATTAGACTTCAAATTTATGGGTAATAGACTTTTCCCCCAAACTTGATTGAACTTGGTTTTTGGAGGAGGTGTTAGCCTTGGATTTTTGGACAAATTGATCCTGACTCGACGAGCCCCATTTAAATGGGTATTAGCCTTAGATTTCTAACCCTGTTCATATCCAAGCCCTTTTAGTTGGTATTAGAATTCAAATTTATGGGTAATAGACTTTTCCCATAAACTTGATTGAACTTGGTTTTTGGAGGAGGTGTTAGCCTTGGATTTTCGGACAAATTGATCCTGACTCGACGAGCCCCATTTAAATGGGTATTAGCCTTAGATTTCTAACCCTGTTCATACCCAAGCCCTTTTAGTTGGTATTAGACTTCAAATTTATGGGTAATAGACTTTTCCCCCAAACTTGATTGAACTTGGTTTTTGGAGGAGGTGTTAGCCTTGGATTTTCGGACAAATTGATCCTGACTCGACGAGCCCCATTTAAATGGCTATTAGCCTTAGATTTCTAACCCTATTCATACCCAAGCCCTTTTAGTTGGTATTAGACTTCAAATTTACGGGTAATAGACTTTTCCCCCAAACTTGATTGAACTTGGATTTTGGAGGAGGAGTTAGCCTTGGATTTTCGGACTAATTGATCCTGACTCGACGAGCCCCATTTAAATGAGTATTAGCCTTAGATTTCTAACCCTGTTCATACCCAAGCCCTTTTAGTTGGTATTAGACTTCAAATTTATGGGTAATAGACTTTTCCCCCAAACTTGATTGAACTTGGATTTTGGAGGAGGGGTTAGCCGTGGATTTTCGGACAAATTGATCCTGACTCGACGAGCCCCATTTAAATGGGTATTAGCCTTAGATTTCTAACCCTGTTCATACCCAAGCCCTTTTAGTTGGTATTAGACTTCAAATTTACGGGTAATAGACTTTTCCCCCAAACTTGATTGAACTTGGTTTTTGGAGGAGGTGTTAGCCTTGGATTTTCGGACAAATTGATCCTGACTCGACGAGCTTCATTTAAATGGGTATTAGCCTTAGATTTCTAACCCTGTTCATACCCAAGCCCTTTTAGTTGGTATTAGACTTCAAATTTACGGGTAATAGACTTTTCCCCCAAACTTGATTGAACTTGGATTTTGGAGGAGGAGTTAGCCTTGGATTTTCGGACAAATTGATCCTGACTCGAAGAGCCCCATTTAAATGAGTTTTAGCCTTATATTTCTAACCCTGTTCATACCCAAGCCCTTTTAGTTGGTATTAGACTTCAAATTTATGGGTAATAGACTTTTCCCCCAAACTTGATTGAACTTGGTTTTTGGAGGAGGTGTTAGCCTTGGATTTTCGGACAAATTGATCCTGACTCGACGAGCCCCATTTAAATGGGTATTAGCCTTAGATTTCTAACCCTGTTCATATCCAAGCCCTTTTAGTTGGTATTAGACTTCAAATTTACGGGTAATAGACTTTTCCCCCAAACTTGATTGAACTTGGATTTTGGAGGAGGGGTTAGCCTTGGATTTTCGGACAAATTGATCCTGACTCGACGAGCCCCATTTAAATGAGTATTAGCCTTAGATTTCTAACCCTGTTCATACCCAAGCCCTTTTAGTTGGTATTAGACTTCAAATTTATGGGTAATAGACTTTTCCCCCAAACTTGATTGAACTTGGTTTTTGGAGGAGGTGTTAGCCTTGGATTTTCGGACAAATTGATCCTGACTCGACGAGCCCCATTTAAATGGGTATTAGCCTTAGATTTCTAACCCTGTTCATACCCAAGCCCTTTTAGTTGGTATTAGACTTCAAATTTACGGGTAATAGACTTTTCCCCCAAACTTGATTGAACTTGGATTTTGGAGGAGGAGTTAGCCTTGGATTTTCGGACAAATTGATCCTGACTCGACGAGCCCCATTTAAATGAGTATTAGCCTTATATTTCTAACCCTGTTCATACCCAAGCCCTTTTAGTTGGTATTAGACTTCAAATTTACGGGTAATAGACTTTTCCCCCAAACTTGATTGAACTTGGATTTTGGAGGAGGAGTTAGCCTTGGATTTTCGGACAAATTGATCCTGACTCGACGAGCCCCATTTAAATGAGTATTAGCCTTATATTTCTAACCCTGTTCATACCCAAGCCCTTTTAGTTGGTATTAGACTTCAAATTTATGGGTAATAGACTTTTCCCCCAAACTTGATTGAACTTGGTTTTTGGAGGAGGTGTTAGCCTTGGATTTTCGGACAAATTGATCCTGACTCGACGAGCCCCATTTAAATGGGTATTAGCCTTAGATTTCTAACCCTGTTCATATCCAAGCCCTTTTAGTTGGTATTAGACTTCAAATTTATGTGTAATAGACTTTTCCCCCAAACTTGATTGAACTTGGTTTTTGGAGGAGGTGTTAGCCTTGGATTTTCGGACAAATTGATCCTGACTCGACGAGCCCCATTTAAATGAGTATTAGCCTTAGATTTCTAACCCTGTTCATATCCAAGCCCTTTTAGTTGGTATTAGACTTCAAATTTACGGGTAATAGACTTTTCCCCCAAACTTGATTGAACTTGGATTTTGGAGGAGGGGTTAGCCTTGGATTTTCGGACAAATTGATCCTGACTCGACGAGCCCCATTTAAATGAGTATTAGCCTTAGATTTCTAACCCTGTTCATACCCAAGCCCTTTTAGTTGGTATTAGACTTCAAATTTATGGGTAATAGATTTTTCCCCCAAACTTGATTGAACTTGGATTTTGGAGGAGGGGTTAGCCTTGGATTTTCGGACAATTTGATCCTGACTCGACGAGCCCCATTTAAATGAGTATTAGCCTTAGATTTCTAACCCTGTTCATACCCAAGCCCTTTTAGTTGGTATTAGACTTCAAATTTATGGGTAATAGACTTTTCCCCCAAACTTGATTGAACTTGGTTTTTGGAGGAGGTGTTAGCCTTGGATTTTCGGACAAATTGATCCTGACTCGACGAGCCCCATTTAAATGGCTATTAGCCTTAGATTTCTAACCCTATTCATACCCAAGCCCTTTTAGTTGGTATTAGACTTCAAATTTACGGGTAATAGACTTTTCCCCCAAACTTGATTGAACTTGGTTTTTGGAGGAGGTGTTAGCCTTGGATTTTCGGACAAATTGATCCTGACTCGACGAGCCCCATTTAAATGGGTATTAGCCTTAGATTTCTAACCCTGTTCATACCCAAGCCCTTTTAGTTGGTATTAGACTTCAAATTTACGGGTAATAGACTTTTCCCCCAAACTTGATTGAACTTGGATTTTGGAGGAGGAGTTAGCCTTGGATTTTCGGACAAATTGATCCTGACTCGACGAGCCCCATTTAAATGGCTATTAGCCTTAGATTTCTAACCCTATTCATACCCAAGCCCTTTTAGTTGGTATTAGACTTCAAATTTACGGGTAATAGACTTTTCCCCCAAACTTGATTGAACTTGGATTTTGGAGGAGGAGTTAGCCTTGGATTTTCGGACTAATTGATCCTGACTCGACGAGTCCCATTTAAATGAGTATTAGCCTTAGATTTCTAACCCTGTTCATACCCAAGCCCTTTTAGTTGGTATTAGACTTCAAATTTATGGGTAATAGACTTTTCCCCCAAACTTGATTGAACTTGGATTTTGGAGGAGGGGTTAGCCGTGGATTTTCGGACAAATTGATCCTGACTCGACGAGCCCCATTTAAATGGGTATTAGCCTTAGATTTCTAACCCTGTTCATACCCAAGCCCTTTTAGTTGGTATTAGACTTCAAATTTACGGGTAATAGACTTTTCCCCCAAACTTGATTGAACTTGGTTTTTGGAGGAGGTGTTAGCCTTGGATTTTCGGACAAATTGATCCTGACTCGACGAGCTTCATTTAAATGGGTATTAGCCTTAGATTTCTAACCCTGTTCATACCCAAGCCCTTTTAGTTGGTATTAGACTTCAAATTTACGGGTAATAGACTTTTCCCCCAAACTTGATTGAACTTGGATTTTGGAGGAGGAGTTAGCCTTGGATTTTCGGACAAATTGATCCTGACTCGAAGAGCCCCATTTAAATGAGTTTTAGCCTTATATTTCTAACCCTGTTCATACCCAAGCCCTTTTAGTTGGTATTAGACTTCAAATTTATGGGTAATAGACTTTTCCCCCAAACTTGATTGAACTTGGTTTTTGGAGGAGGTGTTAGCCTTGGATTTTCGGACAAATTGATCCTGACTCGACGAGCCCCATTTAAATGGGTATTAGCCTTAGATTTCTAACCCTGTTCATATCCAAGCCCTTTTAGTTGGTATTAGACTTCAAATTTACGGGTAATAGACTTTTCCCCCAAACTTGATTGAACTTGGATTTTGGAGGAGGGGTTAGCCTTGGATTTTCGGACAAATTGATCCTGACTCGACGAGCCCCATTTAAATGAGTATTAGCCTTAGATTTCTAACCCTGTTCATACCCAAGCCCTTTTAGTTGGTATTAGACTTCAAATTTATGGGTAATAGACTTTTCCCCCAAACTTGATTGAACTTGGTTTTTGGAGGAGGTGTTAGCCTTGGATTTTCGGACAAATTGATCCTGACTCGACGAGCCCCATTTAAATGGGTATTAGCCTTAGATTTCTAACCCTGTTCATACCCAAGCCCTTTTAGTTGGTATTAGACTTCAAATTTACGGGTAATAGACTTTTCCCCCAAACTTGATTGAACTTGGATTTTGGAGGAGGAGTTAGCCTTGGATTTTCGGACAAATTGATCCTGACTCGACGAGCCCCATTTAAATGAGTATTAGCCTTATATTTCTAACCCTGTTCATACCCAAGCCCTTTTAGTTGGTATTAGACTTCAAATTTACGGGTAATAGACTTTTCCCCCAAACTTGATTGAACTTGGATTTTGGAGGAGGAGTTAGCCTTGGATTTTCGGACAAATTGATCCTGACTCGACGAGCCCCATTTAAATGAGTATTAGCCTTATATTTCTAACCCTGTTCATACCCAAGCCCTTTTAGTTGGTATTAGACTTCAAATTTATGGGTAATAGACTTTTCCCCCAAACTTGATTGAACTTGGTTTTTGGAGGAGGTGTTAGCCTTGGATTTTCGGACAAATTGATCCTGACTCGACGAGCCCCATTTAAATGGGTATTAGCCTTAGATTTCTAACCCTGTTCATATCCAAGCCCTTTTAGTTGGTATTAGACTTCAAATTTATGTGTAATAGACTTTTCCCCCAAACTTGATTGAACTTGGTTTTTGGAGGAGGTGTTAGCCTTGGATTTTCGGACAAATTGATCCTGACTCGACGAGCCCCATTTAAATGAGTATTAGCCTTAGATTTCTAACCCTGTTCATATCCAAGCCCTTTTAGTTGGTATTAGACTTCAAATTTACGGGTAATAGACTTTTCCCCCAAACTTGATTGAACTTGGATTTTGGAGGAGGGGTTAGCCTTGGATTTTCGGACAAATTGATCCTGACTCGACGAGCCCCATTTAAATGAGTATTAGCCTTAGATTTCTAACCCTGTTCATACCCAAGCCCTTTTAGTTGGTATTAGACTTCAAATTTATGGGTAATAGATTTTTCCCCCAAACTTGATTGAACTTGGATTTTGGAGGAGGGGTTAGCCTTGGATTTTCGGACAATTTGATCCTGACTCGACGAGCCCCATTTAAATGAGTATTAGCCTTAGATTTCTAACCCTGTTCATACCCAAGCCCTTTTAGTTGGTATTAGACTTCAAATTTATGGGTAATAGACTTTTCCCCCAAACTTGATTGAACTTGGTTTTTGGAGGAGGTGTTAGCCTTGGATTTTCGGACAAATTGATCCTGACTCGACGAGCCCCATTTAAATGGCTATTAGCCTTAGATTTCTAACCCTATTCATACCCAAGCCCTTTTAGTTGGTATTAGACTTCAAATTTACGGGTAATAGACTTTTCCCCCAAACTTGATTGAACTTGGTTTTTGGAGGAGGTGTTAGCCTTGGATTTTCGGACAAATTGATCCTGACTCGACGAGCCCCATTTAAATGGGTATTAGCCTTAGATTTCTAACCCTGTTCATACCCAAGCCCTTTTAGTTGGTATTAGACTTCAAATTTACGGGTAATAGACTTTTCCCCCAAACTTGATTGAACTTGGATTTTGGAGGAGGAGTTAGCCTTGGATTTTCGGACAAATTGATCCTGACTCGACGAGCCCCATTTAAATGGCTATTAGCCTTAGATTTCTAACCCTATTCATACCCAAGCCCTTTTAGTTGGTATTAGACTTCAAATTTACGGGTAATAGACTTTTCCCCCAAACTTGATTGAACTTGGATTTTGGAGGAGGAGTTAGCCTTGGATTTTCGGACTAATTGATCCTGACTCGACGAGCCCCATTTAAATGAGTATTAGCCTTAGATTTCTAACCCTGTTCATACCCAAGCCCTTTTAGTTGGTATTAGACTTCAAATTTATGGGTAATAGACTTTTCCCCCAAACTTGATTGAACTTGGATTTTGGAGGAGGGGTTAGCCGTGGATTTTCGGACAAATTGATCCTGACTCGACGAGCCCCATTTAAATGGGTATTAGCCTTAGATTTCTAACCCTGTTCATACCCAAGCCCTTTTAGTTGGTATTAGACTTCAAATTTACGGGTAATAGACTTTTCCCCCAAACTTGATTGAACTTGGTTTTTGGAGGAGGTGTTAGCCTTGGATTTTCGGACAAATTGATCCTGACTCGACGAGCTTCATTTAAATGGGTATTAGCCTTAGATTTCTAACCCTGTTCATACCCAAGCCCTTTTAGTTGGTATTAGACTTCAAATTTACGGGTAATAGACTTTTCCCCCAAACTTGATTGAACTTGGATTTTGGAGGAGGAGTTAGCCTTGGATTTTCGGACAAATTGATCCTGACTCGAAGAGCCCCATTTAAATGAGTTTTAGCCTTATATTTCTAACCCTGTTCATACCCAAGCCCTTTTAGTTGGTATTAGACTTCAAATTTATGGGTAATAGACTTTTCCCCCAAACTTGATTGAACTTGGTTTTTGGAGGAGGTGTTAGCCTTGGATTTTCGGACAAATTGATCCTGACTCGACGAGCCCCATTTAAATGGGTATTAGCCTTAGATTTCTAACCCTGTTCATATCCAAGCCCTTTTAGTTGGTATTAGACTTCAAATTTACGGGTAATAGACTTTTCCCCCAAACTTGATTGAACTTGGATTTTGGAGGAGGGGTTAGCCTTGGATTTTCGGACAAATTGATCCTGACTCGACGAGCCCCATTTAAATGAGTATTAGCCTTAGATTTCTAACCCTGTTCATACCCAAGCCCTTTTAGTTGGTATTAGACTTCAAATTTATGGGTAATAGACTTTTCCCCCAAACTTGATTGAACTTGGTTTTTGGAGGAGGTGTTAGCCTTGGATTTTCGGACAAATTGATCCTGACTCGACGAGCCCCATTTAAATGGGTATTAGCCTTAGATTTCTAACCCTGTTCATACCCAAGCCCTTTTAGTTGGTATTAGACTTCAAATTTACGGGTAATAGACTTTTCCCCCAAACTTGATTGAACTTGGATTTTGGAGGAGGAGTTAGCCTTGGATTTTCGGACAAATTGATCCTGACTCGACGAGCCCCATTTAAATGAGTATTAGCCTTATATTTCTAACCCTGTTCATACCCAAGCCCTTTTAGTTGGTATTAGACTTCAAATTTACGGGTAATAGACTTTTCCCCCAAACTTGATTGAACTTGGATTTTGGAGGAGGAGTTAGCCTTGGATTTTCGGACAAATTGATCCTGACTCGACGAGCCCCATTTAAATGAGTATTAGCCTTATATTTCTAACCCTGTTCATACCCAAGCCCTTTTAGTTGGTATTAGACTTCAAATTTATGGGTAATAGACTTTTCCCCCAAACTTGATTGAACTTGGTTTTTGGAGGAGGTGTTAGCCTTGGATTTTCGGACAAATTGATCCTGACTCGACGAGCCCCATTTAAATGGGTATTAGCCTTAGATTTCTAACCCTGTTCATATCCAAGCCCTTTTAGTTGGTATTAGACTTCAAATTTATGTGTAATAGACTTTTCCCCCAAACTTGATTGAACTTGGTTTTTGGAGGAGGTGTTAGCCTTGGATTTTCGGACAAATTGATCCTGACTCGACGAGCCCCATTTAAATGAGTATTACCCTTAGATTTCTAACCCTGTTCATATCCAAGCCCTTTTAGTTGGTATTAGACTTCAAATTTACGGGTAATAGACTTTTCCTTTCAAACTTGATTGAACTTGGATTTTGGAGGAGGGGTTAGCCTTGGATTTTCGGACAAATTGATCCTGACTCGACGAGCCCCATTTAAATGAGTATTAGCCTTAGATTTCTAACCCTGTTCATACCCAAGCCCTTTTAGTTGGTATTAGACTTCAAATTTATGGGTAATAGATTTTTCCCCCAAACTTGATTGAACTTGGATTTTGGAGGAGGGGTTAGCCTTGGATTTTCGGACAATTTGATCCTGACTCGACGAGCCCCATTTAAATGAGTATTAGCCTTAGATTTCTAACCCTGTTCATACCCAAGCCCTTTTAGTTGGTATTAGACTTCAAATTTATGGGTAATAGACTTTTCCCCCAAACTTGATTGAACTTGGTTTTTGGAGGAGGTGTTAGCCTTGGATTTTCGGACAAATTGATCCTGACTCGACGAGCCCCATTTAAATGGCTATTAGCCTTAGATTTCTAACCCTATTCATACCCAAGCCCTTTTAGTTGGTATTAGACTTCAAATTTACGGGTAATAGACTTTTCCCCCAAACTTGATTGAACTTGGATTTTGGAGGAGGAGTTAGCCTTGGATTTTCGGACAAATTGATCCTGACTCGACGAGCCCCATTTAAATGAGTATTAGCCTTAGATTTCTAACCCTGTTCATACCCAAGCCCTTTTAGTTGGTATTAGACTTCAAATTTATGGGTAATAGACTTTTCCCCCAAACTTGATTGAACTTGGATTTTGGAGGAGGGGTTAGCCGTGGATTTTCGGACAAATTGATCCTGACTCGACGAGCCCCATTTAAATGGGTATTAGCCTTAGATTTCTAACCCTGTTCATACCCAAGCCCTTTTAGTTGGTATTAGACTTCAAATTTACGGGTAATAGACTTTTCCCCCAAACTTGATTGAACTTGGTTTTTGGAGGAGGTGTTAGCCTTGGATTTTCGGACAAATTGATCCTGACTCGACGAGCCCCATTTAAATGGGTATTAGCCTTAGATTTCTAACCCTGTTCATACCCAAGCCCTTTTAGTTGGTATTAGACTTCAAATTTACGGGTAATAGACTTTTCCCCCAAACTTGATTGAACTTGGATTTTGGAGGAGGAGTTAGCCTTGGATTTTCGGACAAATTGATCCTGACTCGAAGAGCCCCATTTAAATGAGTATTAGCCTTATATTTCTAACCCTGTTCATACCCAAGCCCTTTTAGTTGGTATTAGACTTCAAATTTATGGGTAATAGACTTTTCCCCCAAACTTGATTGAACTTGGTTTTTGGAGGAGGTGTTAGCCTTGGATTTTCGGACAAATTGATCCTGACTCGACGAGCCCCATTTAAATGGGTATTAGCCTTAGATTTCTAACCCTGTTCATATCCAAGCCCTTTTAGTTGGTATTAGACTTCAAATTTACGGGTAATAGACTTTTCCCCCAAACTTGATTGAACTTGGATTTTGGAGGAGGGGTTAGCCTTGGATTTTCGGACAAATTGATCCTGACTCGACGAGCCCCATTTAAATGAGTATTAGCCTTAGATTTCTAACCCTGTTCATACCCAAGCCCTTTTAGTTGGTATTAGACTTCAAATTTATGGGTAATAGACTTTTCCCCCAAACTTGATTGAACTTGGTTTTTGGAGGAGGTGTTAGCCTTGGATTTTCGGACAAATTGATCCTGACTCGACGAGCCCCATTTAAATGGGTATTAGCCTTAGATTTCTAACCCTGTTCATACCCAAGCCCTTTTAGTTGGTATTAGACTTCAAATTTACGGGTAATAGACTTTTCCCCCAAACTTGATTGAACTTGGATTTTGGAGGAGGAGTTAGCCTTGGATTTTCGGACAAATTGATCCTGACTCGACGAGCCCCATTTAAATGAGTATTAGCCTTAGATTTCTAACCCTGTTCATACCCAAGCCCTTTTAGTTGGTATTAGACTTCAAACTTACGGGTAATAGACTTTTCCCCCAAACTTGATTGAACTTGGATTTTGGAGGAGGAGTTAGCCTTGGATTTTCGGACAAATTGATCCTGACTCGACGAGCCCCATTTAAATGGGTATTAGCCTTAGATTTCTAACCCTGTTCATACCCAAGCCCTTTTAGTTGGTATTAGACTTCAAATTTACGGGTAATAGACTTTTCCCCCAAACTTGATTGAACTTGGTTTTTGGAGGAGGTGTTAGCCTTGGATTTTCGGACAAATTGATCCTGACTCGACGAGCCCCATTTAAATGGGTATTAGCCTTAGATTTCTAACCCTGTTCATACCCAAGCCCTTTTAGTTGGTATTAGACTTCAAATTTACGGGTAATAGACTTTTCCCCCAAACTTGATTGAACTTGGATTTTGGAGGAGGAGTTAGCCTTGGATTTTCGGACAAATTGATCCTGACTCGAAGAGCCCCATTTAAATGAGTATTAGCCTTATATTTCTAACCCTGTTCATAACCAAGCCCTTTTAGTTGGTATTAGACTTCAAATTTATGGGTAATAGACTTTTCCCCCAAACTTGATTGAACTTGGTTTTTGGAGGAGGTGTTAGCCTTGGATTTTCGGACAAATTGATCCTGACTCGACGAGCCCCATTTAAATGGGTATTAGCCTTAGATTTCTAACCCTGTTCATATCCAAGCCCTTTTAGTTGGTATTAGACTTCAAATTTACGGGTAATAGACTTTTCCCCCAAACTTGATTGAACTTGGATTTTGGAGGAGGGGTTAGCCTTGGATTTTCGGACAAATTGATCCTGACTCGACGAGCCCCATTTAAATGAGTATTAGCCTTAGATTTCTAACCCTGTTCATACCCAAGCCCTTTTAGTTGGTATTAGACTTCAAATTTATGGGTAATAGACTTTTCCCCCAAACTTGATTGAACTTGGTTTTTGGAGGAGGTGTTAGCCTTGGATTTTCGGACAAATTGATCCTGACTCGACGAGCCCCATTTAAATGGGTATTAGCCTTAGATTTCTAACCCTGTTCATACCCAAGCCCTTTTAGTTGGTATTAGACTTCAAATTTACGGGTAATAGACTTTTCCCCCAAACTTGATTGAACTTGGATTTTGGAGGAGGAGTTAGCCTTGGATTTTCGGACAAATTGATCCTGACTCGACGAGCCCCATTTAAATGAGTATTAGCCTTATATTTCTAACCCTGTTCATACCCAAGCCCTTTTAGTTGGTATTAGACTTCAAACTTACGGGTAATAGACTTTTCCCCCAAACTTGATTGAACTTGGATTTTGGAGGAGGAGTTAGCCTTGGATTTTCGGACAAATTGATCCTGACTCGACGAGCCCCATTTAAATGAGTATTAGCCTTATATTTCTAACCCTGTTCATACCCAAGCCCTTTTAGTTGGTATTAGACTTCAAATTTGGGGGTAATAGACTTTTCCCCCAAACTTGATTGAACTTGGTTTTTGGAGGAGGTGTTAGCCTTGGATTTTTGGACAAATTGATCCTGACTCGACGAGCCCCATTTAAATGGGTATTAGCCTTAGATTTCTAACCCTGTTCATATCCAAGCCCTTTTAGTTGGTATTAGACTTCAAATTTATGTGTAATAGACTTTTCCCCCAAACTTGATTGAACTTGGTTTTTGGAGGAGGTGTTAGCCTTGGATTTTCGGACAAATTGATCCTGACTCGACGAGCCCCATTTAAATGAGTATTAGCCTTAGATTTCTAACCCTGTTCATATCCAAGCCCTTTTAGTTGGTATTAGACTTCAAATTTACGGGTAATAGACTTTTCCCCCAAACTTGATTGAACTTGGATTTTGGAGGAGGGGTTAGCCTTGGATTTTCGGACAAATTGATCCTGACTCGACGAGCCCCATTTAAATGAGTATTAGCCTTAGATTTCTAACCCTGTTCATACCCAAGCCCTTTTAGTTGGTATTAGACTTCAAATTTATGGGTAATAGATTTTTCCCCCAAACTTGATTGAACTTGGATTTTGGAGGAGGGGTTAGCCTTGGATTTTCGGACAATTTGATCCTGACTCGACGAGCCCCATTTAAATGAGTATTAGCCTTAGATTTCTAACCCTGTTCATACCCAAGCCCTTTTAGTTGGTATTAGACTTCAAATTTATGGGTAATAGACTTTTCCCCCAAACTTGATTGAACTTGGTTTTTGGAGGAGGTGTTAGCCTTGGATTTTTGGACAAATTGATCCTGACTCGACCAGCCCTATTTAAATGAGTATTAGACTTAGATTTCTAACCCTGTTCATACCCAAGCCCTTTTAGTTGGTATTAGACTTCAAATTTATGGGTAATAGACTTTTCCCCCAAACTTGATTGAACTTGGTTTTTGGAGGAGGTGTTAGACTTGGATTTTCGGACAAATTGATCCTGACTCGACGAGCCCCATTTAAATGGGTATTAGCCTTAGATTTCTAACCCTGTTCATATCCAAGCCCTTTTAGTTGGTATTAGACTTCAAATTTACGGGTAATAGACTTTTCCCCCAAACTTGATTGAACTTGGATTTTGGAGGAGGGGTTAACCTTGGATTTTCGGACAAATTGATCCTGACTCGACGAGCCCCATTTAAATGAGTATTAGCCTTAGATTTCTAATCCTGTTCATACCCAAGCCCTTTTAGTTGGTATTAGACTTCAAATTTATGGGTAATAGACTTTTCCCCCAAACTTGATTGAACTTGGTTTTTGGAGGAGGTGTTAGCCTTGGATTTTCGGACAAATTGATCCTGACTCGACGAGCCCCATTTAAATGGGTATTAGCCTTAGATTTCTAACCCTGTTCATACCCAAGCCCTTTTAGTTGGTATTAGACTTCAAATTTACGGGTAATAGACTTTTCCCCCAAACTTGATTGAACTTGGATTTTGGAGGAGGAGTTAGCCTTGGATTTTCGGACAAATTGATCCTGACTCGACGAGCCCCATTTAAATGAGTATTAGCCTTAGATTTCTAACCCTGTTCATACCCAAGCCCTTTTAGTTGGTATTAGACTTCAAATTTATGGGTAATAGATTTTTCCCCCAAACTTGATTGAACTTGGATTTTGGAGGAGGGGTTAGCCTTGGATTTTCGGACAATTTGATCCTGACTCGACGAGCCCCATTTAAATGAGTATTAGCCTTAGATTTCTAACCCTGTTCATACCCAAGCCCTTTTAGTTGGTATTAGACTTCAAATTTATGGGTAATAGACTTTTCCCCCAAACTTGATTGAACTTGGTTTTTGGAGGAGGTGTTAGCCTTGGATTTTTGGACAAATTGATCCTGACTCGACCAGCCCTATTTAAATGAGTATTAGACTTAGATTTCTAACCCTGTTCATACCCAAGCCCTTTTAGTTGGTATTAGACTTCAAATTTATGGGTAATAGACTTTTCCCCCAAACTTGATTGAACTTGGTTTTTGGAGGAGGTGTTAGACTTGGATTTTCGGACAAATTGATCCTGACTCGACGAGCCCCATTTAAATGGGTATTAGCCTTAGATTTCTAACCCTGTTCATATCCAAGCCCTTTTAGTTGGTATTAGACTTCAAATTTACGGGTAATAGACTTTTCCCCCAAACTTGATTGAACTTGGATTTTGGAGGAGGGGTTAGCCTTGGATTTTCGGACAAATTGATCCTGACTCGACGAGCCCCATTTAAATGAGTATTAGCCTTAGATTTCTAACCCTGTTCATACCCAAGCCCTTTTAGTTGGTATTAGACTTCAAATTTATGGGTAATAGATTTTTCCCCCAAACTTGATTGAACTTGGATTTTGGAGGAGGGGTTAGCCTTGGATTTTCGGACAATTTGATCCTGACTCGACGAGTCCCATTTAAATGAGTATTAGCCTTAGATTTCTAACCCTGTTCATACCCAAGCCCTTTTAGTTGGTATTAGACTTCAAATTTATGGGTAATAGACTTTTCCCCCAAACTTGATTGAACTTGGTTTTTGGAGGAGGTGTTAGCCTTGGATTTTTGGACACATTGATCCTGACTCGACCAGCCCTATTTAAATGAGTATTAGACTTAGATTTCTAACCCTGTTCATACCCAAGCCCTTTTAGTTGGTATTAGACTTCAAATTTATGGGTAATAGACTTTTCCCCCAAACTTGATTGAACTTGGTTTTTGGAGGAGGTGTTAGCCTTGGATTTTCGGACAAATTGATCCTGACTCGACGAGCCCCATTTAAATGGGTATTAGCCTTAGATTTCTAACCCTGTTCATACCCAAGCCCTTTTAGTTGGTATTAGACTTCAAATTTACGGGTAATAGACTTTTCCCCCAAACTTGATTGAACTTGGATTTTGGAGGAGGAGTTAGCCTTGGATTTTCGGACAAATTGATCCTGACTCGACGAGCCCCATTTAAATGAGTATTAGCCTTATATTTCTAACCCTGTTCATACCCAAGCCCTTTTAGTTGGTATTAGACTTCAAACTTACGGGTAATAGACTTTTCCCCCAAACTTGATTGAACTTGGATTTTGGAGGAGGAGTTAGCCTTGGATTTTCGGACAAATTGATCCTGACTCGACGAGCCCCATTTAAATGAGTATTAGCCTTATATTTCTAACCCTGTTCATACCCAAGCCCTTTTAGTTGGTATTAGACTTCAAATTTATGGGTAATAGACTTTTCCCCCAAACTTGATTGAACTTGGTTTTTGGAGGAGGTGTTAGCCTTGGATTTTTGGACAAATTGATCCTGACTCGACGAGCCCCATTTAAATGGGTATTAGCCTTAGATTTCTAACCCTGTTCATATCCAAGCCCTTTTAGTTGGTATTAGACTTCAAATTTATGTGTAATAGACTTTTCCCCCAAACTTGATTGAACTTGGTTTTTGGAGGAGGTGTTAGCCTTGGATTTTCGGACAAATTGATCCTGACTCGACGAGCCCCATTTAAATGAGTATTAGCCTTAGATTTCTAACCCTGTTCATATCCAAGCCCTTTTAGTTGGTATTAGACTTCAAATTTACGGGTAATAGACTTTTCCCCCAAACTTGATTGAACTTGGATTTTGGAGGAGGGGTTAGCCTTGGATTTTCGGACAAATTGATCCTGACTCGACGAGCCCCATTTAAATGAGTATTAGCCTTAGATTTCTAACCCTGTTCATACCCAAGCCCTTTTAGTTGGTATTAGACTTCAAATTTATGGGTAATAGATTTTTCCCCCAAACTTGATTGAACTTGGATTTTGGAGGAGGGGTTAGCCTTGGATTTTCGGACAATTTGATCCTGACTCGACGAGCCCCATTTAAATGAGTATTAGCCTTAGATTTCTAACCCTGTTCATACCCAAGCCCTTTTAGTTGGTATTAGACTTCAAATTTATGGGTAATAGACTTTTCCCCCAAACTTGATTGAACTTGGTTTTTGGAGGAGGTGTTAGCCTTGGATTTTCGGACAAATTGATCCTGACTCGACGAGCCCCATTTAAATGGGTATTAGCCTTAGATTTCTAACCCTGTTCATATCCAAGCCCTTTTAGTTGGTATTAGACTTCAAATTTATGGGTAATAGACTTTTCCCCCAAACTTGATTGAACTTGGATTTTGGAGGAGGGGTTAGCCTTGGATTTTCGGACAAATTGATCCTGACTCGACGAGCCCCATTTAAATGAGTATTAGCCTTAGATTTCTAACCCTGTTCATACCCAAGCCCTTTTAGTTGGTATTAGACTTCAAATTTATGGGTAATAGACTTTTCCCCCAAACTTGGTTGAACTTGGTTTTTGGAGGTGTTAGCCTTCGATGTTTAGACAAATTGATCCTGACTCGACGAGCCCCATTTAAATGAGTATTAGCCTTAGATTTCTAACCCTGTTCATATCCAAGCCCTTTTAGTTGGTATTAGACTTCAAATTTACAGGTAATAGACTTTTCCCCCAAACTTGATTGAACTTGGATTTTGGAGGAGGGGTTAGCCTTGGATTTTCGGACAAATTGATCCTGACTCGACGAGCCCCATTTAAATGAGTATTAGCCTTAGATTTCTAACCCTGTTCATACCCAAGCCCTTTTAGTTGGTATTAGACTTCAAATTTATGGGTAATAGATTTTTCCCCCAAACTTGATTGAACTTGGATTTTGGAGGAGGGGTTAGCCTTGGATTTTCGGACAATTTGATCCTGACTCGACGAGCCCCATTTAAATGAGTATTAGCCTTAGATTTCTAACCCTGTTCATACCCAAGCCCTTTTAGTTGGTATTAGACTTCAAATTTATGGGTAATAGACTTTTCCCCCAAACTTGATTGAACTTGGTTTTTGGAGGAGGTGTTAGCCTTGGATTTTTGGACAAATTGATCCTGACTCGACGAGCCCTATTTAAATGAGTATTAGCCTTAGATTTCTAACCCTGTTCATACCCAAGCCCTTTTAGTTGGTATTAGACTTCAAATTTATGGGTAATAGACTTTTCCCCCAAACTTGATTGAACTTGGATTTTGGAGGAGGGGTTAGCCTTGGATTTTTGGACAAATTGATCCTGACTCGACGAGCCCTATTTAAATGAGTATTAGCCTTAGATTTCTAACCCTGTTCATACCCAAGCCCTTTTAGTTGGTATTAGACTTCAAATTTATGGGTAATAGACTTTTCCCCCAAACTTGATTGAACTTGGATTTTGGAGGAGGGGTTAGCCTTGGATTTTCGGACAAATTGATCCTGACTCGACGAGCCCCATTTAAATGAGTATTAGCCTTAGATTTCTAACCCTGTTCATACCCAAGCCCTTTTAGTTGGTATTAGACTTCAAATTTATGGGTAATAGACTTTTCCCCCAAACTTGGTTGAACTTGGTTTTTGGAGGTGTTAGCCTTCGATGTTTAGACAAATTGATCCAGACTCGACGAGCCCCATTTAAATGAGTATTAGCCTTAGATTTCTAACCCTGTTCATACCCAAGCCCTTTTAGTTGGTATTAGACTTCAAATTTATGGGTAATAGATTTTTCCCCCAAACTTGATTGAACTTGGATTTTGGAGGAGGGGTTAGCCTTGGATTTTCGGACAATTTGATCCTGACTCGACGAGCCCCATTTAAATGAGTATTAGCCTTAGATTTCTAACCCTGTTCATACCCAAGCCCTTTTAGTTGGTATTAGACTTCAAATTTATGGGTAATAGACTTTTCCCCCAAACTTGATTGAACTTGGTTTTTGGAGGAGGTGTTAGCCTTGGATTTTTGGACAAATTGATCCTGACTCGACGAGCCCTATTTAAATGAGTATTAGCCTTAGATTTCTAACCCTGTTCATACCCAAGCCCTTTTAGTTGGTATTAGACTTCAAATTTATGGGTAATAGACTTTTCCCCCAAACTTGATTGAACTTGGTTTTTGGAGGAGGTGTTAGCCTTGGATTTTCGGACAAATTGATCCTGACTCGACGAGCCCCATTTAAATGGGTATTAGCCTTAGATTTCTAACCCTGTTCATATCCAAGCCCTTTTAGTTGGTATTAGACTTCAAATTTACGGGTAATAGACTTTTCCCCCAAACTTGATTGAACTTGGATTTTGGAGGAGGGGTTAGCCTTGGATTTTCGGACAAATTGATCCTGACTCGACGAGCCCCATTTAAATGAGTATTAGCCTTAGATTTCTAACCCTGTTCATACCCAAGCCCTTTTAGTTGGTATTAGACTTCAAATTTATGGGTAATAGACTTTTCCCCCAAACTTGATTGAACTTGGTTTTTGGAGGTGTTAGCTTTCGATGTTTAGACAAATTGATCCTGACTCGACGAGCCCCATTTAAATGAGTATTAGCCTTAGATTTCTAACCCTGTTCATATCCAAGCCCTTTTAGTTGGTATTAGACTTCAAATTTACGGGTAATAGATTTTTCCCCCAAACTTGATTGAACTTTGTTTTTGGAGGTGTTAGCCTTGGATTTTCGGACAAATTGATCCTGACTCGACGAGCCCCATTTAAATGAGTATTAGCCTTAGATTTCTAACCCTGTTCATACCCAAGCCCTTTTAGTTGGTATTAGACTTCAAATTTATGGGTAATAGACTTTTCCCCCAAACTTGATTGAACTTGGTTTTTGGAGGAGGGGTTAGCCTTGGATTTTCGGACAAATTGATCCTGACTCGACGAGCCCCATTTAAATGGGTATTAGCCTTAGATTTCTAACCCTGTTCATACCCAAGCCCTTTTAGTTTGTATTAGACTTCAAATTTATGGGTAATAGACTTTTCCCCCAAACTTGGTTGAACTTGGTTTTTGGAGGTGTTAGCCTTCGATGTTTAGACAAATTGATCCTGACTCGACGAGCCCCATTTAAATGAGTATTAGCCTTAGATTTCTAACCCTGTTCATATCCAAGCCCTTTTAGTTGGTATTAGACTTCAAATTTACGGGTAATAAATTTTTCCCCCAAACTTGATTGAACTTTGTTTTTGGAGGTGTTAGCCTTGGATTTTCGGACAAATTGATCCTGACTCGACGAGCCCCATTTAAATGAGTATTAGCCTTATATTTCTAACCCTGTTCATACCCAAGCCCTTTTAGTTGGTATTAGACTTCAAATTTATGGGTAATAGACTTTTCCCCCAAACTTGATTGAACTTGGATTTTGGAGGAGGGGCTAGCCTTGGATTTTCGGACAAATTGATCCTGACTTGACGAGCCCCATTTAAATGAGTATTAGCCTTAGATTTCTAACCCTGTTCATACCCAAGCCCTTTTAGTTGGTATTAGACTTCAAATTTATGGGTAATAGACTTTTCCCCCAAACTTGATTGAACTTGGATTTTGGAGGAGGGGTTAGCCGTGGATTTTCGGACAAATTGATCCTGACTCGACGAGCCCCATTTAAATGGGTATTAGCCTTAGATTTCTAACCCTGTTCATACCCAAGCCCTTTTAGTTGGTATTAGACTTCAAATTTACGGGTAATAGACTTTTCCCCCAAACTTGATTGAACTTGGTTTTTGGAGGAGGTGTTAGCCTTGGATTTTTGGACAAATTGATCCTGACTCGACGAGCCCCATTTAAATGAGTATTAGCCTTAGATTTCTAACCCTGTTCATATCCAAGCCCTTTTAGTTGGTATTAGACTTCAAATTTACGGGTAATAGACTTTTCCCCCAAACTTGATTGAACTTGGATTTTGGAGGAGGGGTTAGCCTTGGATTTTCGGACAAATTGATCCTGACTCGACGAGCCCCATTTAAATGCGTATTAGCCTTAGATTTCTAACCCTGTTCATACCCAAGCCCTTTTAGTTGGTATTAGACTTCAAATTTATGGGTAATAGACTTTTCCCCCAAACTTGATTGAACTTGGTTTTTGGAGGAGGTGTTAGCCTTGGATTTTCGGACAAATTGATCCTGACTCGACGAGCCCCATTTAAATGGGTATTAGCCTTAGATTTCTAACCCTGTTCATATCCAAGCCCTTTTAGTTGGTATTAGACTTCAAATTTACGGGTAATAGACTTTTCCCCCAAACTTGATTGAACTTGGATTTTGGAGGAGGGGTTAGCCTTGGATTTTCGGACAAATTGATCCTGACTCGACGAGCCCCATTTAAATGAGTATTAGCCTTAGATTTCTAACCCTGTTCATACCCAAGCCCTTTTAGTTGGTATTAGACTTCAAATTTATGGGTAATAGACTTTTCCCCCAAACTTGATTGAACTTGGTTTTTGGAGGAGGTGTTAGCCTTGGATTTTCGGACAAATTGATCCTGACTCGACGAGCCCCATTTAAATGGGTATTAGCCTTAGATTTCTAACCCTGTTCATACCCAAGCCCTTTTAGTTGGTATTAGACTTCAAATTTACAGGTAATAGACTTTTCCCCCAAACTTGATTGAACTTGGTTTTTGGAGGAGGTGTTAGCCTTGGATTTTCGGACAAATTGATCCTGACTCGACGAGCCCCATTTAAATGAGTATTAGCCTTAGATTTCTAACCCTGTTCATATCCAAGCCCTTTTAGTTGGTATTAGACTTCAAATTTACGGGTAATAGACTTTTCCCCCAAACTTGATTGAACTTGGATTTTGGAGGAGGGGTTAGCCTTGGATTTTCGGACAAATTGATCCTGACTCGACGAGCCCCATTTAAATGCGTATTAGCCTTAGATTTCTAACCCTGTTCATACCCAAGCCCTTTTAGTTGGTATTAGACTTCAAATTTATGGGTAATAGACTTTTCCCCCAAACTTGATTGAACTTGGTTTTTGGAGGAGGTGTTAGCCTTGGATTTTCGGACAAATTGATCCTGACTCGACGAGCCCCATTTAAATGGGTATTAGCCTTAGATTTCTAACCCTGTTCATATCCAAGCCCTTTTAGTTGGTATTAGACTTCAAATTTACGGGTAATAGACTTTTCCCCCAAACTTGATTGAACTTGGATTTTGGAGGAGGGGTTAGCCTTGGATTTTCGGACAAATTGATCCTGACTCGACGAGCCCCATTTAAATGAGTATTAGCCTTAGATTTCTAACCCTGTTCATACCCAAGCCCTTTTAGTTGGTATTAGACTTCAAATTTATGGGTAATAGACTTTTCCCCCAAACTTGATTGAACTTGGTTTTTGGAGGAGGTGTTAGCCTTGGATTTTCGGACAAATTGATCCTGACTCGACGAGCCCCATTTAAATGGGTATTAGCCTTAGATTTCTAACCCTGTTCATACCCAAGCCCTTTTAGTTGGTATTAGACTTCAAATTTACAGGTAATAGACTTTTCCCCCAAACTTGATTGAACTTGGATTTTGGAGGAGGAGTTAGCCTTGGATTTTCGGACAAATTGATCCTGACTCGACGAGCCCCATTTAAATGAGTATTAGCCTTATATTTCTAACCCTGTTCATACCCAAGCCCTTTTAATTGGTATTAGACTTCAAATTTACGGGTAATAGACTTTTCCCCCAAACTTGATTGAACTTGGATTTTGGAGGAGGAGTTAGCCTTGGATTTTCGGACAAATTGATCCTGACTCGACGAGCCCCATTTAAATGAGTATTAGCCTTATATTTCTAACCCTGTTCATACCCAAGCCCTTTTAGTTGGTATTAGACTTCAAACTTATGGGTAATATACTTTTCCCCCAAACTTGATTGAACTTGGTTTTTGGAGGAGGTGTTAGCCTTGGATTTTCGGACAAATTGATCCTGACTCGACGAGCCCCATTTAAATGGGTATTAGCCTTAGATTTCTAACCCTGTTCATATCCAAGCCCTTTTAGTTGGTATTAGACTTCAAACTTATGGGTAATAGACTTTTCCCCCAAACTTGATTGAACTTGGTTTTTGGAGGAGGTGTTAGCCTTGGATTTTCGGACAAATTGATCCTGACTCGACGAGCCCCATTTAAATGGGTATTAGCCTTAGATTTCTAACCCTGTTCATATCCAAGCCCTTTTAGTTGGTATTAGACTTCAAACTTATGGGTAATAGACTTTTCCCCCAAACTTGATTGAACTTGGTTTTTGGAGGAGGTGTTAGCCTTGGATTTTCGGACAAATTGATCCTGACTCGACGAGCCCCATTTAAATGAGTATTAGCCTTAGATTTCTAACCCTGCTCATATCCAAGCCCTTTTAGTTGGTATTAGACTTCAAATTTATGGGTAATAGACTTTTCCCCCAAACTTGATTGAACTTGGTTTTTGGAGGAGGTGTTAGCCTTGGATTTTCGGACAAATTGATCCTGACTCGACGAGCCCCATTTAAATGAGTATTAGCCTTAGATTTCTAACCCTGTTCATATCCAAGCACTTTTAGTTGGTATTAGACTTCAAATTTACGGGTAATAGACTTTTCCCCCAAACTTGATTGAACTTGGATTTTGGAGTAGGGGTTAGCCTTGGATTTTCGGACAAATTGATCCTGACTCGATGAGCCCCATTTAAATGAGTATTAGCCTTAGATTTCTAACCCTGTTCATACCCAAGCCCTTTTAGTTGGTATTAGACTTCAAATTTATGGGTAATAGACTTTTCCCCCAAACTTGATTGAACTTGGATTTTGGAGGAGGGGTTAGCCTTGGATTTTCGGACAAATTGATCCTGACTCGACGAGCCCCATTTAAATGAGTATTAGCCTTAGATTTCTAACCCTGTTCATACCCAAGCCCTTTTAGTTGGTATTAGACTTCAAATTTATGGGTAATAGACTTTTCCCCCAAACTTGATTGAACTTGGATTTTGGAGGAGGGGTTAGCCGTGGATTTTCGGACAAATTGATCCTGACTCGACGAGCCCCATTTAAATGGGTATTAGCCTTAGATTTCTAACCCTGTTCATACCCAAGCCCTTTTAGTTGGTATTAGACTTCAAATTTACGGGTAATAGACTTTTCCCCCAAACTTGATTGAACTTGGATTTTGGAGGAGGGGTTAGCCTTGGATTTTCGGACAAATTGATCCTGACTCGACGAGCCCCATTTAAATGAGTATTAGCCTTAGATTTCTAACCCTGTTCATACCCAAGCCCTTTTAGTTGGTATTAGACTTCAAATTTATGGGTAATAGACTTTTCCCCCAAACTTGATTGAACTTGGTTTTTGGAGGAGGTGTTAGCCTTGGATTTTCGGACAAATTGATCCTGACTCGAGGAGCCCCATTTAAATGGGTATTAGCCTTAGATTTCTAACCCTGCTCATATCCAAGCCCTTTTAGTTGGTATTAGACTTCAAATTTATGGGTAATAGACTTTTCCCCCAAACTTGATTGAACTTGGTTTTTGGAGGAGGTGTTAGCCTTGGATTTTCGGACAAATTGATCCTGACTCGACGAGCCCCATTTAAATGAGTATTAGCCTTAGATTTCTAACCCTGTTCATATCCAAGCCCTTTTAGTTGGTATTAGACTTCAAATTTACGGGTAATAGACTTTTCCCCCAAACTTGATTGAACTTGGATTTTGGAGGAGGGGTTAGCCTTGGATTTTCGGACAAATTGATCCTGACTCGACGAGCCCCATTTAAATGAGTATTAGCCTTAGATTTCTAACCCTGTTCATACCCAAGCCCTTTTAGTTGGTATTAGACTTCAAATTTATGGCTAATAGACTTTTCCCCTAAACTTGATTGAACTTGGATTTTGGAGGAGGGGTTAGCCGTGGATTTTCGGACAAATTGATCCTGACTCGACGAGCCCCATTTAAATGGGTATTAGCCTTAGATTTCTAACCCTGTTCATACCCAAGCCCTTTTAGTTGGTATTAGACTTCAAATTTACGGGTAATAGACTTTTCCCCCAAACTTGATTGAACTTGGATTTTGGAGGAGGGGTTAGCCTTGGATTTTCGGACAAATTGATCCTGACTCGACGAGCCCCATTTAAATGAGTATTAGCCTTAGATTTCTAACCCTGTTCATACCCAAGCCCTTTTAGTTGGTATTAGACTTCAAATTTATGGGTAATAGACTTTTCCCCCAAACTTGATTGAACTTGGTTTTTGGAGGAGGGGTTAGCCTTGGATTTTCGGACAAATTGATCCTGACTCGACGAGCCCCATTTAAATGGGTATTAGCCTTAGATTTCTAACCCTGTTCATATCCAAGCCCTTTTAGTTGGTATTAGACTTCAAATTTATGGGTAATAGACTTTTCCCCCAAACTTGATTGAACTTGGTTTTTGGAGGAGGTGTTAGCCTTGGATTTTCGGACAAATTGATCCTGACTCGACGAGCCCCATTTAAATGAGTATTAGCCTTAGATTTCTAACCCTGTTCATATCCAAGCCCTTTTAGTTGGTATTAGACTTCAAATTTACGGGTAATAGACTTTTCCCCCAAACTTGATTGAACTTGGATTTTGGAGGAGGGGTTAGCCTTGGATTTTCGGACAAATTGATCCTGACTCGACGAGCCCCATTTAAATGGGTATTAGCCTTAGATTTCTAACCCTGTTCATACCCAAGCCCTTTTAGTTGGTATTAGACTTCAAATTTATGGGTAATAGACTTTTCCCACAAACTTGATTGAACTTGGATTTTGGAGGAGGGGTTAGCCTTGGATTTTCGGACAAATTGATCCTGACTCGACGAGCCCCATTTAAATGGGTATTAGCCTTAGATTTCTAACCCTGTTCATACCCAAGCCCTTTTAGTTGGTATTAGACTTCAAATTTATGGGTAATAGACTTTTCCCCCAAACTTGATTGAACTTGGTTTTTGGAGGAGGTGTTAGCCTTGGATTTTTGGACAAATTGATCCTGACTCGACGAGCCCTATTTAAATGGCTATTAGCCTTAGATTTCTAACCCTGTTCATATCCAAGCCCTTTTAGTTGGTATTAGAATTCAAATTTATGGGTAATAGACTTTTCCCACAAACTTGATTGAACTTGGATTTTGGAGGAGGAGTTAGCCTTGGATTTTCGGACAAATTGATCCTGACTCGACGAGCCCCATTTAAATGAGTATTAGCCTTAGATTTCTAACCCTGTTCATACCCAAGCCCTTTTAGTTGGTATTAGACTTCAAATTTATGGGTAATAGACTTTTCCCCCAAACTTGATTGAACTTGGATTTTGGAGGAGGGGTTAGCCGTGGATTTTCGGACAAATTGATCCTGACTCGACGAGCCCCATTTAAATGGGTATTAGCCTTAGATTTCTAACCCTGTTCATACCCAAGCCCTTTTAGTTGGTATTAGACTTCAAATTTACGGGTAATAGACTTTTCCCCCAAACTTGATTGAACTTGGTTTTTGGAGGAGGTGTTAGCCTTGGATTTTCGGACAAATTGATCCTGACTCGACGAGCCCCATTTAAATGAGTATCAGCCTTAGATTTCTAACCTTTGTCATATACAAGCCCTTTTAGTTGGTATTAGACTTCAAATTTATGGGTAATAGACTTTTCCCCTAAACTTGATTGAACTTGGATTTTGGAGGAGGGGTTAGCCGTGGATTTTCGGACAAATTGATCCTGACTCGACGAGCCCCATTTAAATGGGTATTAGCCTTAGATTTCTAACCCTGTTCATACCCAAGCCCTTTTAGTTGGTATTAGACTTCAAATTTACGGGTAATAGACTTTTCCCCCAAACTTGATTGAACTTGGTTTTTGGAGGAGGGGTTAGCCTTGGATTTTCGGACAAATTGATCCTGACTCGACGAGCCCCATTTAAATGGGTATTAGCCTTAGATTTCTAACCCTGTTCATATCCAAGCCCTTTTAGTTGGTATTAGACTTCAAATTTATGGGTAATAGACTTTTCCCCCAAACTTGATTGAACTTGGTTTTTGGAGGAGGTATTAGCCTTGGATTTTCGGACAAATTGATCCTGACTCGACGAGCCCCATTTAAATGAGTATTAGCCTTAGATTTCTAACCTTGTTCATATCCAAGCCCTTTTAGTTGGTATTAGACTTCAAATTTACGGGTAATAGACTTTTCCCCCAAACTTGATTGAACTTGGTTTTTGGAGGAGGGGTTAGCCTTGGATTTTCGGACAAATTGATCCTGACTCGACGAGCCCCATTTAAATGGGTATTAGCCTTAGATTTCTAACCCTGTTCATACCCAAGCCCTTTTAGTTGGTATTAGACTTCAAATTTATGGGTAATAGACTTTTCCCACAAACTTGATTGAACTTGGATTTTGGAGGAGGGGTTAGCCTTGGATTTTCGGACAAATTGATCCTGACTCGACGAGCCCCATTTAAATGGGTATTAGCCTTAGATTTCTAACCCTGTTCATACCCAAGCCCTTTTAGTTGGTATTAGACTTCAAATTTATGGGTAATAGACTTTTCCCCCAAACTTGATTGAACTTGGTTTTTGGAGGAGGTGTTAGCCTTGGATTTTTGGACAAATTGATCCTGACTCGACGAGCCCCATTTAAATGGCTATTAGCCTTAGATTTCTAACCCTGTTCATATCCAAGCCCTTTTAGTTGGTATTAGAATTCAAATTTATGGGTAATAGACTTTTCCCACAAACTTGATTGAACTTGGATTTTGGAGGAGGAGTTAGCCTTGGATTTTCGGACAAATTGATCCTGACTCGACGAGCCCCATTTAAATGAGTATTAGCCTTAGATTTCTAACCCTGTTCATACCCAAGCCCTTTTAGTTGGTATTAGACTTCAAATTTATGGGTAATAGACTTTTCCCCCAAACTTGATTGAACTTGGATTTTGGAGGAGGGGTTAGCCGTGGATTTTCGGACAAATTGATCCTGACTCGACGAGCCCCATTTAAATGGGTATTAGCCTTAGATTTCTAACCCTGTTCATACCCAAGCCCTTTTAGTTGGTATTAGACTTCAAATTTACGGGTAATAGACTTTTCCCCCAAACTTGATTGAACTTGGTTTTTGGAGGAGGTGTTAGCCTTGGATTTTCGGACAAATTGATCCTGACTCGACGAGCCCCATTTAAATGAGTATCAGCCTTAGATTTCTAACCTTTGTCATATACAAGCCCTTTTAGTTGGTATTAGACTTCAAATTTATGGGTAATAGACTTTTCCCCTAAACTTGATTGAACTTGGATTTTGGAGGAGGGGTTAGCCGTGGATTTTCGGACAAATTGATCCTGACTCGACGAGCCCCATTTAAATGGGTATTAGCCTTAGATTTCTAACCCTGTTCATACCCAAGCCCTTTTAGTTGGTATTAGACTTCAAATTTACGGGTAATAGACTTTTCCCCCAAACTTGATTGAACTTGGATTTTGGAGGAGGGGTTAGCCTTGGATTTTCGGACAAATTGATCCTGACTCGACGAGCCCCATTTAAATGAGTATTAGCCTTAGATTTCTAACCCTGTTCATACCCAAGCCCTTTTAGTTGGTATTAGACTTCAAATTTATGGGTAATAGACTTTTCCCCCAAACTTGATTGAACTTGGTTTTTGGAGGAGGGGTTAGCCTTGGATTTTCGGACAAATTGATCCTGACTCGACGAGCCCCATTTAAATGGGTATTAGCCTTAGATTTCTAACCCTGTTCATATCCAAGCCCTTTTAGTTGGTATTAGACTTCAAATTTATGGGTAATAGACTTTTCCCCCAAACTTGATTGAACTTGGTTTTTGGAGGAGGTGTTAGCCTTGGATTTTCGGACAAATTGATCCTGACTCGACGAGCCCCATTTAAATGAGTATTAGCCTTAGATTTCTAACCCTGTTCATATCCAAGCCCTTTTAGTTGGTATTAGACTTCAAATTTACGGGTAATAGACTTTTCCCCCAAACTTGATTGAACTTGGATTTTGGAGGAGGGGTTAGCCTTGGATTTTCGGACAAATTGATCCTGACTCGACGAGCCCCATTTAAATGGGTATTTGCCTTAGATTTCTAACCCTGTTCATACCCAAGCCCTTTTAGTTGGTATTAGACTTCAAATTTATGGGTAATAGACTTTTCCCCCAAACTTGATTGAACTTGGTTTTTGGAGGAGGTGTTAGCCTTGGATTTTCGGACAAATTGATCCTGACTCGACGAGCCCCATTTAAATGAGTATCAGCCTTAGATTTCTAACCTTTGTCATATACAAGCCCTTTTAGTTGGTATTAGACTTCAAATTTATGGGTAATAGACTTTTCCCCTAAACTTGATTGAACTTGGATTTTGGAGGAGGGGTTAGCCGTGGATTTTCGCACAAATTGATCCTGACTCGACGAGCCCCATTTAAATGGGTATTAGCCTTAGATTTCTAACCCTGTTCATACCCAAGCCCTTTTAGTTGGTATTAGACTTCAAATTTACGGGTAATAGACTTTTCCCCCAAACTTGATTGAACTTGGATTTTGGAGGAGGGGTTAGCCTTGGATTTTCGGACAAATTGATCCTGACTCGACGAGCCCCATTTAAATGAGTATTAGCCTTAGATTTCTAACCCTGTTCATACCCAAGCCCTTTTAGTTGGTATTAGACTTCAAATTTATGGGTAATAGACTTTTCCCCCAAACTTGATTGAACTTGGTTTTTGGAGGAGGGGTTAGCCTTGGATTTTCGGACAAATTGATCCTGACTCGACGAGCCCCATTTAAATGGGTATTAGCCTTAGATTTCTAACCCTGTTCATATCCAAGCCCTTTTAGTTGGTATTAGACTTCAAATTTATGGGTAATAGACTTTTCCCCCAAACTTGATTGAACTTGGTTTTTGGAGGAGGTGTTAGCCTTGGATTTTCGGACAAATTGATCCTGACTCGACGAGCCCCATTTAAATGAGTATTAGCCTTAGATTTCTAACCCTGTTCATATCCAAGCCCTTTTAGTTGGTATTAGACTTCAAATTTACGGGTAATAGACTTTTCCCCCAAACTTGATTGAACTTGGATTTTGGAGGAGGGGTTAGCCTTGGATTTTCGGACAAATTGATCCTGACTCGACGAGCCCCATTTAAATGGGTATTTGCCTTAGATTTCTAACCCTGTTCATACCCAAGCCCTTTTAGTTGGTATTAGACTTCAAATTTATGGGTAATAGACTTTTCCCACAAACTTGATTGAACTTGGATTTTGGAGGAGGGGTTAGCCTTGGATTTTCGGACAAATTGATCCTGACTCGACGAGCCCCATTTAAATGGGTATTAGCCTTAGATTTCTAACCCTGTTCATACCCAAGCCCTTTTAGTTGGTATTAGACTTCAAATTTATGGGTAATAGACTTTTCCCCCAAACTTGATTGAACTTGGTTTTTGGAGGAGGTGTTAGCCTTGGATTTTTGGACAAATTGATCCTGACTCGACGAGCCCCATTTAAATGGCTATTAGCCTTAGATTTCTAACCCTGTTCATATCCAAGCCCTTTTAGTTGGTATTAGAATTCAAATTTATGGGTAATAGACTTTTCCCACAAACTTGATTGAACTTGGATTTTGGAGGAGGAGTTAGCCTTGGATTTTCGGACAAATTGATCCTGACTCGACGAGCCCCATTTAAATGAGTATTAGCCTTAGATTTCTAACCCTGTTCATACCCAAGCCCTTTTAGTTGGTATTAGACTTTAAATTTATGGGTAATAGACTTTTCCCCCAAACTTGATTGAACTTGGATTTTGGAGGAGGGGTTAGCCGTGGATTTTCGGACAAATTGATCCTGACTCGACGAGCCCCATTTAAATGGGTATTAGCCTTAGATTTCTAACCCTGTTCATACCCAAGCCCTTTTAGTTGGTATTAGACTTCAAATTTACGGGTAATAGACTTTTCCCCCAAACTTGATTGAACTTGGTTTTTGGAGGAGGTGTTAGCCTTGGATTTTCGGACAAATTGATCCTGACTCGACGAGCCCCATTTAAATGAGTATCAGCCTTAGATTTCTAACCTTTGTCATATACAAGCCCTTTTAGTTGGTATTAGATTTAAAATTTATGGGTAATAGACTTTTCCCCCAAACTTGATTGAACTTGGTTTTAAGTGGTGTTAGCCTTCGATTTTCGGACAAATTGCTCCTGTCTCGACGAGCCTCATTTAAATAAGTATTAGCCTTAGATTTTTAACCTTGTTCATATCAAAGCCCTTTTAGTTTGTTTTAGACTTCAAATTTACGGGTAATAGACTTTTCCCCCAAACTTGGTTGAACTTGGTTTTTGGAGGTGTTAGCCTTGGATGTTTGGACAAATTGATCCTGACTCGACGAGCCCCATTTAAATGAGTATTAGCCTTAGATTTCTAACCCTGTTCATATCCAAGCCGTTTTAGTTGGTATTAGACTTCAAATTTACGGGTAATAGATTTTTCCCCCAAACTTGATTGAACTTGGTTTTTGGAGGTGTTAGCCTTGGATTTTTGGACAAACTGATCCTGACTCGACGAGCCCCATTTAAATGAGTATTAGGCTTATATTTCTAACCCTGTTCATACCCAAGCCCTTTTAGTTGGTATTAGACTTCAAATTTATGGGTAATAGACTTTTCCCCCAAACTTGATTGAACTTGGTTTTTGGAGGAGGTGTTAGCCTTGGATTTTCGGACAAATTGATCCTGACTCGACGAGCCCCATTTAAATGGGTATTAGCCTTAGATTTCTAACCCTGTTCATATCCAAGCCCTTTTAGTTGGTATTAGACTTCAAATTTATGGGTAATAGACTTTTCCCCCAAACTTGATTGAACTTGGTTTTTGGAGGAGGTGTTAGCCTTGGATTTTCGGACAAATTGATCCTGACTCGACGAGCCCCATTTAAATGAGTATTAGCCTTAGATTTCTAACCCTGTTCATATCCAAGCCCTTTTAGTTGGTATTAGACTTTAAATTTACGGGTAATAGACTTTTCCCCCAAACTTGATTGAACTTGGATTTTGGAGGAGGGGTTAGCCTTGGATTTTCGGACAAATTGATCCTGACTCGACGAGCCCCATTTAAATGGGTATTAGCCTTAGATTTCTAACCCTGTTCATACCCAAGCCCTTTTAGTTGGTATTAGACTTCAAATTTATGGGTAATAGACTTTTCCCCCAAACTTGATTGAACTTGGTTTTTGGAGGAGGTGTTAGCCTTGGATTTTCGGACAAATTGATCCTGACTCGACGAGCCCCATTTAAATGAGTATTAGCCTTAGATTTCTAACCCTGTTCATACCCAAGCCCTTTTAAGATGTATTAGACTTCAAATTTACGGGTAATAGACTTTTCCCCCAAACTTGATTGAACTTGGATTTTGGAGGAGGGGTTAGCCTTGGATTTTCGGACAAATTGATCCTGACTCGACGAGCCCCATTTAAATGAGTATTAGCCTTAGATTTCTAACCCTGTTCATACCCAAGCCCTTTTAGTTGGTATTAGACTTCAAATTTATGGGTAATAGACTTTTCCCCCAAACTTGATTGAACTCTGATTTTGGAGGAGGGGTTAGCCTTGGATTTTCGGACAAATTGATCCTGACTCGACGAGCCCCATTTAAATGAGTATTAGCCTTAGATTTCTAACCCTGTTCATACCCAAGCCCTTTTAGTTGGTATTAGACTTCAAATTTATGGGTAATAGACTTTTCCCCCAAACTTGATTGAACTTGGATTTTGGAGGAGGGGTTAGCCTTGGATTTTCGGACAAATTGATCCTGACTCGACGAGCCCCATTTAAATGAGTATTAGCCTTAGATTTCTAACCCTGTTCATACCCAAGCCCTTTTAGTTGGTATTAGACTTCAAATTTATGGGTAATAGACTTTTCCCCCAAACTTGATTGAACTTGGTTTTTGGAGGAGGTGTTAGCCTTGGATTTTCGGACAAATTGATCCTGACTCGACGAGCCCCATTTAAATGAGTATTAGCCTTAGATTTCTAACCCTGTTCATATCCAAGCCCTTTTAGTTGGTATTAGACTTCAAATTTACGGGTAATAGACTTTTCCCCCAAACTTGATTGAACTTGGATTTTGGAGGAGGGGTTAGCCTTGGATTTTCGGACAAATTGATCCTGACTCGACGAGCCCCATTTAAATGAGTATTAGCCTTAGATTTCTAACCCTGTTCATACCCAAGCCCTTTTAGTTGGTATTAGACTTCAAATTTATGGGTAATAGACTTTTCCCCCAAACTTGATTGAACTTGGTTTTTGGAGGAGGTGTTAGCCTTGGATTTTCGGACAAATTGATCCTGACTCGACGAGCCCCATTTAAATGAGTATTAGCCTTAGATTTCTAACCCTGTTCATATCCAAGCCCTTTTAGTTGGTATTAGACTTCAAATTTACGGGTAATAGACTTTTCCCCCAAACTTGATTGAACTTGGATTTTGGAGGAGGGGTTAGCCTTGGATTTTCGGACAAATTGATCCTGACTCGACGAGCCCCATTTAAATGAGTATTAGCCTTAGATTTCTAACCCTGTTCATACCCAAGCCCTTTTAGTTGGTATTAGACTTCAAATTTATGGGTAATAGACTTTTCCCCCAAACTTGATTGAACTTGGTTTTTGGAGGAGGTGTTAGCCTTGGATTTTCGGACAAATTGATCCTGACTCGACGAGCCCCATTTAAATGGGTATTAGCCTTAGATTTCTAACCCTGTTCATACCCAAGCCCTTTTAGTTGGTATTAGACTTCAAATTTATGGGTAATAGACTTTTCCCCCAAACTTGATTGAACTTGGTTTTTGGAGGAGGTGTTAGCCTTGGACTTTCGGACAAATTGATCCTGACTCGACGAGCCCCATTTAAATGGCTATTAGCCTTAGATTTCTAACCCTATTCATACCCAAGCCCTTTTAGTTGGTATTAGACTTCAAATTTACGGGTAATAGACTTTTCCCCCAAACTTGATTGAACTTGGTTTTTGGAGGAGGTGTTAGCCTTGGATTTTCGGACAAATTGATCCTGACTCGACGAGCCCCATTTAAATGGGTATTAGCCTTAGATTTCTAACCCTGTTCATATCCAAGCCCTTTTAGTTGGTATTAGACTTCAAATTTATGGGTAATAGACTTTTCCCCCAAACTTGATTGAACTTGGTTTTTGGAGGAGGTGTTAGCCTTGGATTTTCGGACAAATTGATCCTGACTCGACGAGCCCCATTTAAATGAGTATTAGCCTTAGATTTCTAACCCTGTTCATATCCAAGCCCTTTTAAGATGTATTAGACTTCAAATTTACGGGTAATAGACTTTTCCCCCAAACTTGATTGAACTTGGATTTTGGAGGAGGGGTTAGCCTTGGATTTTCGGACAAATTGATCCTGACTCGACGAGCCCCATTTAAATGAGTATTAGCCTTAGATTTCTAACCCTGTTCATACCCAAGCCCTTTTAGTTGGTATTAGACTTCAAATTTATGGGTAATAGACTTTTCCCCCAAACTTGATTGAACTTGGATTTTGGAGGAGGGGTTAGCCTTGGATTTTCGGACAAATTGATCCTGACTCGACGAGCCCCATTTAAATGAGTATTAGCCTTAGATTTCTAACCCTGTTCATACCCAAGCCCTTTTAGTTGGTATTAGACTTCAAATTTATGGGTAATAGACTTTTCCCCCAAACTTGATTGAACTTGGTTTTTGGAGGAGGTGTTAGCCTTGGATTTTCGGACAAATTGATCCTGACTCGACGAGCCCCATTTAAATGAGTATTAGCCTTAGATTTCTAACCCTGTTCATATCCAAGCCCTTTTAGTTGGTATTAGACTTCAAATTTACGGGTAATAGACTTTTCCCCCAAACTTGATTGAACTTGGATTTTGGAGGAGGGGTTAGCCTTGGATTTTCGGACAAATTGATCCTGACTCGACGAGCCCCATTTAAATGAGTATTAGCCTTAGATTTCTAACCCTGTTCATACCCAAGCCCTTTTAGTTGGTATTAGACTTCAAATTTATGGGTAATAGACTTTTCCCCGAAACTTGATTGAACTTGGTTTTTGGAGGAGGTGTTAGCCTTGGATTTTCGGACAAATTGATCCTGACTCGACGAGCCCCATTTAAATGGGTATTAGCCTTAGATTTCTAACCCTGTTCATACCCAAGCCCTTTTAGTTGGTATTAGACTTCAAATTTACGGGTAATAGACTTTTCCGCCAAACTTGATTGAACTTGGTTTTTGGAGGAGGTGTTAGCCTTGGATTTTCGGACAAATTGATCCTGACTCGACGAGCCCCATTTAAATGGGTATTAGCCTTAGATTTCTAACCCTGTTCATACCCAAGCCCTTTTAGTTGGTATTAGACTTCAAATTTACGTGTAATAGACTTTTCCCCCAAACTTGATTGAACTTGGATTTTGGAGGAGGAGTTAGCCTTGGATTTTCGGACAAATTGATCCTGACTCGACGAGCCCCATTTAAATGAGTATTAGCCTTATATTTCTAACCCTGTTCATACCCAAGCCCTTTTAGTTGGTATTAGACTTCAAATTAATGGGTAATAGACTTTTCCCCCAAACTTGATTGAACTTGGTTTTTGGAGGAGGTGTTAGCCTTGGATTTTCGGACAAATTGATCCTGACTCGACGAGCCCCATTTAAATGGGTATTAGCCTTAGATTTCTAACCCTGTTCATATCCAAGCCCTTTTAGTTGGTATTAGACTTCAAATTTACGGGTAATAGACTTTTCCCCCAAACTTGATTGAACTTGGATTTTGGAGGAGGGGTTAGCCTTGGATTTTCGGACAAATTGATCCTGACTCGACGAGCCCCATTTAAATGAGTATTAGCCTTAGATTTCTAACCCTGTTTATACCCAAGCCCTTTTAGTTGGTATTAGACTTCAAATTTATGGGTAATAGATTTTTCCCCCAAACTTGATTGAACTGGGATTTTGGAGGAGGGGTTAGCCTTGGATTTTCGGACAAATTGATCCTGACTCGACGAGCCCCATTTAAATGAGTATTAGCCTTAGATTTCTAACCCTGTTCATACCCAAGCCCTTTTAGTTGGTATTAGACTTCAAATTTATGGGTAATAGACTTTTCCCCCAAACTTGATTGAACTTGGTTTTTGGAGGAGGTGTTAGCCTTGGATTTTTGGACAAATTGATCCTGACTCGACGAGCCCCATTTAAATGGGTATTAGCCTTAGATTTCTAACCCTGTTCATATCCAAGCCCTTTTAGTTGGTATTAGACTTCAAATTTAGGGGTAATAGACTTTTCCCCCAAACTTGATTGAACTTGGTTTTTGGAGGAGGTGTTAGCCTTGGATTTTCGGACAAATTGATCCTGACTCGACGAGCCGCATTTAAATGAGTATTAGCCTTAGATTTCTAACCCTGTTCATACCCAAGCCCTTTTAGTTGGTATTAGACTTCAAATTTACGGGTAATAGACTTTTCCCCCAAACTTGATTGAACTTGGATTTTGGAGGAGGAGTTAGCCTTGGATTTTCGGACAAATTGATCCTGACTCGACGAGCCCCATTTAAATGAGTATTAGCCTTATATTTCTAACCCTGTTCATACCCAAGCCCTTTTAGTTGGTATTAGACTTCAAATTTATGGGTAATAGACTTTTCCCCCAAACTTGATTGAACTTGGATTTTGGAGGAGGAGTTAGCCTTGGATTTTCGGACAAATTGATCCTGACTCGACGAGCCCCATTTAAATGAGTATTAACCTTATATTTCTAACCCTGTTCATACCCAAGCCCTTTTAGTTGGTATTAGACTTCAAATTTATGGGTAATAGACTTTTCCCCCAAACTTGATTGAACTTGGTTTTTGGAGGAGGTGTTAGCCTTGGATTTTGGGACAAATTGATCCTGACTCGACGAGCCCCATTTAAATGGGTATTAGCCTTAGATTTCTAACCCTGTTCATATCCAAGCCCTTTTAGTTGGTATTAGACTTCAAATTTATGTGTAATAGACTTTTCCCCCAAACTTGATTGAACTTGGTTTTTGGAGGAGGTGTTAGCCTTGGATTTTCGGACAAATTGATCTTGACTCGACGAGCCCCATTTAAATGAGTATTAGCCTTAGATTTCTAACCCTGTTCATATCCAAGCCCTTTTAGTTGGTATTAGACTTCAAATTTACGGGTAATAGACTTTTCCCCCAAACTTGATTGAACTTGGATTTTGGAGGAGGGGTTAGCCTTGGATTTTCGGACAAATTGATCCTGACTCGACGAGCCCCATTTAAATGAGTATTAGCCTTAGATTTCTAACCCTGTTCATACCCAAGCCCTTTTAGTTGGTATTAGACTTCAAATTTATGGGTAATAGATTTTTCCCCCAAACTTGATTGAACTTGGATTTTGGAGGAGGGGTTAGCCTTGGATTTTCGGACAATTTGATCCTGACTCGACGAGCCCCATTTAAATGAGTATTAGCCTTAGATTTCTAACCCTGTTCATACCCAAGCCCTTTTAGTTGGTATTAGACTTCAAATTTATGGGTAATAGACTTTTCCCCCAAACTTGATTGAACTTGGTTTTTGGAGGAGGTGTTAGCCTTGGATTTTCGGACAAATTGATCCTGACTCGACGAGCCCCATTTAAATGAGTATTAGCCTTAGATTTCTAACCCTGTTCATACCCAAGCCCTTTTAGTTGGTATTAGACTTCAAATTTATGGGTAATAGACTTTTCCCCCAAACTTGATTGAACTTGGTTTTTGGAGGAGGTGTTAGCCTTGGATTTTCGGACAAATTGATCCTGACTCGACGAGCCCCATTTAAATGAGTATTAGCCTTAGATTTCTAACCCTGTTCATATCCAAGCCCTTTTAGTTGGTATTAGACTTCAAATTTACGGGTAATAGACTTTTCCCCCAAACTTGATTGAACTTGGATTTTGGAGGAGGGGTTAGCCTTGGATTTTCGGACAAATTGATCCTGACTCGACGAGCCCCATTTAAATGAGTATTAGCCTTAGATTTCTAACCCTGTTCATACCCAAGCCCTTTTAGTTGGTATTAGACTTCAAATTTACGGGTAATAGACTTTTCCCCCAAACTTGATTGAACTTGGTTTTTGGAGGAGGTGTTAGCCTTGGATTTTCGGACAAATTGATCCTGACTCGACGAGCCCCATTTAAATGGGTATTAGCCTTAGATTTCTAACCCTGTTCATACCCAAGCCCTTTTAGTTGGTATTAGACTTCAAATTTATGGGTAATAGACTTTTCCCCCAAACTTGATTGAACTTGGTTTTTGGAGGAGGTGTTAGCCTTGGATTTTCGGACAAATTGATCCTGACTCGACGAGCCCCATTTAAATGGCTATTAGCCTTAGATTTCTAACCCTATTCATACCCAAGCCCTTTTAGTTGGTATTAGACTTCAAATTTACGGGTAATAGACTTTTCCCCCAAACTTGATTGAACTTGGATTTTGGAGGAGGAGTTAGCCTTGGATTTTCGGACAAATTGATCCTGACTCGACGAGCCCCATTTAAATGAGTATTAGCCTTAGATTTCTAACCCTGTTCATACCCAAGCCCTTTTAGTTGGTATTAGACTTCAAATTTATAGGTAATAGACTTTTCCCCCAAACTTGATTGAACTTGGATTTTGGAGGAGGGGTTAGCCGTGGATTTTCGGACAAATTGATCCTGACTCGACGAGCCCCATTTAAATGGGTATTAGCCTTAGATTTCTAACCCTGTTCATACCCAAGCCCTTTTAGTTGGTATTAGACTTCAAATTTACGGGTAATAGACTTTTCCGCCAAACTTGATTGAACTTGGTTTTTGGAGGAGGTGTTAGCCTTGGATTTTCGGACAAATTGATCCTGACTCGACGAGCCCCATTTAAATGGGTATTAGCCTTAGATTTCTAACCCTGTTCATACCCAAGCCCTTTTAGTTGGTATTAGACTTCAAATTTACGGGTAATAGACTTTTCCCCCAAACTTGATTGAACTTGGATTTTGGAGGAGGAGTTAGCCTTGGATTTTCGGACAAATTGATCCTGACTCGACGAGCCCCATTTAAATGAGTATTAGCCTTATATTTCTAACCCTGTTCATACCCAAGCCCTTTTAGTTGGTATTAGACTTCAAATTAATGGGTAATAGACTTTTCCCCCAAACTTGATTGAACTTGGTTTTTGGAGGAGGTGTTAGCCTTAGATTTTCGGACAAATTGATCCTGACTCGACGAGCCCCATTTAAATGGGTATTAGCCTTAGATTTCTAACCCTGTTCATATCCAAGCCCTTTTATTTGGTATTAGACTTCAAATTTACGGGTAATAGACTTTTCCCCCAAACTTGATTGAACTTGGATTTTGGAGGAGGGGTTAGCCTTGGATTTTCGGACAAATTGATCCTGACTCGACGAGCCCCATTTAAATGAGTATTAGCCTTAGATTTCTAACCCTGTTCATACCCAAGCCCTTTTAGTTGGTATTAGACTTCAAATTTATGGGTAATAGACTTTTCCCCCAAACTTGATTGAACTTGGTTTTTGGAGGAGGTGTTAGCCTTGGATTTTTGGACAAATTGATCCTGACTCGACGAGCCCCATTTAAATGGGTATTAGCCTTAGATTTCTAACCCTGTTCATATCCAAGCCCTTTTAGTTGGTATTAGACTTCAAATTTAGGGGTAATAGACTTTTCCCCCAAACTTGATTGAACTTGGTTTTTGGAGGAGGTGTTAGCCTTGGATTTTCGGACAAATTGATCCTGACTCGACGAGCCGCATTTAAATGAGTATTAGCCTTAGATTTCTAACCCTGTTCATACCCAAGCCCTTTTAGTTGGTATTAGACTTCAAATTTACGGGTAATAGACTTTTCCCCCAAACTTGATTGAACTTGGATTTTGGAGGAGGAGTTAGCCTTGGATTTTCGGACAAATTGATCCTGACTCGACGAGCCCCATTTAAATGAGTATTAGCCTTATATTTCTAACCCTGTTCATACCCAAGCCCTTTTAGTTGGTATTAGACTTCAAATTTACGGGTAATAGACTTTTCCCCCAAACTTGATTGAACTTGGATTTTGGAGGAGGAGTTAGCCTTGGATTTTCGGACAAATTGATCCTGACTCGACGAGACCCATTTAAATGAGTATTAACCTTATATTTCTAACCCTGTTCATACCCAAGCCCTTTTAGTTGGTATTAGACTTCAAATTTATGGGTAATAGACTTTTCCCCCAAACTTGATTGAACTTGGTTTTTGGAGGAGGTGTTAGCCTTGGATTTTGGGACAAATTGATCCTGACTCGACGAGCCCCATTTAAATGGGTATTAGCCTTAGATTTCTAACCCTGTTCATATCCAAGCCCTTTTAGTTGGTATTAGACTTCAAATTTATGTGTAATAGACTTTTCCCCCAAACTTGATTGAACTTGGTTTTTGGAGGAGGTGTTAGCCTTGGATTTTCGGACAAATTGATCCTGACTCGACGAGCCCCATTTAAATGAGTATTAGCCTTAGATTTCTAACCCTGTTCATATCCAAGCCCTTTTAGTTGGTATTAGACTTCAAATTTACGGGTAATAGACTTTTCCCCCAAACTTGATTGAACTTGGATTTTGGAGGAGGGGTTAGCCTTGGATTTTCGGACAAATTGATCCTGACTCGACGAGCCCCATTTAAATGAGTATTAGCCTTAGATTTCTAACCCTGTTCATACCCAAGCCCTTTTAGTTGGTATTAGACTTCAAATTTATGGGTAATAGATTTTTCCCCCAAACTTGATTGAACTTGGATTTTGGAGGAGGGGTTAGCCTTGGATTTTCGGACAATTTGATCCTGACTCGACGAGCCCCATTTAAATGAGTATTAGCCTTAGATTTCTAACCCTGTTCATACCCAAGCCCTTTTAGTTGGTATTAGACTTCAAATTTATGGGTAATAGACTTTTCCCCCAAACTTGATTGAACTTGGTTTTTGGAGGAGGTGTTAGCCTTGGATTTTCGGACAAATTGATCCTGACTCGACGAGCCCCATTTAAATGAGTATTAGCCTTAGATTTCTAACCCTGTTCATACCCAAGCCCTTTTAGTTGGTATTAGACTTCAAATTTATGGGTAATAGATTTTTCCCCCAAACTTGATTGAACTTGGATTTTGGAGGAGGGGTTAGCCTTGGATTTTCGGACAATTTGATCCTGACTCGACGAGCCCCATTTAAATGAGTATTAGCCTTAGATTTCTAACCCTGTTCATACCCAAGCCCTTTTAGTTGGTATTAGACTTCAAATTTATGGGTAATAGACTTTTCCCCCAAACTTGATTGAACTTGGTTTTTGGAGGAGGTGTTAGCCTTGGATTTTCGGACAAATTGATCCTGACTCGACGAGCCCCATTTAAATGAGTATTAGCCTTAGATTTCTAACCCTGTTCATACCCAAGCCCTTTTAGTTGGTATTAGACTTCAAATTTATGGGTAATAGATTTTTCCCCCAAACTTGATTGAACTTGGATTTTGGAGGAGGGGTTAGCCTTGGATTTTCGGACAATTTGATCCTGACTCGACGAGCCCCATTTAAATGAGTATTAGCCTTAGATTTCTAACCCTGTTCATACCCAAGCCCTTTTAGTTGGTATTAGACTTCAAATTTATGGGTAATAGACTTTTCCCCCAAACTTGATTGAACTTGGTTTTTGGAGGAGGTGTTAGCCTTGGATTTTCGGACAAATTGATCCTGACTCGACGAGCCCCATTTAAATGAGTATCAGCCTTAGATTTCTAACCTTTGTCATATACAAGCCCTTTTAGTTGGTATTAGATTTAAAATTTATGGGTAATAGACTTTTCCCCCAAACTTGATTGAACTTGGTTTTAAGTGGTGTTAGCCTTCGATTTTCGGACAAATTGCTCCTGTCTCGACGAGCCTCATTTAAATAAGTATTAGCCTTAGATTTTTAACCTTGTTCATATCGAAGCCCTTTTAGTTTGTATTAGACTTCAAATTTATGGGTAATAGACTTTTCCCCCAAACTTGGTTGAACTTGGTTTTTGGAGGTGTTAGCCTTGGATGTTTGGACAAATTGATCCTGACTCGACGAGCCCCATTTAAATGAGTATTAGCCTTAGATTTCTAACCCTGTTCATATCCAAGCCCTTTTAGTTGGTATTAGACTTCAAATTTACAGGTAATTGATTTTTCCCCCAAACTTGATTGAACTTGGTTTTTGGAGGTGTTAGCCTTGGATTTTCGGACAAATTGATCCTGACTCGACGAGCCCCATTTAAATGAGTATTAGCCTTAGATTTCTAACCCTATTCATACCCAAGCCCTTTTAGTTGGTATTAGACTTCAAATTTACGGGTATTAGACTTTTCCCCCAAACTTGATTGAACTTGGATTTTGGAGGAGGGGTAAGCCTTGGATTTTCGGACAAATTGATCCTGACTCGACGAGCCCCATTTAAATGAGTATTAGCCTTAGATTTCTAACCGTGTTCATACCCAAGCCCTTTTAGTTGGTATTAGACTTCAAATTTATGGGTAATAGACTTTTCTCCCAAACTTGATTGAACTTGGTTTTTGGAGGAGGTGTTAGCCTTGGATTTTCGGACAAATTGATCCTGACTCGACGAGCCCCATTTAAATGAGTATCAGCCTTAGATTTCTAACCTTTGTCATATACAAGCCCTTTTAGTTGGTATTAGATTTAAAATTTATGGGTAATAGACTTTTCCCCCAAACTTGATTGAACTTGGTTTTAAGTGGTGTTAGCCTTCGATTTTCGGACAAATTGCTCCTGTCTCGACGAGCCTCATTTAAATAAGTATTAGCCTTAGATTTTTAACCTTGTTCATATCGAAGCCCTTTTAGTTTGTATTAGACTTCAAATTTATGGGTAATAGACTTTTCCCCCAAACTTGGTTGAACTTGGTTTTTGGAGGTGTTAGCCTTGGATGTTTGGACAAATTGATCCTGACTCGACGAGCCCCATTTAAATGAGTATTAGCCTTAGATTTCTAACCCTGTTCATATCCAAGCCGTTTTAGTTGGTATTAGACTTCAAATTTACGGGTAATAGATTTTTCCCCCAAACTTGATTGAACTTGGTTTTTGGAGGTGTTAGCCTTGGATTTTCGGACAAACTGATCCTGACTCGACGAGCCCCATTTAAATGAGTATTAGCCTTATATTTCTAACCCTGTTCATACCCAAGCCCTTTTAGTTGGTATTAGACTTCAAATTTATGGGTAATAGACTTTTCCCCCAAACTTGATTGAACTTGGATTTTGGAGGAGGGGCTAGCCTTGGATTTTCGGACAAATTGATCCTGACTCGACAAGCCCCATTTAAATGGGTATTAGCCTTAGATTTCTAACCCTGTTCATACCCAAGCCCTTTTAGTTTGTATTAGACTTCAAATTTATGGGTAATAGACTTTTCCCCCAAACTTGATTGAACTTGGTTTTTGGAGGAGGTGTTAGCCTTGGATTTTCGGACAAATTGATCCTGACTCGACGAGCCCCATTTAAATGAGTATCAGCCTTAGATTTCTAACCTTTGTCATATACAAGCCCTTTTAGTTCGTATTAGATTTAAAATTTATGGGTAATAGACTTTTCCCCCAAACTTGATTGAACTTGGTTTTAAGTGGTGTTAGCCTTCGATTTTCGGATAAATTGCTCCTCTCTTGACGAGCCTCATTTAAATAAGTATTAGCCTTAGATTTTTAAACTTGTTCATATCAAAGCCCTTTTAGTTTGTATTAGACTTCAAATTTATGGGTAATAGACTTTTCCCCCAAACTTGGTTGAACTTGGTTTTGGAGGTGTTATCCTTGGATGTTTGGACAAATTGATCCTGACTCTACGAGCCCCATTTAAATGAGTATTAGCCTTAGATTTCTAACCCTGTTCATATCCAAGCCCTTTTAGTTGGTATTAGACTTCAAATTTACGGGTAATAGATTTCTCCCCCAAACTTGATTGAACTTGGTTTTTGGAGGTGTTAGCCTTGGATTTTCGGACAAATTGATCCTGACTCGACGAGCCCCATTTAAATGAGTATTAGCCTTATATTTCTAACCCTGTTCATACCCAAGCCCTTTTAGTTGGTATTAGACTTCAAATTTACGGGTAATAGATTTTTCCCCCAAACTTGATTGAACTTGGTTTTTGGAGGTGTTAGCCTTGGATTTTCAGACAAATTGATCCTGACTCGACGAGCTCCATTTAAATGAGTATTAGCCTTAGATTTCTAACCTTTGTCATATACAAGCCCTTTTAGTTGGTATTAGACTTCAAATTTACGGGTAATAGATTTCTCCCCCAAACTTGATTGAACTTGGTTTTTGGAGGTGTTAGCCTTGGATTTTCGGACAAATTGATCCTGACTCGACGAGCCCCATTTAAATGAGTATTAGCTTTATATTTCTAACCCTGTTCATACCCAAGCCCTTTTAGTTGGTATTAGACTTCAAATTTACGGGTAATAGACTTTTCCCCCAAACTTGATTGAACTTGGATTTTGGAGGAGGGGTTAGCCTTGGATTTTCGGACAAATTAATCCTGACTCGACGAGCCCCATTTAAATGGGTATTAGCCTTAGATTTCTAACCCTGTTCATATCCAAGCCCTTTTAGTCGGACAAAATTGATCCTGACTCGACGAGCCCCATTTAAATGAGTATTAGCCTTAGATTTCTAACCCTGTTCATACCCAAGCCCTTTTAGTTGGTATTAGACTTCAAATTTACGGGTAATAGACTTTTCCCCCAAACTTGATTGAACTTGGATTTTGGAGGAGGGGTTAGCCTTGGATTTTCGGACAAATTGATCCTGACTCGACGAGCCCCATTTAAATGGGTATTAGCCTTAGATTTCTAACCCTGTTCATACCCAAGCCCTTTTAGTTGGTATTAGACTTCAAATTTACGGGTAATAGACTTTTCCCCCAAACTTGATTGAACTTGGATTTTGGAGGAGGAGTTAGCCTTGGATTTTCGGACAAATTGATCCTGACTCGACGAGCCCCATTTAAATGGGTATTAGCCTTAGATTTCTAACCCTGTTCATATCCAAGCCCTTTTAGTTGGTATTAGACTTCAAATTTATGGGTAATAGACTTTTCCCCCAAACTTGATTGAACTTGGTTTTTGGAGGAGGTGTTAGCCTTGGATTTTCGGACAAATTGTTCCTGACTCGACGAGCCCCATTTAAATGAGTATTAGCCTTATATTTCTAACCTTTGTCATATCCAAGCCCTTTTAGTTGGTATTAGACTTCAAATTTACGGGTAATAGATTTTTCCCCCAAACTTGATTGAACTTGGTTTTTAGAGGTGTTAGCCTTGGATTTTCGGACAAATTGATCCTGACTCGACGAGCCCCATTTAAATGAGTATTTGCCTTAGATTTCTAACCCTGTTCATATCCAAGCCCTTTTAGTTGGTATTAGACTTCAAATTTACGGGTAATAGACTTTTCCCCCAAACTTGATTGAACTTGGATTTTGGAGGAGGGGTTAGCCTTGGATTTTCGGACAAATTGATCCTGACTCGACGAGCCCCATTTAAATGAGTATTAGCCTTAGATTTCTAACCCTGTTCATATCCAAGCCCTTTTAGTTGGTATTAGACTTCAAATTTACGGGTAATAGATTTTTCCCCCAAACTTGATTGAACTTGGTTTTTGGAGGTGTTAGCCTAGGATTTTCGGACAAATTGATCCTGACTCGACGAGCCCCATTTAAATGAGTATTAGCCTTATATTTCTAACCCTGTTCATACCCAAGCCCTTTTAGTTGGTATTAGACTTAAAATTTATGGGTAATAGACTTTTCCCCCAAACTTGATTGAACTTGGTTTTAAGTGGTGTTAGCCTTCGATTTTCGGACAAATTGATCCTCACTCGACGAGCCCCATTTAAATGAGTATTAGCCTTAGATTTCTAACCCTGTTCATACCCAAGCCCTTTTAGTTGGTATTAGACTTCAAATTTACGGGTAATAGACTTTTCCCCCAAACTTGATTGAACTTGGATTTTGGAGGAGGGGTTAGCCTTGGATTTTCGGACAAATTGATCCTGACTCGAAGAGCCCCATTTAAATGAGTATTAGCCTTAGATTTCTAACCCTGTTCATACCCAAGCCCTTTTAGTTGGTATTAGACTTCAAATTTATGGGTAATAGACTTTTCCCCCAAACTTGATTGAACTTGGTTTTTGGAGGAGGTGTTAGCCCTGGATTTTCGGACAAATTGATCCTGACTCGACGAGCCCCATTTAAATGAGTATCAGCCTTAGATTTCTAACCTTTGTCATATACAAGCCCTTTTAGTTGGTATTAGATTTAAAATTTATGGGTAATAGACTTTTCCCCCAAACTTGATTGAACTTGGTTTTAAGTGGTGTTAGCCTTCGATTTTCGGACAAATTACTCCTGTCTCGACGAGCCTCATTTAAATAAGTATTAGCCTTAGATTTCTAACCTTGTTCATATCAAAGCCCTTTTAGTTTGTATTAGACTTCAAATTTATGGGTAATAGACTTTTCCCCCAAACTTGGTTGAACTTGGTTTTTGGAGGTGTTAGTCTTGGATGTTTGGACAAATTGATCCTGACTCGACGAGCCCCATTTAAATGAGTATTAGCCTTAGATTTCTAACCCTGTTCATATCCAAGCCCTTTTAGTTGGTATTAGACTTCAAATTTACGGGTAATAGATTTTTCCCCCAAACTTGATTGAACTTGGTTTTTGGAGGTGTTAGCCTTGGATTTTTGGACAAATTGATCCTGACTCGACGAGCCCCATTTAAATGAGTATTAGCCTTATATTTCTAACCCTGTTCATACCCAATCCCTTTTAGTTGGTATTAGACTTCAAATTTATGGGTAATAGACTTTTCCCCCAAACTTGGTTGAACTTGGATTTTGGAGGAGGGGTTAGCCTTGGATTTTCATCAAAATTGATCCTGACTCGACGAGCCCCATTTAAATGAGTATTAGCCTTAGATTTCTAACCTTGTTCATATCCAAGCCCTTTTAGTTTGTATTAGACTTCAAATTATGGGAATAGACTTTCCCCCCAAATTTGATTGAACTTGGTTTTTGGTGGAGGTGTTACGCTTGGATTTTCGGACAAATTGATCCCGACACGACGAGCCCCATTTAAATGAGTATTAGCCTTAGATTTCTAACCCTGTTCATACCCAAGCCCTTTTAGTTGGTATTAGACTTCAAATTTACGGGTAATAGACTTTTCCCCCAAACTTGATTGAACTTGGATTTTGGAGGAGGAGTTAGCCTTGGATTTTCGGACAAATTGATCCTGACTCGACGAGCCCCATTTAAATGAGTATTAACCTTATATTTCTAACCCTGTTCATACCCAAGCCCTTTTAGTTGGTATTAGACTTCAAATTTATGGGTAATAGACTTTTCCCCCAAACTTGATTGAACTTGGTTTTTGGAGGAGGTGTTAGCCTTGGATTTTGGGACAAATTGATCCTGACTCGACGAGCCCCATTTAAATGGGTATTAGCCTTAGATTTCTAACCCTGTTCATATCCAAGCCCTTTTAGTTGGTATTAGACTTCAAATTTATGTGTAATAGACTTTTCCCCCAAACTTGATTGAACTTGGTTTTTGGAGGAGGTGTTAGCCTTGGATTTTGGGACAAATTGATCCTGACTCGACGAGCCCCATTTAAATGAGTATTAGCCTTAGATTTCTAACCCTGTTCATACCCAAGCCCTTTTAGTTGGTATTAGACTTCAAATTTATGGGTAATAGACTTTTCCCCCAAACTTGATTGAACTTGGTTTTTGGAGGAGGTGTTAGCCTTGGATTTTCGGACAAATTGATCCTGACTCGACGAGCCCCATTTAAATGAGTATTAGCCTTAGATTTCTAACCCTGTTCATACCCAAGCCCTTTTAGTTGGTATTAGACTTCAAATTTATGGGTAATAGATTTTTCCCCCAAACTTGATTGAACTTGGATTTTGGAGGAGGGGTTAGCCTTGGATTTTCGGACAATTTGATCCTGACTCGACGAGCCCCATTTAAATGAGTATTAGCCTTAGATTTCTAACCCTGTTCATACCCAAGCCCTTTTAGTTGGTATTAGACTTCAAATTTATGGGTAATAGACTTTTCCCCCAAACTTGATTGAACTTGGTTTTTGGAGGAGGTGTTAGCCTTGGATTTTCGGACAAATTGATCCTGACTCGACGAGCCCCATTTAAATGAGTATCAGCCTTATATTTCTAAACTTTGTCATATACAAGCCCTTTTAGTTGGTATTAGATTTAAAATTTATGGGTAATAGACTTTTCCCCCAAACTTGATTGAACTTGGTTTTAAGTGGTGTTAGCCTTCGATTTTCGGACAAATTGCTCCTGTCTCGACGAGCCTCATTTAAATAAGTATTAGCCTTAGATTTTTAACCTTGTTCATATCAAATCCCTTTTAGTTTGTATTAGACTTCAAATTTATGGGTAATAGACTTTTCCCCCAAACTTGGTTGAACTTGGTTTTTGGAGGTTTTAGCCTTGGATGTTTGGACAAATTGATCCTGACTCGACGAGCCCCATTTAAATGAGTATTAGCCTTAGATTTCTAACCCTGTTCATATCCAAGCCCTTTTAGTTGGTATTAGACTTCAAATTTACGGGTAATAGATTTTTCCCCCAAACTTGATTGAACTTGGTTTTTGGAGGTGTTAGCCTTGGATTTTCGGACAAATTGATCCTGACTCGACGAGCCCCATTTAAATGAGTATTAGCCTTAGATTTCTAACCCTATTCATACCCAAGCCCTTTTAGTTGGTATTAGACTTCAAATTTACGGGTATTAGACTTTTCCCCCAAACTTGATTGAACTTGGATTTTGGAGGAGGGGTTAGCCTTGGATTTTCGGACAAATTGATCCTGACTCGACGAGCCCCATTTAAATGAGTATTAGCCTTAGATTTCTAACCCTGTTCATACCCAAGCCCTTTTAGTTGGTATTAGACTTCAAATTTATGGGTAATAGACTTTTCTCCCAAACTTGATTGAACTTGGTTTTTGGAGGAGGTGTTAGCCTTGGATTTTCGGACAGTTTGATCCTGACTCGACGAGCCCCATTTAAATGAGTATCAGCCTTAGATTTCTAACCTTTGTCATATACAAGCCCTTTTAGTTGGTATTAGATTTAAAATTTATGGGTAATAGACTTTTCCCCCAAACTTGATTGAACTTGGTTTTAAGTGGTGTTAGCCTTCGATTTTCGGACAAATTGCTCCTGTCTCGACGAGCCTCATTTAAATAAGTATTAGCCTTAGATTTTTAACCTTGTTCATATCGAAGCCCTTTTAGTTTGTATTAGACTTCAAATTTATGGGTAATAGACTTTTCCCCCAAACTTGGTTGAACTTGGTTTTTGGAGGTGTTAGCCTTGGATGTTTGGACAAATTGATCCTGACTCGACGAGCCCCATTTAAATGAGTATTAGCCTTAGATTTCTAACCCTGTTCATATCCAAGCCGTTTTAGTTGGTATTAGACTTCAAATTTACGTGTAATAGATTTTTCCCCCAAACTTGATTGAACTTGGTTTTTGGAGGTGTTAGCCTTGGATTTTCGGACAAACTGATCCTGACTCGACGAGCCCCATTTAAATGAGTATTAGCCTTATATTTCTAACCCTGTTCATACCCAAGCCCTTTTAGTTGGTATTAGACTTCAAATTTATGGGTAATAGACTTTTCCCCCAAACTTGATTGAACTTGGATTTTGGAGGAGGGGCTAGCCTTGGATTTTCGGACAAATTGATCCTGACTCGACGAGCCCCATTTAAATGGGTATTAGCCTTAGATTTCTAACCCTGTTCATACCCAAGCCCTTTTAGTTGGTATTAGACTTCAAATTTATGGGTAATAGACTTTTCCCCCAAACTTGATTGAACTTGGTTTTTGGAGGAGGTGTTAGCCTTGGATTTTCGGACAAATTGATCCTGACTCGACGAGCCCCATTTAAATGAGTATCAGCCTTAGATTTCTAACCTTTGTCATATACAAGCCCTTTTAGTTCGTATTAGATTTAAAATTTATGGGTAATAGACTTTTCCCCCAAACTTGATTGAACTTGGTTTTAAGTGGTGTTAGCCTTCGATTTTCGGATAAATTGCTCCTCTCTTGACGAGCCTCATTTAAATAAGTATTAGCCTTAGATTTTTAAACTTGTTCATATCAAAGCCCTTTTAGTTTGTATTAGACTTCAAATTTATGGGTAATAGACTTTTCCCCCAAACTTGGTTGAACTTGGTTTTGGAGGTGTTATCCTTGGATGTTTGGACAAATTGATCCTGACTCTACGAGCCCCATTTAAATGAGTATTAGCCTTAGATTTCTAACCCTGTTCATATCCAATCCCTTTTAGTTGGTATTAGACTTCAAATTTACGGGTAATAGATTTTTCCCCCAAACTTGATTGAACTTGGTTTTTGGAGGTGTTAGCCTTGGATTTTCGGACAAATTGATCCTGACTCGACGAGCCCCATTTAAATGAGTATTAGCCTTATATTTCTAACCCTGTTCATACCCAAGCCCTTTTAGTTGGTATTAGACTTCAAATTTACGGGTAATAGATTTTTCCCCCAAACTTGATTGAACTTGGTTTTTGGAGGTGTTAGCCTTGGATTTTCGGACAAATTGATCCTGACTCGACGAGCCCCATTTAAATGAGTATTAGCCTTAGATTTCTAACCTTTGTCATATACAAGCCCTTTTAGTTGGTATTAGACTTAAAATTTATGGGTAATAGACTTTTCCCCCAAACTTGATTGAACTTGGTTTTTGGTGGTGTTAGCCTTCGATTTTCGGACAAATTGCTCCTGTCTTGACGAGCCTCATTTAAATAAGTATTAGCCTTAGATTTCTAACCTTGTTCATATCCAAGCCCTTTTAGTTTGTATTAGACTTCAAATTAATGGGTAATAGACTTTTCCCCCAAACTTGATTGAACTTGGTTTTTGGAGGAGGTGTTAGCCTTGGATTTTCGGACAAATTGATCCTGACTCGACGAGCCCCATTTAAATGGGTATTAGCCTTAGATTTCTAACCCTGTTCATATCCAAGCCCTTTTAGTTGGTATTAGACTTCAAATTTACGGGTAATAGACTTTTCCCCCAAACTTGATTGAACTTGGATTTTGGAGGAGGGGTTAGCCTTGGATTTTCGGACAAATTGATCCTGACTCGACGAGCCCCATTTAAATGGGTATTAGCCTTAGATTTCTAACCCTGTTCATATCCAAGCCCTTTTAGTCGGACAAAATTGATCCTGACTCGACGAGCCCCATTAAAATGAGTATTAGCCTTAGATTTCTAACCCTGTTCATACCCAAGCCCTTTTAGTTTGTATTAGACTTCAAATTTATGGGTAATAGACTTTTCCCCCAAACTTGGTTGAACTTGGTTTTTGGAGGTGTTAGCCTTGGATGTTTGGACAAATTGATCCTGACTCGACGAGCCCCATTTAAATGAGTATTAGCCTTAGATTTCTAACCCTGTTCATATCCAAGCCCTTTTAGTTGGTATTAGACTTCAAATTTATGGGTAATAGACTTTTCCCCCAAACTTGATTGAACTTGGTTTTTGGAGGAGGTGTTAGCCTTGGATTTTCGGACAAATTGATCGTGACTCGACGAGCCCCATTTAAATGAGTATTAGCTTTATATTTCTAACCCTGTTCATACCCAAGCCCTTTTAGTTGGTATTAGACTTCAAATTTACGGGTAATAGACTTTTCCCCCAAACTTGATTGAACTTGGATTTTGGAGGAGGGGTTAGCCTTGGATTTTCGGACAAATTGATCCTGACTCGACGAGCCCCATTTAAATGGGTATTAGCCTTAGATTTCTAACCCTGTTCATATCCAAGCCCTTTTAGTTGGTATTAGACTTCAAATTTATGGGTAATAGACTTTTCCCCCAAACTTGATTGAACTTGGTTTTTGGGGGAGGTGTTAGCCTTGGATTTTCGGACAAATTGATCCTGACGCGACGAGCCCCATTTAAATGAGTATTAGCCTTAGATTTCTAACCCTGTTCATATCCAAGCCCTTTTAGTTGGTATTAGACTTCAAATTTACGGGTAATAGACTTTTCCCCCAAACTTGATTGAACTTGGATTTTGGAGGAGGGGTTAGCCTTGGATTTTCGGACAAATTGATCCTGACTCGACGAGCCCCATTTAAATGGGTATTAGCCTTAGATTTCTAACCCTGTTCATATCCAAGCCCTTTTAGTCGGACAAAATTGATCCAGACTCGACGAGCCCCATTAAAATGAGTATTAGCCTTAGATTTCTAACCCTGTTCATACCCAAGCCCTTTTAGTTTGTATTAGACTTCAAATTTATGGGTAATAGACTTTTCCCCCAAACTTGGTTGAACTTGGTTTTTGGAGGTGTTAGCCTTGGATGTTTGGACAAATTGATCCTGACTCGACGAGCCCCATTTAAATGAGTATTAGCCTTAGATTTCTAACCCTGTTCATATCCAAGCCCTTTTAGTTGGTATTAGACTTCAAATTTATGGGTAATAGACTTTTCCCCCAAACTTGATTGAACTTGGTTTTTGGAGGAGGTGTTAGCCTTGGATTTTCGGACAAATTGATCGTGACTCGACGAGCCCCATTTAAATGAGTATTAGCTTTATATTTCTAACCCTGTTCATACCCAAGCCCTTTTAGTTGGTATTAGACTTCAAATTTACGGGTAATAGACTTTTCCCCCAAACTTGATTGAACTTGGATTTTGGAGGAGGGGTTAGCCTTGGATTTTCGGACAAATTGATCCTGACTCGACGAGCCCCATTTAAATGGGTATTAGCCTTAGATTTCTAACCCTGTTCATATCCAAGCCCTTTTAGTTGGTATTAGACTTCAAATTTATGGGTAATAGACTTTTCCCCCAAACTTGATTGAACTTGGTTTTTGGAGGAGGTGTTAGCCTTGGATTTTCGGACAAATTGATCCTGACTCGACGAGCCCCATTTAAATGAGTATTAGCTTTATATTTCTAACCCTGTTCATACCCAAGCCCTTTTAGTTGGTATTAGACTTCAAATTTACGGGTAATAGATTTTTCCCCCAAACTTGATTGAACTTGGTTTTTGGAGGTGTTAGCCTTGGATTTTCGGACAAATTGATCCTGACTCGACGAGCCCCATTTAAATGAATATTAGCCTTAGATTTCTAACCTTTGTCATATACAAGCCCTTTTAGTTGGTATTAGACTTAAAATTTATGGGTAATAGACTTTTCCCCCAAACTTGATTGAACTTGGTTTTTGGTGGTGTTAGCCTTCGATTTTCGGACAAATTGCTCCTGTCTCGACGAGCCTCATTTAAATAAGTATTAGCCTTAGATTTCTAACCTTGTTCATATCCAAGCCCTTTTAGTTTGTATTAGACTTCAAATTTATGGGTAATAGACTTTTCCCCCAAACTTGGTTGAACTTGGTTTTTGGAGGAGGTGTTAGCCTTGGATTTTCGGACAAATTGATCCTGACTCGACGAGCCCCATTTAAATGAGTATTAGCTTTATATTTCTAACCCTGTTCATACCCAAGCCCTTTTAGTTGGTATTAGACTTCAAATTTACGGGTAATAGACTTTTCCCCCAAACTTGATTGAACTTGGATTTTGGAGGAGGGGTTAGCCTTGGATTTTCGGACAAATTGATCCTGACTCGACGAGCCCCATTTAAATGGGTATTAGCCTTAGATTTCTAACCCTGTTCATATCCAAGCCCTTTTAGTCGGACAAAATTGATCCTGACTCGACGAGCCCCATTAAAATGAGTATTAGCCTTAGATTTCTAACCCTGTTCATACCCAAGCCCTTTTAGTTGGTATTAGACTTCAAATTTACGGGTAATAGACTTTTCCCCCAAACTTGATTGAACTTGGATTTTGGAGGAGGGGTTAGCCTTGGATTTTCGGACAAATTGATCCTGACTCGACGAGCCCCATTTAAATGGGTATTAGCCTTAGATTTCTAACCCTGTTCATACCCAAGCCCTTTTAGTTGGTATTAGACTTCAAATTTACGGGTAATAGACTTTTCCCCCAAACTTGATTGAACTTGGATTTTGGAGGAGGAGTTAGCCTTGGATTTTCGGACAAATTGATACTGACTCGACGAGCCCCATTTAAATGAGTATTAGCCTTATATTTCTAACCCTGTTCATACCCAAGCCCTTTTAGTTGGTATTAGACTTCAAAGTTATGGGTAATAGACTTTCCCCCAAACTTGATTGAACTTGGTTTTTGGAGGAGGTGTTAGCCTTGGATTTTCGGACAAATTGATCCTGACTCGACGAGCCCCATTTAAATGGGTATTAGCCTTAGATTTCTAACCCTGTTCATATCCAAGCCCTTTTAGTTGGTATTAGACTTCAAATTTATGGGTAATAGACTTTTCCCCCAAACTTGATTGAACTTGGTTTTTGGAGGAGGTGTTAGCCTTGGATTTTCGGACAAATTGTTCCTGACTCGACGAGCCCCATTTAAATGAGTATTAGCCTTATATTTCTAACCTTTGTCATATCCAAGCCCTTTTAGTTGGTATTAGACTTCAAATTTACGGGTAATAGATTTTTCCCCCAAACTTGATTGAACTTGGTTTTTGGAGGTGTTAGCCTTGGATTTTCGGACAAATTGATCCTGACTCGACGAGCCCCATTTAAATGAGTATTTGCCTTAGATTTCTAACCCTGTTCATATCCAAGCCCTTTTAGTTGGTATTAGACTTCAAATTTACGGGTAATAGACTTTTCCCCCAAACTTGCTTGAACTTGGATTTTGGAGGAGGGGTTAGCCTTGGATTTTCGGACAAATTGATCCTGACTCGACGAGCCCCATTTAAATGAGTATTAGCCTTAGATTTCTAACCCTGTTCATATCCAAGCCCTTTTAGTTGGTATTAGACTTCAAATTTACGGGTAATAGATTTTTCCCCCAAACTTGATTGAACTTGGTTTTTGGAGGTGTTAGCCTAGGATTTTCGGACAAATTGATCCTGACTCGACGAGCCCCATTTAAATGAGTATTAGCCTTATATTTCTAACCCTGTTCATACCCAAGCCCTTTTAGTTGGTATTAGACTTAAAATTTATGGGTAATAGACTTTTCCCCCAAACTTGATTGAACTTGGTTTTAAGTGGTGTTAGCCTTCGATTTTCGGACAAATTGATCCTCACTCGACGAGCCCCATTTAAATGAGTATTAGCCTTAGATTTCTAACCCTGTTCATACCCAAGCCCTTTTAGTTGGTATTAGACTTCAAATTTACGGGTAATAGACTTTTCCCCCAAACTTGATTGAACTTGGATTTTGGAGGAGGGGTTAGCCTTGGATTTTCGGACAAATTGATCCTGACTCGAAGAGCCCCATTTAAATGAGTATTAGCCTTAGATTTCTAACCCTGTTCATACCCAAGCCCTTTTAGTTGGTATTAGACTTCAAATTTATGGGTAATAGACTTTTCCCCCAAACTTGATTGAACTTGGTTTTTGGAGGAGGTGTTAGCCCTGGATTTTCGGACAAATTGATCCTGACTCGACGAGCCCCATTTAAATGAGTATCAGCCTTAGATTTCTAACCTTTGTCATATACAAGCCCTTTTAGTTGGTATTAGATTTAAAATTTATGGGTAATAGACTTTTCCCCCAAACTTGATTGAACTTGGTTTTAAGTGGTGTTAGCCTTCGATTTTCGGACAAATTACTCCTGTCTCGACGAGCCTCATTTAAATAAGTATTAGCCTTAGATTTCTAACCTTGTTCATATCAAAGCCCTTTTAGTTTGTATTAGACTTCAAATTTATGGGTAATAGACTTTTCCCCCAAACTTGGTTGAACTTGGTTTTTGGAGGTGTTAGTCTTGGATGTTTGGACAAATTGATCCTGACTCGACGAGCCCCATTTAAATGAGTATTAGCCTTAGATTTCTAACCCTGTTCATATCCAAGCCCTTTTAGTTGGTATTAGACTTCAAATTTATGGGTAATAGATTTTTCCCCCAAACTTGATTGAACTTGGTTTTTGGAGGTGTTAGCCTTGGATTTTTGGACAAATTGATCCTGACTCGACGAGCCCCATTTAAATGAGTATTAGCCTTATATTTCTAACCCTGTTCATACCCAATCCCTTTTAGTTGGTATTAGACTTCAAATTTATGGGTAATAGACTTTTCCCCCAAACTTGATTGAACTTGGATTTTGGAGGAGGGGTTAGCCTTGGATTTTCATCAAAATTGATCCTGACTCGACGAGCCCCATTTAAATGAGTATTAGCCTTAGATTTCTAACCTTGTTCATATCCAAGCCCTTTTAGTTTGTATTAGACTTCAAATTTATGGGAATAGACTTTCCCCCCAAATTTGATTGAACTTGGTTTTTGGTGGAGGTGTTACGCTTGGATTTTCGGACAAATTGATCCCGACACGACGAGCCCCATTTAAATGAGTATTAGCCTTAGATTTCTAACCCTGTTCATATCCAAGCCCTTTTAGTTGGTATTAGACTTCAAATTTATGGGTAATAGACTTTTCCCCCAAACTTGATTGAACTTGGTTTTTGGAGGAGGTGTTAGCCTTGGATTTCCGGACAAATTGATCCTGACTCGACGAGCCCCATTTAAATGAGTATAAGCCTTAGATTTCTAACCTTTGTCATATACAAGCCCTTTTAGTTGGTATTAGACTTAAAATTTATGGGTAATAGACTTTTCCCCCAAACTTTATTGAACTTTGTTTTTGGAGGAGGTGTTAGCCTTGGATTTTCGGACAAATTGATCCTTACTCGACGAGCCCCATTTAAATGAGTATTAGCATTAGATTTCTGACCCTGTTCATACCCAAGCCCTTTTAGTTGGTATTAGACTTCAAATTTACGGGCAATAGACTTTTCCCCCAAACTTGATTGAACTTGGATTTTGGAGGAGGGGTTAGCCTTGGATTTTCGGACAAATTGTTCCTGACTCGACGAGCCCCATTTAAATGAGTATTAGCCTTAGATTTCTAACCTTTGTCATATACAAGCCCTTTTAGTTGGTATTAGACTTAAAATTTATGGGTAATAGACTTTTCCCCCAAACTTGATTGAACTTGGATTTTGGAGGAGGGGTTAGCCTTGGATTTTCGGACAAATTGATCCTGACTCGAAGAGCCCCATTTAAATGAGTATTAGCCTTATATTTCTAACCCTGTTCATACCCAAGCCCTTTTAGTTGGTATTAGACTTCAAATTTATGGGTAATAGACTTTTCCCCCAAACTTGATTGAACTTGGTTTTTGGAGGAGGTGTTAGCCTTGGATTTTCGGACAAATTGATCCTGACTCGACGAGCCCCATTTAAATGAGTATCAGCCTTAGATTTCTAACCTTTGTCATATACAAGCCCTTTTAGTTGGTATTAGATTTAAAATTTATGGGTAATAGACTTTTCCCCCAAACTTGATTGAACTTGGTTTTAAGTGGTGTTAGCCTTCGATTTTCGGACAAATTGATCCTGACTCGACGAGCCTCATTTAAATAAGTATTAGCCTTAGATTTCTAACCTTGTTCATATCCAAGCCCTTTTAGTTTGTATTAGACTTCAAATTTATGGGAATAGACTTTCCCCCCAAACTTGATAGAACTTGGTTTTTGGTGGAGGTGTTAGCCTTGGATTTTCGGACAAATTGATCCCGACTCGACGAGCCCCATTTAAATGAGTATTAGCCTTAGATTTCTAACCCTGTTCATATCCAAGCCCTTTTAGTTGGTATTAGACTTCAAATTTATGGGTAATAGACTTTTCCCCCAAACTTGATTGAACTTGGTTTTTGGGGGAGGTGTTAGCCTTGGATTTTCGGACAAATTGATCCTGACGCGACGAGCCCCATTTAAATGAGTATTAGCCTTAGATTTCTAACCCTGTTCATATCCAAGCCCTTTTAGTTGGTATTAGACTTCAAATTTACGGGTAATAGACTTTTCCCCCAAACTTGATTGAACTTGGATTTTGGAGGAGGGGTTAGCCTTGGATTTTCGGACAAATTGATCCTGACTCGACGAGCCCCATTTAAATGAGTATTAGCCTTAGATTTCTAACCTTTGTCATATACAAGCCCTTTTAGTTGGTATTAGACTTCAAATTTATGGGTAATAGACTTTTCCCCCAAACTTGATTGAACTTGGTTTTTGGTGGAGGTGTTAGCCTTGGATTTTCAGACAAATTGATCCCGACTCGACGAGCCCCATTTAAATGAGTATTAGCCTTAGATTTGTAACCCTGTTCATACCCAAGCCCTTTTAGTTGGTATTAGACTTCAAATTTATGGGTAATAGACTTTTCCCCCAAACTTGATTGAACTTGGATTTTGGAGGAGGGGTTAGCCTTGGATTTTCATCAAAATTGATCCTGACTCGACGAGCCCCATTTAAATGAGTATTAGCCTTAGATTTCTAACCTTGTTCATATCCAAGCCCTTTTAGTTTGTATTAGACTTCAAATTTATGGGAATAGACTTTCCCCCCAAATTTGATTGAACTTGGTTTTTGGTGGAGGTGTTACGCTTGGATTTTCGGACAAATTGATCTCGACACGACGAGCCCCATTTAAATGAGTATTAGCCTTAGATTTCTAACCCTGTTCATATCCAAGCCCTTTTAGTTGGTATTAGACTTCAAATTTATGGGTAATAGACTTTTCCCCCAAACTTGATTGAACTTGGTTTTTGGAGGAGGTGTTAGCCTTGGATTTCCGGACAAATTGATCCTGACTCGACGAGCCCCATTTAAATGAGTATTAGCCTTAGATTTCTAACCTTTGTCATATACAAGCCCTTTTAGTTGGTATTAGACTTAAAATTTATGGGTAATAGACTTTTCCCCCAAACTTTATTGAACTTTGTTTTTGGAGGAGGTGTTAGCCTTGGATTTTCGGACAAATTGATCCTTACTCGACGAGCCCCATTTAAATGAGTATTAGCATTAGATTTCTGACCCTGTTCATACCCAAGCCCTTTTAGTTGGTATTAGACTTCAAATTTACGGGTAATAGACTTTTCCCCCAAACTTGATTGAACTTGGATTTTGGAGGAGGGGTTAGCCTTGGATTTTCGGACAAATTGTTCCTGACTCGACGAGCCCCATTTAAATGAGTATTAGCCTTAGATTTCTAACCTTTGTCATATCCAAGCCCTTTTAGTTGGTATTAGACTTCAAATTTATGGGTAATAGACTTTTCCCCCAAACTTGATTGAACTTGGTTTTTGGAGGTGTTAGCCTTGGATTTTCGGACAAATTGATCCTGACTCGACGAGCCCCATTTAAATGAGTATTAGCCTTAGATTTCTAACCCTGTTCATATCCAAGCCCTTTTAGTTGGTATTAGACTTCAAATTTACGGGTAATAGACTTTTCCCCCAAACTTGATTGAACTTGGATTTTGGAGGAGGGGTTAGCCTTGGATTTTCGGACAAATTGATCCTGACTCGACGAGCCCCATTTAAATGAGTATTAGCCTTAGATTTCTAACCTTTGTCATATACAAGCCCTTTTAGTTGGTATTAGACTTCAAATTTATGGGTAATAGACTTTTCCCCCAAACTTGATTGAAATTGGTTTTTGGTGGAGGTGTTAGCCTTGGATTTTCGGACAAATTGATCCCGACTCGACGAGCCCCATTTAAATGAGTATTAGCCTTAGATTTCTAACCCTGTTCATACCCAAGCCCTTTTAGTTGGTATTAGACTTCAAATTTATGGGTAATAGACTTTTCCCCCAAACTTGATTGAACTTGGTTTTTGGAGAAGGTGTTAGCCTTGGATTTTCGGACAAATTGATCCTGACTCGACGAGCCCTATTTAAATGAGTATTAGCCTTAGATTTCTAACCTTTGTCATATCCAAGCCCTTTTAGTTGGTATTAGACTTCAAATTTATGGGTAATAGACTTTTCCCCCAAACTTGATTGAACTTGGTTTTTGGAGGTGTTAGCCTTGGATTTTCGGACAAATTGATCCTGACTCGACTAGCCTCATTTAAATGAGTATTAGCCTTAGATTTCTAACCTTGTTCATATCCAAGCACTTTTAGTTTGTATTAGACTTCAAATTTATGGGAATAGACTTTCCCCCCAAACTTGATTGAACTTGGTTTTTGGTGGAGGTGTTAGCCTTGTATTTCGGGACAAATTGATCCCGACTCGACGAGCCCCATTTAAATGAGTATTAGCCTTAGATTTCTAACCCTGTTCATATCCAAGCCCTTTTAGTTGGTATTAGACTTCAAATTTATGTGTAATAGACTTTTCCCCCAAACTTGATTGAACTTGGTTTTTGGAGGTGTTAGCCTTGGATATTCAGACAAATTGATCCTGACTCGACGATCCCCATTTAAATTAGTATTAGCCTTGGATTTCTAACCTTGTTCATATCCAAGCCCTTTTAGTTTGTATTAGACTTCAAATTTATGGGAATAGACTTTTCCCCCAAATTTGATTGAACTTGGTTTTCGGAGGAGGTGTTAGCCTTGGATTTTCGGACAAATTGATCCTGACTCGACGAGCCCCATTTAAATGAGTATTAGCCTTCGATTTCTAACCCTGTTCATACCCAAGCCCTTTTAGTTGGTATTAGACTTCAAATTTATGGGAATAGACTTTCCCCCCAAACTTGATTGAACTTGGTTTTTGGTGGAGGTGTTAGCCTTGGATTTTCGGACAAATTGATCCCGACTCGACGAGCCCCATTTAAATGAGTATTAGCCTTAGATTTCTAACCCTGTTCATATCCAAGCCCTTTTAGTTGGTATTAGACTTCAATTTTTGGGTAATAGACTTTTCCCCCAAACTTGATTGAACTTGGTTTTTGGAGGCGGTGTTAGCCTTGGATTTTCGGACAAATTGATCCTGAATCGACGAGCCCCATTTAAATGAGTATTAGCCTTAGATTTCTAACCTTGTCCATATACAAGCCCTTTTAGTTGGTATTAGACTTCAAATTTATGGGTAATAGACTTTTGCCCAAAACTTGATTGAACTCGGTTTTTGGAGGTGTTAGCCTTGGATTTCCGGACAAATTGATCCTGACTCGACGAGCCACATTTAAATGAGTATTAGCCTTAGATTTCTAATTTTATTCATATCCAAGCCCTTTTAGTTGGTATTAGACTTCAAATTTATGGGTAATAGACTTTTCCCCCAAACTTGATTGAACTTGGTTTTTGGAGGTGTTAGCCTTGGATATTCAGACAAATTGATCCTGACTCGACGATCCCCATTTAAATGAGTATTAGCCTTGGATTTCTAACCTTGTTCATATCCAAGCCCTTTTAGTTTGTATTAGACTTCAAATTTATGGGTAATAGACTTTTCCCCCAAACTTGATTGAAATTGGTTTTTGGTGGAGGTGTTAGCCTTGGATTTTCGGACAAATTGATCCCGACTCGACGAGCCCCATTTAAATGAGTATTAGCCTTAGATTTCTAACCCTGTTCATACCCAAGCCCTTTTAGTTGGTATTAGACTTCAAATTTATGGGTAATAGACTTTTCCCCCAAACTTGATTGAACTTGGTTTTTGGAGAAGGTGTTAGCCTTGGATTTTCGGACAAATTGATCCTGACTCGACGAGCCCTATTTAAATGAGTATTAGCCTTAGATTTCTAACCTTTGTCATATCCAAGCCCTTTTAGTTGGTATTAGACTTCAAATTTATGGGTAATAGACTTTTCCCCCAAACTTGATTGAACTTGGTTTTTGGAGGTGTTAGCCTTGGATTTTCGGACAAATTGATCCTGACTCGACTAGCCTCATTTAAATGAGTATTAGCCTTAGATTTCTAACCTTGTTCATATCCAAGCACTTTTAGTTTGTATTAGACTTCAAATTTATGGGAATAGACTTTCCCCCCAAACTTGATTGAACTTGGTTTTTGGTGGAGGTGTTAGCCTTGTATTTCGGGACAAATTGATCCCGACTCGACGAGCCCCATTTAAATGAGTATTAGCCTTAGATTTCTAACCCTGTTCATATCCAAGCCCTTTTAGTTGGTATTAGACTTCAAATTTATGTGTAATAGACTTTTCCCCCAAACTTGATTGAACTTGGTTTTTGGAGGTGTTAGCCTTGGATATTCAGACAAATTGATCCTGACTCGACGATCCCCATTTAAATTAGTATTAGCCTTGGATTTCTAACCTTGTTCATATCCAAGCCCTTTTAGTTTGTATTAGACTTCAAATTTATGGGAATAGACTTTTCCCCCAAATTTGATTGAACTTGGTTTTCGGAGGAGGTGTTAGCCTTGGATTTTCGGACAAATTGATCCTGACTCGACGAGCCCCATTTAAATGAGTATTAGCCTTCGATTTCTAACCCTGTTCATACCCAAGCCCTTTTAGTTGGTATTAGACTTCAAATTTATGGGAATAGACTTTCCCCCCAAACTTGATTGAACTTGGTTTTTGGTGGAGGTGTTAGCCTTGGATTTTCGGACAAATTGATCCCGACTCGACGAGCCCCATTTAAATGAGTATTAGCCTTAGATATCTAACCCTGTTCATATCCAAGCCCTTTTAGTTGGTATTAGACTTCAATTTTTGGGTAATAGACTTTTCCCCCAAACTTGATTGAACTTGGTTTTTGGAGGCGGTGTTAGCCTTGGATTTTCGGACAAATTGATCCTGAATCGACGAGCCCCATTTAAATGAGTATTAGCCTTAGATTTCTAACCTTGTCCATATACAAGCCCTTTTAGTTGGTATTAGACTTCAAATTTATGGGTAATAGACTTTTGCCCAAAACTTGATTGAACTTGGTTTTTGGAGGTGTTAGCCTTGGATTTCCGGACAAATTGATCCTGACTCGACGAGCCACATTTAAATGAGTATTAGCCTTAGATTTCTAATTTTATTCATATCCAAGCCCTTTTAGTTGGTATTAGACTTCAAATTTATGGGTAATAGACTTTTCCCCCAAACTTGATTGAACTTGGTTTTTGGAGGTGTTAGCCTTGGATATTCAGACAAATTGATCCTGACTCGACGATCCCCATTTAAATGAGTATTAGCCTTGGATTTCTAACCTTGTTCATATCCAAGCCCTTTTAGTTTGTATTAGACTTCAAATTTATGGGTAATAGACTTTTCCCCCAAACTTGATTGAACTTGGATTTTGGAGGAGGTGTTAGCCTTGGATTTTCAGACAAATTGTTCCTGACTCGACGAGCCCCATTTAAATGAGTATTAGCCTTAGATTTCTAACCTTTGTCATATCCAAGCCCTTTTAGTTGGTATTAGACTTCAAATTTATGGGTAATAGACTTTCCCCCAAACTTGATTGAACTTGGTTTTTGGAGGTGTTAGCCTTGGATTTTCGGACAAATTGATCCTGACTCGACGATCCTCATTTAAATGAGTATTAGCCTTAGATTTCTAACCTTGTTCATAGCCAAGCCCTTTTAGTTGGTATTAGACTTCAAATTTATGGGTAATAGACTTTTCCCCCAAACTTGATTGAACTTGGTTTTTGGAGGAGGTGTTAGCCTTGGATATTCAGACAAATTGATCCTGACTCGACGATCCCCATTTAAATTAGTATTAGCCTTGGATTTCTAACCTTGTTCATATCCAAGCCCTTTTAGTTTGTATTAGACTTCAAATTTATGGGTAATAGACTTTTCCCCCAAACTTGATTGAACTTGGATTTTGGAGGAGGGGTTAGCCTTGGATTTTCGGACAAATTGATCCTGACTCGACGAGCCCCATTTAAATGAGTATTAGCCTTAGATTTCTAACCCTGTTCATACCCAAGCCCTTTTAGTTGGTATTAGACTTCAAATTTATGGGTAATAGACTTTTCCCCCAAACTTGATTGAACTTGGATTTTGGAGGAGGTGTTAGCCTTGGATTTTCGGACAAATTGTTCCTGACTCGACGAGCCCCATTTAAATGAGTATTAGCCTTAGATTTCTAACCTTTGTCATATCCAATCCCTTTTAGTTGGTATTAGACTTCAAATTTATGGGTAATAGACTTTTCCCCCAAACTTGATTGAACTTGGATTTTGGAGGAGGTGTTAGCCTTGGATTTTCGGACAAATTGTTCCTGACTCGACGAGCCCCATTTAAATGAGTATTAGCCTTAGATTTCTAACCTTTGTCATATCCAAGCCCTTTTAGTTGGTATTAGACTTCAAATTTATGGGTAATAGACTTTTCCCCCAAACTTGATTGAACTTGGTTTTTGGAGGTGTTAGCCTTGGATTTTCGGACAAATTGATCCTGACTCGACGATCCTCATTTAAATGAGTATTAGCCTTAGATTTCTAACCTTGTTCATATCCAAGCCCTTTTAGTTGGTATTAGACTTCAAATTTATGGGTAATAGACTTTTCCCCCAAACTTGATTGAACTTGGTTTTTGGAGGAGGTGTTAGCCTTGGATATTCAGACAAATTGATCCTGACTCGACGATCTCCATTTAAATTAGTATTAGCCTTGGATTTCTAACCTTGTTCATATCCAAGCCCTTTTAGTTTGTATTAGACTTCAAATTTATGGGTAATAGACTTTTCCCCCAAACTTGATTGAACTTGGATTTTGGAGGAGGGGTTAGCCTTGGATTTTCGGACAAATTGATCCTGACTCGACGAGCCCCATTTAAATGAGTATTAGCCTTAGATTTCTAACCCTGTTCATACCGAAGCCCTTTTAGTTGGTATTAGACTTCAAATTTATGGGTAATAGACTTTTCCCCCAAACTTGATTGAACTTGGTTTTTGGAGGTGTTAGCCTTGGATTTTCGGACAAATTGATCCTGACTCGACGATCCTCATTTAAATGAGTATTAGCCTTAGATTTCTAACCTTGTTCATATCCAAGCCCTTTTAGTTGGTATTAGACTTCAAATTTATGGGTAATAGACTTTTCCCCCAAACTTGATTGAACTTGGTTTTTGGAGGAGGTGTTAGCCTTGGATATTCAGACAAATTGATCCTGACTCGACGATCCCCATTTAAATTAGTATTAGCCTTGGATTTCTAACCTTGTTCATATCCAAGCCCTTTTAGTTTGTATTAGACTTCAAATTTATGGGTAATAGACTTTTCCCCCAAACTTGATTGAACTTGGATTTTGGAGGAGGGGTTAGCCTTGGATTTTCGGACAAATTGATCCTGACTCGACGAGCCCCATTTAAATGAGTATTAGCCTTAGATTTCTAACCCTGTTCATACCCAAGCCCTTTTAGTTGGTATTAGACTTCAAATTTATGGGTAATAGACTTTTCCCCCAAACTTGATTGAACTTGGATTTTGGAGGAGGTGTTAGCCTTGGATTTTCGGACAAATTGTTCCTGACTCGACGAGCCCCATTTAAATGAGTATTAGCCTTAGATTTCTAACCTTTGTCATATCCAATCCCTTTTAGTTGGTATTAGACTTCAAATTTATGGGTAATAGACTTTTCCCCCAAACTTGATTGAACTTGGATTTTGGAGGAGGTGTTAGCCTTGGATTTTCGGACAAATTGTTTCTGACTCGACGAGCCCCATTTAAATGAGTATTAGCCTTAGATTTCTAACCTTTGTCATATCCAAGCCCTTTTAGTTGGTATTACTCTTCAAATTTATGGGTAATAGACTTTTCCCCCAAACTTGATTGAACTTGGTTTTTGGAGGTGTTAGCCTTGGATTTTCGGACAAATTGATCCTGACTCGACGATCCTCATTTAAATGAGTATTAGCCTTAGATTTCTAACCTTGTTCATATCCAAGCCCTTTTAGTTGGTATTAGACTTCAAATTTATGGGTAATAGACTTTTCCCCCAAACTTGATTGAACTTGGTTTTTGGAGGAGGTGTTAGCCTTGGATATTCAGACAAATTGATCCTGACTCGACGATCCCCATTTAAATTAGTATTAGCCTTGGATTTCTAACCTTGTTCATATCCAAGCCCTTTTAGTTTGTATTAGACTTCAAATTTATGGGTAATAGACTTTTCCCCCAAACTTGATTGAACTTGGATTTTGGAGGAGGGGTTAGCCTTGGATTTTCGGACAAATTGATCCTGACTCGACGAGCCCCATTTAAATGAGTATTAGCCTTAGATTTCTAACCCTGTTCATACCCAAGCCCTTTTAGTTGGTATTAGACTTCAAATTTATGGGTAATAGACTTTTCCCCCAAACTTGATTGAACTTGGTTTTTGGAGGAGGTGTTAGCCTTAGATTTTTGGACAAATTGATCCTGACTCGACGAGCCCTATTTAAATGAGTATTAGCCTTAGATTTCTAACCCTGTTCGTACCCAAGCCCTTTTAGTTGGTATTAGACTTCAAATTTATGGGTAATAGACTTTTCCCCCAAACTTGATTGAACTTGGATTTTGGAGGAGGTGTTAGCCTTGGATTTTCGGACAAATTGTTCCTGACTCGACGAGACCCATTTAAATGAGTATTAGCCTTAGATTTCTAACCTTTGTCATATCCAAGCCCTTTTAGTTGGTATTAGACTTCAAATTTATGGGTAATAGACTTTTCCCCCAAACTTGATTGAACTTGGATTTTGGAGGAGGTGTTAGCCTTGGATTTTCGAACAAATTGATCCTGACTCGACGAGCCTCATTTAAATGAGTATTAGCCTTAGATTTCTAAACTTGTTCATATCCAAGCCCTTTTAGTTTGTATTAGACTTCAAATTTATGGGAATAGACTTTCCCCCCAAATTTGATTGAACTTGGTTTTTGGTGGAGGTGTTACGCTTGGATTTTCGGACAAATTGATCCCGACACGACGAGCCCCATTTAAATGAGTATTAGCCTTAGATTTCTAACCCTGTTCATATCCAAGCCCTTTTAGTTGGTATTAGACTTCAAATTTATGGGTAATAGACTTTTCCCCCAAACTTGATTGAACTTTTAGTTTTGGATGTGTTAGCCTTGGATATTCAGACAAATTGATCCTGACTCGACGATCCCCATTTAAATGAGTATTAGCCTTGGATTTCTAACCTTGTTCATATCCAAGCCCTTTTAGTTTGTATTAGACTTCAAATTTATGGGAATAGACTTTTCCCCCAAACTTGATTGAACTTGGTTTTTGGAGGAGGTGTTAGCCTTGGATTTTCGGAAAAATTGATCCTGACTCGACGAGCCCCATTTAAATGAGTATTAGCCTTAGATTTCTAACCCTGTTCATACCGAAGCCCTTTTAGTTGGTATTAGACTTCAAATTTATGGGTAATAGACTTTTCCCCCAAACTTGATTGAACTTGGTTTTTGGAGGAGGTGTTAGCCTTGGATTTTTGGACAAATTGATCCTGACTCGACGAGCCCTATTTAAATGAGTATTAGCCTTAGATTTCTAACCCTGTTCATACCCAAGCCCTTTTAGTTGGTATTAGACTTCAATTTTATGGGTAATAGACATTTCCCCCAAACTTGATTGAACTTGGATTTTGGAGGAGGTATTAGCCTTGGATTTTCGGACAAATTGTTCCTGACTCGACGAGCCCCATTTAAATGAGTATTAGCCTTAGATTTCTAACCTTTGTCATATCCAAGCCCTTTTAGTTGGTATTAGACTTCAAATTTATGGGTAATAGACTTTTCCCCCAAACTTGATTGAACTTGGTTTTTGGAGGTGTTAGCCTTGGATTTTCGGACAAATTGATCCTAACTCGACGAGCCTCATTTAAATGAGTATTAGCCTTAGATTTCTAACCTTGTTCATATCCAATCCCTTTTAGTTTGTATTAGACTTCAAATTTATGGGAATAGACTTTCCCCCCAAATTTGATTGAACTTGGTTTTTGGTGGAGGTGTTACGCTTGGATTTTCGAACAAATTGATCCCGACACGACGAGCCCCATTTAAATGAGTATTAGCCTTAGATTTCTAACCCTGTTCATATCCAAGCCCTTTTAGTTGGTATTAGACTTCAAATTTATGGGTAATAGACTTTTCCCCCAAACTTGATTGAACTTTTAGTTTTGGAGGTGTTAGCCTTGGATATTCAGACAAATTGATCCTGACTCGACGATCCCCATTTAAATGAGTATTAGCCTTGGATTTCTAACCTTGTTCATATCCAAGCCCTTTTAGTTTGTATTAGACTTCAAATTTATGGGAATAGACTTTTCCCCCAAACTTGATTGAACTTGGTTTTTGGAGGAGGTGTTAGCCTTGGATATTCAGACAAATTGATCCTGACTCGACGATCCCCATTTAAATGAGTATTAGCCTTGGATTTCTAACCTTGTTCATATCCAAGCCCTTTTAGTTTGTATTAGACTTCAAATTTATGGGAATAGACTTTTCCCCCAAACTTGATTGAACTTGGTTTTTGGAGGAGGTGTTAGCCTTGGATTTTCGGAAAAATTGATCCTGACTCGACGAGCCCCATTTAAATGAGTATTAGCCTTAGATTTCTAACCCTGTTCATACCGAAGCCCTTTTAGTTGGTATTAGACTTCAAATTTATGGGTAATAGACTTTTCCCCCAAACTTGATTGAACTTGGTTTTTGGAGGAGGTGTTAGCCTTGGATTTTTGGACAAATTGATCCTGACTCGACGAGCCCTATTTAAATGAGTATTAGCCTTAGATTTCTAACCCTGTTCATACCCAAGCCCTTTTAGTTGGTATTAGACTTCAAATTTATGGGTAATAGACTTTTCCCCCAAACTTGATTGAACTTGGATTTTGGAGGAGGTATTAGCCTTGGATTTTCGGACAAATTGTTCCTGACTCGACGAGCCCCATTTAAATGAGTATTAGCCTTAGATTTCTAACCTTTGTCATATTCAAGCCCTTTTAGTTGGTATTAGACTTCAAATTTATGGGTAATAGACTTTTCCCCCAAACTTGATTGAACTTGGTTTTTGGAGGTGTTAGCCTTGGATTTTCGGACAAATTGATCCTGACTCGACGATCCTCATTTAAATGAGTATTAGCCTTAGATTTCTAACCTTGTTCATATCCAAGCCCTTTTAGTTGGTATTAGACTTCAAATTTATGGGTAATAGACTTTTCCCCCAAACTTGATTGAACTTGGTTTTTGGAGGAGGTGTTAGCCTTGGATATTCAGACAAATTGATCCTGACTCGACGATCCCCATTTAAATTAGTATTAGCCTTGGATTTCTAACCTTGTTCATATCCAATCCCTTTTAGTTTGTATTAGACTTCAAATTTATGGGAATAGACTTTCCCCCCAAATTTGATTGAACTTGGTTTTTGGTGGAGGTGTTACGCTTGGATTTTCGGACAAATTGATCCCGACACGACGAGCCCCATTTAAATGAGTATTAGCCTTAGATTTCTAACCCTGTTCATATCCAAGCCCTTTTAGTTGGTATTAGACTTCAAATTTATGGGTAATAGACTTTTCCCCCAAACTTGATTGAACTTTTAGTTTTGGAGGTGTTAGCCTTGGATATTCAGACAAATTGATCCTGACTCGACGATCCCCATTTAAATGAGTATTAGCCTTGGATTTCTAACCTTGTTCATATCCAAGCCCTTTTAGTTTGTATTAGACTTCAAATTTATGGGAATAGACTTTTCCCCCAAACTTGATTGAACTTGGTTTTTGGAGGAGGTGTTAGCCTTGGATATTCAGACAAATTGATCCTGACTCGACGATCCCCATTTAAATGAGTATTAGCCTTGGATTTCTAACCTTGTTCATATCCAAGCCCTTTTAGTTTGTATTAGACTTCAAATTTATGGGAATAGACTTTTCCCCCAAACTTGATTGAACTTGGTTTTTGGAGGAGGTGTTAGCCTTGGATTTTCGGAAAAATTGATCCTGACTCGACGAGCCCCATTTAAATGAGTATTAGCCTTAGATTTCTAACCCTGTTCATACCGAAGCCCTTTTAGTTGGTATTAGACTTCAAATTTATGGGTAATAGACTTTTCCCCCAAACTTGATTGAACTTGGTTTTTGGAGGAGGTGTTAGCCTTGGATTTTTGGACAAATTGATCCTGACTCGACGAGCCCTATTTAAATGAGTATTAGCCTTAGATTTCTAACCCTGTTCATACCCAAGCCCTTTTAGTTGGTATTAGACTTCAAATTTATGGGTAATAGACTTTTCCCCCAAACTTGATTGAACTTGGATTTTGGAGGAGGTATTAGCCTTGGATTTTCGGACAAATTGTTCCTGACTCGACGAGCCCCATTTAAATGAGTATTAGCCTTAGATTTCTAACCTTTGTCATATTCAAGCCCTTTTAGTTGGTATTAGACTTCAAATTTATGGGTAATAGACTTTTCCCCCAAACTTGATTGAACTTGGTTTTTGGAGGTGTTAGCCTTGGATTTTCGGACAAATTGATCCTGACTCGACGATCCTCATTTAAATGAGTATTAGCCTTAGATTTCTAACCTTGTTCATATCCAAGCCCTTTTAGTTGGTATTAGACTTCAAATTTATGGGTAATAGACTTTTCCCCCAAACTTGATTGAACTTGGTTTTTGGAGGAGGTGTTAGCCTTGGATATTCAGACAAATTGATCCTGACTCGACGATCCCCATTTAAATTAGTATTAGCCTTGGATTTCTAACCTTGTTCATATCCAAGCCCTTTTAGTTTGTATTAGACTTCAAATTTATGGGTATTAGACTTTTCCCTCAAACTTGATTGAACTTGGATTTTGGAGGAGGTGTTAGCCTTGGATTTTCGGACAAATTGTTCCTGACTCGACGAGCCCCATTTAAATGAGTATTAGCCTTAGATTTCTAACCTTTGTCATATCCAAGCCCTTTTAGTTGGTATTAGACTTCAAATTTATGGGTAATAGACTTTTCCCGCAAACTTGATTGAACTTGGTTTTTGGAGGTGTTAGCCTTGGATTTTCGGACAAATTGATCCTGACTCGACGAGCCTCATTTAAATGAGTATTAGCCTTAGATTTCTAACCTTGTTCATATCCAAGCCCTTTTAGTTTGTATTAGACTTCAAATTTATGGGAATAGACTTTCCCCCCAAAGTTGATTGAACTTGGTTTTTGGTGGAGGTGTTACGCTTGGATTTTCGGACAAATTGATCCCGACACGACGAGCCCCATTTAAATGAGTATTAGCCTTAGATTTCTAACCCTGTTCATATCCAAGCCCTTTTCATTGGTATTAGACTTCAAATTTATGGGTAATAGACTTTTCCCCCAAACTTGATTGAACTTGGTTTTTGGAGGTGTTAGCCTTGGATATTCAGACAAATTGATCCTGACTCGACGATCCCCATTTAAATGAGTATTAGCCTTGGATTTCTAACCTTGTTCATATCCAAGCCCTTTTAGTTTGTATTAGACTTCAAATTTATGGGAATAGACTTTTCCCCCAAACTTGATTGAACTTGGTTTTTGGAGGAGGTGTTAGCCTTGGATTTTCGGAAAAATTGATCCTGACTCGACGAGCCCCATTTAAATGAGTATTAGCCTTGGATTTCTAACCTTGTTCATATCCAATCTCTTTTAGTTTGTATTAGACTTCAAATTTATGGGAATAGACTTTTCCCCCAAACTTGATTGAACTTGGTTTTTGGAGGAGGTGTTAGCCTTGGATTTTCGGAAAAATTGATCCTGACTCGACGAGCCCCATTTAAATGAGTATTAGCCTTAGATTTCTAACCCTGTTCATACCCAAGCCCTTTTAGTTGGTATTAGACTTCAAATTTATGGGTAATAGACTTTTCCCCCAAACTTGATTGAACTTGGTTTTGGAGGTGTTAGCCTTGGATTTTCGGACAAATTGATCCTGACTCGACGATCCTCATTTAAATGTGTATTAGCCTTAGATTTCTAACCTTGTTCATATCCAAGCCCTTTTAGTTGGTATTAGACTTCAAATTTATGGGTAATAGACTTTTCCCCCAAACTTGATTGAACTTGGTTTTTGGAGGAGGTGTTAGCCTTGGATATTCAGACAAATTGATCCTGACTCGACGATCCCCATTTAAATTAGTATTAGCCTTGGATTTCTAACCTTGTTCATATCCAAGCCCTTTTAGTTTGTATTAGACTTCAAATTTATGGGTATTAGACTTTTCCCTCAAACTTGATTGAACTTGGATTTTGGAGGAGGTGTTAGCCTTGGATTTTCGGACAAATTGTTCCTGACTCGACGAGCCCCATTTAAATGAGTATTAGCCTTAGATTTCTAACCTTTGTCATATCCAAGCCCTTTTAGTTGGTATTAGACTTCAAATTTATGGGTAATAGACTTTTCCCCCAAACTTGATTGAACTTGGTTTTTGGAGGTGTTAGCCTTGGATTTTCGGACAAATTGATCCTGACTCAACGAGCCTCATTTAAATGAGTATTAGCCTTAGATTTCTAACCTTGTTCATATCCAAGCCCTTTTAGTTTGTATTAGACTTCAAATTTATGGGAATAGACTTTCCCCCCAAAGTTGATTGAACTTGGTTTTTGGTGGAGGTGTTACGCTTGGATTTTCGGACAAATTGATCCCGACACGACGAGCCCCATTTAAATGAGTATTAGCCTTAGATTTCTAACCCTGTTCATATCCAAGCCCTTTTCATTGGTATTAGACTTCAAATTTATGGGTAATAGACTTTTCCCCCAAACTTGATTGAACTTGGTTTTTGGAGGTGTTAGCCTTGGATATTCAGACAAATTGATCCTGACTCGACGATCCCCATTTAAATGAGTATTAGCCTTGGATTTCTAACCTTGTTCATATCCAAGCCCTTTTAGTTTGTATTAGACTTCAAATTTATGGGAATAGACTTTTCCCCCAAACTTGATTGAACTTGGTTTTTGGAGGAGGTGTTAGCCTTGGATTTTCGGAAAAATTGATCCTGACTCGACGAGCCCCATTTAAATGAGTATTAGCCTTGGATTTCTAACCTTGTTCATATCCAATCTCTTTTAGTTTGTATTAGACTTCAAATTTATGGGAATAGACTTTTCCCCCAAACTTGATTGAACTTGGTTTTTGGAGGAGGTGTTAGCCTTGGATTTTCGGAAAAATTGATCCTGACTCGACGAGCCCCATTTAAATGAGTATTAGCCTTAGATTTCTAACCCTGTTCATACCCAAGCCCTTTTAGTTGTTATTAGACTTCAAATTTATGGGTAATAGACTTTTCCCCCAAACTTGATTGAACTTGGTTTTGGAGGTGTTAGCCTTGGATTTTCGGACAAATTGATCCTGACTCGACGATCCTCATTTAAATGTGTATTAGCCTTAGATTTCTAACCTTGTTCATATCCAAGCCCTTTTAGTTGGTATTAGACTTCAAATTTATGGGTAATAGACTTTTCCCCCAAACTTGATTGAACTTGGTTTTTGGAGGAGGTGTTAGCCTTGGATATTCAGACAAATTGATCCTGACTCGACGATCCCCATTTAAATTAGTATTAGCCTTGGATTTCTAACCTTGTTCATATCCAAGCCCTTTTAGTTTGTATTAGACTTCAAATTTATGGGTATTAGACTTTTCCCTCAAACTTGATTGAACTTGGATTTTGGAGGAGGTGTTAGCCTTGGATTTTCGGACAAATTGTTCCTGACTCGACGAGCCCCATTTAAATGAGTATTAGCCTTAGATTTCTAACCTTTGTCATATCCAAGCCCTTTTAGTTGGTATTAGACTTCAAATTTATGGGTAATAGACTTTTCCCCCAAACTTGATTGAACTTGGTTTTTGGAGGTGTTAGCCTTGGATTTTCGGACAAATTGATCCTGACTCGACGAGCCTCATTTAAATGAGTATTAGCCTTAGATTTCTAACCTTGTTCATATCCAAGCCCTTTTAGTTTGTATTAGACTTCAAATTTATAGGAATAGACTTTCCCCCCAAAGTTGATTGAACTTGGTTTTTGGTGGAGGTGTTACGCTTGGATTTTCGGACAAATTGATCCCGACACGACGAGCCCCATTTAAATGAGTATTAGCCTTAGATTTCTAACCCTGTTCATATCCAAGCCCTTTTCGTTGGTATTAGACTTCAAATTTATGGGTAATAGACTTTTCCCCCAAACTTGATTGAACTTGGTTTTTGGAGGTGTTAGCCTTGGATATTCAGACAAATTGATCCTGACTCGACGATCCCCATTTAAATGAGTATTAGCCTTGGATTTCTAACCTTGTTCATATCCAAGCCCTTTTAGTTTGTATTAGACTTCAAATTTATGGGAATAGACTTTTCCCCCAAACTTGATTGAACTTGGTTTTTAGAGGAGGTGTTAGCCTTGGATTTTCGGAAAAATTGATCCTGACTCGACGAGCCCCATTTAAATGAGTATTAGCCTTAGATTTCTAACCTTTGTCATATCCAAGCCCTTTTAGTTGGTATTAGACTTCAAATTTATGGGTAATAGACTTTTCCCCCAAACTTGATTGAACTTGGTTTTTGGAGGTGTTAGCCTTGGATTTTCGGACAAATTGATCCTGACTCGACGAGCCTCATTTAAATGAGTATTAGCCTTAGATTTCTAACCTTGTTCATATCCAAGCCCTTTTAGTTTGTATTAGACTTCAAATTTATGGGAATAGACTTTCCCCCCAAATTTGATTGAACTTGGTTTTTGGTGGAGGTGTTACGCTTGGATTTTCGGACAAATTGATCCCGACACGACGAGCCCCATTTAAATGAGTATTAGCCTTAGATTTCTAACCCTGTTCATATCCAAGCCCTTTTAGTTGGTATTAGACTTCAAATTTATGGGTAATAGACTTTTCCCCCAAACTTGATTGAACTTGGTTTTTGGAGGTGTTAGCCTTGGATATTCAGACAAATTGATCCTGACTCGACGATCCCCATTTAAATGAGTATTAGCCTTGGATTTCTAACCTTGTTCATATCCAATCCCTTTTAGTTTGTATCAGACTTCAAATTTATGGGAATAGACTTTTCCCCCAAACTTGATTGAACTTGGTTTTTGGAGGAGGTGTTAGCGTTGGATTTTCGGAAAAATTGATCCTGACTCGACGAGCCCCATTTAAATGAGTATTAGCCTTAGATTTCTAACCCTGTTCATACCCAAGCCCTTTTAGTTGGTATTAGACTTCAAATTTATGGGTAATAGACTTTTCCCCCAAACTTGATTGAACTTGGTTCTTGGAGGAGGTGTTAGCCTTGGATTTTTGGACAAATTGATCCTGACTCGACGAGCCCTATTTAAATGAGTATTAGCCTTAGATTTCTAACCTTTGTCATATCCAAGCCCTTTTAGTTCGTATTAGACTTCAAATTTATGGGTAATAGACTTTTCCCCCAAACTTGATTGAACTTGGTTTTTGAAAGTGTTAGCCTTGGATTTTCGGACAAATTGATCCTGACTCGACGATCCTCATTTAAATGAGTATTAGCCTTAGATTTCTAACCTTGTTCATATCCAAGCCCTTTTAGTTGGTATTAGACTTCAAATTTATGGGTAATAGACTTCTCTCCCAAACTTGATTGAACTTGGTTTTTGGAGGAGGTGTTAGCCTTGGATATTCAGACAAATTGATCCTGACTCGACGATCCCCATTTAAATTAGTATTAGCCTTGGATTTCTAACATTGTTCATATCCAAGCCCTTTTAGTTTGTATTAGACTTCAAATTTATGGGTATTAGACTTTTCCCTCAAACTTGATTGAACTTGGATTTTGGAGGAGGTGTTAGCCTTGGATTTTCGGACAAATTGTTCCTGACTCGACGAGCCCCATTTAAATGAGTATTAGCCTTAGGTTTCTAACCTTTGTCATATCCAAGCCCTTTTAGTTGGTATTAGACTTCAAATTTATGGGTAATAGACTTTTCCCCCAATCTTGATTGAACTTGGTTTTTGGAGGTGTTAGCCTTGGATTTTCGGACAAATTGATCCTGACTCGACGAGCCTCATTTAAATGAGTATTAGCCTTAGATTTCTAACCTTGTTCATATCCAAGCCCTTTTAGTTTGTATTAGACTTCAAATTTATGGGAATAGACTTTCCCCCCAAATTTGATTGAACTTGGTTTTTGGTGGAGGTGTTACGCTTGGATTTTCGGACAAATTGATCCCGACACGACGAGCCCCATTTAAATGAGTATTAGCCTTAGATTTCTAACCCTGTTCATATCCAAGCCCTTTTCGTTGGTATTAGACTTCAAATTTATGGGTAATAGACTTTTCCCCCAAACTTGATTGAACTTGGTTTTTGGAGGTGTTAGCCTTGGATATTCAGACAAATTGATCCTGACTCGACGATCCCCATTTAAATGAGTATTAGCCTTGGATTTCTAACCTTGTTCATATCCAAGCCCTTTTAGTTTGTATTAGACTTCAAATTTATGGGAATAGACTTTTCCCCCAAACTTGATTGAACTTGGTTTTTGGAGGAGGTGTTAGCCTTGGATTTTCGGAAAAATTGATCCTGACTCAACGAGCCCCATTTAAATGAGTATTAGCCTTAGATTTCTAACCCTGTTCATACCCAAGCCCTTTTAGTTGGTATTAGACTTCAAATTTATGGGTAATAGACTTTTCCCCCAAACATGATTGAACTTGGTTTTTGGAGGAGGTGTTAGCCTTGGATTTTCGGACAAATTGATCCTGAATCGACGAGCCCCAATTAAATAAGTATTAGCCTTAGATTTCTAACCTTATTCATATCCAAGCCCTTTTAGTTGGTATTAGAATCCAAATTTATGGGTAATAGACTTTTCCCCCAAACTTGATTGAACTCGGTTTTTGGAGGTGTTAGCCTTGGATTTTTGGACAAATTGATCCTGACTCGACGATCCCCATTTAAATGAGTATTAGCCTTGGATTTCTAACCTTGTTCATATCCAAGCCCTTTTAGTTTGTATTAGACTTCAAATTTATGGGTAATAGACTTTTCCCCCAAACTTGATTGAACTTGGATTTTGGAGGAGGGGTTAGCCTTGGATTTTCGGAAAAATTGATCCTGACTCGACGAGCCCCATTTAAATGAGTATTAGCCTTAGATTTCTAACCTTTGTCATATCCAAGCCCTTTTAGTTGGTATTAGACTTCAAATTTATGGGTAATAGACTTTTCCCCCAAACTTGATTGAACTTGGTTTTTGGAGGTGTTAGCCTTGGATTTTCGGACAAATTGATCCTGACTCGACGAGCCTCATTTAAATGAGTATTAGCCTTAGATTTCTAACCTTGTTCATATCCAAGCCCTTTTAGTTTGTATTAGACTTCAAATTTATGGGAATAGACTTTCCCCCCAAATTTGATTGAACTTGGTTTTTGGTGGAGGTGTTACGCTTGGATTTTCGGACAAATTGATCCCGACACGACGAGCCCCATTTAAATGAGTATTAGCCTTAGATTTCTAACCCTGTTCATATCCAAGCCCTTTTAGTTGGTATTAGACTTCAAATTTATGGGTAATAGACTTTTCCCCCAAACTTGATTGAACTTGGTTTTTGGAGGTGTTAGCCTTGGATATTCAGACAAATTGATCCTGACTCGACGATCCCCATTTAAATGAGTATTAGCCTTGGATTTCTAACCTTGTTCATATCCAATCCCTTTTAGTTTGTATCAGACTTCAAATTTATGGGAATAGACTTTTCCCCCAAACTTGATTGAACTTGGTTTTTGGAGGAGGTGTTAGCGTTGGATTTTCGGAAAAATTGATCCTGACTCGACGAGCCCCATTTAAATGAGTATTAGCCTTAGATTTCTAACCCTGTTCATACCCAAGCCCTTTTAGTTGGTATTAGACTTCAAATTTATGGGTAATAGACTTTTCCCCCAAACTTGATTGAACTTGGTTCTTGGAGGAGGTGTTAGCCTTGGATTTTTGGACAAATTGATCCTGACTCGACGAGCCCTATTTAAATGAGTATTAGCCTTAGATTTCTAACCCTGTTCATACCCAAGCCCTTTTAGTTGGTATTAGACTTCAAATTTATGGGTATTAGACTTTTCCCTCAAACTTGATTGAACTTGGATTTTGGAGGAGGTGTTAGCCTTGGATTTCCGGACAAATTGTTCCTGACTCGACGAGCCCCATTTAAATGAGTATTAGCCTTAGGTTTCTAACCTTTGTCATATCCAAGCCCTTTTAGTTGGTATTAGACTTCAAATTTATGGGTAATAGACTTTTCCCCCAATCTTGATTGAACTTGGTTTTTGGAGGTGTTAGCCTTGGATTTTCGGACAAATTGATCCTGACTCGACGAGCCTCATTTAAATGAGTATTAGCCTTAGATTTCTAACCTTATTCATATCCAAGCCCTTTTAGTTTGTATTAGACTTCAAATTTATGGGAATAGACTTTCCCCCCAAATTTGATTGAACTTGGTTTTTGGTGGAGGTGTTACGCTTGGATTTTCGGACAAATTGATCCCGACACGACGAGCCCCATTTAAATGAGTATTAGCCTTAGATTTCTAACCCTGTTCATATCCAAGCCCTTTTCGTTGGTATTAGACTTCAAATTTATGGGTAATAGACTTTTCCCCCAAACTTGATTGAACTTGGTTTTTGGAGGTGTTAGCCTTGGATATTCAGACAAATTGATCCTGACTCGACGATCCCCATTTAAATGAGTATTAGCCTTGGATTTCTAACCTTGTTCATATCCAAGCCCTTTTAGTTTGTATTAGACTTCAAATTTATGGGAATAGACTTTTCCCCCAAACTTGATTGAACTTGGTTTTTGGAGGAGGTGTTAGCCTTGGATTTTCGGAAAAATTGATCCTGACTCAACGAGCCCCATTTAAATGAGTATTAGCCTTAGATTTCTAACCCTGTTCATACCCAAGCCCTTTTAGTTGGTATTAGACTTCAAATTTATGGGTAATAGACTTTTCCCCCAAACATGATTGAACTTGGTTTTTGGAGGAGGTGTTAGCCTTGGATTTTCGGACAAATTGATCCTGAATCGACGAGCCCCAATTAAATAAGTATTAGCCTTAGATTTCTAACCTTATTCATATCCAAGCCCTTTTAGTTGGTATTAGAATCCAAATTTATGGGTAATAGACTTTTCCCCCAAACTTGATTGAACTCGGTTTTTGGAGGTGTTAGCCTTGGATTTTTGGACAAATTGATCCTGACTCGACGATCCCCATTTAAATGAGTATTAGCCTTGGATTTCTAACCTTGTTCATATCCAATCCCTTTTAGTTTGTATCAGACTTCAAATTTATGGGAATAGACTTTTCCCCCAAACTTGATTGAACTTGGTTTTTGGAGGAGGTGTTAGCCTTGTATTTTCGGACAAATTGATCCCGACTCGACGAGCCCCATTTAAATGAGTATTAGCCTTATATTTCTAACCTTGTTCATATCCAAGCCCTTTTACTTGATATTAGACTTCAAATTTATGGGTAATAGACTTTTCCCCCAAACTTGGTTGAACTTGGTTTTTGGAGGTGTTAGCCTTGGATGTTTGGACAAATTGATCCTGACTCGACGAGCCCCATTTAAATTAGTATTAGCCTTAGATTTCTAACCTTATTCATATCCAAGCCCTTTTAGTTGGTATTAGACTTCAAATTTATGGGTAATAGACTTTTCCCCCAAACTTGATTGAACTTGGTTTTTGGAGGTGTTAGCCTTGGATTTTCGGACAAATTGATCCTGAATCGACGAGCCCCAATTAAATGAGTATTAGCCTTATATTTCTAACCTTATTAATATCCAAGCCCTTTTAGTTGGTATTAGAATCCAAATTTATGGGTAATAGACTTTTCCCCCAAACTTGATTGAACTCGGTTTTTGGAGGTGTTAGCCTTGGATTTTTGGACAAATTGATCCTGACTCGACGAGCCCCATTTAAATGAGTATTAGCCTTAGATTTCTAACCTTGTTCATATCCAAGCCCTTTTAGTTTGTATTAGACTTCAAATTTATGGGAATAGACTTTCCCCCCAAACTTGATTGAACTTGGTTTTTGGTGGAGGTGTTAGGCTTGGATTTTTGGACAAATTGATCCTGACTCGACGAGCCCCATTTAAATGAGTATTAACCTTAGATTTCTAACCTTTGTCATATCCAAGCCCTTTTAGTTGGTATTAGACTTTAAATTTATGGGTAATAGACTTTTCCCCCAAACTTGATTGAACTTGGTTTTTGGAGGTGTTAGCCTTGGAATTTCGGATAAATTGATCCTGACTCGACGAGCCCCATTTAAATGAGTATTAGCCTTAGATTTCTAACCTTTGTCATATCTAAGCCCTCTTAGTTGGTATTAGACTTCAAATTTATGGGTAATAGACTTTTCCCCCAAACTTGATTGAACTTGGTTTTTGGAGGTGTTAGGCTTGGATTTTCGGACAAATTGATCCTGACTCGACGAGCACCATTTAAATGATTATTAGCCTTAGATTTCTAACCTTGTTCATATCCAAGCCCTTTTAGTTGTTATTAGACTTCAAATTTATGGGTAATAGACTTTTCCCCCAAACTTGATTGAACTTGGTTTTTGGAGGAGGTGTTAGCCTTTGATTTTCGGACAAATTGATCCTGACTCGACGAGCCCCATTTAAATGAGTATTAGCCTTATATTTCTAACCTTGTTCATATCCAAGCCCTTTTACTTGATATTAGACTTCAAATTTATGGGTAATAGACTTTTCCCCCAAACTTGATTGAACTTTGTTTTTGGAGGTGTTAGCCTTGGAATTTCGGACAAATTGATCCTGACTCGACGAGCCCCATTTAAATGAGTATTAGCCTTAGATTTCTAACCTTGTTCATATCCAAGCCCTTTTAGTTGGTATTAGACTTCAAATTTATGGGTAATAGACTTTTCCCCCAAACTTGATTGAACTTGGTTTTTGGAGGTGTTAGCCTTGGATTTTCGGACAAATTGATCCTGACTCGACGAGCCCCATTTAAATGAGTATTAGCCTTAGATTTCTAACCCTGTTTATATCCAATCCCTTTTAGTTGGTATTAGATTTCAAATTTATGGGTAATAGAGTTTTCCCCCAAACTTGATTGAACTTGGTTTTTGGAGTAGTTAGCCTTGGATTTTCGGACAAATTGATCCTGACTCGACGAGCCCCATTTAAATGAGTATTAGCCTTAGATTTCTAACCTTTGTCATATCCAAGCACTTTTAGTTGGTATTAGACTTTAAATTTTTGGGTAATAGACTTTTCCCCCAAACTTGATTGAACTTGGTTTTTGGAGGTGTTAGCCTTGGATTTTCGGACAAATTGATCCTGACTCGACGAGCCCCATTTAAATGAGTATTAACCTTAAATTTCTAACCTTTGTCATATCCAAGCCCTTTTAGTTGGTATTAGACTTCAAATTTATGGGTAATAGACTTTTCGCCCAAACATGATTGAACTTGGTTTTTGGAGGAGGTGTTAGCCTTGGATTTTCGGACAAATTGATCCTGACTCGACGAGCCCCATTTAAATGAGTATTAACCTTAGATTTCTAACCTTTGTCATATCCAAGCCCTTTTAGTTGGTATTAGACTTGAAATTTATGGGTAATAGACTTTTCCCCCAAACTTGATTGAACTTGGTTTTTGGAGGTGTTAGCCCTGGAATTTCGGATAAATTGATCCTGACTCGACGAGCCCCATTTAAATGAGTATTAGCCTTAGATTTCTAACCTTTGTCATATCCAAGCCCTCTTAGTTGGTATTAGACTTCAAATTTATGGGTAATAGAATTTTCCCCCAAACTTGATTAAACTTGGTTTTTGGATGTGTTACCCTTGGATTTTCGGACAAATTGATCCTAACTCGACGAGCCCCATTTAAATGAGTATTAGCCTTAGATTTCTAACCCTGTTCATATCCAAGCCCTTTTAGATGGTATTAGACTTCAAATTTATGGGTAATAGACTTTTCCCCCAAACTTGATTGAACTTGGTTTTTGGAGGAGGTGTTAGCCTTGGATTTTCGGTCAAATTGATCCTGACTCGACGAGCCCCATTTAAATGAGTATTAACCTTAGATTTCTAACCTTTTTCATATCCAAGCCCTTTTAGTTGGTATTAGACTTGAAATTTATGGGTAATAGACTTTTCCCCCAAACTTGATTGAACTTGGTTTTTGGAGGTGTTAGCCCTGGAATTTCGGATAAATTGATCCTGACTCGACGAGCCCCATTTAAATGAGTATTAGCCTTAGATTTCTAACCTTTGTCATATCCAAGCCCTCTTAGTTGGTATTAGACTTCAAATTTATGGGTAATAGACTTTTCCCCCAAACTTGATTGAACTTGGTTTTTGGAGGTGTTAGGCTTGGATTTTCGGACAAATTGATCCTGACTTGACGAGCACCATTTAAATGATTATTAGCCTTAGATTCCTAACCTTTTTCATATCCAAGCCCTTTTAGTTGTTATTAGACTTCAAATTTATGGGTAATAGACTTTTCCCCCAAACTTGATTGAACTTGGTTTTTGGAGGAGGTGTTAGCCTTTGATTTTCGGACAAATTGATCCTGACTCGACGAGCCCCATTTAAATGAGTATTAGCCTTATATTTCTAACCTTGTTCATATCCAAGCCCTTTTACTTGATATTAGACTTCAAATTTATGGGTAATAGACTTTTCCCCCAAACTTGATTGAACTTTGTTTTTGGAGGTGTTAGCCTTGGAATTTCGGACAAATTGATCCTGACTATACGAGCCCCATTTAAATGAGTATTAGCCTTAGATTTCTAACCTTGTTCATATCCAAGCCCTTTTAGTTGGTATTAGACTTCAAATTTATGGGTAATAGACTTTTCCCCCAAACTTGATTGAACTTGGTTTTTGGAGGTGTTAGCCTTGGATTTTCGGACAAATTGATCCTGACTCGACGAGCCCCATTTAAATGAGTATTGGCCTTAGATTTCTAACCCTGTTTATATCCAATCCCTTTTAGTTGGTATTAGACTTCAAATTTATGGGTAATAGAGTTTTCCCCCAAACTTGATTGAACTTGGTTTTTGGAGTAGTTAGCCTTGGATTTTCGGACAAATTGATCCTGACTCGACGAGCCCCATTTAAATGATTATTAGCCTTAGATTTCTAACCTTTGTCATATCCAAGCACTTTTAGTTGGTATCAGACTTTAAATTTTTGGGTAATAGACTTTTCCCCCAAACTTGATTGAACTTGGTTTTTGGAGGTGTTAGCCTTGGATTTTCGGACAAATTGATCCTGACTCGACGAGCCCCATTTAAATGAGTATTAACCTTAGATTTCTAACCTTTGTCATATCCAAGCCCTTTTAGTTGGTATTAGACTTCAAATTTATGGGTAATAGACTTTTCTCCCAAACATGATTGAACTTGGTTTTTGGAGGAGGTGTTAGCCTTGGATTTTCGGACAAATTGATCCTGACTCGACGAGCCCCATTTAAATGAGTATTAACCTTAGATTTCTAACCTTTGTCATATCCAAGCCCTTTTAGTTGGTATTAGACTTGAAATTTATGGGTAATAGACTTTTCCCCCAAACTTGATTGAACTTGGTTTTTGGAGGTGTTAGCCCTGGAATTTCGGATAAATTGATCCTGACTCGACGAGCCCCATTTAAATGAGTATTAGCCTTAGATTTCTAACCTTTGTCATATCCAAGCCCTCTTAGTTGGTATTAGACTTCAAATTTATGGGTAATAGAATTTTCCCCCAAACTTGATTAAACTTGGTTTTTGGATGTGTTACCCTTGGATTTTCGGACAAATTGATCCTGACTCGACGAGCCCCATTTAAATGAGTATTAGCCTTAGATTTCTAACCCTGTTCATATCCAAGCCCTTTTAGATGGTATTAGACTTCAAATTTATGGGTAATAGACTTTTCCCCCAAACTTGATTGAACTTGGTTTTTGGAGGAGGTGTTAGCCTTGGATTTTCGGTCAAATTGATCCTGACTCGACGAGCCCCATTTAAATGAGTATTAACCTTAGATTTCTAACCTTTGTCATATCCAAGCCCTTTTAGTTGGTATTAGACTTGAAATTTATGGGTAATAGACTTTTCCCCCAAACTTGATTGAACTTGGTTTTTGGAGGTGTTAGCCCTGGAATTTCGGATAAATTGATCCTGACTCGACGAGCCCCATTTAAATGAGTATTAGCCTTAGATTTCTAACCTTTGTCATATCCAAGCCCTCTTAGTTGGTATTAGACTTCAAATTTATGGGTAATAGAGTTTTCCCCCAAACTTGATTGAACTTGGTTTTTGGAGGTGTTAGCCTTGGATTTTCGGACAAATTGATCCTGACTTGACGAGCACCATTTAAATGAGTATTAGCCTTAGATTTCTAACCTTGTTCATATCCAAGCCCTTTTAGTTGTTATTAGACTTCAAATTTATGGGTAATAGAATTTTCCCCCAAACTTGATTAAACTTGGTTTTTGGATGTGTTAGCCTTGGATTTTCGGACAAATTGATCCTGACTCGACGAGCCCCATTTAAATGAGTATTATCCTTAGATTTCTAACCTTTGTCATATCCAAGCCCTTTTAGTTGGTATTAGACTTCAAATTTATGGGTAATAGACTTTTCTCCCAAACATGATTGAACTTGGTTTTTGGAGGAGGTGTTAGCCTTGGATTTTCGGACAAATTGATCCTGACTCGACGAGCCCAATTTAAATGAGTATTAACCTTAGATTTCTAACCATTGTCATATCCAATCCCTTTTAGTTGGTATTAGACTTCAAATTTATGGGTAATAGACTTTTCCCCCAAACTTGATTGAACTTGGTTTTTGGAGGAGGTGTTAGCCTTGGATTTTCGGACAAATTGATCCTGACTCGACGAGCCCCATTTAAATGTTTATTAGCCTTAGATTTCTAACCTTTCTCATATCCAAGCCCTTTTAGTTGGTATTAGACTTCAAATTTATGGGTAATAGACTTTTCCCCCAAACTTGATTGAACTTGGTTTTTGGAGGTGTTAGCCTTGAAATTTCGGACAAATTGATCCTGACTCGACGAGCCCCATTTAAATGTTTATTAGCCTTAGATTTCTAACCTTTGTCATATCCAAGCCCTTTTAGTTGGTATTAGACTTCAAATTTATGGGTAATAGACTTTTCCCCCAAACTTGATTGAACTTGGTTTTTGGAGGTGTTAGCCTTGGATTTTCGGACAAATTGATCCTGACTCGACGAGCACCATTTAAATGAGTATTAGCCTTAGATTTCTAACCTTGTTCATATCCAAGCCCTTTTAGTTGTTATTAGACTTCAAATTTATGGGTAATAGAATTTTCCCCCAAACTTGATTAAACTTGGTTTTTGGATGTGTTAGCCTTGGATTTTCGGACAAATTGATCCTGACTCGACGAGCCCCATTTAAATGAGTATTAGCCTTAGATTTCTAACCCTGTTCATATCCAAGCCCTTTTAGATGGTATTAGACTTCAAATTTATGGGTAATAGACTTTTCCCCCAAACTTGATTGAACTTGGTTTTTGGAGTAGTTAGCCTTGGATTTTCGGACATATTGATCCTGACTCGACGAGCCCCATTTAAATGAGTATTAGCCTTAGATTTCTAACCTTTGTCATATCCAAGCCCTTTTAGTTGGTATTAGACTTTAAATTTATGGGTAATAGACTTTTCCCCCAAACTTGATTGAACTTGGTTTTTGGAGGTGTTAGCCTTGGATTTTCGGACAAATTGATCCTGACTCTACGAGCCTCATTTAAAATAGTATTAGCCTTAGATTTCTAACCGTGTTCATATCCAAGCCCTTTTAGTTTGTAATAGACTTCTAATTTATGGGAATAGACTTTTCCCCCAAACTTGATTGAACTTGGTTTTTGGTGGAGGTGTTAGCCTTGGATTTTCGGACAAATAGATCCCGACTCGACGAGCCCCATTTAAATGAGTATTAGCCTTAGATTTCTAACCCTGTTCATATCCAAGCCCTTTTAGTTGGTATTAGACTTCAAATTTATGGGTAATAGACTTTTCTCCCAAACATGATTGAACTTGGTTTTTGGAGGAGGTGTTAGCCTTGGATTTTCGGACAAATTGATCCTGACTCGACGAGCCCCATTTAAATGTTTATTAGCCTTAGATTTCTAACCTTTGTCATATCCAAGCCCTTTTAGTTGGTATTAGACTTCAAATTTATGGGTAATACACTTTTCCCCCAAACTTGATTGAACTTGGTTTTTGGAGGTGTTAGCCTTGAAATTTCGGACAAATTGATCCTGACTCGACGAGCCCCATTTAAATGTTTATTAGCCTTAGATTTCTAACCTTTGTCATATCCAAGCCCTCTTAGTTGGTATTAGACTTCAAATTTATGGGTAATAGAGTTTTCCCCCAAACTTGATTGAACTTGGTTTTTGGAGGTGTTAGCCTTGGATTTTCGGACAAATTGATCCTGACTTGACGAGCACCATTTAAATGAGTATTAGCCTTAGATTTCTAACCTTGTTCATACCCAAGCCCTTTTAGTTGGTATTAGACTTTAAATTTATGGGTAATAGACTTTTCCCCCAAACTTGATTGAACTTGGTTTTTGGAGGTGTTAGCCTTGGATTTTCGGACAAATTGATCCTGACTCTACGAGCCTCATTTAAAATAGTATTAGCCTTAGATTTCTAACCGTGTTCATATCCAAGCCCTTTTAGTTTGTAATAGACTTCTAATTTATGGGAATAGACTTTTCCCCCAAACTTGATTGAACTTGGTTTTTGGTGGAGGTGTTAGCCTTGGATTTTCGGACAAATAGATCCCGACTCGACGAGCCCCATTTAAATGAGTATTAGCCTTAGATTTATAACCCTGTTCATATCCAAGCCCTTTTAGTTGGTATTAGACTTCAAATTTATGGGTAATAGACTTTTCTCCCAAACATGATTGAACTTGGTTTTTGGAGGAGGTGTTAGCCTTGGATATTCGGACAAATTGATCCTGACTCGACGAGCCCCATTTAAATGTTTATTAGCCTTAGATTTCTAACCTTTGTCATATCCAAGCCCTTTTAGTTGGTATTAGACTTCAAATTTATGGGTAATAGACTTTTCCCCCAAACTTGATTGAACTTGGTTTTTGGAGGTGTTAGCCTTGAAATTTCGGACAAATTGATCCTGACTCGACGAGCCCCATTTAAATGTTTATTAGCCTTAGATTTCTAACCTTTGTCATATCCAAGCCCTCTTAGTTGGTATTAGACTTCAAATTTATGGGTAATAGAGTTTTCCCCCAAACTTGATTGAACTTGGTTTTTGGAGGTGTTAGCCTTGGATTTTCGGACAAATTGATCCTGACTTGACGAGCACCATTTAAATGAGTATTAGCCTTAGATTTCTAACCTTGTTCATATCCAAGCCCTTTTAGTTGTTATTAGACTTCAAATTTATGGGTAATAGAATTTTCCCCCAAACTTGATTAAACTTGGTTTTTGGATGTGTTAGCCTTGGATTTTCGGACAAATTGATCCTGACTCGACGAGCCCCATTTAAATGAGTATTATCCTTAGATTTCTAACCTTTGTCATATCCAAGCCCTTTTAGTTGGTATTAGACTTCAAATTTATGGGTAATAGACTTTTCTCCCAAACATGATTGAACTTGGTTTTTGGAGGAGGTGTTAGCCTTGGATTTTCGGACAAATTGATCCTGTCTCGACGAGCCCAATTTAAATGAGTATTAACCTTAGATTTCTAACCATTGTCATATCCAATCCCTTTTAGTTGGTATTAGACTTCAAATTTATGGGTAATAGACTTTTCCCCCAAACTTGATTGAACTTGGTTTTTGGAGGAGGTGTTAGCCTTGGATTTTCGGACAAATTGATCCTGACTCGACGAGCCCCATTTAAATGTTTATTAGCCTTAGATTTCTAACCTTTGTCATATCCAAGCCCTTTTAGTTGGTATTAGACTTCAAATTTATGGGTAATAGACTTTTCCCCCAAACTTGATTGAACTTGGTTTTTGGAGGTGTTAGCCTTGAAATTTCGGACAAATTGATCCTGACTCGACGAGCCCCATTTAAATGTTTATTACCTTAGATTTCTAACCTTTGTCATATCCAAGCCCTTTTAGTTGGTATTAGACTTCAAATTTATGGGTAATAGACTTTTCCCCCAAACTTGATTGAACTTGGTTTTTGGAGGTGTTAGCCTTGGATTTTCGGACAAATTGATCCTGACTCGACGAGCACCATTTAAATGAGTATTAGCCTTAGATTTCTAACCTTGTTCATATCCAAGCCCTTTTAGTTGTTATTAGACTTCAAATTTATGGGTAATAGAATTTTCCCCCAAACTTGATTAAACTTGGTTTTTGGATGTGTTAGCCTTGGATTTTCGGACAAATTGATCCTGACTCGACGAGCCCCATTTAAATGAGTATTAGCCTTAGATTTCTAACCCTGTTCATATCCAAGCCCTTTTAGATGGTATTAGACTTCAAATTTATGGGTAATAGACTTTTCCCCCAAACTTGATTGAACTTGGTTTTTGGAGTAGTTAGCCTTGGATTTTCGGACATATTGATCCTGACTCGACGAGCCCCATTTAAATGAGTATTAGCCTTAGATTTCTAACCTTTGTCATATCCAAGCCCTTTTAGTTGGTATTAGACTTTAAATTTATGGGTAATAGACTTTTCCCCCAAACTTGATTGAACTTGGTTTTTGGAGGTGTTAGCCTTGGATTTTCGGACAAATTGATCCTGACTCTACGAGCCTCATTTAAAATAGTATTAGCCTTAGATTTCTAACCGTGTTCATATCCAAGCCCTTTTAGTTTGTAATAGACTTCTAATTTATGGGAATAGACTTTTCCCCCAAACTTGATTGAACTTGGTTTTTGGTGGAGGTGTTAGCCTTGGATTTTCGGACAAATAGATCCCGACTCGACGAGCCCCATTTAAATGAGTATTAGCCTTAGATTTCTAACCCTGTTCATATCCAAGCCCTTTTAGTTGGTATTAGACTTCAAATTTATGGGTAATAGACTTTTCTCCCAAACATGATTGAACTTGGTTTTTGGAGGAGGTGTTAGCCTTGGATTTTCGGACAAATTGATCCTGACTCGACGAGCCCCATTTAAATGTTTATTAGCCTTAGATTTCTAACCTTTGTCATATCCAAGCCCTTTTAGTTGGTATTAGACTTCAAATTTATGGGTAATAGACTTTTCCCCCAAACTTGATTGAACTTGGTTTTTGGAGGTGTTAGGCTTGGATTTTCGGACAAATAGATCCCGACTCGACGTGCCCCATTTAAATGAGTATTAGCCTTAGATTTCTAACCCTGTTCATATCCAAGCCCTTTTAGTTGGTATTAGACTTCAAATTTATGGGTAATAGACTTTTCTCCCAAACATGATTGAACTTGGTTTTTGGAGGAGGTGTTAGCCTTGGATTTTCGGACAAATTGATCCTGACTCGATGAGCCCCATTTAAATGAGTATTAACCTTAGATTTATAACCTTTGTCATATCCAAGCCCTTTTAGTTGGTATTAGATTTCAAATTTATGGCTAATAGACTTTTCCCCCAAAATTGATTGAACTTGGTTTTTGGAGGTGTTAGCCTTGGAATTTCGGACAAATTGATCCTGACTCGATGAGCCCCATTTAAATGTTTATTAGCCTTAGATTTCTAACCTTTGTCATATCCAAGCCATTTTAGTTGGTATTAGACTTCAAATTTATGGGTAATAGACTTTTCTCCCAAACATGATTGAACTTGGTTTTTGGAGGAGGTGTTAGCCTTGGATTTTCGGACAAATTGATCCTGACTCGACGAGCCCCATTTAAATGTTTATTAGCCTTAGATTTCTAACCTTTGTCATATCCAAGCCCTTTTAGTTGGTATTAGACTTCAAATTTATGGGTAATAGACTTTTCCCCCAAACTTGATTGAACTTGGTTTTTGGAGGTGTTAGGCTTGGATTTTCGGACAAATAGATCCCGACTCGACGTGCCCCATTTAAATGAGTATTAGACTTAGATTTCTAACCCTGTTCATATCCAAGCCCTTTTAGTTGGTATTAGACTTCAAATTTATGGGTAATAGACTTTTCTCCCAAACATGATTGAACTTGGTTTTTGGAGGAGGTGTGAGCCTTGGATTTTCGGTCAAATTGATCCTGACTCGACGAGCCCCATTTAAATGAGTGTTAGCCTTAGATTTCTAACCCTGTTTATATCCAATCCCTTTTAGTTGGTATTAGACTTCAAATTTATGGGTAATAGAGTTTTCCCCCAAACTTGATTGAACTTGGTTTTTGGAGTAGTTAGCCTTGGATTTTCGGACATATTGATCCTGACTCGACGAGCCCCATTTAAATGAGTATTAGCCTTAGATTTCTAACCTTTGTCATATCCAAGCCCTTTTAGTTGGTATTAGACTTTAAATTTATGGGTAATAGACTTTTCCCCCAAACTTGATTGAACTTGGTTTTTGGAGGTGTTAGCCTTGGATTTTCGGACAAATTGATCCTGACTCTACGAGCCTCATTTAAATGAGTATTAGCCTTAGATTTCTAAACTTGTTCATATCCAAGCCCTTTTAGTTTGTAATAGACTTCTAATTTATGGGAATAGACTTTTCCCCCAAACTTGATTGAACTTGGTTTTTGGTGGAGGTGTTAGCCTTGGATTTTCGGACAAATAGATCCCGACTCGACGAGCCCCATTTAAATGAGTATTAGCCTTAGATTTCTAACCCTGTTCATATCCAAGCCCTTTTAGTTGGTATTAGACTTCAAATTTATGGGTAATAGACTTTTCTCCCAAACATGATTGAACTTGGTTTTTGGAGGAGGTGTTCGCCTTGGATTTTCGGACAAATTGATCCTGACTCGACGAGCCCCATTTAAATGAGTATTAACCTTAGATTTATAACCTTTGTCATATCCAAGCCCTTTTAGTTGGTATTAGATTTCAAATTTATGGCTAATAGACTTTTCCCCCAAACTTGATTGAACTTGGTTTTTGGAGGTGTTAGCCTTGGAATTTCGGACAAATTGATCCTGACTCGATGAGCCCCATTTAAATGTTTATTAGCCTTAGATTTCTAACCTTTGTCATATCCAAGCCCTTTTAGTTGGTATTAGACTTCAAATTTATGGGTAATAGACTTTTCCCCCAAACTTGATTGAACTTGGTTTTTGGAGGTGTTAGCCTTGGATTTTCAGACAAATGGATCCTGACTCGACGAGCCCCATTTAAATGAGTATTAGCCTTACATTTCTAACCCTTTTCATATCCAATCCCTTTTAGTTGGTATTAGACTTCAAATTTATGGGTAATAGACTTTTCCCCCAAACTTGATTGAACTTGGTTTTTGGAGGAGGTGTTAGCCTTGGATTTCGGACAAATTGATCCTGACTCGACGAGCCCCATTTAAATGAGTATTAACCTTAGATTTCTAACCTTTGTCATATCCAAGCCCTTTTAGTTGGTATTAGACTTTAAATTTATGGGTAATAAACTTTGCCCCCAAACTTGATTGAACTTGGTTTTTGGAGGTGTTAGCCTTGGAATATCGGATAAATTGATCCTTACTCGACGAGCCCCATTTAAATGAGTATTAGACTTAGATTTCTAACCTTTGTCATATCTAAGCCCTCTTAGTTGGTATTAGACTTCAAATTTATGGGTAATAGACTTTTCCCCCAAACTTGATTGAACTTGGTTTTTGGAGGTGTTAGCCTTGGATTTTCGGACAAATTGATCCTGACTCGACGAGCACCATTTAAATGAGTATTAGCCTTAGATTTCTAACCTTGTTCATATCCAAGCCCTTTTAGTTGTTATTAGACTTCAAATTTATGGGTAATAGAATTTTCCCCCAAACTTGATTCAACTTGGTTTTTGGATGTGTTAGCCTTGGATTTTCGGACAAATTGATCCTGACTCGACGAGACCCATTTAAATGAGTATTAGCCTTAGATTTCTAACCTTGTTCATATCCAAGCCCTTTTAGATGGTATTAGACTTCAAATTTATGGGTAATAGACTTTTCCCCCAAACTTGATTGAACTTGGTTTTTGGAGGAGGTGTGAGCCTTGGATTTTCGGTCAAATTGATCCTGACTCGACGAGCCCCATTTAAATGAGTGTTAGCCTTAGATTTCTAACCCTGTTTATATCCAATCCCTTTTAGTTGGTATTAGACTTCAAATTTATGGGTAATAGAGTTTTCCCCCAAACTTGATTGAACTTGGTTTTTGGAGTAGTTAGCCTTGGATTTTCGGACATATTGATCCTGACTCGACGAGCCACATTTAAATGAGTATTAGCCTTAGATTTCTAACCTTTGTCATATCCAAGCCCTTTTAGTTGGTATTAGACTTTAAATTTATGGGTAATAGACTTTTCCCCCAAACTTGATTGAACTTGGTTTTTGGAGGTGTTAGCCTTGGATTTTCGGACAAATTGATCCTGACTCTACGAGCCTCATTTAAATGAGTATTAGCCTTAGATTTCTAACCTTGTCCATATCCAAGCCCTTTTAGTTTGTAATAGACTTCTAATTTATGGGAATAGACCTTTCCCCCAAACTTGATTGAACTTAGTTTTTGGTGGAGGTGTTAGCCTTGGATTTTCGGACAAATAGATCCCGACTCGACGAGCCCCATTTAAATGAGTATTAGCCTTAGATTTCTAACCCTGTTCATATCCAAGCCCTTTTAGTTGGTATTAGACTTCAAATTTATGGGTAATAGACTTTTCTCCCAAACATGATTGAACTTGGTTTTTGGAGGAGGTGTTAGCCTTGGATTTTCGGACAAATTGATCCTGACTCGACGAGCCCCATTTAAATGAGTATTAACCTTAGATTTATAACCTTTGTCATATCCAAGCCCTTTTAGTTGGTATTAGATTTCAAATTTATGGCTAATAGACTTTTCCCCCAAACTTGATTGAACTTGGTTTTTGGAGGTGTTAGCCTTGGAATTTCGGACAAATTGATCCTGACTCGATGAGCCCCATTTAAATGTTTATTAGCCTTAGATTTCTAACCTTTGTCATATCCAAGCCCTTTTAGTTGGTATTAGACTTCAAATTTATGGGTAATAGACTTTTCCCCCAAACTTGATTGAACTTGGTTTTTGGAGGTGTTAGCCTTGGATTTTCGGACAAATGGATCCTGACTCGACGAGCCCCATTTAAATGAGTATTAGCCTTAGATTTCTAACCCTTTTCATATCCAATCCCTTTTAGTTGGTATTAGACTTCAAATTTATGGGTAATAGACTTTTCCCCCAAACTTGATTGAACTTGGTTTTTGGAGGAGGTGTTAGCCTTGGATTTCGGACAAATTGATCCTGACTCGACGAGCCCCATTTAAATGAGTATTAACCTTAGATTTCTAACTTTTGTCATATCCAAGCCCTTTTAGTTGGTATTAGACTTTAAATTTATGGGTAATAGACTTTTCCCCCAAACTTGATTGAACTTGGTTTTTGGAGGTGTTAGCCTTGGATTTTCGGACAAATTGATCCTGACTCGACGAGCACCATTTAAATGAGTATTAGCCTTAGATTTCTAACCTTGTTCATATCCAAGCCCTTTTAGTTGTTATTAGACTTCAAATTTATGGGTAATAGAATTTTCCCCCAAACTTGATTAAACTTGGTTTTTGGATGTGTTAGCCTTGGATTTTCGGACAAATTGATCCTGACTCGACGAGCCCCATTTAAATGAGTATTAGCCTTAGATTTCTAACCCTGTTCATATCCAAGCCCTTTTAGATGGTATTAGACTTCAAATTTATGGGTAATAGACTTTTCCCCCAAACTTGATTGAACTTGGTTTTTGGAGGAGGTGTTAGCCTTGGATTTTCGGTCAAATTGATCCTGACTCGACGAGCCCCATTTAAATGAGTATTAGCCTTAGATTTCTAACCTTTTTCATATCCAAGCCCTTTTAGTTGGTATTAGACTTCAAATTTATGGGTAATAGACTTTTCCCCCAAACTTGATTGAACTTGGTTTTTGGAGGTGTTAGCCTTGGATTTTCGGACAAATTGATCCTGACTCTACGAGCCTCATTTAAATGAGTATTAGCCTTAGATTTCTAACCTTTGTCATATACAAGCCCTTTTAGTTGGTATTATACTTTAAATTTATGGGTAATAGACTTTTCGCCCAAACTTGATTGAACTTGGTTTTTGGAGGAGGTGTTAGCCTTGGATTTTCGGTCAAATTGATCCTGACTCGACGAGCCCCATTTAAATGAGTATTAGCCTTAGATTTCTAACCCTGTTTATATCCAATCCCTTTTAGTTGGTATTAGACTTCAAATTTATGGGTAATAGAGTTTTCCCCCAAACTTGATTGAACTTGGTTTTTGGAGTAGTTAGCCTTGGATTTTCGGACAATTGATCCTGACTCGACGAGCCCCATTTAAATGAGTATTAGCCTTAGATTTCTAACCTTTGTCATATCCAAGCTCTTTTAGTTGGTATTAGACTTTAAATTTATGGGTAATAGACTTTTCCCCCAAACTTGATTGAACTTGGTTTTTGGAGGTGTTAGCCTTGGATTTTCGGACAAATTGATCCTGACTCTACGAGCCTCATTTAAATGAGTATTAGCCTTAGATTTCTAACCTTGTTCATATCCAAGCCCTTTTAGTTTGTAATAGACTTCTAATTTATGGGAATAGACTTTTCCCCCAAACTTGATTGAACTTGGTTTTTGGTGGAGGTGTTAGCCTTGGATTTTCGGACAAATAGATCCCGACTCGACGAGCCCCATTTAAATGAGTATTAGCCTTAGATTTCTAACCCTATTCATATCCAAGCTCTTTTAGTTGGTATTAGACTTCAAATTTATGGGTAATAGACTTTTCTCCCAAACTTGATTGAACTTGGTTTTTGGAGGATGTGTTAGCCTTGGATTTTCGGACAAATTGATCCTGACTCGACGAGCCCCATTTAAATGAGTATTAACCTTAGATTTCTAACCTTTGTCATATCCAAGCCCTTTTAGTTGGTATTAGATTTCAAATTTATGGGTAATAGACTTTTCCCCCAAACTTGATTGAACTTGGTTTTTGGAGGTGTTAGCCTTGAAATTTCGGACAAATTGATCCTGACTCGACGAGCCCCATTTAAATGTTTATTAGCCTTATATTTCTAACCTTTTTCATATCCAAGCCCTTTTAGTTGGTATTAGACTTCAAATTTATGGGTAATAGACTTTTCCCCCAAACTTGATTGAACTTGGTTTTTGGAGGTGTTAGCCTTGGATTTTCGGACAAATGGATCCTGACTCGACGAGCCCCATTTAAATGAGTATTAGCCTTAGATTTCTAACCATATTCATATCCAAGCCCTTTTAGTTGGTATTAGACTTCAAATTTATGGGTAATAGACTTTTCCCCCAAACTTGATTGAACTTGGTTTTTGGAGGTGTTAGCCTTGGATTTTCGGACAAATTGATCCTGACTCGACGATCCTCATTTAAATGAGTATTAGCCTTAGATTTCTAACCTTGTTCATATCCAAGCCCTTTTAGTTTGTAATAGACTTCTAATTTATGGGAATAGACTTTTCCCCCAAACTTGATTGAACTTGGTTTTTGCAGGAGGTGTTAGCCTTGGATTTTCCAACAAATTGATCCTGACTCGACGAGCCCCATTTAAATGAGTATTAGCCTTAGATTTCTAACCTTTGTCATATCCAAGCCCTTTTAGTTGGTATTAGACTTTAAATTTATGGGTAATAGACTTTTCCCCCAAACTTGATTGAACTTGGTTTTTGGAGGAGGTGTTAGCCTTGGATTTTCGGACAAATTGATCCTGACTCGACGAGCCCCATTTAAATGAGTATTAGCCTTAGATTTCTAACCTTTATCATATCCAAGCCCTTTTAGTTGGTATTAGACTTCAAATTTATGGGTAATAGACTTTTCTCCCAAACTTGATTGAACTTGGTTTTTGGAGGAGGTGTTAGCCTTGGATTTTCGGACAAATTGATCCTGACTCGACGAGCCCCATTTAAATGAGTATTAGCCTTAGATTTCTAACCTTTGTCATATCCAAGCCCTTTTAGTTGGTATTAGACTTCAAATTTATGGGTAATAGACTTTTCCCCCAAACTTGATTGAACTTGGTTTTTGGAGGTGTTAGCCTTGGATTTTCAGACAAATTGATCCTGACTCGACGAGCCCCATTTAAATGAGTATTAGCCTTAGATTTCTAACCCTGTTCATATCCAATCCCTTTTAGTTGGTATTAGACTTCAAATTTATGGGTAATAGACTTTTCCCCCAAACTTGATTGAACTTGGATTTTGGAGGAGCTGTTAGCCTTGGATTTTCGGACAAATTGATCCTGACTCGACGAGCCTCATTTAAATGAGTATTAGCCTTAGCTTTCTAACCTTGTTCATATCCATGCCCTTTTAGTTTGTAATAGACTTCTAATTTATGGGAATAGACTTTTCCCCCAAACTTGATTGAACTTGGTTTTTGGTGGAGGTGTTAGCCTTGGATTTTCGGACAAATTGATCCTGACTCGACGAGCCCAATTTAAATGAGTATTAGCCTTAGATTTATAACCCTGTTTATATCCAATCCATTTTAGTTGGTATTAGACTTCAAATTTATGGGTAATAGAGTTTACCCCCAAACTTGATTGAACTTGGTTTTTGTAGTAGTTAGCGTTGGATTTTCGGACATATTGATCCTGACTCGACGAGCCCCATTTAAATGAGTATTAGCCTTAGATTTCTAACCTTTATCATATCCAAGCCCTTTTAGTTGGTATTAGATTTCAAATTTATGGGTAATAGACTTTTCCCCCAAACTTGATTGAACTTGGTTTTTGGAGGTGTTAGCCTTGAAATTTCGGACAAATTGATCCTGACTCGACGAGCCCCATTTAAATGTTTATTAGCCTTAGATTTCTAACCTTTGTCATATCCAAGCCCTTTTAGTTGGTATTAGACTTCAAATTTATGGGTAATAGACTTTTCCCCCAAACTTGATTGAACTTGGTTTTTGGAGGTGTTAGCCTTGGATTTTCGGACAAATGGATCCTGACTCGACGAGCCCCATTTAAATGAGTATTAGCCTTAGATTTCTAACCATATTCATATCCAAGCCCTTTTAGTTGGTATTAGACTTCAAATTTATGGGTAATAGACTTTTCCCCCAAACTTGATTGAACTTGGTTTTTGGAGGTGTTAGCCTTGGATTTTCGGACAAATTGATCCTGACTCGACGATCCTCATTTAAATGAGTATTAGCCTTAGATTTCTAACCATGTTCATATCCAAGCCCTTTTAGTTTGTAATAGACTTCTAATTTATGGGAATAGACTTTTCCCCCAAACTTGATTGAACTTGGTTTTTGGAGGAGGTGTTAGCCTTGGATTTTCGAACAAATTGATCCCGACTCGACGAGCCCCATTTAAATGAGTATTAGCCTTAGATTTCTAACCTTTGTCATATCCAAGCCCTTTTAGTTGGTATTAGACTTTAAATTTATGGGTAATAGACTGTTCCCCCAAACTTGATTGAACTTGGTTTTTGGAGGAGGTGTTAGCCTTGGATTTTCGGTCAAATTGATCCTGACTCGACGAGCCCAATTTAAATGAGTATTAGCGTTATATTTCTAACCCTGTTTATATCCAATCCCTTTTAGTTGGTATTAGACTTCAAATTTATGGGTAATAGAGTTTACCCCCAAACTTGATTGAACTTGGTTTTTGTAGTAGTTAGCCTTGGATTTTCGGACATATTGATCCTGACTCGACGAGCCCCATTTAAATGAGTATTAGCCTTAGATTTCTAACCTTTGTCATATCCAAGCCCTTTTATTTGGTATTAGACTTTAAATTTATGGGTAATAGACTTTTCCCCCAAACTTGATTGAACTTGGTTTTTGGAGGTGTTAGCCTTGGATTTTCGGACAAATTGATCCTGACTCGACGAGCCCCATTTAAATGAGTATAAGCCTTAGATTTCTAACCCTGTTCATACCCAAGCCCTTTTAGTTGGTATTAGACTTCAAATTTATGGGTAATGGACTTTTCTCCCAAACTTGATTGAACTTGGTTTTTGGAGGAGGTGTTAGCCTTGGATTTTCGGACAAATTGATCCTGACTCGATGAGCCCCATTTAAATGAGTATTAACATTAGATTTCTAACCTTTGTCATATCCAAGCCCTTTTAGTTGGTATTAGACTTCAAATTTATGGATAATAGACTTTTCCCCCAAACTTGATTGAACTTGGTTTTTGGAGGTGTTAGCCTTGGATTTTCAGACAAATTGATCCTGACTCGACGAGCCCCATTTAAATGAGTATAAGCCTTAGATTTCTAACCCTGTTCATACCCAAGCCCTTTTAGTTGGTATTAGACTTCAAATTTATGGGTAATAGACTTTTCCCCCAAACTTGATTGAACTTGGATTTTGGAGGAGGTGTTAGCCTTGGATTTTCGGACAAATTGATCCTGACTCGACGAGCCCCATTTAAATGAGTATTAACCTTAGATTTCTAACCTTTGTCATATCCAAGCCCTTTTAGTTGGTATTAGACTTCAAATTTATGGGTAATAGACTTTTCCCCCAAACTTGATTGAACTTGGTTTTTGGAGGTGTTAGCCTTGGAATTTCGGACAAATTGATCCTGACTCGACGAGCCCCATTTAAATGAGTATTAGCCTTAGATTTCTAACCTTTTTCATATCCAAGCACTCTTAGTTGGTATTAGACTTCAAATTTATGGGTAATAGACTTTTCCCCCAAACTTGATTGAACTTGGTTTTTGGAGGTGTTAGCCTTGGATTTTCGGACAAATTGATTCTGACTCGACGAGCCTCATTTAAATGAGTATTAGCCTTAGATTTCTAACCTTGTTCATATCCAAGCCGTTTTAGTTTGTAATAGACTTCTAATTTATGGGAATAGACTTTTCCCCCAAACTTGATTGAACTTGGTTTTTGGTGGAGGTGTTAGCCTTGGATTTTCGGACAAATGGATCCTGACTCGACGAGCCCCATTTAAATGAGTATTAGCCTTAGATTTCTAACCCTGTTCATATCCAAGCCCTTTTAGTTGGTATTAGACTTCAAATTTATGGGTAATAGACTTTTCCCCCAAACTTTATTGAACTTGGTTTTTGGAGGTGTTAGCCTTGGAATTTCGGATAAATTGATCCTGACTCGACGAGCCCCATTTAAATGAGTATTAGCCTTAGATTTCTAACCTTTGTCATATCCAAGCCCTCTTAGTTGGTATTAGACTTCAAATTTATGGGTAATAGAGTTTTCCCCCAAACTTGATTGAACTTGGTTTTTGGAGGTGTTAGCCTTGGAATTTCGGACAAATTGATCCTGACTCGACGAGCCCCATTTAAATGTGTATTAGCCTTAGATTTCTAACCTTTGTCATATCCAAGCCCTTTTAGTTGGTTTTAGACTTCAAATTTATGGGTAATAGACTTTTCCCCTAAACTTGATTGAACTTGGTTTTTGGAGGTGTTAGCCTTGGATTTTCGGACAAATGGATCCTGACTCGACGAGCCCCATTTAAATGAGTATTAGCCTTAGATTTCTAACCCTGTTCATATCCAATCCCTTTTACTTGGTATTAGACTTCAAATTTATAGGTAATAGACTTTTCCCCCAAACTTGATTGAACTTGGTTTTTGGAGGAGGTGTTAGCCTTGGAATTCGGACAAATTGATCCTGACTCGACGAGCCCCATTTAAATGAAAATAACCTTAGATTTCTAACCTTTGTCATATCCAAGCCCTTTTAGTTGGTATTAGACTTGAAATTTATGGTTAATGGACTTTTCCCCCAAGCTTGATTGAACTTGGTTTTTGGAGGTGTTAGCCTTGGAATTTCGGATAAATTGATCCCGACTCGACGAGCCCCATTTAAATGAGTATTAGCCTTAGATTTCTAACCCTGTTCATATCCAAGCCCTTTTAGTTGGTTTTAGACTTCAAATTTATGGGTAATAGACTTTTCTCCCAAACTTGATTGAACTTGGTTTTTGGAGGAGGTGTTAGCCTTGGATTTTCGGTCAAATTGATCCTGACTCGACGAGCCCAATTTAAATGAGTATTAGCCTTATATTTCTAACCCTGTTTATATCCAATCCCTTTTAGTTGGTATTAGACTTCAAATTTATGGGTAATAGAGTTTACCCCCAAACTTGATTGAACTTGGTTTTTGTAGTAGTTAGCCTTGGATTTTCGGACATATTGATCCTGACTCGACGAGCCCCATTTAAATGAGTATTAGCCTTAGATTTCTAACCTTTGTCATATCCAAGCCCTTTTAGTTGGTATTAGACTTTAAATTTATGGGTAATAGACTTTTCCCCCAAACTTGATTGAACTTGGTTTTTGGAGGTGTTAGCCTTGGATTTTCGGACAAATTGATCCTGACTCTACGAGCCTCATTTAAATGAGTATTAGCCTTAGATTTCTAACCTTGTTCATATCCAAGCCCTTTTAGTTTGTAATAGACTTCTAATTTATGGGAATAGACTTTTCCCCCAAACTTGATTGAACTTGGTTTTTGGTGGAGGTGTTAGCCTTGGATTTTCGGACAAATAGATCCCGACTCGACGTGCCCCATTTAAATGAGTATTAGCCTTAGATTTCTAACCCTGTTCATATCCAATCCCTTTTAGTTGGTATTAGACTTCAAATTTATGGGTAATAGACTTTTCTCCCAAACATGATTGAACTTGGTTTTTGGAGGAGGTGTTAGCCTTGGATTTTCGGACAAATTGATCCTGACTCGACGAGCCCCATTTAAATGAGAATTAGCCTTAGATTTCTAACCTTTATCATATCCAAGCCCTTTTAGTTGGTATTAGACTTCAAATTTACGGGTAATAGACTTTTCTCCCAAACTTGATTGAACTTGGTTTTTGGAGGAGGTGTTAGCCTTGGATTTTCGGACAAATTGATCCTGACTCGACGAGCCCCATTTAAATGAGTATTAGCCTTAGATTTCTAACCTTTGTCATATCCAAGCCCTTTTAGTTGGTATTAGACTTCAAATTTATGGGTAATAGACTTTTCCCCCAAACTTGATTGAACTTGGTTTTTGGAGGTGTTAGCCTTGGATTTTCAGACTAATTGATCCTGACTCGACGAGCCCCATTTAAATGAGTATTAGCCTTAGATTTCTAACCCTGTTCATATCCAATCCCTTTTAGTTGGTATTAGACTTCAAATTTATGGGTAATAGACTTTTCCCCCAAACTTGATTGAACTTGGATTTTGGAGGAGGTGTTAGCCTTGGATTTTCGGACAAATTGATCCTGACTCGACGAGCCTCATTTAAATGAGTATTAGCCTTAGCTTTCTAACCTTGTTCATATCCATGCCCTTTTAGTTTGTAATAGACTTCTAATTTATGGGAATAGACTTTTCCCCCAAACTTGATTGAACTTGGTTTTTGGTGGAGGTGTTAGCCTTGGATTTTCGGACAAATTGATCCCGACTCGACGAGCCCCATTTAAATGAGTATTAGCCATAGATTTCTAACCCTGTTCATATCCAAGCCCTTTTAGTTGGTATTAGACTTCAAATTTATGGGTAATGGACTTTTCTCCCAAACTTGATTGAACTTGGTTTTTGGAGGAGGTGTTAGCCTTGGATTTTCGGACAAATTGATCCTGACTCGATGAGCCCCATTTAAATGAGTATTAACATTAGATTTCTAACCTTTGTCATATCCAAGCCCTTTTAGTTGGTATTAGACTTCAAATTTATGGATAATAGACTTTTCCCCCAAACTTGATTGAACTTGGTTTTTGGAGGTGTTAGCCTTGGATTTTCAGACAAATTGATCCTGACTCGACGAGCCCCATTTAAATGAGTATAAGCCTTAGATTTCTAACCCTGTTCATACCCAAGCCCTTTTAGTTGGTATTAGACTTCAAATTTATGGGTAATAGACTTTTCCCCCAAACTTGATTGAACTTGGATTTTGGAGGAGGTGTTAGCCTTGGATTTTCGGACAAATTGATCCTGACTCGACGAGCCCCATTTAAATGAGTATTAACCTTAGATTTCTAACCTTTGTCATATCCAAGCCCTTTTAGTTGGTATTAGACTTCAAATTTATGGGTAATAGACTTTTCCCCCAAACTTGATTGAACTTGGTTTTTGGAGGTGTTAGCCTTGGAATTTCGGACAAATTGATCCTGACTCGACGAGCCCCATTTAAATGAGTATTAGCCTTAGATTTCTAACCTTTTTCATATCCAAGCACTCTTAGTTGGTATTAGACTTCAAATTTATAGGTAATAGACTTTTCCCCCAAACTTGATTGAACTTGGTTTTTGGAGGTGTTAGCCTTGGATTTTCGGACAAATTGATTCTGACTCGACGAGCCTCATTTAAATGAGTATTAGCCTTAGATTTCTAACCTTGTTCATATCCAAGCCGTTTTAGTTTGTAATAGACTTCTAATTTATGGGAATAGACTTTTCCCCCAAACTTGATTGAACTTGGTTTTTGGTGGAGGTGTTAGCCTTGGATTTTCGGACAAATGGATCCTGACTCGACGAGCCCCATTTAAATGAGTATTAGCCTTAGATTTCTAACCCTGTTCATATCCAAGCCCTTTTAGTTGGTATTAGACTTCAAATTTATGGGTAATAGACTTTTCCCCCAAACTTTATTGAACTTGGTTTTTGGAGGTGTTAGCCTTGGAATTTCGGATAAATTGATCCTGACTCGACGAGCCCCATTTAAATGAGTATTAGCCTTAGATTTCTAACCTTTGTCATATCCAAGCCCTCTTAGTTGGTATTAGACTTCAAATTTATGGGTAATAGAGTTTTCCCCCAAACTTGATTGAACTTGGTTTTTGGAGGTGTTAGCCTTGGAATTTCGGACAAATTGATCCTGACTCGACGAGCCCCATTTAAATGTGTATTAGCCTTAGATTTCTAACCTTTGTCATATCCAAGCCCTTTTAGTTGGTATTAGACTTCAAATTTATGGGTAATAGACTTTTCCCCTAAACTTGATTGAACTTGGTTTTTGGAGGTGTTAGCCTTGGATTTTCGGACAAATGGATCCTGACTCGACGAGCCCCATTTAAATGAGTATTAGCCTTAGATTTCTAACCCTGTTCATATCCAATCCCTTTTACTTGGTATTAGACTTCAAATTTATAGGTAATAGACTTTTCCCCCAAACTTGATTGAACTTGGTTTTTGGAGGAGGTGTTAGCCTTGGAATTCGGACAAATTGATCCTGACTCGACGAGCCCCATTTAAATGAAAATAACCTTAGATTTCTAACCTTTGTCATATCCAATCCCTTTTAGTTGGTATTAGACTTGAAATTTATGGTTAATGGACTTTTCCCCCAAGCTTGATTGAACTTGGTTTTTGGAGGTGTTAGCCTTGGAATTTCGGATAAATTGATCCCGACTCGACGAGCCCCATTTAAATGAGTATTAGCCTTAGATTTCTAACCCTGTTCATATCCAAGCCCTTTTAGTTGGTTTTAGACTTCAAATTTATGGGTAATAGACTTTTCTCCCAAACTTGATTGAACTTGGTTTTTGGAGGAGGTGTTAGCCTTGGATTTTCGGTCAAATTGATCCTGACTCGACGAGCCCAATTTAAATGAGTATTAGCCTTATATTTCTAACCCTGTTTATATCCAATCCCTTTTAGTTGGTATTAGACTTCAAATTTATGGGTAATAGAGTTTACCCCCAAACTTGATTGAACTTGGTTTTTGTAGTAGTTAGCCTTGGATTTTCGGACATATTGATCCTGACTCGACGAGCCCCATTTAAATGAGTATTAGCCTTAGATTTCTAACCTTTGTCATATCCAAGCCCTTTTAGTTGGTATTAGACTTTAAATTTATGGGTAATAGACTTTTCCCCCAAACTTGATTGAACTTGGTTTTTGGAGGTGTTAGCCTTGGATTTTCGGACAAATTGATCCTGACTCTACGAGCCTCATTTAAATGAGTATTAGCCTTAGATTTCTAACCTTGTTCATATCCAAGCCCTTTTAGTTTGTAATAGACTTCTAATTTATGGGAATAGACTTTTCCCCCAAACTTGATTGAACTTGGTTTTTGGTGGAGGTGTTAGCCTTGGATTTTCGGACAAATAGATCCCGACTCGACGTGCCCCATTTAAATGAGTATTAGCCTTAGATTTCTAACCCTGTTCATATCCAATCCCTTTTAGTTGGTATTAGACTTCAAATTTATGGGTAATAGACTTTTCTCCCAAACATGATTGAACTTGGTTTTTGGAGGAGGTGTTAGCCTTGGATTTTCGGACAAATTGATCCTGACTCGACGAGCCCCATTTAAATGAGAATTAGCCTTAGATTTCTAACCTTTATCATATCCAAGCCCTTTTAGTTGGTATTAGACTTCAAATTTACGGGTAATAGACTTTTCTCCCAAACTTGATTGAACTTGGTTTTTGGAGGAGGTGTTAGCCTTGGATTTTCGGACAAATTGATCCTGACTCGACGAGCCCCATTTAAATGAGTATTAGCCTTAGATTTCTAACCTTTGTCATATCCAAGCCCTTTTAGTTGGTATTAGACTTCAAATTTATGGGTAATAGACTTTTCCCCCAAACTTGATTGAACTTGGTTTTTGGAGGTGTTAGCCTTGGATTTTCAGACAAATTGATCCTGACTCGACGAGCCCCATTTAAATGAGTATTAGCCTTAGATTTCTAACCCTGTTCATATCCAATCCCTTTTAGTTGGTATTAGACTTCAAATTTATGGGTAATAGACTTTTCCCCCAAACTTGATTGAACTTGGATTTTGGAGGAGGTGTTAGCCTTGGATTTTCGGACAAATTGATCCTGACTCGACGAGCCTCATTTAAATGAGTATTAGCCTTAGCTTTCTAACCTTGTTCATATCCATGCCCTTTTAGTTTGTAATAGACTTCTAATTTATGGGAATAGACTTTTCCCCCAAACTTGATTGAACTTGGTTTTTGGTGGAGGTGTTAGCCTTGGATTTTCGGACAAATTGATCCCGACTCGACGAGCCCCATTTAAATGAGTATTAGCCATAGATTTCTAACCCTGTTCATATCCAAGCCCTTTTAGTTGGTATTAGACTTCAAATTTATGGGTAATGGACTTTTCTCCCAAACTTGATTGAACTTGGTTTTTGGAGGAGGTGTTAGCCTTGGATTTTCGGACAAATTGATCCTGACTCGATGAGCCCCATTTAAATGAGTATTAACATTAGATTTCTAACCTTTGTCATATCCAAGCCCTTTTAGTTGGTATTAGACTTCAAATTTATGGATAATAGACTTTTCCCCCAAACTTGATTGAACTTGGTTTTTGGAGGTGTTAGCCTTGGATTTTCAGACAAATTGATCCTGACTCGACGAGCCCCATTTAAATGAGTATAAGCCTTAGATTTCTAACCCTGTTCATACCCAAGCCCTTTTAGTTGGTATTAGACTTCAAATTTATGGGTAATAGACTTTTCCCCCAAACTTGATTGAACTTGGATTTTGGAGGAGGTGTTAGCCTTGGATTTTCGGACAAATTGATCCTGACTCGACGAGCCCCATTTAAATGAGTATTAACCTTAGATTTCTAACCTTTGTCATATCCAAGCCCTTTTAGTTGGTATTAGACTTCAAATTTATGGGTAATAGACTTTTCCCCCAAACTTGATTGAACTTGGTTTTTGGAGGTGTTAGCCTTGGAATTTCGGACAAATTGATCCTGACTCGACGAGCCCCATTTAAATGAGTATTAGCCTTAGATTTCTAACCTTTTTCATATCCAAGCACTCTTAGTTGGTAGACTTTTCCCCCAAACTTGATTGAACTTGGTTTTTGGAGGTGTTAGCCTTGGATTTTCGGACAAATTGATTCTGACTCGACGAGCCTCATTTAAATGAGTATTAGCCTTAGATTTCTAACCTTGTTCATATCCAAGCCGTTTTAGTTTGTAATAGACTTCTAATTTATGGGAATAGACTTTTCCCCCAAACTTGATTGAACTTGGTTTTTGGTGGAGGTGTTAGCCTTGGATTTTCGGACAAATGGATCCTGACTCGACGAGCCCCATTTAAATGAGTATTAGCCTTAGATTTCTAACCCTGTTCATATCCAAGCCCTTTTAGTTGGTATTAGACTTCAAATTTATGGGTAATAGACTTTTCCCCCAAACTTTATTGAACTTGGTTTTTGGAGGTGTTAGCCTTGGAATTTCGGATAAATTGATCCTGACTCGACGAGCCCCATTTAAATGAGTATTAGCCTTAGATTTCTAACCTTTGTCATATCCAAGCCCTCTTAGTTGGTATTAGACTTCAAATTTATGGGTAATAGAGTTTTCCCCCAAACTTGATTGAACTTGGTTTTTGGAGGTGTTAGCCTTGGAATTTCGGACAAATTGATCCTGACTCGACGAGCCCCATTTAAATGTGTATTAGCCTTAGATTTCTAACCTTTGTCATATCCAAGCCCTTTTAGTTGGTATTAGACTTCAAATTTATGGGTAATAGACTTTTCCCCTAAACTTGATTGAACTTGGTTTTTGGAGGTGTTAGCCTTGGATTTTCGGACAAATGGATCCTGACTCGACGAGCCCCATTTAAATGAGTATTAGCCTTAGATTTCTAACCCTGTTCATATCCAATCCCTTTTACTTGGTATTAGACTTCAAATTTATGGGTAATAGACTTTTCCCCCAAACTTGATTGAACTTGGTTTTTGGAGGAGGTGTTAGCCTTGGAATTCGGACAAATTGATCCTGACTCGACGAGCCCCATTTAAATGAAAATAACCTTAGATTTCTAACCTTTGTCATATCCAAGCCCTTTTAGTTGGTATTAGACTTGAAATTTATGGTTAATGGACTTTTCCCCCAAGCTTGATTGAACTTGGTTTTTGGAGGTGTTAGCCTTGGAATTTCGGATAAATTGATCCCGACTCGACGAGCCCCATTTAAATGAGTATTAGCCTTAGATTTCTAACCCTGTTCATATCCAAGCCCTTTTAGTTGGTTTTAGACGTCAAATTTATGGGTAATAGACTTTTCTCCCAAACTTGATTGAACTTGGTTTTTGGAGGAGGTGTTAGCCTTGGATTTTCGGTCAAATTGATCCTGACTCGACGAGCCCAATTTAAATGAGTATTAGCCTTATATTTCTAACCCTGTTTATATCCAATCCCTTTTAGTTGGTATTAGACTTCAAATTTATGGGTAATAGAGTTTACCCCCAAACTTGATTGAACTTGGTTTTTGTAGTAGTTAGCCTTGGATTTTCTGACATATTGATCCTGACTCGACGAGCCCAATTTAAATGAGTATTAGCCTTAGATTTCTAACCTTTGTCATATCCAAGCCCTTTTAGTTGGTATTAGACTTTAAATTTATGGGTAATAGACTTTTCCCCCAAACTTGATTGAACTTGGTTTTTGGAGGTGTTAGCCTTGGATTTTCGGACAAATTGATCCTGACTCTACGAGCCTCATTTAAATGAGTATTAGCCTTAGATTTCTAACCTTGTTCATATCCAAGCCCTTTTAGTTTGTAATAGACTTCTAATTTATGGGAATAGACTTTTCCCCCAAACTTGATTGAACTTGGTTTTTGGTGGAGGTGTTAGCCTTGGATTTTCGGACAAATAGATCCCGACTCGACGTGCCCCATTTAAATGAGTATTAGCCTTAGATTTCTAACCCTGTTCATATCCAATCCCTTTTAGTTGGTATTAGACTTCAAATTTATGGGTAATAGACTTTTCTCCCAAACATGATTGAACTTGGTTTTTGGAGGAGGTGTTAGCCTTGGATTTTCGGACAAATTGATCCTGACTCGACGAGCCCCATTTAAATGAGTATTAGCCTTAGATTTCTAACCTTTATCATATCCAAGCCCTTTTAGTTGGTATTAGACTTCAAATTTACGGGTAATAGACTTTTCTCCCAAACTTGATTGAACTTGGTTTTTGGAGGAGGTGTTAGCCTTGGATTTTCGGACAAATTGATCCTGACTCGACGAGCCCCATTTAAATGAGTATTAGCCTTAGATTTCTAACCTTTGTCATATCCAAGCCCTTTTAGTTGGTATTAGACTTCAAATTTATGGGTAATAGACTTTTCCCCCAAACTTGATTGAACTTGGTTTTTGGAGGTGTTAGCCTTGGATTTTCAGACAAATTGATCCTGACTCGACGAGCCCCATTTAAATGAGTATTAGCCTTAGATTTCTAACCCTGTTCATATCCAATCCCTTTTAGTTGGTATTAGACTTCAAATTTATGGGTAATAGACTTTTCCCCCAAACTTGATTGAACTTGGATTTTGGAGGAGGTGTTAGCCTTGGATTTTCGGACAAATTGATCCTGACTCGACGAGCCTCATTTAAATGAGTATTAGCCTTAGCTTTCTAACCTTGTTCATATCCATGCCCTTTTAGTTTGTAATAGACTTCTAATTTATGGGAATAGACTTTTCCCCCAAACTTGATTGAACTTGGTTTTTGGTGGAGGTGTTAGCCTTGGATTTTCGGACAAATTGATCCCGACTCGACGAGCCCCATTTAAATGAGTATTAGCCATAGATTTCTAACCCTGTTCATATCCAAGCCCTTTTAGTTGGTATTAGACTTCAAATTTATGGGTAATGGACTTTTCTCCCAAACTTGATTGAACTTGGTTTTTGGAGGAGGTGTTAGCCTTGGATTTTCGGACAAATTGATCCTGACTCGATGAGCCCCATTTAAATGAGTATTAACATTAGATTTCTAACCTTTGTCATATCCAAGCCCTTTTAGTTGGTATTAGACTTCAAATTTATGGATAATAGACTTTTCCCCCAAACTTGATTGAACTTGGTTTTTGGAGGTGTTAGCCTTGGATTTTCAGACAAATTGATCCTGACTCGACGAGCCCCATTTAAATGAGTATAAGCCTTAGATTTCTAACCCTGTTCATACCCAAGCCCTTTTAGTTGGTATTAGACTTCAAATTTATGGGTAATAGACTTTTCCCCCAAACTTGATTGAACTTGGATTTTGGAGGAGGTGTTAGCCTTGGATTTTCGGACAAATTGATCCTGACTCGACGAGCCCCATTTAAATGAGTATTAACCTTAGATTTCTAACCTTTGTCATATCCAAGCCCTTTTAGTTGGTATTAGACTTCAAATTTATGGGTAATAGACTTTTCCCCCAAACTTGATTGAACTTGGTTTTTGGAGGTGTTAGCCTTGGAATTTCGGACAAATTGATCCTGACTCGACGAGCCCCATTTAAATGAGTATTAGCCTTAGATTTCTAACCTTTTTCATATCCAAGCACTCTTAGTTGGTAGACTTTTCCCCCAAACTTGATTGAACTTGGTTTTTGGAGGTGTTAGCCTTGGATTTTCGGACAAATTGATTCTGACTCGACGAGCCTCATTTAAATGAGTATTAGCCTTAGATTTCTAACCTTGTTCATATCCAAGCCGTTTTAGTTTGTAATAGACTTCTAATTTATGGGAATAGACTTTTCCCCCAAACTTGATTGAACTTGGTTTTTGGTGGAGGTGTTAGCCTTGGATTTTCGGACAAATGGATCCTGACTCGACGAGCCCCATTTAAATGAGTATTAGCCTTAGATTTCTAACCCTGTTCATATCCAAGCCCTTTTAGTTGGTATTAGACTTCAAATTTATGGGTAATAGACTTTTCCCCCAAACTTTATTGAACTTGGTTTTTGGAGGTGTTAGCCTTGGAATTTCGGATAAATTGATCCTGACTCGACGAGCCCCATTTAAATGAGTATTAGCCTTAGATTTCTAACCTTTGTCATATCCAAGCCCTCTTAGTTGGTATTAGACTTCAAATTTATGGGTAATAGAGTTTTCCCCCAAACTTGATTGAACTTGGTTTTTGGAGGTGTTAGCCTTGGAATTTCGGACAAATTGATCCTGACTCGACGAGCCCCATTTAAATGTGTATTAGCCTTAGATTTCTAACCTTTGTCATATCCAAGCCCTTTTAGTTGGTATTAGACTTCAAATTTATGGGTAATAGACTTTTCCCCTAAACTTGATTGAACTTGGTTTTTGGAGGTGTTAGCCTTGGATTTTCGGACAAATGGATCCTGACTCGACGAGCCCCATTTAAATGAGTATTAGCCTTAGATTTCTAACCCTGTTCATATCCAATCCCTTTTACTTGGTATTAGACTTCAAATTTATGGGTAATAGACTTTTCCCCCAAACTTGATTGAACTTGGTTTTTGGAGGAGGTGTTAGCCTTGGAATTCGGACAAATTGATCCTGACTCGACGTGCCCCATTTAAATGAAAATAACCTTAGATTTCTAACCTTTGTCATATCCAAGCCCTTTTAGTTGGTATTAGACTTGAAATTTATGGTTAATGGACTTTTCCCCCAAGCTTGATTGAACTTGGTTTTTGGAGGTGTTAGCCTTGGAATTTCGGATAAATTGATCCCGACTCGACGAGCCCCATTTAAATGAGTATTAGCCTTAGATTTCTAACCCTGTTCATATCCAAGCCCTTTTAGTTGGTTTTAGACTTCAAATTTATGGGTAATAGACTTTTCTCCCAAACTTGATTGAACTTGGTTTTTGGAGGAGGTGTTAGCCTTGGATTTTCGGTCAAATTGATCCTGACTCGACGAGCCCAATTTAAATGAGTATTAGCCTTATATTTCTAACCCTGTTTATATCCAATCCCTTTTAGTTGGTATTAGACTTCAAATTTATGGGTAATAGAGTTTACCCCCAAACTTGATTGAACTTGGTTTTTGTAGTAGTTAGCCTTGGATTTTCTGACATATTGATCCTGACTCGACGAGCCCAATTTAAATGAGTATTAGCCTTAGATTTCTAACCTTTGTCATATCCAAGCCCTTTTAGTTGGTATTAGACTTTAAATTTATGGGTAATAGACTTTTCCCCCAAACTTGATTGAACTTGGTTTTTGGAGGTGTTAGCCTTGGATTTTCGGACAAATTGATCCTGACTCTACGAGCCTCATTTAAATGAGTATTAGCCTTAGATTTCTAACCTTGTTCATATCCAAGCCCTTTTAGTTTGTAATAGACTTCTAATTTATGGGAATAGACTTTTCCCCCAAACTTGATTGAACTTGGTTTTTGGTGGAGGTGTTAGCCTTGGATTTTCGGACAAATAGATCCCGACTCGACGTGCCCCATTTAAATGAGTATTAGCCTTAGATTTCTAACCTTTATCATATCCAAGCCCTTTTAGTTGGTATTAGACTTTAAATTTATGGGTAATAGACTTTTCCCCCAAACTTGATTGAACTTGGTTTTTGGAGGTGTTAGCCTTGGATTTTCGGACAAATTGATCCTGACTCTACGAGCCTCATTTAAATGAGTATTAGCCTTAGATTTCTAACCTTGTTCATATCCAAGCCCTTTTAGTTTGTAATAGACTTCTAATTTATGGGAATAGACTTTTCCCCCAAACTTGATTGAACTTGGTTTTTGGTGGAGGTGTTAGCCTTGGATTTTCGGACAAATTGATCCCGACTCGACGAGCCCCATTTAAATGAGTATTAGCCATAGATTTCTAACCCTGTTCATATCCAAGCCCTTTTAGTTGGTATTAGACTTCAAATTTATGGGTAATGGACTTTTCTCCCAAACTTGATTGAACTTGGTTTTTGGAGGAGGTGTTAGCCTTGGATTTTCGGACAAATTGATCCTGACTCGATGAGCCCCATTTAAATGAGTATTAACATTAGATTTCTAACCTTTGTCATATCCAAGCCCTTTTAGTTGGTATTAGACTTCAAATTTATGGATAATAGACTTTTCCCCCAAACTTGATTGAACTTGGTTTTTGGAGGTGTTAGCCTTGGATTTTCAGACAAATTGATCCTGACTCGACGAGCCCCATTTAAATGAGTATAAGCCTTAGATTTCTAACCCTGTTCATACCCAAGCCCTTTTAGTTGGTATTAGACTTCAAATTTATGGGTAATAGACTTTTCCCCCAAACTTGATTGAACTTGGATTTTGGAGGAGGTGTTAGCCTTGGATTTTCGGACAAATTGATCCTGACTCGACGAGCCCCATTTAAATGAGTATTAACCTTAGATTTATAACCTTTGTCATATCCAAGCCCTTTTAGTTGGTATTATACTTCAAATTTATGGGTAATAGACTTTTCCCCCAAACTTGATTGAACTTGGTTTTTGGAGGTGTTAGCCTTGGAATTTCGGACAAATTGATCCTGACTCGACGAGCCCCATTTAAATGAGTATTAGCCTTAGATTTCTAACCTTTTTCATATCCAAGCACTCTTAGTTGGTATTAGACTTCAAATTTATGGGTAATAGACTTTTCCCCCAAACTTGATTGAACTTGGTTTTTGGAGGTGTTAGCCTTGGATTTTCGGACAAATTGATTCTGACTCGACGAGCCTCATTTAAATGACTATTAGCCTTAGATTTCTAACCTTGTTCATATCCAAGCCGTTTTAGTTTGTAATAGACTTCTAATTTATGGGAATAGACTTTTCCCCCAAACTTGATTGAACTTGGTTTTTGGTGGAGGTGTTAGCCTTGGATTTTCGGACAAATGGATCCTGACTCGACGAGCCCCATTTAAATGAGTATTAGCCTTAGATTTCTAACCTTGTTCATATCCAAGCCGTTTTAGTTTGTAATAGACTTCTAATTTATGGGAATAGACTTTTCTCCCAAACTTGATTGAACTTGGTTTTTGGAGGAGGTGTTAGCCTTGGATTTGCGGTCAAATTGATCCTGACTCGACGAGCCCAATTTAAATGAGTATTAGCCTTATATTTCTAACCCTGTTTATATCCAATCCCTTTTAGTTGGTATTAGACTTCAAATTTATGGGTAATAGAGTTTACCCCCAAACTTGATTGAACTTGGTTTTTGTAGTAGTTAGCCTTGGATTTTCTGACATATTGATCCTGACTCGACGAGCCCCATTTAAATGAGTATTAGCCTTAGATTTCTAACCTTTGTCATATCCAAGCCCTTTTAGTTGGTATTAGACTTTAAATTTATGGGTAATAGACTTTTCCCCCAAACTTGATTGAACTTGGTTTTTGGAGGTGTTAGCCTTGGATTTTCGGACAAATTGATCCTGACTCTACGAGCCTCATTTAAATGAGTATTAGCCTTAGATTTCTAACCTTGTTCATATCCAAGCCCTTTTAGTTTGTAATAGACTTCTAATTTATGGGAATAGACTTTTCCCCCAAACTTGATTGAACTTGGTTTTTGGTGGAGGTGTTAGCCTTGGATTTTCGGACAAATAGATCCCGACTCGACGTGCCCCATTTAAATGAGTATTAGCCTTAGATTTCTAACCCTGTTCATATCCAATCCCTTTTAGTTGGTATTAGACTTCAAATTTATGGGTAATAGACTTTTCTCCCAAACATGATTGAACTTGGTTTTTGGAGGAGGTGTTAGCCTTGGATTTTCGGACAAATTGATCCTGACTCGACGAGCCCCATTTAAATGAGTATTAGCCTTAGATTTCTAACCTTTATCATATCCAAGCCCTTTTAGTTGGTATTAGACTTCAAATTTATGGGCAATAGACTTTTCTCCCAAACTTGATTGAACTTGGTTTTTGGAGGAGGTGTTAGCCTTGGATTTTCGGACAAATTGATCCTGACTCGACGAGCCCCATTTAAATGAGTATTAACCTTAGATTTATAACCTTTGTCATATCCAAGCCCTTTTAGTTGGTATTATACTTCAAATTTATGGGTAATAGACTTTTCTCCCAAACTTGATTGAACTTGGTTTTTGGAGGAGGTGTTAGCCTTGGATTTTCGGACAAATTGATCCTGACTCGACGAGCCCCATTTAAGTGAGTATTAGCCTTAGATTTCTAACCTTTGTCATATCCAAGCCCTTTTAGTTGGTATTAGACTTCAAATTTATGGATAATAGACTTTTCCCCCAAACTTGATTGAACTTGGTTTTTGGAGGTGTTAGCCTTGGATTTTCAGAAAAATTGATCCTGACTCGACGAGCCCCATTTAAATGAGTATTAGCCTTAGATTTCTAACTCTGTTCATATACAATCCCTTTTAGTTGGTATTAGACTTCAAATTTATGGGTAATAGACTTTTCCCTCAAACTTGATTGAACTTGGATTTTGGAGGAGGTGTTAGCCTTGGATTTTCGGACAAATTGATCCTGACTCGACGAGCCTCATTTAAATGAGTATTAGCCTTAGCTTTCTAACCTTGTTCATATCCAAGCCCTTTTAGTTTGTAATAGACTTCTAATTTATGGGAATAGACTTTTCCCCCAAACTTGATTGAACTTGGTTTTTGGTGGAGGTGTTAGCCTTGGATTTTCGGACAAATTGATCCCGACTCGACGAGCCCCATTTAAATGAGTATTAGCCATAGATTTCTAACCCTGTTCATATCCAAGCCCTTTTAGTTGGTATTAGACTTCAAATTTATGGGTAATAGACTTTTCTCCCAAACTTGATTGAACTTGGTTTTTGGAGGAGGTGTTAGCCTTGGATTTTCGGACAAATTGATCCTGACTCGATGAGCCCCATTTAAATGAGTATTAACATTAGATTTCTAACCTTTGTCATATCCAAGCCCTTTTAGTTGGTATTAGACTTCAAATTTATGGATAATAGACTTTTCCCCCAAACTTGATTGAACTTGGTTTTTGGAGGTGTTAGCCTTGGATTTTCAGACAAATTGATCCTGACTCGACGAGCCCCATTTAAATGAGTATTAGCCTTAGATTTCTAACCCTGTTCATACCCAAGCCCTTTTAGTTGGTATTAAACTTCAAATTTATGGGTAATAGACTTTTCCCCCAAACTTGATTGAACTTGGATTTTGGAGGAGGTGTTAGCCTTGGATTTTCGGACAAATTGATCCTGACTCGACGAGCCCCATTTAAATGAGTATTAACCTTAGATTTCTAACCTTTGTCATATCCAAGCCCTTTTAGTTGGTATTAGACTTCAAATTTATGGGTAATAGACTTTTCCCCCAAACTTGATTGAACTTGGTTTTTGGAGGTGTTAGCCTTGGAATTTCGGACAAATTGATCCTGACTCGACAAGCCCCATTTAAATGAGTATTAGCCTTAGATTTCTAACCTTTTTCATATCCAAGCACTCTTAGTTGGTATTAGACTTCAAATTTATGGGTAATAGACTTTTCTCCCAAACTTGATTGAACTTGGTTTTTGGAGGAGGTGTTAGCCTTGGATTTTCGGACAAATTGATCCTGACTCGACGAGCCCCATTTAAGTGAGTATTAGCCTTAGATTTATAACCTTTGTCATATCCAAGCCCTTTTAGTTGGTATTAGACTTCAAATTTATGGATAATAGACTTTTCCCCCAAACTTGATTGAACTTGGTTTTTGGAGGTGTTAGCCTTGGATTTTCAGAAAAATTGATCCTGACTCGACGAGCCCCATTTAAATGAGTATTAGCCTTAGATTTCTAACTCTGTTCATATACAATCCCTTTTAGTTGGTATTAGACTTCAAATTTATGGGTAATAGACTTTTCCCTCAAACTTGATTGAACTTGGATTTTGGAGGAGGTGTTAGCCTTGGATTTTCGGACAAATTGATCCTGACTCGACGAGCCTCATTTAAATGAGTATTAGCCTTAGCTTTCTAACCTTGTTCATATCCAAGCCCTTTTAGTTTGTAATAGACTTCTAATTTATGGGAATAGACTTTTCCCCCAAACTTGATTGAACTTGGTTTTTGGTGGAGGTGTTAGCCTTGGATTTCGGACAAATTGATCCCGACTCGACGAGCCCCATTTAAATGAGTATTAGCCATAGATTTCTAACCCTGTTCATATCCAAGCCCTTTTAGTTGGTATTAGACTTCAAATTTATGGGTAATAGACTTTTCTCCCAAACTTGATTGAACTTGGTTTTTGGAGGAGGTGTTAGCCTTGGATTTTCGGACAAATTGATCCTGACTCGATGATCCCCATTTAAATGAGTATTAACATTAGATTTCTAACCTTTGTCATATCCAAGCCCTTTTAGTTGGTATTAGACTTCAAATTTATGGATAATAGACTTTTCCCCCAAACTTGATTGAACTTGGTTTTTGGAGGTGTTAGCCTTGGATTTTCAGACAAATTGATCCTGACTCGACGAGCCCCATTTAAATGAGTATTAGCCTTAGATTTCTAACCCTGTTCATACCCAAGCCCTTTTAGTTGGTATTAAACTTCAAATTTATGGGTAATAGACTTTTCCCCCAAACTTGATTGAACTTGGATTTTGGAGGAGGTGTTAGCCTTGGATTTTCGGACAAATTGATCCTGACTTGACGAGCCCCATTTAAATGAGTATTAACCTTAGATTTCTAACCTTTGTCATATCCAAGCCCTTTTAGTTGGTATTAGACTTCAAATTTATGGGTAATAGACTTTTCCCCCAAACTTGATTGAACTTGGTTTTTGGAGGTGTTAGCCTTGGAATTTCGGACAAATTGATCCTGACTCGACAAGCCCCATTTAAATGAGTATTAGCCTTAGATTTCTAACCTATTTCATATCCAAGCACTCTTAGTTGGTATTAGACTTCAAATTTATGGGTAATAGACTTTTCCCCCAAACTTGATTGAACTTGGTTTTTGGAGGTGTTAGCCTTGGATTTCCGGACAAATTGATTCTGACTCGACGAGCCTCATTTAAATGAGTATTAGCCTTAGATTTCTAACCTTGTTCATATCCAAGCCCTTTTAGTTTGTAATAGACTTCTAATTTATGGGAATAGACTTTTCCCCCAAACTTGATTGAACTTGGTTTTTGGTGGAGGTGTTAGCCTTGGATTTTCGGACAAATGGATCCTGACTCGACGAGCCCCATTTAAATGAGTATTAGCCTTAGATTTCTAACCCTGTTCATATCCAAGCCCTTTTAGATGGTATTAGACTTCAAATTTATGGTTAATAGACTTTTCTCCCAAACTTGATTGAACTTGGTTTTTGGAGGAGGTGTTAGCCTTGGATTTTCGGACAAATTGATCCTGACTCGACGAGCCCCATTTAAATGAGTATTGGCCTTAGATTTGTAACCCTGTTCATATCCAAGCCCTTTTAGATGGTATTAGACTTCAAATTTATGGGTAATAGACTTTTCCCCCAAACTTGATTGAACTTGGTTTTTGGAGGTGTTAGCCTTGGATTTTCGGACAAATTGATCCTGACTCGACGAGCACCATTTAAATGAGTATTAGCCTTAGATTTCTAACCTTGTTCATATCCAAGCCTTTTAGTTGTTATTAGACTTCAAATTTATGGGTAATTGACTTTTCCCCCAAACTTGATTGAACTTGGTTTTTGGAGGAGGTGTCAGCCTTGGATTTTCGGTCAAATTGATCCTGACTCGACGAGCCCCATTTAAATGAGTATTAGCCTTAGATTTCTAACCCTGTTCATATTCAAGCCCTTTTAGTTGGTATTATACTTCAAATTTATGGGTAATAGACTTTTCCCCCAAACTTGATTGAACTTGGTTTTTGGAGGTGTTAGCCTTGGATATTTGGACAAATTGATCTTGACTCGACGAGCCCCATTTAAATGAGTATTAGCCTAAGATTTCTAACCTTATTCATATGCAAGCCCTTTTAGTTAGTATTAGACTTCAAATTTATAGGTAATAGATTTTTCCCCCAAACTTGATTGAACTTGGTTTTTGGAGGTGTTAGCCTTGGATATTCAGACAAATGGATCCTGACTCGACGAGCCCCGTTTAAATGAGTATTAGCCTTATATTTCTAACCTTATTCATATCCAAGCACTTTTAGTTGGTATTAGACTTCAAATTTATGGGTAATAGACTTTTCCCCCAAACTTGATTGAACTTGGTTTTTGGAGGTGTTAGCCTTGGATTTTCGGACAAATTGATCCTGACTTGACGAGCACCATTTAAATGAGTATTAGCCTTAGATTTATAACCTTGTTCTTATCCAATCATTTTAGTTGTTATTAGACTTCAAATTTATGGGTAATTGACTTTTCCCCCAAACTTGATTGAACTTGGTTTTTGGAGGAGGTGTTAGCCTTGGATTTTCGGTCAAATTGATCCTGACTCGACGAGCCCCATTTAAATGAGTATTAGCCTTAGATTTCTAACCCTGTTCATATCCAAGCCCTTTTAGTTGGTATTAGACTTCAAATTTATGGGTAATAGACTTTTCCCCCAAACTTGAATGAACTTGGTTTTTGGAGGTGTTAGCCTTGGATTTTCGGATAAATTGATCCTGGCTCGACGAACCTAATTTAAATGAGTATTAGCCTTATATTTCTAACCTTGTTCATATCCAATCCCTTTTAGTTTGTATTAAACTTCAAATTTATGGGAATAGACTTTTCCCCCAAACTTGATTGAACTTGATTTTTGGTGGAGGTGTTAGCCTTGGATTTTCGGACAAATTGATCCCGACTCGACGAGCCCCATTTAAATGAGTATTAGCCTTAGATTTCTAACCCTGTTCATATCCAAGCCCTTTTAGTTGGTATTAGACTTCAAATTTATGGGTAATAGACTTTTCCCCCAAACTTGATTGAACTTGGTTTTTGGAGGGGGTGTTAGCCTTGGATTTTCGGACAAATTGATCCTGACTCGACGAGCCCCATTTAAATGAGTATTGGCCTTAGATTTGTAACCCTGTTCATATCCAAGCCCTTTTAGATGGTATTAGACTTCAAATTTATGGGTAATAGACTTTTCCCCCAAACTTGATTGAACTTGGTTTTTGGTGGAGTTGTTAGCCTTGGATTTTCGGACAAATTGATTCCGACTCGACGAGCCCCATTTAAATGAGTATTAGTCTTAGATTTCTAACCCTGTTCATATCCAAGCCCTTTTAGTTGGTATTAGACTTCAAATTTATGGGTAATAGACTTTTCCCCCAAACTTGATTGAACTTGGTTTTTGGAGGAGATGTTAGCCTTGGATTTTCGGACAAATTGATCCTGCCTCGACGAGCCCCATTTAAATGAGTATTAGCCTTAGATTTCTAACCTTGTTCATATCGAAGCCCTTTTAGTTGGTATTAGACTCCAAATTTATGGGTAATAGACTTTTCCCCTAAACTTGATTGAACTTGGTTTTTGGAGGTGTTAGCCTTGGATTTTCGGACAAATTGATCCTGACTCGACGAGCCCCATTTAAATGATTATTAGCCTTAGATTTCTAACCTTTGTCATATACAAGCCCTTTTAGTTTGTATTAGACTTTAAATTTATGGGTAATAGACTTTTCCTCCAAACTTGATTGAACTTTGTTTTTGGAGGTGTTAGCCTTGGATATTCGGACAAATTGATCCTGACTCGACGAGCCCCATTTAAATGAGTATTAGCCTTATATTTCTATCCTTTGTCATATCCAACCCCTTTTAGTTGGCATTAGACTTCAAATTTATGGGTAATAGACTTTTCCCCCAAACTTGATTGAACTTGGTTTTTGGAGGTGTTAGCCTTGGATTTTCGGACAAATTGATCCTGACTCGACGAGCACCATTTAAATGAGTATTAGCCTTAGATTTCCAACCTTGTTCATATCCAAGCCTTTTAGTTGTTATTAGACTTCAAGTTTATGGGTAATAGACTTTTCCCCCAAACTTGATTGAACTTGGTTTTTGGAGGTGTTAGCCTTCGATTTTCGGACAAATTGACCCTGACTCGACGAGCCTCATTTAAATGAGTATTAGCCTTAAATTTCTAACCTTGTTCATATCCAAGCCCTTTTATTTTGTATTAGACTTCAAATTTATGGGAATAGACTTTTTCCCCCAAACTTGATTGAACTTGGTTTTTGGTGGAGGTGTTAGCCTTGGATTTTCGGACAAATTGATCCTGACTCGAGGAGCCCCATTTAAATGAGTATTAGCCTTAGATTTCTAACCTTGTTCATATACAAGCCCTTTTACTTGGTATTAGACTTCAACTTTATGGGTAATAGACTTTTCCCCCAAACTTGATTGAACTTGGTTTTTGGAGGTGTTAGCCTTGGATTTTCGGACAAATTGATCCTGACTCGACGAGCGTCATTTAAATGAGTATTAGCCTTAGAGTTCTAACCTTGTTCATATCCAAGCCCTCTTAGTTGGTATTAGACTTCAAATTTATGGGTAATAGACTTTTCCCCCAAACTTGATTGAACTTGGTTTTTGGAGGTGTTAGCCTTGGATTTTCGGACAAATTGATCCTGACTCGATGAGCCCCATTTAAATGAGTATTAGCATTATATTTCTAACCTTGTTCATATCCAAGCCCTTTTAATTGGTACTAGACTTCAAATTTATGGGTAATAGACTTTTCCCCCAAACTTAATTGAACTTGGTTTTTGGAGGTGTTAGCCTTGGATTTTCGGACAAATTGATACTGACTCGACGAGCCCCATTTAAATGAGTATTAGCCTTATATTTCCAACCTTGTTCATATCCAAGCCATTTTATTTTTTATTAGTCTTGAAATTTATGGGTAATAGACTTTTCCCCCAAACTTGATTGAACTTGGTTTTTGGAGGTGTTAGCCTTGGATTTTCGGACAAATTGATCCTGACTCGACGAGCATCATTTAAATGAGTATTAGCCTTATATTTCTAACCTTGTTCATATCCAAGCCCTTTTAGTTGGTATTAGACTTCAAATTTATGAGTAATAGGCTTTTCCCCCAAACTTGATTGAACTTGGTTTTTGGAGGTGTTAGCCTTGGATTGTCGGACAAATTGATCCTGACTCGACGAGCCCCATTTAAATGAGTATTAGCCTTGGATTTCTAACCTTGTTCATATCCAAGCCCTTTTAGTTTGTATTAGACTTCAAATTTATGGGAATAGACTTTTCCCCCAAACTTGATTGAACTTGGTTTTTGGAGGAGGTGTTAGCCTTGGATTTTTGGATAAATTGATCCTGACTCGACGACCCCTATTTAAATGAGTATTAGCCTTATATTTCTAACCTTGTTCATATCCAAGACCTTTTAGTTGGTATTAGACTTCAAATTTATGGGTATTAGACGTTTCCCCCAAACTTGATTGAACTTGGTTTTTGGAGGTGTTAGCCTTGGATTTTCGGACATATTGATCCTGACTCGACGAGCCCCATTTAAATGAGTATTAGCCTTATATTTCTAACCTTGTTCATATCCAAGCCCTTTTAGTTGGTACTAGACTTCAAATTTATGGGTAATAGACTTTTCCCCCAAACTTTATTGAACTTGGTTTTTGGATGGGGTGTTAGCCTTGGATTTTCGGACAAATTGATCGTGACTCGACGATCCTCATTTAAATGAGAATTTGCCTTAGATTTCTAACCTTGTTCATATACAAGCCCTTTTAGTTGGTATTAGACTTCAAATTTATGGTAATAGACTTTTCCCCCAAACTTGATTGGACTTGGTTTTTGGAGGGGGTGTTAGCCTTGGATTTTTGGACAAATTGATCCTGACTCGACGAGCCTCATTTAAATGAGTATTAGCCTTAGCTTTCTAACCTTGTTCATATCCAAGCCCTTTTATTGGTATTAGACTTCAAATTTATGGGTAATAGACTTTTCCACCAAACTTGATTGAACTTGGTTTTTGGAGGTGTTAGCCTTCGATTTTCGGACAAATTGATCCTGACTCGATGAGCCCCATTTAAATGAGTATTAGCCTTATATTTCTAACCTTGTTCATATCCAAGCCCTTTTAGTTGGTACTAGACTTCAAATTTATGGGTAATAGACTTTTCCCCCAAACTTAATTGAACTTGGTTTTTGGAGGTGTTAGCCTTGGATTTTCGGACAAATTGATACTGACTCGACGAGCCCCATTTAAATGAGTATTAGCCTTATATTTCCAACCTTGTTCATATCCAAGCCATTTTATTTTTTATTAGTCTTGAAATTTATGGGTAATAGACTTTTCCCCCAAACTTGATTGAACTTGGTTTTTGGAGGTGTTAGCCTTGGATTTTCGGACAAATTGATCCTGACTCGACGAGCATCATTTAAATGAGTATTAGCCTTATATTTCTAACCTTGTTCATATCCAAGCCCTTTTAGTTGGTATTAGACTTCAAATTTATGAGTAATAGGCTTTTCCCCCAAACTTGATTGAACTTGGTTTTTGGAGGTGTTAGCCTTGGATTGTCTGACAAATTGATCCTGACTCGACGAGCCCCATTTAAATGAGTATTAGCCTTGGATTTCTAACCTTGTTCATATCCAAGCCCTTTTAGTTTGTATTAGACTTCAAATTTATGGGAATAGACTTTTCCCCCAAACTTGATTGAACTTGGTTTTTGGAGGAGGTGTTAGCCTTGGATTTTTGGATAAATTGATCCTGACTCGACGACCCCTATTTAAATGAGTATTAGCCTTATATTTCTAACCTTATTCATATCCAAGCCCTTTTAGTTGGTATTAGACTTCAAATTTATGGGTATTAGACGTTTCCCCCAAACTTGATTGAACTTGGTTTTTGGAGGTGTTAGCCTTGGATTTTTCGGACAAATTGATCCTGACTCGACGAGCATCATTTAAATGAGTATTAGCCTTAGATTTCTAACCTTGTTCATATACAAGCCCTTTTACTTGGTATTAGACTTCAACTTTATGGGTAATAGACTTTTCCCCCAAACTTGATTGAACTTGGTTTTTGGAGGTGTTAGCCTTGGATTTTTCGGACAAATTGATCCTTACTCGACGAGCATCATTTAAATGAGTATTAGCCTTATATTTCTAACCTTGTTCATATCCAAGCCCTTTTAGTTGGTATTAGACTTCAAATTTATGAGTAATAGGCTTTTCCCCCAAACTTGATTGAACTTGGTTTTTGGAGGAGTTAGCCTTGGATTGTCGGACAAATTGATCCTGACTCGACGAGCCCCATTTAAATGAGTATTAGCCTTGGATTTCTAACCTTGTTCATATCCAAGCCCTTTTAGTTTGTATTAGACTTCAAATTTATGGGAATAGACTTTTCCCCCAAACTTGATTGAACTTGGTTTTTGGAGGAGGTGTTAGCCTTGGATTTTTGGATAAATTGATCCTGACTCGACGACCCCTATTTAAATGAGTATTAGCCTTATATTTCTAACCTTGTTCATATCCAAGCCCTTTTAGTTGGTATTAGACTTCAAATTTATGGGTATTAGACGTTTCCCCCAAACTTGATTGAACTTGGTTTTTGGAGGTGTTAGCCTTGGATTTTCGGACATATTGATCCTGACTCGACGAGCCCCATTTAAATGAGTATTAGCCTTATATTTCTAACCTTGTTCATATCCAAGCCCTTTTAGTTGGTACTAGACTTCAAATTTATGGGTAATAGACTTTTCCCCCAAACTTTATTGAACTTGGTTTTTGGATGGGGTGTTAGCCTTGGATTTTCAGACAAATTGATCGTGACTCGACGATCCTCATTTAAATGAGAATTTGCCTTAGATTTCTAACCTTGTTCATATACAAGCCCTTTTAGTTGGTATTAGACTTCAAATTTATGGTAATAGACTTTTCCCCCAAACTTGATTGGACTTGGTTTTTGGAGGGGGTGTTAGCCTTGGATTTTTGGACAAATTGATCCTGACTCGACGAGCCTCATTTAAATGAGTATTAGACTTAGCTTTCTAACCTTGTTCATATCCAAGCCCTTTTATTGGTATTAGACTTCAAATTTATGGGTAATAGACTTTTCCCCCAAACTTGATTGAACTTGGTTTTTGGAGGTGTTAGCCTTCGATTTTCGGACAAATTGATCCTGACTCGATGAGCCCCATTTAAATGAGTATTAGCCTTATATTTCTAACCTTGTTCATATCCAAGCCCTTTTAGTTGGTACTAGACTTCAAATTTATGGGTAATAGACTTTTCCCCCAAACTTAATTGAACTTGGTTTTTGGAGGTGTTAGCCTTGGATTTTCGGACAAATTGATCCTGACTCGACGAGCCCCATCTAAATGAGTATTAGCCTTATATTTCTAACATTTTTCATATCCAAGCCATTTTAGTTGGTATTAGACTTCAAATTTATGGGTAATAGACTTTTCCCCCAAACTTGATTGAACTTGGTTTTTGGAGGTGTAGCCTTGGATTTTCGGACAAATTGATCCTGACTCGAGGAGCCCCATTTAAATGAGTATTAGCCTTATATTTCTAACCTTGTTCATATCCAAGCCCTTTTATTGGTATTAGACTTCAAATTTATGGGTAATAGACTTTTCCCCCAAACTTGATTGAACTTGGTTTTTGGAGGTGTTAGCCTTCGATTTTCGGACAAATTGACCCTGACTCGACGAGCCGCATTTAAATGAGTATTAGCCTTAAATTTCTAACCTTGTTCATATCCAAGCCCTTTTATTTTGTATTAGACTTCAAATTTATGGGAATAGACTTTTCCCCCAAACTTGATTGAACTTGGTTTTTGGTGGAGGTGTTAGCCTTGGATTTTCGGACAAATTGATCCTGACTCGAGGAGCCCCATTTAAATGAGTATTAGCCTTAGATTTCTAACCTTGTTCATATACAAGACCTTTTACTTGGTATTAGACTTCAACTTTATGGGTAATAGACTTTTCCCCCAAACTTGATTGAACTTGGTTTTTGGAGGTGTTAGCCTTGGATTTTTCGGACAAATTGATCCTTACTCGACGAGCATCATTTAAATGAGTATTAGCCTTATATTTCTAACCTTGTTCATATCCAAGCCGTTTTAGTTGGTATTAGACTTCAAATTTATGAGTAATAGGCTTTTCCCCCAAACTTGATTGAACTTGGTTTTTGGAGGTGTTAGCCTTGGATTGTCGGACAAATTGATCCTGACTCGACGAGCCCCATTTAAATGTGTATTAGCCTTGGATTTCTAACCTTGTTCATATCCAAGCCCTTTTAGTTTGTATTAGACTTCAAATTTATGGGAATAGACTTTTCCCCCAAACTTGATTGAACTTGGTTTTTGGAGGATGTGTTAGCCTTGGATTTTTGGATAAATTGATCCTGACTCGACGACCCCTATTTAAATGAGTATTAGCCTTATATTTCTAACCTTGTTCATATCCAAGCCCTTTTAGTTGGTATTAGACTTCAAATTTATGGGTATTAGACGTTTCCCCCAAACTTGATTGAACTTGGTTTTTGGAGGTGTTAGCCTTGGATTTTCGGACATATTGATCCTGACTCGACGAGCCCCATTTAAATGAGTATTAGCCTTATATTTCTAACCTTGTTCATATCCAAGCCCTTTTAGTTGGTACTAGACTTCAAATTTATGGGTAATAGACTTTTCCCCCAAACTTTATTGAACTTGGTTTTTGGATGGGGTGTTAGCCTTGGATTTTCGGACAAATTGATCGTGACTCGACGATCCTCATTTAAATGAGAATATGCCTTAGATTTCTAACCTTGTTCATATACAAGCCCTTTTAGTTGGTATTAGACTTCAAATTTATGGTAATAGACTTTTCCCCCAAACTTGATTGGACTTGGTTTTTGGAGGGGGTGTTAGCCTTGGATTTTTGGACAAATTGATCCTGACTCGACGAGCCTCATTTAAATGAGTATTAGCCTTAGCTTTCTAACCTTGTTCATATCCAAGCCCTTTTATTGGTATTAGACTTCAAATTTATGGGTAATAGACTTTTCCCCCAAACTTGATTGAACTTGGTTTTTGGAGGTGTTAGCCTTCGATTTTCGGACAAATTGATCCTGACTCGATGAGCCCCATTTAAATGAGTATTAGCCTTATATTTCTAACCTTGTTCATATCCAAGCCCTTTTAGTTGGTACTAGACTTCAAATTTATGGGTAATAGACTTTTCCCCCAAACTTAATTGAACTTGGTTTTTGGAGGTGTTAGCCTTGGATTTTCGGACAAATTGATCCTGACTCGACGAGCCCCATCTAAATGAGTATTAGCCTTATATTTCTAACATTTTTCATATCCAAGCCATTTTAGTTGGTATTAGACTTCAAATTTATGGGTAATAGACTTTTCCCCCAAACTTGATTGAACTTGGTTTTTGGAGGTGTAGCCTTGGATTTTCGGACAAATTGATCCTGACTCGAGGAGCCCCATTTAAATGAGTATTAGCCTTATATTTCTAACCTTGTTCATATCCAAGCCCTTTTATTGGTATTAGACTTCAAATTTATGGGTAATAGACTTTTCCCCCAAACTTGATTGAACTTGGTTTTTGGAGGTGTTAGCCTTCGATTTTCGGACAAATTGACCCTGACTCGACGAGCCGCATTTAAATGAGTATTAGCCTTAAATTTCTAACCTTGTTCATATCCAAGCCCTTTTATTTTGTATTAGACTTCAAATTTATGGGAATAGACTTTTCCCCCAAACTTGATTGAACTTGGTTTTTGGTGGAGGTGTTAGCCTTGGATTTTCGGACAAATTGATCCTGACTCGAGGAGCCCCATTTAAATGAGTATTAGCCTTAGATTTCTAACCTTGTTCATATACAAGCCCTTTTACTTGGTATTAGACTTCAACTTTATGGGTAATAGACTTTTCCCCCAAACTTGATTGAACTTGGTTTTTGGAGGTGTTAGCCTTGGATTTTCGGACAAATTGATCCTGACTCGACGAGCGTCATTTAAATGAGTATTAGCCTTAGATTTCTAACCTTGTTCATATCCAAGCCCTCTTAGTTGGTATTAGACTTCAAATTTATGGGTAATAGACGTTTCCCCCAAACTTGATTGAACTTGGTTTTTGGAGGTGTTAGCCTTGGATTTTCGGACATATTGATCCTGACTCGACGAGCCCCATTTAAATGAGTATTAGCCTTATATTTCTAACCTTGTTCATATCCAAGCCCTTTTAGTTGGTACTAGACTTCAAATTTATGGGTAATAGACTTTTCCCCCAAACTTTATTGAACTTGGTTTTTGGATGGGGTGTTAGCCTTGGATTTTCGGACAAATTGATCGTGACTCGACGATCCTCATTTAAATGAGAATTTGCCTTAGATTTCTAACCTTGTTCAAATACAAGCCCTTTTAGTTGGTATTAGACTTCAAATTTATGGTAATAGACTTTTCCCCCAAACTTGATTGGACTTGGTTTTTGGAGGGGGTGTTAGCCTTGGATTTTTGGACAAATTGATCCTGACTCGACGAGCCTCATTTAAATGAGTATTAGACTTTGCTTTCTAACCTTGTTCATATCCAAGCCCTTTTATTGGTATTAGACTTCAAATTTATGGGTAATAGACTTTTCCCCCAAACTTGATTGAACTTGGTTTTTGGAGGTGTTAGCCTTCGATTTTGGGACAAATTGATCCTGACTCGATGAGCCCCATTTAAATGAGTATTAGCCTTATATTTATAACCTTGTTCATATCCAAGCCCTTTTAGTTGGTACTAGACTTCAAATTTATGGGTAATAGACGTTTCCCCCAAACTTGATTGAACTTGGTTTTTGGAGGTGTTAGCCTTGGATTTTCGGACATATTGATCCTGACTCGACGAGCCCCATTTAAATGAGTATTAGCCTTATATTTCTAACCTTGTTCATATCCAAGCCCTTTTAGTTGGTACTAGACTTCAAATTTATGGGAATAGACTTTTCCCCCAAACTTAATTGAACTTGGTTTTTGGAGGTGTTAGCCTTGGATTTTCGGACAAATTGATCTTCACTCGACGAGCCCCATCTAAATGAGTATTAGCCTTATATTTCTAACATTTTTCATATCCAAGCCATTTTAGTTGGTATTAGACTTCAAATTTATGGGTAATAGACTTTTCCCCCAAACTTGATTGAACTTGGTTTTTGGAGGTGTAGCCTTGGATTTTCGGACAAATTGATCCTGACTCGAGGAGCCCCATTTAAATGAGTATTAGCCTTATATTTCTAATCTTGTTCATATCCAAGCCCTTTTAGTTGGAACTAGACTTCAAATTTATGGGTAATAGACTTTTCCCCCAAAGTTTATTGAACTTGGTTTTTGGAGGGGGTGTTAGCCTTGGATTTTCGGACATATTGATCCTGACTCGACGAACCCCATTTAAATGAGTATTAGCCTTATATTTCTAACCTTGTTCATATCCAAGACCTTTTAGTTGGTACTAGACTTCAAATTTATGGGTAATAGACTTTTACCCCAAACTTGATTGAACTTGGTTTTTGGTGGAGGTGTTAGCCTTGGATTTTTGGACAAATTGATCCCGACTCGACGAGCCCCATTTAAATGAGTATTAGCCTTAGATTTCTAACCCTGTTCATATCCAAGCCCTTTTAGTTGGTATTAGACTTCAAATTTATGGGTAATAGACTTTTCCCCCAAACTTGATTGAACTTGGTTTTTGGAGGGGGTGTTAGCCTTGGATTTTTGGACAAATTGATCCTGACTCGACGAGCCCCATTTAAATGAGTATTAGCCTTATATTTCTAACCTTGTTCATATCCAAGCCCTTTTAGTTGGTATTAGACTTCAAATTTATGGGTAATAGACTTTTCCCCCAAACTTGTTTGAACTTGGTTTTTGGAGGGGGTGTTAGCCTTGGATTTTCGGACAAATTGATCCTAACTCGACGAGCCTCATTTAAATGAGTATTAGCGTTATATTTCTAACCTTGTTCATATCCAAGCCCTTTTAATTGGTACTAGACTTCAAATTTATGGGTAATAGACTTTTACCCCAAACTTGATTGAACTTGGTTTTTGGTGGAGGTGTTAGCCTTGGATTTTCGGACAAATTGATCCTGACTCGACGAGCCCCATTTAAATGAGTATTAGCCTTATATTTCTAACCTTGTTCATATCCAAGCCCTTTTAGTTGGTATTAGACTTCAAATTTATGGGTAATAGACTTTTCCCCCAAACTTGATTGAACTTGGTTTTTGGAGGGGGTGTTAGCCTTGGATTTTCGGACAAATTGATCCTAACTCGACGAGCCTCATTTAAATGAGTATTAGCGTTATATTTCTAACCTTGTTCATATCCAAGCCCTTTTAATTGGTACTAGACTTCAAATTTATGGGTAATAGACTTTTACCCCAAACTTGATTGAACTTGGTTTTTGGTGGAGGTGCTAGCCTTGGATTTTCGGACAAATTGATCCTGACTCGACGAGCCCCATTTAAATGAGTATTAGCCTTATATTTCTAACCTTGTTCATATCCAAGCCTTTTTAGTTGGTATTAGACTTCGAATTTATGGGTAATAGACTTTTCCCCCAAACTTGATTGAACTTGGTTTTTGGAGGGGGTGTTAGCCTTGGATTTTCGGACAAATTGATCCTGACTCGACAAGCCTCATTTAAATGAGTATTAGCCTTATATTTCTAACCTTGTTCATATCCAAGCCTTTTTAGTTGGTACTAGACTTCAAATTTATGGGTAATAGACTTTTCCCCCAAACTTAATTGGACTTGGTTTTTGGAGGGGGTGTTAGCTTTGGATTTTCGGACAAATTGATCCACACATGACGAGCCTCATTTAAATGAGTATTAGCCTTATATTTCTAACCTTGTTCATATCCAAGCCCTTTTAGTTGGTATTAGACTTCAAATTTATGGGTAATAGACTTTTCCCCCAAAGTTGATTGAACTTGGTTTTTGGAGGGGGTGTTGGCTTTGGATTTTCGGACAAATTGATCCTCACATGACGAGCCACATTTAAATGAGTATTAGCCTTAGATTTCTAACCTTGTTCATATCCAAGCCCTTTTGGTTGGTATTAGACTTCAAATTTATGGGTAATAGACTTTTCCCCCAAACTTGATTGAACTTAGTTTTTGGAGGTGTTAGCCTTAGATTTTCGGACATATTGATCCTGACTCGACAAACCCCATTTAAATGAGTATTAGCCTTATTTTTCTAACCTTGTTCATATCCAAGCCCTTTTAGTTGGTACTAGACTTCAAATTTATGGGTAATAGACTTTTCCCCCAAACTTGATTGAACTTGGTTTTTGGAGGGGGTGTTAGCCTTGGATTTTCAGACAAATTGATCCTGACTCAATGAGCCTCATTTAAATGAGTATTAGCCTTATATTTCTAACCTTGTTCATATCCAAGCCCTTTTAGTTGGTATTAGACTTCAAATTTATGGGTAATAGACTTTTCCCCCAAACTTGATTGAACTTGGTTTTTGGAGGGGGTGTTAGCCTTGGATTTTCGGACAAATTGATCCTCACATGACAAGCCTCATTTAAATGAGTATTAGCGTTATATTTCTAACCTTGTTCATATCCAAGCCCTTTTAATTGGTACTAGACTTCAAATTTAAGGGTAATAGACTTTTCCCCCAAACTTGATTGAACTTGGTTTTTGGTGGAGTTGTTAGCCTTGGATTTTCAGACAAATTGATCCCGACTCGACGAGCCCCATTTAAATGAGTATTAGCCTTAGATTTCTAACCCTGTTCATATCCAAGCCGTTTTAGTTGGTATTAGACTTCAAATTTATGGGTAATAGACTTTTCCCCCAAACTTGATTGAACTTGGTTTTTGGAGGGGGTGTTAGCCTTGTATTTTCGGACAAATTGATCCCGACTCGACGAGCCCCATTTAAATGAGTATTAGCCTTAGATTTCTAACCCTGTTCATATCCAAGCCCTTTTAGTTGGTATTAGACTTCAAATTTATGGGTATTAGACGTTTCCCCCAAACTTGATTGAACTTGGTTTTTGGAGGTGTTAGCCTTGGATTTTCGGACATATTGATCCTGACTCGACGAGCCCCATTTAAATGAGTATTAGCCTTATATTTCTAACCTTGTTCATATCCAAGCCCTTTTAGTTGGTATTAGACTTCAAATTTATAGGTAATAGACTTTTCCCCCAAACTTGATTGAACTTGGTTTTTGGAGGGGGTGTTAGCCTTGGATTTTCGGACAAATTGATCCTGACTCGACGAGCCTCATTTAAATGAGTATTAGCCTTATATTTCTAACCTTGTTCATATCCAGGCCTTTTTAGTTGGTACTAGACTTCAAATTTATGGGTAATAGACTTTTCCCCCAAACTAAATTGGACTTGGTTTTTGGAGGGGGTGTTAGCTTTGGATTTTCGGACAAATTGATCCACACATGACGAGCCTCATTTAAATGAGTATTAGCCTTATATTTCTAACCTTGTTCATATCCAAGCCCTTTTAGTTGGTATTGGACTTCAAATTTATGGGTAATAGACTTTTCCCCCAAAGTTGATTGAACTTGGTTTTTGGAGGGGGTGTTGGCTTTGGATTTTCGGACAAATTGATCCTCACATGACGAGCCACATTTAAATGAGTATTAGCCTTAGATTTCTAACCTTGTTCATATCCAAGCCCTTTTGGTTGGTATTAGACTTCAAATTTATGGGTAATAGACTTTTCCCCCAAACTTGATTGAACTTGGTTTTTGGAGGTGTTAGCCTTAGATTTTCGGACATATTGATCCTGACTCGACAAACCCCATTTAAATGAGTATTAGCCTTATTTTTCTAACCTTGTTCATATCCAAGCCCTTTTAGTTGGTACTAGACTTCAAATTTATGGGTAATAGACTTTTCCCCCAAACTTGATTGAACTTGGTTTTTGGAGGGGGTGTTAGCCTTGGATTTTCGGACAAATTGATCCTGACTCGACGAGCCTCATTTAAATGAGTATTAGCCTTATATTTCTAACCTTGTTCATATCCAGGCCTTTTTAGTTGGTACTAGACTTCAAATTTATGGGTAATAGACTTTTCCCCCAAAGTTGATTGAACTTGGTTTTTGGAGGGGGTGTTAGCCTTGGATTTTCAGACAAATTGATCCTGACTCGATGAGCCTCATTTAATTGAGTATTAGCCTTATATTTCTAACCTTGTTCATATCCAGGCCCTTTTAGTTGGTATTAGACTTCAAATTTATGGGTAATAGACTTTTCCCCCAAACTTGATTGAACTTGGTTTTTGGAGGGGGTGTTAGCCTTGGATTTTCGGACAAATTGATCCTCACATGACAAGCCTCATTTAAATGAGTATTAGCGTTATATTTCTAACCTTGTTCATATCCAAGCCCTTTTAATTGGTACTAGACTTCAAATTTATGGGTAATAGACTTTTCCCCCAAACTTGATTGAACTTGGTTTTTGGTGGAGTTATTAGCCTTGGATTTTCGGACAAATTGATCCCGACTCGACGAGCCCCATTTAAATGAGTATTAGCCTTAGATTTCTAACCCTGTTCATATCCAAGCCGTTTTAGTTGGTATTAGACTTCAAATTTATGGGTAATAGACTTTTCCCCCAAACTTGATTGAACTTGGTTTTTGGAGGGGGTGTTAGCCTTGTATTTTCGGACAAATTGATCCCGACTCGACGAGCCCCATTTAAATGAGTATTAGCCTTAGATTTCTAACCCTGTTCATATCCAAGCCCTTTTAGTTGGTATTAGACTTCAAATTTATGGGTATTAGACGTTTCCCCCAAACTTGATTGGACTTGGTTTTTGGAGGGGGTGTTAGCCTTGGATTTTTGGACAAATTGATCCTGACTCGACGAGCCTCATTTAAATGAGTATTAGCCTTAGCTTTCTAACCTTGTTCATATCCAAGCCCTTTTATTGGTATTAGACTTCAAATTTATGGGTAATAGACTTTTCCCCCAAACTTGATTGAACTTGGTTTTTGGAGGTGTTAGCCTTCGATTTTCGGACAAATTGATCCTGACTCGATGAGCCCCATTTAAATGAGTATTAGCCTTATATTTCTAACCTTGTTCATATCCAAGCCCTTTTAGTTGGTACTAGACTTCAAATTTATGGGTAATAGACTTTTCCCCCAAACTTAATTGAACTTGGTTTTTGGAGGTGTTAACCTTGGATTTTCGGACAAATTGATCCTGACTCGACGAGCCCCATCTAAATGAGTATTAGCCTTATATTTCTAACATTTTTCATATCCAAGCCATTTTAGTTGGTATTAGACTTCAAATTTATGGGTAATAGACTTTTCCCCCAAACTTGATTGAACTTGGTTTTTGGAGGTGTAGCCTTGGATTTTCGGACAAATTGATCCTGATTCGAGGAGCCCCATTTAAATGAGTATTAGCCTTATATTTCTAACCTTGTTCATATCCAAGCCCTTTTATTGGTATTAGACTTCAAATTTATGGGTAATAGACTTTTCCCCCAAACTTGATTGAACTTGGTTTTTGGAGGTGTTAGCCTTCGATTTTCGGACAAATTGACCCTGACTCGACGAGCCGCATTTAAATGAGTATTAGCCTTAAATTTCTAACCTTGTTCATATCCAAGCCCTTTTATTTTGTATTAGACTTCAAATTTATGGGAATAGACTTTTCCCCCAAACTTGATTGAACTTGGTTTTTGGTGGAGGTGTTAGCCTTGGATTTTCGGACAAATTGATCCTGACTCGAGGAGCCCCATTTAAATGAGTATTAGCCTTAGATTTCTAACCTTGTTCATATACAAGCCCTTTTACTTGGTATTAGACTTCAACTTTATGGGTAATAGACTTTTCCCCCAAACTTGATTGAACTTGGTTTTTGGAGGTGTTAGCCTTGGATTTTCGGACAAATTGATCCTGACTCGACGAGCGTCATTTAAATGAGTATTAGCCTTAGATTTCTAACCTTGTTCATATCCAAGCCCTCTTAGTTGGTATTAGACTTCAAATTTATGGGTAATAGACGTTTCCCCGAAACTTGATTGAACTTGGTTTTTGGAGGTGTTAGCCTTGGATTTTCGGACATATTGATCCTGACTCGACGAGCCCCATTTAAATGAGTATTAGCCTTATATTTCTAACCTTGTTCATATCCAAGCCCTTTTAGTTGGTACTAGACTTCAAATTTATGGGTAATAGACTTTTCCCCCAAACTTTATTGAACTTGGTTTTTGGATGGGGTGTTAGCCTTGGATTTTCGGACAAATTGATCGTGACTCGACGATCCTCATTTAAATGAGAATTTGCCTTAGATTTCTAACCTTGTTCAAATACAAGCCCTTTTAGTTGGTATTAGACTTCAAATTTATGGTAATAGACTTTTCCCCCAAACTTGATTGGACTTGGTTTTTGGAGGGGGTGTTAGCCTTGGATTTTTGGACAAATTGATCCTGACTCGACGAGCCTCATTTAAATGAGTATTAGACTTTGCTTTCTAACCTTGTTCATATCCAAGCCCTTTTATTGGTATTAGACTTCAAATTTATGGGTAATAGACTTTTCCCCCAAACTTGATTGAACTTGGTTTTTGGAGGTGTTAGCCTTCGATTTTGGGACAAATTGATCCTGACTCGATGAGCCCCATTTAAATGAGTATTAGCCTTATATTTCTAACCTTGTTCATATCCAAGCCCTTTTAGTTGGTACTAGACTTCAAATTTATGGGTAATAGACGTTTCCCCCAAACTTGATTGAACTTGGTTTTTGGAGGTGTTAGCCTTGGATTTTCGGACATATTGATCCTGACTCGACGAGCCCCATTTAAATGAGTATTAGCCTTATATTTCTAACCTTGTTCATATCCAAGCCCTTTTAGTTTGGACTAGACTTCAAATTTATGGGTAATAGACTTTTCCCCCAAACTTAATTGAACTTGGTTTTTGGAGGTGTTAGCCTTGGATTTTCGGACAAATTGATCCTGACTCGACGAGCCCCATCTAAATGAGTATTAGCCTTATATTTCTAACATTTTTCATATCCAAGCCATTTTAGTTGGTATTAGACTTCAAATTTATGGGTAATAGACTTTTCCCCCAAACTTGATTGAACTTGGTTTTTGGAGGTGTAGCCTTGGATTTTCGGACAAATTGATCCTGACTCGAGGAGCCCCATTTAAATGAGTATTAGCCTTATATTTCTAACCTTGTTCATATCCAAGCCCTTTTATTGGTATTAGACTTCAAATTTATGGGTAATAGACTTTTCCCCCAAACTTGATTGAACTTGGTTTTTGGAGGTGTTAGCCTTCGATTTTCGGACAAATTGACCCTGACTCGACGAGCCGCATTTAAATGAGTATTAGCCTTAAATTTCTAACCTTGTTCATATCCAAGCCCTTTTATTTTGTATTAGACTTCAAATTTATGGGAATAGACTTTTCCCCCAAACTTGATTGAACTTGGTTTTTGGTGGAGGTGTTAGCCTTGGATTTTCGGACAAATTATTCCTGACTCGAGGAGCCCCATTTAAATGAGTATTAGCCTTAGATTTCTAACCTTGTTCATATACAAGCCCTTTTACTTGGTATTAGACTTCAACTTTATGGGTAATAGACTTTTCCCCCAAACTTGATTGAACTTGGTTTTTGGAGGTGTTAGCCTTGGATTTTCGGACAAATTGATCCTGACTCGACGAGCGTCATTTAAATGAGTATTAGCCTTAGATTTCTAACCTTGTTCATATCCAAGCCCTCTTAGTTGGTATTAGACTTCAAATTTATGGGTAATAGACGTTTCCCCCAAACTTGATTGAACTTGGTTTTTGGAGGTGTTAGCCTTGGATTTTCGGACATATTGATCCTGACTCGACGAGCCCCATTTAAATGAGTATTAGCCTTATATTTCTAACCTTGTTCATATCCAAGCCCTTTTAGTTGGTATTGGACTTCAAATTTATGGGTAATAGACTTTTCCCCCAAAGTTGATTGAACTTGGTTTTTGGAGGGGGTGTTGGCTTTGGATTTTCGGACAAATTGATCCTCACATGACGAGCCACATTTAAATGAGTATTAGCCTTAGATTTCTAACCTTGTTCATATCCAAGCCCTTTTGGTTGGTATTAGACTTCAAATTTATGGGTAATAGACTTTTCCCCCAAACTTGATTGAACTTGGTTTTTGGAGGTGTTAGCCTTAGATTTTCGGACATATTGATCCTGACTCGACAAACCCCATTTAAATGAGTATTAGCCTTATTTTTCTAACCTTGTTCATATCCAAGCCCTTTTAGTTGGTACTAGACTTCAAATTTATGGGTAATAGACTTTTCCCCCAAACTTGATTGAACTTGGTTTTTGGAGGGGGTGTTAGCCTTGGATTTTCGGACAAATTGATCCTGACTCGACGAGCCTCATTTAAATGAGTATTAGCCTTATATTTCTAACCTTGTTCATATCCAGGCCTTTTTAGTTGGTACTAGACTTCAAATTTATGGGTAATAGACTTTTCCCCCAAACTTGATTGAACTTGGTTTTTGGAGGGGGTGTTAGCCTTGGATTTTCAGACAAATTGATCCTGACTCGATGAGCCTCATTTAAATGAGTATTAGCCTTATATTTCTAACCTTGTTCATATCCAGGCCCTTTTAGTTGGTATTAGACTTCAAATTTATGGGTAATAGACTTTTCCCCCAAACTTGATTGAACTTGGTTTTTGGTGGAGTTGTTAGCCTTGGATTTTCGGACAAATTGATCCCGACTCGACGAGCCCCATTTAAATGAGTATTAGCCTTAGATTTCTAACCCTGTTCATATCCAAGCCGTTTTAGTTGGTATTAGACTTCAAATTTATGGGTAATAGACTTTTCCCCCAAACTTGATTGAACTTGGTTTTTGGAGGGGGTGTTAGCCTTGTATTTTCGGACAAATTGATCCCGACTCGACGAGCCCCATTTAAATGAGTATTAGCCTTAGATTTCTAACCCTGTTCATATCCAAGCCCTTTTAGTTGGTATTAGACTTCAAATTTATGGGTATTAGACGTTTCCCCCAAACTTGATTGAACTTGGTTTTTGGAGGTGTTAGCCTTGGATTTTCGGACATATTGATCCTGACTCGACGAGCCCCATTTAAATGAGTATTAGCCTTATATTTCTAACCGTGTTCATATCCAAGCCCTTTTAGTTGGTACTAGACTTCAAATTTATGGGTAATAGACTTTTCCCCCAAACTTTATTGAACTTGGTTTTTGGATGGGGTGTTAGCCTTGGATTTTCGAACAAATTGATCGTGACTCGACGATCCTCATTTAAATGAGAATTTGCCTTAGATTTCTAACCTTGTTCATATACAAGCCCTTTTAGTTGGTATTAGACTTCAAATTTATGGTAATAGACTTTTCCCCCAAACTTGATTGGACTTGGTTTTTGGAGGGGGTGTTAGCCTTGGATTTTTGGACAAATTGATCCTGACTCGACGAGCCTCATTTAAATGAGTATTAGCCTTAGCTTTCTAACCTTGTTCATATCCAAGCCCTTTTATTGGTATTAGACTTCAAATTTATGGGTAATAGACTTTTCCCCCAAACTTGATTGAACTTGGTTTTTGGAGGTGTTAGCCTTCGATTTTCGGACAAATTGATCCTGACTCGATGAGCCCCATTTAAATGAGTATTAGCCTTATATTTCTAACCTTGTTCATATCCAAGCCCTTTTAGTTGGTACTAGACTTCAAATTTATGGGTAATAGACTTTTCCCCCAAACTTAATTGAACTTGGTTTTTGGAGGTGTTAGCCTTGGATTTTCGGACAAATTGATCCTGACTCGACGAGCCCCATCTAAATGAGTATTAGCCTTATATTTCTAACATTTTTCATATCCAAGCCATTTTAGTTGGTATTAGACTTCAAATTTATGGGTAATAGACTTTTCCCCCAAACTTGATTGAACTTGGTTTTTGGAGGTGTAGCCTTGGATTTTCGGACAAATTGATCCTGACTCGAGGAGCCCCATTTAAATGAGTATTAGCCTTATATTTCTAACCTTGTTCATATCCAAGCCCTTTTATTGGTATTAGACTTCAAATTTATGGGTAATAGACTTTTCCCCCAAACTTGATTGAACTTGGTTTTTGGAGGTGTTAGCCTTCGATTTTCGGACAAATTGACCCTGACTCGACGAGCCGCATTTAAATGAGTATTAGCCTTAAATTTCTAACCTTGTTCATATCCAAGCCCTTTTATTTTGTATTAGACTTCAAATTTATGGGAATAGACTTTTCCCCCAAACTTGATTGAACTTGGTTTTTGGTGGAGGTGTTAGCCTTGGATTTTCGGACAAATTGATCCTGACTCGAGGAGCCCCATTTAAATGAGTATTAGCCTTAGATTTCTAACCTTGTTCATATACAAGCCCTTTTACTTGGTATTAGACTTCAACTTTATGGGTAATAGACTTTTCCCCCAAACTTGATTGAACTTGGTTTTTGGAGGTGTTAGCCTTGGATTTTCGGACAAATTGATCCTGACTCGACGAGCGTCATTTAAATGAGTATTAGCCTTAGATTTCTAACCTTGTTCATATCCAATCCCTCTTAGTTGGTATTAGACTTCAAATTTATGGGTAATAGACGTTTCCCCCAAACTTGATTGAACTTGGTTTTTGGAGGTGTTAGCCTTGGATTTTCGGACATATTGATCCTGACTCGACGAGCCCCATTTAAATGAGTATTAGCCTTATATTTCTAACCTTGTTCATATCCAAGCCCTTTTAGTTGGTACTAGACTTCAAATTTATGGGTAATAGACTTTTCCCCCAAACTTTATTGAACTTGGTTTTTGGATGGGGTGTTAGCCTTGGATTTTCGGACAAATTGATCGTGACTCGACGATCCTCATTTAAATGAGAATTTGCCTTAGATTTCTAACCTTGTTCAAATACAAGCCCTTTTAGTTGGTATTAGACTTCAAATTTATGGTAATAGACTTTTCCCCCAAACTTGATTGGACTTGGTTTTTGGAGGGGGTGTTAGCCTTGGATTTTTGGACAAATTGATCCTGACTCGACGAGCCTCATTTAAATGAGTATTAGACTTTGCTTTCTAACCTTGTTCATATCCAAGCCCTTTTATTGGTATTAGACTTCAAATTTATGGGTAATAGACTTTTCCCCCAAACTTGATTGAACTTGGTTTTTGGAGGTGTTAGCCTTCGATTTTGGGACAAATTGATCCTGACTCGATGAGCCCCATTTAAATGAGTATTAGCCTTATATTTCTAACCTTGTTCATATCCAAGCCCTTTTAGTTGGTACTAGACTTCAAATTTATGGGTAATAGACGTTTCCCCCAAACTTGATTGAACTTGGTTTTTGGAGGTGTTAGCCTTGGATTTTCGGACATATTGATCCTGACTCGACGAGCCCCATTTAAATGAGTATTAGCCTTATATTTCTAACCTTGTTCATATCCAAGCCCTTTTAGTTGGTACTAGACTTCAAATTTATGGGTAATAGACTTTTCCCCCAAACTTAATTGAACTTGGTTTTTGGAGGTGTTAGCCTTGGATTTTCGGACAAATTGATCCTGACTCGACGAGCCCCATCTAAATGAGTATTAGCCTTATATTTCTAACATTTTTCATATCCAAGCCATTTTAGTTGGTATTAGACTTCAAATTTATGGGTAATAGACTTTTCCCCCAAACTTGATTGAACTTGGTTTTTGGAGGTGTAGCCTTGGATTTTCGGACAAATTGATCCTGACTCGAGGAGCCCCATTTAAATGAGTATTAGCCTTATATTTCTAACCTTGTTCATATCCAAGCCCTTTTATTGGTATTAGACTTCAAATTTATGGGTAATAGACTTTTCCCCCAAACTTGATTGAACTTGGTTTTTGGAGGTGTTAGCCTTCGATTTTCGGACAAATTGACCCTGACTCGACGAGCCGCATTTAAATGAGTATTAGCCTTAAATTTCTAACCTTGTTCATATCCAAGCCCTTTTATTTTGTATTAGACTTCAAATTTATGGGAATAGACTTTTCCCCCAAACTTGATTGAACTTGGTTTTTGGTGGAGGTGTTAGCCTTGGATTTTCGGACAAATTGATCCTGACTCGAGGAGCCCCATTTAAATGAGTATTAGCCTTAGATTTCTAACCTTGTTCATATACAAGCCCTTTTACTTGGTATTAGACTTCAACTTTATGGGTAATAGACTTTTCCCCCAAACTTGATTGAACTTGGTTTTTGGAGGTGTTAGCCTTGGATTTTCGGACAAATTGATCCTGACTCGACGAGCGTCATTTAAATGAGTATTAGCCTTAGATTTCTAACCTTGTTCATATCCAAGCCCTCTTAGTTGGTATTAGACTTCAAATTTATGGGTAATAGACGTTTCCCCCAAACTTGATTGAACTTGGTTTTTGGAGGTGTTAGCCTTGGATTTTCGGACATATTGATCCTGACTCGACGAGCCCCATTTAAATGAGTATTAGCCTTATATTTATAACCTTGTTCATATCCAAGCCCTTTTAGTTGGTATTAGACTTCAAATTTATGGGTAATAGACTTTTCCCCCAAAGTTGATTGAACTTGGTTTTTGGAGGGGGTGTTGGCTTTGGATTTTCGGACAAATTGATCCTCACATGACGAGCCACATTTAAATGAGTATTAGCCTTAGATTTCTAACCTTGTTCATATCCAAGCCCTTTTGGTTGGTATTAGACTTCAAATTTATGGGTAATAGACTTTTCCCCCAAACTTGATTGAACTTGGTTTTTGGAGGTGTTAGCCTTAGATTTTCGGACATATTGATCCTGACTCGACAAACCCCATTTAAATGAGTATTAGCCTTATTTTTCTAACCTTGTTCATATCCAAGCCCTTTTAGTTGGTACTAGACTTCAAATTTATGGGTAATAGACTTTTCCCCCAAACTTGATTGAACTTGGTTTTTGGAGGGGGTGTTAGCCTTGGATTTTCAGACAAATTGATCCTGACTCAATGAGCCTCATTTAAATGAGTATTAGCCTTATATTTCTAACCTTGTTCATATCCAAGCCCTTTTAGTTGGTATTAGACTTCAAATTTATGGGTAATAGACTTTTCCCCCAAACTTGATTGAACTTGGTTTTTGGAGGGGGTGTTAGCCTTGGATTTTCGGACAAATTGATCCTCACATGACAAGCCTCATTTAAATGAGTATTAGCGTTATATTTCTAACCTTGTTCATATCCAAGCCCTTTTAATTGGTACTAGACTTCAAATTTAAGGGTAATAGACTTTTCCCCCAAACTTGATTGAACTTGGGTTTTGGTGGAGTTGTTAGCCTTGGATTTTCGGACAAATTGATCCCGACTCGACGAGCCCCATTTAAATGAGTATTAGCCTTAGATTTCTAACCCTGTTCATATCCAAGCCGTTTTAGTTGGTATTAGACTTCAAATTTATGGGTAATAGACTTTTCCCCCAAACTTGATTGAACTTGGTTTTTGGAGGGGGTGTTAGCCTTGTATTTTCGGACAAATTGATCCCGACTCGACGAGCCCCATTTAAATGAGTATTAGCCTTAGATTTCTAACCCTGTTCATATCCAAGCCCTTTTAGTTGGTATTAGACTTCAAATTTATGGGTATTAGACGTTTCCCCCAAACTTGATTGAACTTGGTTTTTGGAGGTGTTAGCCTTGGATTTTCGGACATATTGATCCTGACTCGACGATCCCCATTTAAATGAGTATTAGCCTTATATTTCTAACCTTGTTCATATCCAAGCCCTTTTAGTTGGTATTAGACTTCAAATTTATAGGTAATAGACTTTTCCCCCAAACTTGATTGAACTTGGTTTTTGGAGGGGGTGTTAGCCTTGGATTTTCGGACAAATTGATCCTGACTCGACGAGCCTCATTTAAATGAGTATTAGCCTTATATTTCTAACCTTGTTCATATCCAGGCCTTTTTAGTTGGTACTAGACTTCAAATTTATGGGTAATAGACTTTTCCCCCAAACTTAATTGGACTTGGTTTTTGGAGGGGGTGTTAGCTTTGGATTTTCGGACAAATTGATCCACACATGACGAGCCTCATTTAAATGAGTATTAGCCTTATATTTCTAACCTTGTTCATATCCAAGCCCTTTTAGTTGGTATTGGACTTCAAATTTATGGGTAATAGACTTTTCCCCCAAAGTTGATTGAACTTGGTTTTTGGAGGGGGTGTTGGCTTTGGATTTTCGGACAAATTGATCCTCACATGACGAGCCACATTTAAATGAGTATTAGCCTTAGATTTCTAACCTTGTTCATATCCAAGCCCTTTTGGTTGGTATTAGACTTCAAATTTATGGGTAATAGACTTTTCCCCCAAACTTGATTGAACTTGGTTTTTGGAGGTGTTAGCCTTAGATTTTCGGACATATTGATCCTGACTCGACAAACCCCATTTAAATGAGTATTAGCCTTATTTTTCTAACCTTGTTCATATCCAAGCCCTTTTAGTTGGTACTAGACTTCAAATTTATGGGTAATAGACTTTTCCCCCAAACTTGATTGAACTTGGTTTTTGGAGGGGGTGTTAGCCTTGGATTTTCGGACAAATTGATCCTGACTCGACGAGCCTCATTTAAATGAGTATTAGCCTTATATTTCTAACCTTGTCCATATCCAGGCCTTTTTAGTTGGTACTAGACTTCAAATTTATGGGTAATAGACTTTTCCCCCAAACTTGATTGAACTTGGTTTTTGGAGGGGGTGTTAGCCTTGGATTTTCAGACAAATTGATCCTGACTCGATGAGCCTCATTTAAATGAGTATTAGCCTTATATTTCTAACCTTGTTCATATCCAGGCCCTTTTAGTTGGTATTAGACTTCAAATTTATGGGTAATAGACTTTTCCCCCAAACTTGATTGAACTTGGTTTTTGGAGGGGGTGTTAGCCTTGGATTTTCGGACAAATTGATCCTCACATGACAAGCCTCATTTAAATGAGTATTAGCGTTATATTTCTAACCTTGTTCATATCCAAGCCCTTTTAATTGGTACTAGACTTCAAATTTATGGGTAATAGACTTTTCCCCCAAACTTGATTTAACTTGGTTTTTGGTGGAGTTGTTAGCCTTGGATTTTCGGACAAATTGATCCCGACTCGACGAGCCCCATTTAAATGAGTATTAGCCTTAGATTTCTAACCCTGTTCATATCCAAGCCGTTTTAGTTGGTATTAGACTTCAAATTTATGGGTAATAGACTTTTCCCCCAAACTTGATTGAACTTGGTTTTTGGAGGGGGTGTTAGCCTTGTATTTTCGGACAAATTGATCCCGACTCGACGAGCCCCATTTAAATGAGTATTAGCCTTAGATTTCTAACCCTGTTCATATCCAAGCCCTTTTAGTTGGTATTAGACTTCAAATTTATGGGTATTAGACGTTTCCCCCAAACTTGATTGAACTTGGTTTTTGGAGGTGTTAGCCTTGGATTTTCGGACATATTGATCCTGACTCGACGAGCCCCATTTAAATGAGTATTAGCCTTATATTTCTAACCTTGTTCATATCCAAGCCCTTTTAGTTGGTACTAGACTTCAAATTTATGGGTAATAGACTTTTCCCCCAAACTTTATTGAACTTGGTTTTTGGATGGGGTGTTAGCCTTGGATTTTCGAACAAATTGATCGTGACTCGACGATCCTCATTTAAATGAGAATTTGCCTTAGATTTCTAACCTTGTTCATATACAAGCCCTTTTAGTTGGTATTAGACTTCAAATTTATGGTAATAGACTTTTCCCCCAAACTTGATTGGACTTGGTTTTTGGAGGGGGTGTTAGCCTTGGATTTTTGGACAAATTGATCCTGACTCGACGAGCCTCATTTAAATGAGTATTAGCCTTAGCTTTCTAACCTTGTTCATATCCAAGCCCTTTTATTGGTATTAGACTTCAAATTTATGGGTAATAGACTTTTCCCCCAAACTTGATTGAACTTGGTTTTTGGAGGTGTTAGCCTTCGATTTTCGGACAAATTGATCCTGACTCGATGAGCCCCATTTAAATGAGTATTAGCCTTATATTTCTAACCTTGTTCATATCCAAGCCCTTTTAGTTGGTACTAGACTTCAAATTTATGGGTAATAGACTTTTCCCCCAAACTTAATTGAACTTGGTTTTTGGAGGTGTTAGCCTTGGATTTTCGGACAAATTGATCCTGACTCGACGAGCCCCATCTAAATGAGTATTAGCCTTATATTTCTAACATTTTTCATATCCAAGCCATTTTAGTTGGTATTAGACTTCAAATTTATGGGTAATAGACTTTTCCCCCAAACTTGATTGAACTTGGTTTTTGGAGGTGTAGCCTTGGATTTTCGGACAAATTGATCCTGACTCGAGGAGCCCCATTTAAATGAGTATTAGCCTTATATTTCTAACCTTGTTCATATCCAAGCCCTTTTATTGGTATTAGACTTCAAATTTATGGGTAATAGACTTTTCCCCCAAACTTGATTGAACTTGGTTTTTGGAGGTGTTAGCCTTCGATTTTCGGACAAATTGACCCTGACTCGACGAGCCGCATTTAAATGAGTATTAGCCTTAAATTTCTAACCTTGTTCATATCCAAGCCCTTTTATTTTGTATTAGACTTCAAATTTATGGGAATAGACTTTTCCCCCAAACTTGATTGAACTTGGTTTTTGGTGGAGGTGTTAGCCTTGGATTTTCGGACAAATTGATCCTGACTCGAGGAGCCCCATTTAAATGAGTATTAGCCTTAGATTTCTAACCTTGTTCATATACAAGCCCTTTTACTTGGTATTAGACTTCAACTTTATGGGTAATAGACTTTTCCCCCAAACTTGATTGAACTTGGTTTTTGGAGGTGTTAGCCTTGGATTTTCGGACAAATTGATCCTGACTCGACGAGCGTCATTTAAATGAGTATTAGCCTTAGATTTCTAACCTTGTTCATATCCAAGCCCTCTTAGTTGGTATTAGACTTCAAATTTATGGGTAATAGACGTTTCCCCCAAACTTGATTGAACTTGGTTTTTGGAGGTGTTAGCCTTGGATTTTCGGACATATTGATCCTGACTCGACGAGCCCCATTTAAATGAGTATTAGCCTTATATTTCTAACCTTGTTCATATCCAAGCCCTTTTAGTTGGTACTAGACTTCAAATTTATGGGTAATAGACTTTTCCCCCAAACTTTATTGAACTTGGTTTTTGGATGGGGTGTTAGCCTTGGATTTTCGGACAAATTGATCGTGACTCGACGATCCTCATTTAAATGAGAATTTGCCTTAGATTTCTAACCTTGTTCAAATACAAGCCCTTTTAGTTGGTATTAGACTTCAAATTTATGGTAATAGACTTTTCCCCCAAACTTGATTGGACTTGGTTTTTGGAGGGGGTGTTAGCCTTGGATTTTTGGACAAATTGATCCTGACTCGACGAGCCTCATTTAAATGAGTATTAGACTTTGCTTTCTAACCTTGTTCATATCCAAGCCCTTTTATTGGTATTAGACTTCAAATTTATGGGTAATAGACGTTTCCCCCAAACTTGATTGAACTTGGTTTTTGGAGGGGGTGTTAGCCTTGGATTTTCGGACAAATTGATCCTGACTCGACGAGCCTCATTTAAATGAGTATTAGCCTTATATTTCTAACCTTGTTCATATCCAGGCCTTTTTAGTTGGTACTAGACTTCAAATTTATGGGTAATAGACTTTTCCCCCAAACTTAATTGGACTTGGTTTTTGGAGGGGGTGTTAGCTTTGGATTTTCGGACAAATTGATCCACACATGACGAGCCTCATTTAAATGAGTATTAGCCTTATATTTCTAACCTTGTTCATATCCAAGCCCTTTTAGTTGGTATTGGACTTCAAATTTATGGGTAATAGACTTTTCCCCCAAAGTTGATTGAACTTGGTTTTTGGAGGGGGTGTTGGCTTTGGATTTTCGGACAAATTGATCCTCACATGACGAGCCACATTTAAATGAGTATTAGCCTTAGATTTCTAACCTTGTTCATATCCAAGCCCTTTTGGTTGGTATTAGACTTCAAATTTATGGGTAATAGACTTTTCCCCCAAACTTGATTGAACTTGGTTTTTGGAGGTGTTAGCCTTAGATTTTCGGACATATTGATCCTGACTCGACAAACCCCATTTAAATGAGTATTAGCCTTATTTTTCTAACCTTGTTCATATCCAAGCCCTTTTAGTTGGTACTAGACTTCAAATTTATGGGTAATAGACTTTTCCCCCAAACTTGATTGAACTTGGTTTTTGGAGGGGGTGTTAGCCTTGGATTTTCGGACAAATTGATCCTGACTCGACGAGCCTCATTTAAATGAGTATTAGCCTTATATTTCTAACCTTGTCCATATCCAGGCCTTTTTAGTTGGTACTAGACTTCAAATTTATGGGTAATAGACTTTTCCCCCAAACTTGATTGAACTTGGTTTTTGGAGGGGGTGTTAGCCTTGGATTTTCAGACAAATTGATCCTGACTCGATGAGCCTCATTTAAATGAGTATTAGCCTTATATTTCTAACCTTGTTCATATCCAGGCCCTTTTAGTTGGTATTAGACTTCAAATTTATGGGTAATAGACTTTTCCCCCAAACTTGATTGAACTTGGTTTTTGGAGGGGGTGTTAGCCTTGGATTTTCGGACAAATTGATCCTCACATGACAAGCCTCATTTAAATGAGTATTAGCGTTATATTTCTAACCTTGTTCATATCCAAGCCCTTTTAATTGGTACTAGACTTCAAATTTATGGGTAATAGACTTTTCCCCCAAACTTGATTTAACTTGGTTTTTGGTGGAGTTGTTAGCCTTGGATTTTCGGACAAATTGATCCCGACTCGACGAGCCCCATTTAAATGAGTATTAGCCTTAGATTTCTAACCCTGTTCATATCCAAGCCGTTTTAGTTGGTATTAGACTTCAAATTTATGGGTAATAGACTTTTCCCCCAAACTTGATTGAACTTGGTTTTTGGAGGGGGTGTTAGCCTTGTATTTTCGGACAAATTGATCCCGACTCGACGAGCCCCATTTAAATGAGTATTAGCCTTAGATTTCTAACCCTGTTCATATCCAAGCCCTTTTAGTTGGTATTAGACTTCAAATTTATGGGTATTAGACGTTTCCCCCAAACTTGATTGAACTTGGTTTTTGGAGGTGTTAGCCTTGGATTTTCGGACATATTGATCCTGACTCGACGAGCCCCATTTAAATGAGTATTAGCCTTATATTTCTAACCGTGTTCATATCCAAGCCCTTTTAGTTGGTACTAGACTTCAAATTTATGGGTAATAGACTTTTCCCCCAAACTTTATTGAACTTGGTTTTTGGATGGGGTGTTAGCCTTGGATTTTCGAACAAATTGATCGTGACTCGACGATCCTCATTTAAATGAGAATTTGCCTTAGATTTCTAACCTTGTTCATATACAAGCCCTTTTAGTTGGTATTAGACTTCAAATTTATGGTAATAGACTTTTCCCCCAAACTTGATTGGACTTGGTTTTTGGAGGGGGTGTTAGCCTTGGATTTTTGGACAAATTGATCCTGACTCGACGAGCCTCATTTAAATGAGTATTAGCCTTAGCTTTCTAACCTTGTTCATATCCAAGCCCTTTTATTGGTATTAGACTTCAAATTTATGGGTAATAGACTTTTCCCCCAAACTTGATTGAACTTGGTTTTTGGAGGTGTTAGCCTTCGATTTTCGGACAAATTGATCCTGACTCGATGAGCCCCATTTAAATGAGTATTAGCCTTATATTTCTAACCTTGTTCATATCCAAGCCCTTTTAGTTGGTACTAGACTTCAAATTTATGGGTAATAGACTTTTCCCCCAAACTTAATTGAACTTGGTTTTTGGAGGTGTTAGCCTTGGATTTTCGGACAAATTGATCCTGACTCGACGAGCCCCATCTAAATGAGTATTAGCCTTATATTTCTAACATTTTTCATATCCAAGCCATTTTAGTTGGTATTAGACTTCAAATTTATGGGTAATAGACTTTTCCCCCAAACTTGATTGAACTTGGTTTTTGGAGGTGTAGCCTTGGATTTTCGGACAAATTGATCCTGACTCGAGGAGCCCCATTTAAATGAGTATTAGCCTTATATTTCTAACCTTGTTCATATCCAAGCCCTTTTATTGGTATTAGACTTCAAATTTATGGGTAATAGACTTTTCCCCCAAACTTGATTGAACTTGGTTTTTGGAGGTGTTAGCCTTCGATTTTCGGACAAATTGACCCTGACTCGACGAGCCGCATTTAAATGAGTATTAGCCTTAAATTTCTAACCTTGTTCATATCCAAGCCCTTTTATTTTGTATTAGACTTCAAATTTATGGGAATAGACTTTTCCCCCAAACTTGATTGAACTTGGTTTTTGGTGGAGGTGTTAGCCTTGGATTTTCGGACAAATTGATCCTGACTCGAGGAGCCCCATTTAAATGAGTATTAGCCTTAGATTTCTAACCTTGTTCATATACAAGCCCTTTTACTTGGTATTAGACTTCAACTTTATGGGTAATAGACTTTTCCCCCAAACTTGATTGAACTTGGTTTTTGGAGGTGTTAGCCTTGGATTTTCGGACAAATTGATCCTGACTCGACGAGCGTCATTTAAATGAGTATTAGCCTTAGATTTCTAACCTTGTTCATATCCAAGCCCTCTTAGTTGGTATTAGACTTCAAATTTATGGGTAATAGACGTTTCCCCCAAACTTGATTGAACTTGGTTTTTGGAGGTGTTAGCCTTGGATTTTCGGACATATTGATCCTGACTCGACGAGCCCCATTTAAATGAGTATTAGCCTTATATTTCTAACCTTGTTCATATCCAAGCCCTTTTAGTTGGTACTAGACTTCAAATTTATGGGTAATAGACTTTTCCCCCAAACTTTATTGAACTTGGTTTTTGGATGGGGTGTTAGCCTTGGATTTTCGGACAAATTGATCGTGACTCGACGATCCTCATTTAAATGAGAATTTGCCTTAGATTTCTAACCTTGTTCAAATACAAGCCCTTTTAGTTGGTATTAGACTTCAAATTTATGGTAATAGACTTTTCCCCCAAACTTGATTGGACTTGGTTTTTGGAGGGGGTGTTAGCCTTGGATTTTTGGACAAATTGATCCTGACTCGACGAGCCTCATTTAAATGAGTATTAGACTTTGCTTTCTAACCTTGTTCATATCCAAGCCCTTTTATTGGTATTAGACTTCAAATTTATGGGTAATAGACTTTTCCCCCAAACTTGATTGAACTTGGTTTTTGGAGGTGTTAGCCTTCGATTTTGGGACAAATTGATCCTGACTCGATGAGCCCCATTTAAATGAGTATTAGCCTTATATTTCTAACCTTGTTCATATCCAAGCCCTTTTAGTTGGTACTAGACTTCAAATTTATGGGTAATAGACGTTTCCCCCAAACTTGATTGAACTTGGTTTTTGGAGGTGTTAGCCTTGGATTTTCGGACATATTGATCCTGACTCGACGAGCCCCATTTAAATGAGTATTAGCCTTATATTTCTAACCTTGTTCATATCCAAGCCCTTTTAGTTGGTACTAGACTTCAAATTTATGGGTAATAGACTTTTCCCCCAAACTTAATTGAACTTGGTTTTTGGAGGTGTTAGCCTTGGATTTTCGGACAAATTGATCCTGACTCGACGAGCCCCATCTAAATGAGTATTAGCCTTATATTTCTAACCTTTTTCATATCCAAGCAATTTTAGTTGGTATTAGACTTCAAATTTATGGGTAATAGACTTTTCCCCCAAACTTGATTGAACTTGGTTTTTGGAGGTGTAGCCTTGGATTTTCGGACAAATTGATCCTGACTCGAGGAGCCCCATTTAAATGAGTATTAGCCTTATATTTCTAACCTTGTTCATATCCAAGCCTTTTTATTGGTATTAGACTTCAAATTTATGGGTAATAGACTTTTCCCCCAAACTTGATTGAACTTGGTTTTTGGAGGTGTTAGCCTTGGATTTTCGGACATATTGATCCTGACTCGACGAACCCCATTTAAATGAGTATTAGCCTTATATTTCTAATCTTGTTCATATCCAAGCCCTTTTAGTTGGAACTAGACTTCAAATTTATGGGTAATAGACTTTTCCCCCAAAGTTTATTGAACTTGGTTTTTGGAGGGGGTGTTAGCCTTGGA